>JBBCBC010000011.1:19514492-20234492 GCA_037126765.1 Stenogyne calaminthoides
CCTTAAGCATAGGGAAATGAATTTGAAATAGATGGGTGGTGGTGGTGTGTTAAGAATCCTTTAGGTGAGGTCATGTATGTAGGGGGAAAAATTGGTAATCGATTTACGATAGCTCTAATGATGAGAAATATGAATTTGGTAATAAGCTATAACCTCGTGGTAGACCTTGGATTAAGAAGTGCTATAATTGTGGTGACCCTAGTCATGAGATCAATGGGTGCACTAAGCCTAGGAAGAATCAGCAACCTAATAACAACTAGTATGAAAATCGTATAATGTGGCTCTTACTAGACTACTAGTGAAGAAAATGAGGACTATAATTATGTGCATTGATTATTTATGTCTTTATGCTCTTTTGTGCTCTTTATGTTCTTTTGTGTCTTTGTATCCACTTTGTGTGTTGTTTCTTTATGCATGTTTTTTTGTGCGTGTTTTGTACTTTATGTTGTTGCTTCAAGTGAGGTGGAGCATTTGTCTTTGTGTTTTTTTTGTGGTTATACTTCTACGTACATGAACTAATTTTGTGGCTTCTTTGAGTGTTCTTGCAGACAAATGAGAGCGGGTTGGGCTATAATAAGTTCTCTATATTTAAAAAAAATAATGGACGCTGTGTATTGACGTTAGACCAAATAGGTGGAGATTGTTGGACCATGGATCAGAATGTAATATTTGGCCCAACTAATGGATAATCCCTAGGCCCAAATATCTCCTCTCTTCTATCTCAATCACGTGAGTTTTGCTCCTAAACTAACGTTGGCCGTCTCAATCTGACTTCCATTGATTGAGGATTTCAATTTTTCGATGATGATTTTCTTTTGACATCAATGAATTGTAATGACGGCTTTCATTTTTTCCTTGGATTTCAAAAGTGATCATTGTATTGAGAAAACCCATTCTTTGGGGTAAATTGCATTTTTGGTCTCATAAGAATATTTTCAAAGCACTTTTGGTCCCATTGTTTCAAAGTGGTCCTTTTTGTGCACTTTTGGTCCCCAAACCTTTAATTGCACATCACAAAAACCCCTAACATGTTTTATCTAACAACTTCACCACACAAAAGCCACCTATATATGTTTAAAGTTTTTGTGCACTTTTCGATTTTGGAAGATTTGGATAAGATTTTTATAAAGTTCGCTAATATTGGAGGTGTCGATTCCTAAGGTTTAAGGTGGGGATGAGAATTCTTGGTGTTTTTTTTTATTAGTAATTTCGCTTATTTTGGTTGGGAACACACGACTTACATCCTGTTAAAAATTAATGGAATATTAGTTTGGGATTGGGTCTTAAATTTTAATTACATTTGATACGGTAATATTCTTGGGACCAAAAGTGCAATTTTCCCATTCTTTGTGAGTCCGTGATTGAGAGTTGGAGAGGTTTGGTTCAGATACCCACACCGCCACTAGAAGTCGAGGGAGACTTGAGCCCGTATATATACAACCAGAATCAAGGTGGAGACAGCGACCCGAATACACAACAAATAACACAAGAATGCAGTTCAAGTTTATTGTTAGGCAAATTAAATAAACTAATTAATTCCATACCACTCTACGAAGTTTGAGTTTTAGAACGAGATGAAATTCTTTTCATTTATATCATCCGATCATCACTAAAATATGTTAGGTTCCAAATTTCGCACCCCGCAACAAATACTTAATATCAACATCCATTTTAATTTCTTCTCATCAATAACTTAAACCAAACACATTAGCTAGGTTATATTTTCAGTTTTATGTACAAGAAACTGCAATAAAATACAGTATACAATATTATTTTTCTTTTCCAATAATTTTTCTTCATGCATTATCACTCCCAAAGATCAATGTGATCACAACTTGACAATGAAGTAGAACCAATTTGTTTTTCCTTCGTAGAGATCAAATCATCCAATTCTTCATTTCCTTCGAAATAATAATACCTTGATCATCATTATCATCATCATGACTGAGTTGAGAGGCCACAAACTTATCAAGAACCCTCCAATCAGTCACGTGGCCATCACGTGGTTGATGGAGCATGAGTTCTTGTGAAGGCTGGCCCGCCCGTATGAGGGGATGGATTTTTTTCGGCTTTCGAGATTTGGAAGCTGGAGAAAATGGTGATCGAGCATTAATCCATTGTAGTGCAGATTGTCCATCAATGGAAGCTGATCGTCAGACGTCCAAAGGGGCGAATCCTCGTGTCGTTGAGTTTTAGGTGGGTGGTGGTGGTGGCGATTCTTTTCTTGAAGGCTCTGCACACCACCCACCCTTCTTCCTGCATGTACATTATAAATTGGAGACTATAACTTTATTTCATGCAACAAAAATTTATATTGGGTGACGTTGAATCTAAAATAGTCCTATAATTTTTTACTTTTTTTAATGATCCCAAAAAAAGTTTGATGTCACGAAAATATTGGTCTCAATTTAAGTTAATTGTACCATTTTTGTCAAAATTACCGAATTGATTTAAACGATGTCGCTTTTGGTCACGCGGCCTTACATGTGAGCATTCAATTTGAGATTTCCTACTGAAATGCATGACCAAAAACGACGTTGTCGCTTCATCAATTCCGCCAAATTTGGGACGAAAAATGGTGCAATTAGCAAAAAAAAAAAAGAGACCAATTTCACATCAAACTTTTTTTGGGACTATTTTAAAAAAAGTGAAAAAGTTATGCGATAATTTTAAATTCTATCCCTATAAGGTGTGTGCATAGGAAATTGACATGTATTAGTGCTCTATGCTTGATTTATCAATGGAAATTGATCATTATTATATGTAAGATGTTATAAACAAAGAGTTGGTATTATGTAAATATAGTTTTATTGTGCAACTGTTTGGCAAGTACAACTAATACCTTTTAATGAAATAACTAATATCCTTCAATGATATAACTAATACTCTTTCAGTATACACTCAAAACGCATACCACTTGCACGCTAAAATTGACTTACATAAGACTTTGCCATAAAAAAAGTGAAGGGAAAATTATAAATCAAAATATTGAGGTTTGTTCATGATGTAATTTGCTAATCGGAAGAAAAGTGGACTATAAAGGAAGTTGGAATGAATCAATACTGATTGGAAAAAAAAAATTGGGAATAGATTCCCAAGTAAAAACAGAAAGATTGGCATAAAATGCTAAATCATGAGCAAAAGAAATTTTTTTTTTTGACTGGATGCAGAATCGTTTAATTTATTGTTTTCTTCCTGAATTTATTTTAGTCAATCAATTATTTCTTGATTAGTCAAGTTAAATACCATTAATAGCTCAGTTTAATCATTTATATTTTTACTTTTTTAACTTTTGTTCCTCTGGTGTTACTTTTGGTTTGGAAAAAAAAATAAAGAAAGTGCCAAACTTGAAACGAAAATTGACATTAAGAAATAAAATTGAAAAATATAACAAAAATAATTGAATTAAAATTCGACACGACCTAAATTATTAACCGTTTTTGCATTAACTCATATTTGGTAAATGACAGTTCTCTTGATATACTTAGTAAAGACAAAGTCTAGTATTTAAAATTTCTGTGACATACATAAAAAAAACTTTTTATTTACAAAATAAATTATGTATATAGTGAAGGTAGGACAAAAATCGATTGGTTCATTGCTCACTTTACCGAAAGTGGTTCATAGTTCACCCCGAATAGGTCATGATTTAGGGTTCATTATTTAGTGTTTAGGGTATAGATGGTTCACCCGTACTTAATAGATCATGATTTAGGACGATTTTATAGTTTTTCATACATAAAAATTTTTCACACTTACCTACTTTTCAAGAAAATATTTGTAGTTTTTCAAAAGAGAAAAGGACACAACAGGACTACTAGATGTGTTCATAAATCCAAAAAATAAATAAAATTTTATATACCAAATAAAAAAATAAAAAAAGAACATGTCCATAAATACTTTAATAAATTAATAAAATACAAAAACGTAGTTTATAATAATATGTTAATTAAAATAGATTTGTGAGCTCGTAAATAAGTCTGTTCGCGAGCTTCTAAAATGTATCAGGCTCAAGCTCGGCTCCAAAAAATTTTAAACTCGAATTTTGTCTCGAGCTCGGCTGTTAATTGCTTTATTTTTATTATTTTTTAAATAAATTTGTACCCAACTGCTTGATTTAATTAATAAATCCCTATGTGGAGCCACTTTAACATCAGTATCATACAAGGCTGTCTTTTCTCTCTCCATTAAAGTTTAGAATTCCCTTTACTTGCTTTGTGATTTTATCCAGTGATTTATTTTTAGTGGAGGGCAAGAGAGTTTTTAGAATCTCTTTCCTGCCATTGAATTGATATACAAGAATGATGGTAATGATATAAATGTAATGATTCTGATGGACATGCCTTCAACGACAAGGTTTTGCACTCTTCTTTAAATTTCTCACGCTACTACTATTAGGACCATCTTTATATATATATATACATGCACATTTAGCAGACAATAACTTCAGCTAGTCGTATGTACCACAATAAATAATCATTAAAAGTGCCACTTTGACTTTGGAACACAAGTTGTCTTTCTATACTAATTAATAATGTATGCGTTCGGTCAAGACCAGACTCATAAAGTGTATTTTAATCCCAGATAATTTATTTATATTGAAACGCGTAATTATTTTTTTATATTAATATTGTTGCACCTGCTCAATATAAACAAAACGTATCTTCAATATAATAAATCAGAAACGCACTATAAGCTTAATTGTCTGAATGCACGCCTTTTAATTGATGAATATCACGTTAGAAGTGTCATTAATCAGAGTTGACATCAATTTACGTTTAGTAAGAGTAGAACTTTTTTCTCCTTTGTCAATTTAAATTCTAAGTTGTCCAAATTTTATTTTTTTAAGTTAAATGATTACTTGAGCCCATCGTATATCATAGATAAGAAATCTTTTAACCACTCGAAATATTCCACAATGTCTTTTAAGGTGTCCAATTAATTTCAATATTAGGATGTCCTATTTCACTAATTTTTTCCCCAATATTAATACTTCTCCACAAGAATATTCAAAATACGACAAAAAATTGTTTACTTCTACTACTAAAATTGCACAACATATGACTGAGGCTGTATTTGTAAATTCTAAAAACAACTTCAAAAAATCATTTTTTTTTAAAGCAGTGAGAGATAACTTTTAAAAAAAAAAAAAATTGTAGTGATGGTAAATAGACCCCAAAAAAATTGGTAAAGTAGAAAGAGGAAAAACATATACTGGATCCATCCTAAGTTAAATAGATATTATAATTTACTCACATTAATCATTATAATATTCCTTTTATTTTCTCTCATTTTAATTAATTAATTTTCTTGTCTTATGTGTGTCATTAATTTATTTAAAATTTGAAGGAGAAAATGTTACACCATTATATAATAGAAAATAAATTAAGAGGGGATTAACGAGAATGCTTGCCTGAGAGGTGCCGTTTTCATCGGTTTCAAGTCGATATTCATGCATAATCCAATCCGATTTAAGACCATTTGGAGCTCTTCCTTTGTAAAAACCAAAGTTTTCCTCATCCCAATTAATTCAGTTTTCTTGGAATAAATAGCCTTATCACGTCCCGTTGCTTTCCAAAAACCCTGCTGCTGTGGCTCGATTAGTGCGAGTTCCGTCGGATATTTCTTATCTTTGTGGCTGAAAAAGTACCATTCATTTTGGTCCTCTTTCCTATTCTGCATAGCTCTTGACAACATCAATAAACAATATGATCATTAGTATATATTTTTTAAGTGATATGTATAAATTGGATATAAGTATATTTGGCAAGAATTTCTATGCACCAATTCCTCCGTTCAACTGGTGCAATTTTAACTCAGTATTGATTAAAGTTAGACTCATTCTCAAAACAATAGAAATATATAATGAGAAGTATTAGTTCAAATGAAAAAAATAATAGTTTGTATGGTTAACACTATTAGTATTTACTCAATACAAAGCTAATATTTTACATCATATAATAGCTAATATTTTTCATTACATGAACTAATACTTTTTGATCATTTTTTTTTTATGATTCACAAAAAAATAAAAAATAAAAGCTTGGTTGAATATTTTTAGTAAAAATTGCACCAATTGCACTGCACCGCAATGATTTAATTAATCTCATGTACATGTATATATACCTTGAAGATCCCAGGGCTCAATTCTGTAAAGATCAATGTCTTTAATAACATCTAAGTCGATTCTCCTTGATGTAACCTTCCTCCTAAGGTAATAATCTACCAGTTCTTCATCTGTGGGATGGAATCGGAAACCGGGAGGAACTTGCACTAAATTATTCATAGTCTTCTGATTTTACCCCTGCAATTATCTAACCATGCATGTGATCTATTAGCTACTTAATCAGATCTAAATTAATCAGATAGGTCGAAGAAAGAATTTGAACAGATCAGTTATATGAATATAAATTAATTCTTCATGTAATTAGAAGGATTCATATATATATATATATATAAAAGAAGAATTAATTAATAATTGTTTGATGTGAGAGGAAGTATACATGTGTCGACAGTTCATAAGTTTTGAGTTTAAATTTGAGACAAAATCTTGTGTGACCTCATCTTTTATCAGAAGGGTTAATTGTGAGACGTCTAAATTATTTCAGATATGTTCGATAATTATCCCAGCGGATGATTCATTATAGCGGTGTGCTAATTATAAATAAAACAAAAAAGAGTAAAATTCATTTTTAGTCCCACGGGGATTCACAATTTTGATCTCAATATATACTCACCAATTTGGTCCCGTAAGAATTTTTTCATGCAGTTTTGGTCCTTTCGTTACGGAGTTCGTTAAGTTCAACTGAAATTTTGGTCCCAAAAACTTGTCCTGTGCGACCAAAATCATGTGGGACCAAAACGGTGAATTTTTTAACAGTAAAACGAATCGAGACCAAAATCGCATGAAAAAATGATTTTGGGACCAAAGTGGTGGATGCTGAGACCAAAATCGTGAGATATCGTGTCCCGTGGGACCAAAATAAATTTTACTTGTAAAAAAAAGAAAGCAGTAAAATGATGTTTGCTGTATGATTACAAAATATAATAATTGTAATATGAAATAAACCACTTAAGAGTGTGTTTGTTTAAGACTTATAATGGGGAGGAAATCCTGAACTTTTGAAATCTAGGATTTTAAAATCCTAATGAATAGTAAAATTGTATGTTTGTTTTGAGATTTTTATAGGGTAAGATTATATAGGATTGTAAAAAAGTTGATTGATTTGTATTATTATATTATTATAGTAATGATTGAATGATTGAGTATTATGTTGGAAATTGTATAAAAGTGATAATATTATTATTAATGGGAATAGGTGCAGATGTAGGGTTTAGGTTAGATTTTAAATTGGATTTTGAAATCCTGATTTTAGTATTGTATTAAATAGGTATGTGAAATTGTAAAGTCCAAAGTCCGTCCGGAATAGTCTAAAAACAAACATGCCCTAAGTGACTGAGTAGTGTAAGTAAATCAATTAAGAATCAACAGGATATATTATTTGTCTCACTTAATTATGATTCATTACTAGATTACTTTACCGTTGGCACACAAAGATCATTTCTTCCAAAACCATGCAGATAATAGTGGTCAAAAGTTAAGCTAATGCCTAACCTAATCATGCAAACATTAATAGTACGCAATTATGAGACATTCCACCAGACGTTTTGAGATGAAAATCATACACACTTTTACTTCCTAGCAATCCACATATATCATATATGTATATGTATGTCATTCCCTATGCCTCCCAAAAATCTTGCCTTGCAATAAAACATGGATGAATAAACATTATTATTAATTATCACGGATAATCCTTCTGACTCCGTAATTGAAATAATCAACATGATAGTGCTAGAGTGCTCATTATAGAGGTAAAACAACATAAGGAAATTTACAAATCAACTCATCATCACTTGGCATTTTTATATTTAATCACTACCTTTTAATTTTTACAACACTTCTTTATTTTGTACAATTCGAAACACTGGTTATTTTTTACAACTTAGTGCTGATGTAAAAATCACACAAGCAATTAGTTGCCAATAAACAATTTCTTGTATTGAATCATATTAATATAAAGAGATGATATATGATAGTATCGTAAATATTATTAAAAGATCGTGATAAGATTTCACAAAATGTCAGAAGATCGTTTACTATTCTCCGATCGATAAAAACTATATGCACACATCGAATAACATATAAATATAAACTTGAAGAACGAAAGATTTATCGTAATAGATAGTAGAGACACCTTTACTAGATGTAAACAATTATATATTTTTCTTTTCTTTTTTTTTTGTTACAAGCAAGATTAAAATTAATATGTATGTCAAATTAAGAAGATCAAACCTTGAAAATATTCGAAAATTCACTGGTCTTGTATACACAATCTAAACGGGCTCTCCCAAAGTAGAAAGTGTATCCCAGAAAAACTAGAATCGATCTGCACGAATCCTGAGATTTACAAAAACAGAGTTGGAAAAGTAGTTAGAAAAACAGACAACAAAAAGGACAAGACAAAAAGTCCAAGGGAACAATGATTTTCTTGGAACTTGAACCCTCAAAAGCTTTTGTTCTTGTTCTATCAGATCTCAAAATGAGGGTTTTGTGTTTCTATTGAAGAATGGAAGAACGAATCGAACTTGTCTATATACACATATATATAGAAGGAAATTTTATAGAGAGATCTAGAGTGTGGGGTGGAAACCCTAATGATGAAAAGGTTGTGTAGGTTGATTAATTAGATGAGTTAAAATATTGATTGTCTTTAGCTAACAACACTGACCAGAATTGTTGGGAAAGTATCAATTTTGGGCATGAGAAAATGTGGCATGAAATTGGGAGGGGAGAGAGAAAGTGAAACCGACCTCGACTTCGACCTCGGCCAACCGCAACTGATGGAGACACTTGAAGAAGATCAGAATACAGAATAGAACACTTTTTTTTTTTTTTTTAAGGGAAGTGTACACTGCATTTTAATTAGAAAGTTCCGAATTTTTGAGAGAAAATCAAAATTAATCCATTTATATTATTCACTTAACAGTTTGCACTGAGTTTAATGTGAGAGAATTGCTTAATAATATAAATTACTTTTTGTTTAGAGTTAAATGGTAAAGTAATGACACGCATGAGATGAATAATAATGAGAGAAAGTTGCTTAGTGTAGGAAAAGTAATGACATGTGATGTAATATTAAGATATTTGGAAGTAATAGTTTAAATTGATTGAGTTGCTTTTATTGTCACTTTAGGAGATATTCAATCTAATTTGGGATGAACAATTTTGACAAATGTCCAATTGAATCTGAAACGAAGGGAGAACGTTTTAACCTTTCGAAATAGGTTAATATTAATTTGTGCTAGTTTGTGAGCCGTCACACGGAAAGTCATCTCACACAAGTTATTACCTTAATTTTCTAAGAACATAAAGAGAGTAGAGAGGTTATGTAAGGTAAAAAGATATTTTCAATAATAAAGAGTCTTTTAAAAAATATATTTTATAAAAGAGACACACTCATGCGTGAGAGTTGAGACGATCTTTACATCGGTACATAATATAATTTGGACATAATGTTTGAACACTTAAAAAAAATGAATGTTGGTTTAACCTAATTTGTAACTTATTCCATATGATTTTTTATCTTGATTAAGAACATGAAAAAACAAATTAAACAAAAACTACCGATTACTTTGAAATAGAATTCAACCCCAAAAGCGTGAAGCTACAAAAAATAAAAATGGAGAGAGTATGCCTCAACCTTTTTCGGCATTTTCCATATGGGTGGTTCAAAGTTTGAGAGAGAACTATACAAAATTATCAGTTTGTCACGTCTCATACCGTGGTTTTGAGTAAAAAAGAAAAAAGAAACTCCTTAAAAAGTTCTTTTACAGAGAATGATGTTTTTTTCCTTTTTATTACTATATTTATTTTATCATTATATGATGAAGACAAATAAAAAAAGTACACGTAATGACGGAAACACCACGTAACATATAGTTTAATTTTTCTATTCCATTTTTCGTATTCCACTTCAGCTGTTGTAACGTTAAGAAATTTATGGAAACATGTTGAGACAGTTGGCTTATAATTTTTTCAATGGAATAAATATACAGTGATTGTAGTGATTAATTCGAATAAAAAAATTCAATTTATCCTTTTCATAAATTCAAAGTAAATAAATTATTATCCCACTTTAATTAATTGGTGTCATTCCCTATAATTATTTTTCCACAGTTATTCTATTATTTTTTAACTAACAATATTTCTTATTTAACTTATTCCAAAGTTAGTTAATTAGGTAATTAATATACTAACACGATAACCATTATTCTCATTAAAATTTAACATTGTAATGAATCTCATTATTCTTTCCATGCAAGGATTGAACCAAATGCCCCAATCCCCATGTCCCCCACTATTTATCATGTGAGGAAAAAAATTCCAAAATTAAAGAAAAAATAAATTCAAAAGCTTTTACTTTTGTATATACTTTCCTCCGATTTATAAAATCAAAAGCCTATCAATCCCACTACTGGAACCCCTCCCAACCCCAAAAATGGAATATATAGAAAGAAAGAAATAAAGAAAATAATATTCATTCTAGTTCTTCCTAGAATCAGTTTAGTGCATCCAAGTCATAACTATTTTAGTGGATGAGATTTTCACTTCTTTATTTGTGTGTGAAAATTTTAGAGATGAAGAAATAGAAAGAAGTCACACAATTGATCTTTTTTCCAATTAATTCTTCATTGTATCTGTATTAGTTTCTCTTCGAAATTCATAGAAAAATTCAAGATTAGATTATCTGATTTAGATTCTATATATATGTAGTTAATGATTGAAAAAAAATGTGAATCTCTTTTCAACAAAGAGATATTTAATTGGATGGAGACAAGAAAGAGGTGGAATAACAAAAGTAATTAACCAAAAGTTAGACGTGTGTGATAAGACTCACACAAGAGACAGACACGAAAAAGGAAGCGATGAACAACATGCAAGTACCTTTTTTTTTATAACTCAATATTCGCCCCAATGACCGACTAATTCGAGGGATTAGAACCCACCGCCCACTAGCAAGGGTCTCACTTCAAGCCAAAGTAAAATTTTGTACGGACTGACTCATCTCGAGAATATGCAAGGACCTATATAAACAATATTTCATCACAGGTACAAAATGATCGGTACAAAATTGAGAGACTAACTATTATTTAAGGTACAATTTTATTTTTCACTTGTACATACATAGTTGAATTTGTATATTATATAATTAAATGTGCAAATTTAATTCAACTACATATGTACAAATGCAATTTTACCTTAAAATAATAACAAAAATAATTATACTTTAAAGTAATAATTTGAAATTTTTTTTACATTAAAGTAATTTTTCTATTTTTTAAAAGTTCATTGTATGAGTAACTCTTTTGTATATACTAATTGCACGTTATAATTATGCACAATCAATGATTTTCAATTTTTCAGTAAAAAATAATATTGTTGTCTAATAAACATAACTAATGTTAATATTTTTTATCAAACAATTAATATCATTTAAAATTTACATAAAGTAAATGATGCACCCTGCTGTGTACAAAATTTTCATTTATAAATATTGGGAGTTTGATGTCAAAAATAACAAGACCCATCTGTCCCAATACCAATGGGGTAAAATGGGACCCATCACTCCCTGCATTTGTCCCCACCATTTTCTTCTGCTTCACGATCATATATAAAAACATTGGGACCCAAATGCCGACGGTGCACACTTGATTATTCTCTCCACTTACCATATAACCGAAGACAAAAAAATCATACACGGGTAGACGGGGTACAGTTTATCATAAATCACACTCATTCTTTCCAAAATTTTAAAATATTGATGTTCAATTTATGTCCGTCTCATCACTAGACGGTCTCATGTAAGTATGTCTTATAACTAAATGTTGTATTTTACGGAGTCAATTTATTAAAAAAAAAAGTATTATAAAAGTAATTTAATCTATAAATATATAAAAATAAAAGTTTGATAAATTTTCAAGAATGCATATTTAAGCAAGTGTATCTACATTTGCTTTATGGATTATGGTGAAGGTGTGAGCTTCACTCTCTAACAAGGAGAATGATCTAACATCCACCAATAAAACACATTCTTTTTATTCTTTGCATCTTACTTTTCACCCATATTTTTTACGTTTGATAAAGTTTTTGCTATATATATATTTTTAACACGTTAGTTATTAAATTAGTCGTCTTTTTATGATCTTTAATTTAACATACATATAATTCAAATTTAGATTTAAAATATTAATTTTAATGTTTTAAAATAATTATCAACTGTGTGATCATATGAGTTGATTTTTTTTTTAAATCTTCATATCATTTAAACTAATTTGTATTGTAATGGGTTAGTGGTTAATTAAAAACTATATACTTAATTCTATAATAATAAGAATGTGAGATACATATATATTATTTCATAAATTTCATATATTAATAAAAAAAATTAATAAAAATTGTTGTACGGGGAAATAACCCGACCTAAGGAAGGCTTGGCATTGGGTAATCTCATATATAGCTTGTTATCCTAGGTTCGCCCACCGGAGTAGGACGAGGCGACTTTTGAGTTTTGAGGTCGCCAATGTACCGACATAGTTAAGGTCAGCATGAGCGATTGAAAGAGCTTAAGTCGCGGGTCGGCGGTCACAACTTTAAGTTAGAGAAATATATGGACAAGATTCAAGCAAGATGGTGAGGCGGATTTCTCGATGTAACCAGGAAATCAGATCCGGCGGAGTACGCCGACTTTATGAGCAAGGAAAGAAGTCCCGATCGAATTTCCAACAGAGAAAGCCCACGAAGATCACTAGAGATTTTTGTCTATAAATATCACTTGTAATGTACATTGTAAAGGATCAAAATCTTAGTACTTGGGCATATTATACAAAGAAAAATCCTCGCTTGGTGCCCCCTGCACGTAGTCTATTCCAAAAATGAACTCGGTAATCAAATCGCAAGGTCTTTTCATCGCTTACCGTTATATTGATAGAATCTTTACAATTAATTGTTTGTTCGCCGGTATTCAAACCGCGCAACATTTACTGGCCTCGCTGAACTAATTTCTAAGATATAACTCGGTTGGCGGAAAACTCACCTCATTTCCGATCAATACCGGCGGCAGAAACCGTTAATCCCGGCGGCAAGAGTCGACTTCGCGATGAAGCCGCCAGGCCTCTATGAAGAGTTTCAACAACGCTTTGCCCCATCGCTGGGCCGCCACCCAAGCCCTAAGAAAGACTGATCAGGAACTTCAGCGCGACCCAGAGGACTCGGCGTCAGGATGGCCGCCCTCACAAAAAACGCCTTAATGCCGATGATTTAGAATGCGCAATTTCCAAGAGGGTCGCCTGGGACCTGACCCCACCGAACAAGGAACAAAGAGTTCGAGGATATTCAAGAAAGTTAATCGCCTATGATCCGTGGCACGCTTGTCCGCAATCGCCAGCCTCGTGAAACCGGGCAGGTCAACAACGGTTTTGATCGACTAGGCAGCGGGAATCGGGAACAAGGCGATCGCCGGTACGAGCACAATCCAGCCCCCGCGAAGTCGACGACAGAGCGCGGACTGCCTCTTGCGCTTCTAATTCTACCACAATGACGACATCGACGCACTTCTACAAATGAAAGCAATAAAGAGATGGGGCCATGCACGACAGTCGCGCATCACCCGCATTTTTTGCCCGTCAAACCGATGGAGCGACAGAGTCGGAGGGTCGTGGGCTGGACTTTTCTCGCCATCCCTGACTTCGCCGAATCCTAGAATACCCGAAGTGCCACCCAAATAAGATTAATGTCGCGACATTAGATTGCAAAAGGGAACATTTAACCCCGAGGGTCCATGAGCGAAGTACAATCAGATACGGCCCACGGGCGCCAACGATACACCAAATGCCGGTTTTTTCTAACACTGAGCGACCAGGCTCACCAATGGTTCACCTTCTCGCCATCCCCGGTTGACACCTTCGAGAGCAACTCGCCACTTATTTTTGACATGACTTTATCGCCTGCTCCTCAAACTCTGGCGACCGCAAAGATTTTGATGAACACTTAGGGGGATGGAGAAATCGACGGCCCTATATCGGAGGATCGACAAAATTTAATCTTGGAAGGAAATCCCATCGATGAGGCAAAACTAATGGGGCGCCTCAGGCCTCAAGAAGGGAACCAAACTCTGGCCCGGCGCATGACGGCCGACACCACTAACGCTGACCAAGGCCAAGACCGATACGACTACGAAATGAGTCTTGAAATCGACTCTCCAGGCTACGAGGCCACCGAGCCCAAGAAGAGTTCAAAGAAGCGCCAACTTCAAGATCTAAGCCGCCCGGAAGCTTCAAAGCTTAAAGAAAGCATTCCTGTGAAGTTGATGGATGCCCTAGGCATGACTCAAGACACATTTTCACTCAACCGGGGCGGAACCACATCTCCTCGCCCAAAGAATAACGGCAAATGTGACAACAAGTATTGCTGCTTTCATGAACAAACTGGCACTATACCGGTGAATTGCAAGGACCAGCTCGAGAGATTGTATGAGGGCGGCCCGGTGATGAGTTCATCCAGGCTGCCTCGAGAATGGGGACCGGCCATGAGGTCGTCGAAGGAGGCCTTCCACAGAACAACAACCAGGATCGGGGCAAGGGCGGCCTATCCCGCCTTTGCACGGAAATGCGGGAGATCTATGATACACACATATCCTCAGGACGGCCGGGGGCTGGTCTCGAAACTCCTCACTCCAAAGCGGAAGATGAAGGTAAATAAATAAAGAGATAAAGAACGCCTGGAAGATGGTGTTACCCATCCTCATGTGGGAGGAGTCCAGTACGATTGAGTTTGGAGAAAAGGACAAAGGTAGGGCCGTTTACAAGCGTCGACCCGCAGGTTCAGGCCAACATCATGGGAACTACCGTGTGCGACTCGGTCGGTTTGGGTGCATACGCAACATCCTTTTCAAGAAAAACCCGGACCCATTTCGGGGACTATGATGCCTATATCACCCCGGGTGACCACGCCGTGAAGGGGTTTGGTGATGCTTCTTGTGAGGCCCACGATGATCCGACCGCCGTCGAGTGGGTCTCCACTCACGAATAGCGGTTAGGGCAACTAGTCATTAGATTTTCTAGTAGTCGACCTCCCCAGCTCCTATAATGGTTTCTTGGGAGGCCGTTTGAACATGAATTCGAGGCTGTGTTCTCTACTTTTTATTTCAGGTAAAATTCCCCACCAAGAGTGGGTTGGTCGGCAAGACCGTTAAGAAATGACCAAGTTGATGCGAGAGGTCGCTTGATTTACTCTTCATCTCCTTTCAATTACGCACTAGTACCGGCCAAAAAACACTTGTAATAGATACCAATGAAACGTAATCGAATAATTAAGTGAGACAAGGATGAAATGAAAAAGAACCTCAAAATATTACCTCGACCCAAGAATAAGGCCGTACGAACCCGATGAATTCTGATCGAGGCCAAAATCGACAATCCCTAACAAGATGGCTCCCTAGAGCATCCTGGGGGAAGAGCTTAGAGAAAGTCAAGGTTTCGATCCAACTCGCCGGATCTCGAGGTCATTATCAGCTCCAAGATACCGAATCGACCGGGGGGAAGTCATTGACTTTTCTCAAAAAGAACCTAGATTTCTTCGCCCGTCGCACAAAGACATGGTGGGATCGATCCAGAGATCGCATGCCATCAACTCCACATCGATCCATCTCTAAGCGGTTGCTCGTAAGAGGCAAAAATTTGACCGAAAAGTACGCCGCCATGAAGAGGGTGAAGAAACCTACCGATAATGACTGATCACGCATGTCGACCAACCAAAGTGGGTAGCGATGGAGATTGCAAAGAAGTCCAATGGTACCGTGGTTATGTATCGACTTCACCGACCTCAATGAGGCCCCCGCAAAAGATTTCTTCCCGATGCCACATATCGATCAATTGATAGATAATACTTATTACCTAAATGATGTCATTCATGGATGCCTTTCACTGCTACCACCAAATAGCCATGCACAAACCAGATCGACAACACACCTCGTTTCTGATGGAAAAGAACCTATATTGCTGGAAGAGAATGCCGTTCGGCTTGAAAAACGCAGGGGCAACATACCAAAGGCTGGTCAATCACATGTTTGCCAACCAGATAGGTAAGTCGGTAGAATTCTATGTCGACAACATCATCGTCAAAAGCCTAAAAAGAGAATATCACCTGCTTCACCTCGTGCAGACATTCGAAATCCTCAGAAAATTCAATATGAGACTCAACCCCAAGAAGTGTAACTTCGGAGTGGAGTCGGGGAAGTTCTTGGGACACTTGGTCAGTAAACGGGGCATCGAGGTGAACCCAGGGAAGGTTAAAGATGTACTAGACATGGGGGCACCCCAAAATGTGAAAGAAGTTCAGAAACTCACGGATGCCCGGGCTACCCTAAGCGAGTTCATCTCCGGATGGGGGACAAGTGCAAACCAATGTTCGACACGATCCGTAAAAAGGCAAAGTTTGAATGGGCCTTGCAAAAAGCCGGGGCGCTTTTGAAAGAATCAAAACTTACGGCGGACGTGAAGAATCTTGTCCAAACTGTTCGGGGAAAGTTGTTCTTATCTCATGACCGGAACCGCCTTAAGCGGTATTGGTCGGCGAAGGTGGAGTCCCACTGCCCGGTTTACGCCGTTAGCGGATATTGAGCGAGGGGAGAACAACGGTACCCCTAGCTAGAAAGGCATCTGGCGATTAGTCGTGCGTGAAAAATTGAGGCCCGTATTTTTTTCGACCATCGGTTCGAGGTTCTCCCACTATCATTGCGAATGTGCTTCCTGATCAGGATACTTGAACCCGATGCCTCAAATGGGCCATTGAGGGTTAGGCGGTATGGTGTAAACCTCTGGCGCCACGACCCGTAATCAAGGCTCGACCTTTAGCCGACTAGCAAGTAGAGCTTATGTTTCCGTGACGGCTTCGGGGAAGCTTCACGAGTAGCTTTTCGCTTAGATGGTCGCCGACCTCTCAAGTCGGTGTCGGAATCTTTTGTTAGTGAGTCCCCGAGGGTATCTCATTCCGTAATGCCATTACCTTCGATTTCCCACAACAAATAATGAGGCCGTGTATGAGGCCCCTCATCGTGCCTTTGAAATGGCAAACAACCATGGGGTCAAGAGATTGCGAGTTCATACCGACTCGGCTCGTGGCCGCTGCCAGGTTTTGGGGGAATACGAGGCTAGGGATGTCATGATGGCAGCCTATCAGGAAATCGTGAAAACACTGTGTATGAAGTTCACACAGATCCATGTCAAGCTAATACCGAGAGAGCCGAATTCTCGAGCTGATGCTTTAGCCAGGTTGGCGACCTCCGAAGGATCACCGGATATGAAGGATGTCACCATCACGACATTTCCCCACCCATCCACCGCACAAGTAATCGTAACAACATTAGAAAACCCGGTGCCGAACTAGATGACACCCATCATGGAGTATTTAATAAGCGGCCTCTTGCCGCCCGATCGCATCCACGGCAGAATTGCGATTCGCAGACGCCTGCACCACAATGATCGATTGGGGAGTTGTATGTTTTAGGTCAGAATACCCCTACCGATGTATAACACCAGAACAAGGTCAAGTCATCTTGCGAGAAATACACGAAGGGGCATGCGGAAACCACACTGGGGGGAGTCACTGGCCCACAAAACCACAAGACAAGGATATTTTTGGCCAACCTTAAGGGCCGATGCTATCATCTTCGCCCGCAAATGCCACAAATGTCAAATTTATGCTCCCTCCATCAAGGTCGCACCACTGAGAGCTCACGGTATCCTCGATCCTTGGCCTTTTGCAAAGTGGGGATGGACATCATTGGGCCACTCCCAATCGGCCCGGGATCGGGTCAAGTATGCCTTGGTAGCGGTGGATTAATTCACAAAATGGGCCGAGGCTTAGGCGATGGCAACTATCGACCAAGATCACGTCATCAGATTCATTTGGCGAACATTATCTCTGCGAGTTCTCACTCGAGGCGATAATATCGTATAATGGGAAGCGAAACTCGCATGGCTGGTGTACCTTCTTCAAAAAATGAAAGATCACAAAGCTATTCTTCTTTTCTATACCATACCCCTCTAATCCAATGTATATGTCGAGACCGTGAACAAAATCATAAAGCACACGCCAAGGCCAAGATCGAGGGGGAAAGGGAATGAGCTAGTGAGCTCCTCGACAATGTGTTTGTGATGTAATAACAACCTCGCAGGGAATTCAATGGGCGAAACCCCTTATTCGCTAAATTTCTTCTAATCGAAATGGTGCTCATGAGGTCGATGTCCCAACTTTTCGACTAGCCAAAGTCGCTGATCACAACGATGAGGCCTCGGAGAGGAACCTCGACCTACTCAAGAAAAAGCTTAGAGGCTAATATGAGAAATGCCAGATACAAGCAGAGGTCTGAGAAATATTACAACTTTAAAGTACGAGTTCGACGTTTCAAGGTCGGGGACCTAGTACTGAAGAAGATACTCAGAGACTCAAAAGGTGCCCTCGGCCCCAATTGGGAGGGCCCGTTCCAGATATCGAAGGTCCTACCAAACGGAGCATACGAGCTCGAGAAAGCAGATGGGACCAAGGCTCAATATCCGTGGAATGGAACTCATTTGAAAAAATAGTACCAGTAGATTTATGTCCTTGTATCGACCAAGCCGATGTAAACAAGTATTTGTAGTAACAACAATTCTCTATTCTTTTTAAAATGAAAGATTCCTGTGTAAACCAAGTGGGTCGCATGAAAAACATATGATCGATGAAATGCATACCACATGAAAGACATGATCGATAACATGTAGGTCGCATGAAAGACATGATTGATAACGTGTGAACTAGAGCTCCGACTTTAGAAATACTGGAGGCGAGATCGCCACCCTAGCGGTGCGGTCATCCCCCGACTTTATAAGACGGCTACGCAAATGTCCAAGAAACAAGTCGCATACAAAATAAGACGATAAGGACTAAGCAAAAGTCGCATAAGGAAATCAAGTCAACACAATGAAGGAATTAAAAAGGAGAATTTCATTATTAAAGACTCGGAGGTCGGGGAAAACCTCATTACAATAGACTCGTAGGTCGGTAAAGAGATCATTCCAATACAATACATTTTTTGGAATCGAGCTAGCGACTTGGTCTATACCACGGAGCCACTTGAACTAGCGACTTGGTCTATACTACATTGCTACTAGGGTGGCATCTCTCGGACGCGGAGGTCGCTGAGGAAGATGTTTAAAAACTATCGAAAAATGATGTTACAACATCCTTGGAGTGTCGATATCTTTGAATGGGGCTTCTCGTGTGAGCAAGCAAGAACGAGTGCCATCTTCTGACATAAAAAACTCAAGGGATTTGAAGGGCATTTTGGCATGATCAGATTCACATTGAATCAGATTAATATCAAGAGGGCCACACCATTAATCCCGTTCCCCCGATTTGGCACCCGAGACACCGTGAGTTAGGGGCCCCGCCGTCACGGCAGCGGCGGATCCACCGCCCGGGTAACAACAAAAATTGGCAATGGCTGTATGGTCACCCTCAGGTAAAAGCATAATCCGAGATGGAGGAGCCGCAAAGATGGTCCGAAAAGCGAAATAACGAGTACGAGCCGTAGAGGCTTATCGCCTCGAAAAGGGTTTTTAAACGGAAGATCGCTGTAATCACCCATACCGAGCTTGGATAAAAAAGGGGGGAGATCGAGAGGGACAATATGAAGTTTTCAACAGGAAATACCCGCCCTATTTATAGATGGAGGGCGGGGATCAAGTTTCAATTTCCAACTCTCGAGGGCCCCACAAAGAAAAATCAAGGCGCGCGGGGGCGGCGAAACAGAACGCGACTTTTGGTTAGGCTAATTTATGGCGCCGGCACCATCTAATACCTGAAGCCATCATTATGATTCTGGCTAACCATCACACCGATTTGGAAAATTGAGGTAACGTTTCTTATCCCCGAGGAGAGATGTTGACGAGGGCACATTTCCCGTCCGGCACTGCCCGGTTGATAAGTTGTATGAAAGTTCAAGTCAAGGCCCCAAGACGAGCTTACGATCTCGAGTTGGGGGGATGAAATATGGGAGTTTATTTTACATAGTAAGATAAGCACCCGGACGAAAAACATAAAATAACTTCCATTAATAGAAGGCAGAAGGTCGAGAAGACATCATAAAACCAAAAAGCCCAAGGCTAGTACAATGGAAAACAAAAAAAAGTGGAGAAAAAAAGGAAGTAGAGCTACAATCTTAGTCCTTCTCAATTTGGGCAATCGAGGTTGGGTAATGACTGCTCGGAAGGAGGCTCTTGCAGAACCACCGGTGGATCGGCTGGTTTAAGACCCTCTCCACAACGGGCTCCTGTTTAGCATGACAACAGTTGGAGGAACAACCTCCGACCTCGGTATCTCCTCCCCAATGGGCTCATGGGAGTGGCAAATGGGAGGAGCGACCTCCGAGCTCGTCAACTTCTCCGCCAAGATGTGGCATCCGGAGGTCAACCCGGAGTCGGGGGAGAGGGTTCCGCGATTTGTCGGGATCGGGAAAAGAAGAGATATTGATGCCCGTATCCTCCAAATCCTGGATATCAATGAGAACATCCGGGGGACGGAGGTTGTCCCTGACGTACTCATGAGATCCGGACCTTCTAGCACGATCATGGGAAGGGTTCGGCCGGTGACATATTCCGGATGGCGCCGAAGAAAACCATCACATATGCAAAATTAAGCGTTCATCTCTTGGCGACCTTGGCCCAGGCCTCCCCCAGTGTCCGTCTCACTTTAGCTCTTTGGCAATTTCCCTCCTCAAATCGGCCTCCACCTCGGCCGCCCTCTTCACTTGGATCATCTTGACTTCGGCCCCGGTCGGTCTCCGCCAGCGAACTGCTTCTCCTCGGCTAACCACGCCCTCTAGCTCATCAAGGAACCCCTCGGGTCGAGATCCACAAAGATGCTCCCCATTGGCTTTCTCTAGCCCATACGAGTCTCGCCGCCCGAGAAGATCATTCCGACTGACGGATATCGAGCTGGGACTCACGGAGATGTCGAGCTTCGGTTTTAAACGAGCGGGTCCTCTCAAATAAAAGGCCACCTTGAGAGTGTGGACCATGGCGAAATTACATATTTCCGTCATTTTCGGACTGATGGGCATTGTCATAATCAAGACGTCCATCCCTCCCGGCATATTGTACATCTTGGGAAATGTACCGACTCCATCGAGGTTGGCCAAAGCAAGGAGGACTCTCTGAGGAAGCTAACCACCTCGGGGAAAAAAGTCGTAGGGGCGAAGTTCAATTTGGTCAGGAGGGAGAGCCGAATCATCGAGTTATTAAGATTAATGTTAAAAAAAAAATAGGATCAGCAAAACCATAATGAGGACTTACTCATTCACCCGCCTCCTCCTCCCAAAATAAGAAGGAGTCATCATCGCCGTGCCGACCCTCCTCCAGCGGCCGAGGCAGCAGGAGGCCGAAGGGCGGCGTGGGCCGGGTCAAGTCGTCGAGAAAGATCGGGCGGACGAAATCTTTCCCCAGCCCCCTGATTTCAAACCAACATGCGATCTCCCACTTACTTTCTTCCGAAAGGTGTGCGGAAGTTGGCGAGTCGATCCCAGAAACCTTCCTCTTTGCCTTTGGAGGCCAGAGGACCCGATTGAGACGAACTTGGAGGGAGCGACCTCTGGTGGACAACTTTGGAGGGCGGTTGAGGTCGCGGTCGCCCCATGTTTCCCGAAATAATTTTTCCTTGAGGCCATGATGTCGCCAAGAGGCTTACGGTGGCAGTGACTTAGGAGCGCAAGAATTTGAGAAGCGAACGGTCGGGTCGACATAAAGAAAAAAAGTGCAATAGGCACAATGAAAAGGGAACCACGAGGAATTCTCGATGGAAGGATAAGTGTATTGTGCCGGGCGTTGAGTCGTCGTACTAGGTGTTCAAAAGTATTCACGTCCACAACTTCGGTGGAAAATGTCATGAACAATGTTGAACGCCGCTGAAATCCCAATAAAGGTCGGGGGCGGTGGGTGTGGAAAACTACAAAAGAAGAGGATAATTAGATCAAGTCTGAAAGTGTCTAAGTCGGGAAAAAAGGAAAAAACTCATCGATCGACGACCGGATGGGGCATAATCGGCTCGGGGCGTGTATGGGTAGGGTTCTTGAAGGGTCTACGGACTCCCCACGCCCTCCGATAAACCACCACTTCTGTGCCAACCATCAATTTTGTTAGGGGTCCCACTCACGAACCCCCGCCTTACGTGCCAGAGCAATGCATTGTAGCCGCCCGGTAATGGGCGCCATCACGAAAGATATTTCCCCGAGGTTCAAAGAACCATATAGCCCGACCTGGCCCCAACACAAATATTGTGGAGAGAATGTAGGCCCATCCATTGGGAGTGATCTGGGTCAGACTCTTATTCCAAACCGCAAGCAGGTGAGAAATCGATGGGTGGAGCGAGAATCGGATCCCGGCCTCCATGGTCTGTTCGTTAATCACCGATCATCCCGGGCGGGGGTTGGTCGGCTCTTCGCTTGAGGTCGCCTTCAGAAAGCGTAATATCCCGGGGAATTTGTAAAGACGCCGAGATTGCACATAACCGCGGTGAGACCGATTTGTTCGGCTGGTTTATGCCACTAAAACCGGATTGACCCCACTTCCTAAGCCGGGTCCGGGTCTCTAGACAAGTCCTGGGCCACGATGAGTGGTAGTCAAAAGATCGCCTATAAGCCCCATATTTTCGGTCAGTTGAAGGCTCAGCACGCCTCCCTCAAATAGCGCTGCCACGCCGGGCGAAACTTGGTTCTAGGGCGTGGATGTGTGTTAGGTCATCCAACTCCCTCAGAATTGATCGCTATCTCCATCACCGCCCGCCGGAGCCTGAGGCACATGCCACGGGGCGCCATGGGGTCCAGGCGCGGGTCTCTGTGGTTATACGATGATATAACCCTGGGATCGCAAGATTAAGCCGCTATCCTCAAGACAAAGAAACCAGGAACGAGGGGCAAAGAATGTGCTCAGGGAACCGTGGCCATTGATGTAAGGGGTTAGGAAAGAGCGGTTACTGGAAAGGCTGTCGAAGTGCTGAAATAATAGAAGAACGGGGTTCAATAGAAGTTTGAGGCCGAAGGGTTTTGAGAAAACCCCAGACTGTTTATAAAATGGCGAAGGGTCAAAAGTATAAATTGAAATTCTTGGGGTCATGAAATTAGGCGATGTGGGTGATCGTGGGGGTATCACGTCTGTTGGTTAAAGCAAACTCATGACTCGAAGCGTCCTTGCACACTACCGCGCCCATCATTGCGGTCTGTCACGCATCCGCCGATTAATTAAGGAAACCTAGGCGACCATCTGACTCCCCAGGCCGGAGACTTCCAAGATCAACTTCGGCGTAAAGTCGAAATTTAGTGTCGATGGTTCAAGATAAGATCGGCGAGCTCGCGACTCTCTTGAGAAGGCGGTGTTGTCGCGAAATAACGACCCTGGGAAAACGCGTTAGGTAATGTCATATGTAACTTGTTATCCTGCCGCCCGTCCACCGAGTAGGACGGGAGGCGACTTTTGGAGTTTTGGAGGTCGCCAAATGGCCCCGATAGCAAGAAGGTCACGGAGCGACTTGAAAGAGTCGGAAGTCGTGGTCGAAGCGGTCACAACTTTGGTTAGAGATATATATGGACAAGATTTGGGCAGTTATGGTGAGGCGGATTTCTTGGGATGTAACCAGGGAAAACATATCCATGAGAGCAACTTGTGGAGCAAGGAAGGAAGTCTGACGGCCGAACAGAGAAATCCCACCCAAGATGTAGTTCTAGATTTATGTCTATAAATATCAATTGTAATGTACATTGTAAAGGATCGAAATCTTAGTACTCTAGGCATATATTATACAGTAAAAATCCTGGCTTGGTGCCCCCAGACGTAGTCTATTCCAAAGACGAACTGGGTAATCAAATCGTGCATCTTTCACTGCTTTTTCCGTTATATTGATCGGATCTCTTGACAATTAATTGTTTGTTCGCCGGTATTCAAACCGGGTGCAACAAAAATTAATGCGTAGATTAACATAATAAATTTAATTTAGATTCCTGTCATAATCAATTTCACATTGAATTTTATTAGTATTCAAACTGTACATCGTACGGGAAAAATACTAGTTTAAGTAAATTCAGTCGTACACTGAAAATGATATCACCTATTTTAAATAAGACAAACCATGTTTGAGAATCGAACCTGAGACCTAGATCGATGATTTCCCTGGGCAACAATGAGCTACAAATAAGAACAAACTCCTCTCCAAGATCACAAGCACCTCGAGAGTTGTGAGTCTGTTAGGAAATAGTATAACCCTAACAGAGTCATCGTGGCAGCTTTTTGTTGGGAAATTTGTAGTTAGTTTTGATGGAAGCTCCAAAACAGTTTGTAATAGGACCAATCAGACCTGTTAGCTGACTGATGATTTAGAATCAGGACAGGATGACCAGCTGAGTTGTATAGACAACTGATGAAAAAGATAATTCACATATTGAGGGGGAACTCAATATGTATAGGACAGATCAGAAGACAAGACAAGTCAGAAGATCAGACGAGTCAGAAGACAAGACAAGTCAGAAGATCAGAAGGTCAGAAGACCAGATGGGTCAGGAGACCAAACGAGATAGTTAGTCAGATGATCAGGTGAAGACATGAAGCTCAAGTTCAGAAGACCTGAAGATCAGATGACTACCATAAGATCAAGACCAGAAGACCAGAAGACCTATATCAGTCGAGTCTGCTAGTTGAGCTAAGACAACTTGCATCAGAAAACTCTATTAGGTAGACTGATTAGTTTTATCTGATCAGGTCAGCTCACACCAGGTGTCAACTGATGTTGCACCAGATCATACGTGTCAATCAGACAAGAAGAATGTCAACTTTAGTTGGTAGAACAAACACTGAATAGAGTGTACTTGTTAACCAATGAGAACGAGACACGTACGTACGGAGCTGACAATGCGGGATTCGGCGCTGCATAGTCAAACGGCTAGAAAGGATAAACATAAATACTTTTTGCCATGCCGTTCCTGAAACACGTCACATCAAGCCTGCAAAACTACCAAATATAACCTGAAATTCAAATTGCTCTCCAACGGCTCTTTGATTTCGAGGTCTATAAATATGGGATCAATCTTCATAGTGAAGACACGGAAATTATCATCAAGCTCAAGCCATAGCAATTTCCGCACGAAGAACACAAATTTGAAGAATATTTCTGAATGTTCATCCCATTGTTCTTAGCATAGAAATCTCATCCTCTGGCTTTAGGCTACATAAATACTAGGATAGATTTCCAGTTGGAACATCAACAAATCTTTACCCAAACCCAAAAGTTAGGTTAAGTTTGTTTTGCAAGATTTCAGACTAGGGTTTCTAGTTTCTGATTTCTGGGATCGGTTGAGTGAGAACTCCTTAAACATATGTTGTACTGTGTTGGACTAACACATTAAACTAACTCCAGTTGGTTAGTTGATGCCCCTGATTATAGAGAAGAGTGGACGTAGGACTGGTTGTCCGAACCACTATAAAAATCTTGTGTGCTTATCTGCTTTACTTGTTTTACACTACAGCAAACTACCAGATTTGTCATTGCATACATATTCTGAGTCTAGATCAATTTTGCATCAAGCAACTGATCTGATCAGCTTGACACTTTGTCATCTGACTGAAAATAGACAAGCAGAATCTGATTCTATAAAACTGGTTTTTTACACGGGTTAAAACTTGCTTCCGCACATCAATTAAACTGATAGACACCGAACTTATCTGCCATCAGGCGATCAGTAAGTTGGATATCAGTCCAAACTGATTCACACGCACTCTGATCAGGTAACCTACTATCACACCTGATCTTGCACGAAAAGTTTTCAGAAGTCTATTCACCCCTCCCCTCTAGACTTCTGCCCTCACGAAACCCGTTCGGAACCTACACTTTTGTACTGCCCTCTGATCAGACCTAGACGGGCGGATCGCCAAGGTTATTTCCACGCTTGTACCCCTGGACGGACCTTTAGGGTTACCTTAGTGTGACTCCTAAATTAGACCTGCAAACATGCCGGGAGGGTCCCCGGTGCGAACACTCCGACGCTCAAGTCAGATAACCGAGGATAACTGTAATTCATATTAACATAAATAAGAAATAAGAAATAATCAAACAATGGATCAAGTCTCTCTTGATCCATAAAATACCATTATACGATTAAATCTCTCTTGATCCTCAAGGGACACAAGGGATGTGATCTAGTCTTTCTTGATCAAGAAGAATAATAGAAAACTTACAGTAGGAAACTGAGTAAAAATTATCTATCATGAAGTAAATATCTTGCGCGAGACTCTCAAGGTCCTGGAGGGACTTAGTCCCATTTTCAGCAAGAACCATCAAGAATCATGTGGAAACTCGCCTTTATCAGAATGTTCCGGTCGAACAATCATGTATTCTCTCGTTCTCATCACGTTCGTGTGCGTATGAAAGTATATCTAACTCTCTTTATGTGATTTTGTGTGTATGTTCACGTTCGAACGAACATGAGTATTTTTGTGAATCTCCATATGTACATTTCCGTGTATTTTAGATTGTGTTAGTCAATACTCACGTCATGTGCTGATAAATATGGATGAGTGTTTTATATATAATACCTAGATATTACCTCTTGTGGGCTTAGTAGACTGAGCCCACGATCCTGGCCCTCGAGGACCCCGAGATTCTCTCAACTAACTTTCTTTCTAGCCAAACTTCTAAGAATATCTTAACTGTCCATGGCCTCGACCCTCGAGTTTCTGAAAATATCTCAACCACTTATGCCCTCTCCTTAGCTCATGATTCCTTTTGCCTCTCGAGTTGACCCAGTCAAACTCCTGAAATCTCTCAACAGCCCCCCAATTTCTTTATGATGCCGGAGGAATAGTCTTCCCTAAAAATGGAGAAGACCTAACTACATTTCAATGTGGCCTTATCCCATTGCCCAGTACATATGAGTCTTGGTCAAATATTCTTCAACACCCGGTCAATTCTTATCCATTCCTACGAGACTATAAACATCTTAGAGGTCTCATGGGGCTCCAGCCCCACAAGAGTCCGTAAGCAAATTCATCCATCTCCATGATGTTGTGATATTTGTACACGTGTTATCATTCTCGAATGGGTAATATTGTGCCGCATCGATTATATTTCTTTATTCTTATGCAAAAAGTAAATAAAAAAATTAACAAGGGACAGAGGAAGTATAATATAATTATAAGATTTAAATAAAAGTTTATTTAAATATATATTCTATATATAATTACAATATATAACTAAAATAATCTAATATATTTCATAAATTCTAAAAATTTAACAAAATTAACAATTCATAACATTGATTAACATAATTTTAATATGAGCAATAACCGTGGTATAATTGTTGGAAATGGTCGTTCTATTCCTATTGTTGGTTATGGGCATACACACTTGTCTCCTCCACACTCACCCCTAGCATTAAAAAATGTCCTTCATGCTCCTCAAATAATAAAAAACTTAGTTTCAGTTAGAAAACTCACAACTGATAACTCGGTTTCTGTGGAATTTGTTCATTTTGGGTTTTTTATCAAGGATTTTCAGATAGGGATGCGTCTAATGAGGTGTGATAGTCTGGGCAAGCTTTATCCTTTTACCACATCCATCAACACAAATTTGGTACCTCCCTGTTGGTTCCAGTGTAAACGAGTCTTACACGTGTATGGAGGAATACACGTGTTCAGTGATTTTTCAAACTTTTTACAAAGCTGAAATCAGTGGGTCAGGTTGTCCTGAGAAATACCCCTGAGAAGCACAAATTGTCCTGAGTCAAAGTCTATCGAGACAAATGATCTTGAAAGCGGCTTCCAAGTAGAGCTTCAGACAGCCCAAACCGATTTGAGGTTTTAAAATCAGAGTCTAAATAAGCTTGGAGTAGATAACTATCTTACTGACTACTCAGATGAGTTGGGCCAGTTTGACAACTATCTATACTAGCTTATCTAGTGTACGGAATGTGTAGGCCCTGAGGTTATACTCGTTTTATCTTGCTGAAAATATTTTCCTTAGTAAATCAGTGGTTAAGGCTGTGATTAGTTCAATGAAAACTCAGTGGATTGATTCCAACTGAATATCTGAAAACTCAGTGCTTTCAGTGAAAATATGCAACAGATGAGTTCAAAGTAGAAAGCAAATAACACAACAAAGTATAGTGGTTCAGGGGCAAAACTCCTACGTCCACTCTCTCTGATCCTCGGAGAAATTCCTTAACTCACTACTACTACTTCCTCAAGCTTTCAGACTGAACACAACAGCTTACTAACTTTCTTCTAAGAGCTTTCAGTTTAACTCATCGCAGCCTTACTAACTCAAACACACACAAGCTTTCACCTGTCTCAAACAAATTTTACTAACTTCTTCTCTAGAGTTTTCAGGCTGAACTCAACTGCAGCTTACTAACTCTTTACAACTCTCACTCTTCAACAATCACACACTCAAACTACCTAAGAATAGGGTTTGGGTTTGGTTGGTTTCCAACTAAGGTGAGATATCCTTTTACAATAAGAACAGATTCAAAGGCTAGGATATCTCTTACTAAGCTTTGGATATTTAACAATTCTAGGCTTAGTAGAAGAACTCTCTTCAATGTGAAACACTTAGGAAATCTTAGGGTTTTCGAGTGCTTCAAATGCAAGAATACGAATGAGCTCTGGAGTTGCTTGATTTTCCATAACCTTGCAATGGTGAAAGTCACTGGTATTTATAGGCAACTCACCAAGGTTACTCTTTGAAAAAACTATCCATTTGAGAGACAGTCTTCAAGGGTTTCCTCTTTTTGTTATTGATGAACGACTATTTCTAGGGTTTGAACGCACCCTTGCATATATTAGAAAATATGCAGCCACGTAGCCAATCACCAACTTCTGTGATCTAGAAGATATCAGCCCTGACATTTCTTCAGAGACATGTCGCTTTCAGTGTCAGTGTAGTACGTTGTTGTCGCCTCCTCATTGGTCGAATTCTTCCTTTGAATGGAGACAAACAAAACGGCTCTATTTAGGTCAACCATACTGAACTGATATGTTCCTTAATGTCCATGAATGTATAACATTTTGTTTGTTTGTACGAAGAATGAACAAAATATTATTCAACTTGAAGTAGCTTGTTCAGGGTCTTTCTGGGTCAGTACAAAATAATCTTCAGGATCTTTTGGTCTTCAGGATCTTCAGTCTTCAGGACTCTTTTTGTTCAGGGACTTCGGTCTTTAGGAATCTTCTAAGCTACTCAGGAACATCTGAGTTCTTCAGGCAAAATCAAAACAAACCTATTTCTCCCTGATCTATATCTGTTGACTATACTGAGTGCAGATAATCTTGAGTCTTAATATCTATTGAAACCTGATCCTATACTACCAAGATGTCCTGATGCATGTCATACTCAGGGGTTTTGGGATCTAATCAAAATCTTTATTGAATTCATCTCCTAACACTCCCTATCCGTGTTTGATGTTTTATCTCCACCTTTATGGCACGAATGATTGGGTCATCCTGGAGCACATGTTTTTGTCTCCCTCAAGCAAAATAAATTAATTTAGTGTAGTAGAACTTCAACTTCTCGTGTTTGTCAATCTTGTTCTCTTGGCAAACATGTTAAGTTACCATTTGTTTCTTCTCAATCTTACACATTAATGTCATTTGATATTATTCATTGTGATTTGTGGACCTCTCCTGTTTTTAGCTCAACAGGTCATCGGTATTATATGATCTTGGATGATTACTCGAATTTCTTGTGGAGATTTCCTTTGTCTAAAAAATTACAAGTATATTCTATTTTTTTGCCTTTTAGAGCTTTCACCAGAACTCAATTTGAACGGAATATTAAATCTTTTCAATGTGATAATGAACGCGAATTTGATAATGGTTTGTTTTTTGAAATTTTGTAGTGTTAATGGCATTACATTAGTCTCTCGTCTCCTCATACATCGTCCCAAAATGGGAAGGCTGAAAGAAAAATTCAATCAATTAATAATGTTGTTTGTACTTTGCTCACTCATGCATCGTTACCTTCATCTTATTGGCATCATGCTCTTTAATTGATACTTACCTTCTCAATATTCTTCCACTCAAAACTTTAGCATATGCATCTCCTCTTAAAATGCTATATCCAAAGGACCCTTCTTACTCTCATCTTCGAGTGTCTGATTGTTTATGTTACCCTCTTTTTCCTTCCACTACTATAAACAAACTCCATCCTCGATCCACTCCGTGTGTGTTTTTGGGATATCCATCAAATCATTGTGGCTACATTAGTCATCATGTAATCTTTGATGAGACTCAATTTTCCTTTTCTAAAATTCAACCTCCATTGCCAACATCTTATGAATTTTTGGATGATGGTACTTCTCCTTATGTGGTACATCATCTATCTAATTCACCTTCACCTCACACTGGCCCAAGAGTTGTTGACCCCGTAACCTCACCTCAGCAGTACACACCTCCAACTGCTGAACCGAGCTTGTTGGCCCCTGCCAGGTTCGGTCCCACCTATCCCTCTACCTATTGTGGTTCTACCACTTTCTTCCCGTCGACCAGTCACACGTAGTCACGTGGGATTTATAAACCAAAATAATTATTTAATCTACAAACTTCCATCCAGAAATCCCCACTACCTTGTAATCCCGTGTCTTCCCTACGGGACCATAATTGGAAAATGACTATGGATGATGAATATAATGCTCTTATTGCAAATAAGACGTGGGAGTTGGTTCCCCGTCCACCTATTGGTAATTTCATTCGATCTATGTGGATATTTACACATAAAGAACGTTCTGATGGTTCATTTGAGAGGCATAAAGCCCGTCTTGTAGGTAATGAAAAAACTCAAGAGGTTGGTGTGGATTGTGGTGAGACGTTTAGTCTAGTGGTCAAGCCAGCTACGATTCGCACTGTTCTAAGTCTGGCACTCTCCAAGGCTTGGACTATTCACCAACTTGACATAAAAAATACCTTTTTGCATGGGACGCTGAATGATACGGTATACATGTATATGTACCAGCCTGTCGTATTTTAGGATCCGAAGGTTTTGAACCACATTTGCTTATTGAAGAAATCATTGTATGGGCTTAAACACACACCCCGAGCATGGAAAAAGTGCTTTACCGATTATGTTACCACCCTTGGTTCTGTTCGAAGTATATCTGATCACTCTCTTTGTATTTCGACAAGGTACCAATATGGTGTACATGCTTTTGTATGTATATGACATAATCTTGACTGCTTTCTCGGATGCTCTACACAAGTCCATTATCTCACTCCTCAGCTCTGAATTTGTAATGAAGGACTTAGGTTCTTTGCATTATTTATTGGGCATCACCGTGAAGAGTCATCTCGGCGGCTTGTTTTTATCTCAGTGTAAGTATGCAGCTGAAATTATTGAGAGATCAAGGATGTCGTCGTGTAAACCTTCTTGCACTCCTATTGACACAAAGCCAAAACTGAGTTCCTAGACGAACAATCCGTATGTTGATCCTTCGCAGTATCAAAGCCTTGCAGGAGCACTTCAATATCTTACGTTCACTCGTCCAGACATCACATATGATGTTCAACAAATATGTTTTTTTATGCATAATCCGATGGATGTACACGTGCATGCACTAAAACGTATTCTGTGTTACATTCAGGGTACCCTAGATTATGGTCTTCACCTTTATTTCGTCTTTAACAACTACTCTTTGTTCGTATACGGATGCAGATCGAGATGGATGTCCCGATACTAGGTGCTCGACTTCGGGCTATTGTGTTTTTCTTGGTGACAACTTGGTCTCGTGGTCAGCAAAACGACAAACCACTATGTCTCGTTCAAGTGCAGAGGCCGAGTATCGTGGGGTCGCAATATTTTGGAATTTTGGTAGAGTTAGGGAGTGATTTTTCTTTTCAAATTAATGTTTGGTAGTGATTGATGTTGTATTATTATACTACATTGAGAGTGAAAAAAATAGTAATGTGATTGTATTAAAATTTATGAAAAAAATAATTATATATATATATATATATTATATACTATATTTTATGAGAGTGAATGTTAAAATCTGATTTAAATCTCAAACTATAATGCGACGTGATTTGCAAAATCTTTAATTCATTCTGGTGAATTCCAAAACAAACGTATATATCCAACTTCAGTAATTGAAATGTTCTAGTCATACTTGCACAAGTGATCCACACGCGGAATCTTTCATTTCAATTTTGATCTCATAATTACAAAGTGATCCTAAAATATGCATAAACGCTTTCTTCGATTGATTATTGGATGAGAAAAATTAATATTTATAAAATAAATAAAGTTAATAATTGCAAATATATTGACGCCACGTGAAATTTCACATTTCAATTCTTGTCTCATGGTTAAAAAGCGGTCCTAAACATGTAGATATTGTATCATCCATTGAATATTGCATTAAAATCGTTAAATTTTAAAAATAAATGAGATTAATATATCAAAAAAACATTTAAAACTAGGCAAGTTTCAATGAAAATATATTGTATGTTTCAAAATGCACTTGTGTTGCGTGGAGCATCTAATGCACAAGAGACCTAGTACTCTGAATTTATTTAATATTATTATATAATCAAAATAAATCTAAAAAAATCAGCCACATATTATATGAAATTATATTATGAATGCTTTAAATTAAATATGAAAAAACTGTAAATTATGATCTTATAATTAATCTATAAATTTTAGTTGCAGTTTTGTTCGTGTCATATGTCAAAAATCCCATAGAAACTCATACGGGGCTAAAATTTTAAGAGTAATACTTCTGTGAATTAGATATACACATGAATTCTATCACTGTTATGTGCAAAAATTATCACTGTTATGCATAAAAAAAATTTACTGTTTAAAAATATAAAATATTTTTTAAACAGTGATAATTAGTGATGATTTTTATGCATAACGTTGATAGTTTATATACATAACATTATAACAATAGTACTAAAAAAATCGAGTTAACGTTGAACTGCTTTTAATTACTATATATGGCCCTATTTCCGTTGGACCACTTTTGCAATTAGCATATATTTAGTTTATGGTTAAATTGTATTCTAGCTTTACTCTAATTTTCAAATACATACATGCCATTTATTATTTATTTAATGTGCATATATACATGCTCTAACTATAGGTGATTAATTATATATATGCCTCTTGATATTATATAATATCAAGAGCTATGATCATAGTGCTAACTCTGCTAAATACAGTTTGGAAAGTAAAAAAGAAAAATATAAAAGGATTTTAGTGGTGAGTGGTGAGTATGGAAAAGCAAATGTAGCGAGTAGAAGCTTTCATGATATATATATGGTCTCAACTCTCGAGTATAGTATAGAGTATTAATACAGGTAGGCCATTTGTGTTGTAGATATTTTACATACCTCATCATTTTCGTAGACTACTTACAAAATTCATGTGTATAATTACATCTTCTTCACATCCTTGTTGTTGATTATCTATACCACAAATCATTCAACAATATGATACCCACGTTCAAATTGTGGGTCATCTAGCTGTTGGAAAATTGGTTTGGAATCAATAAAATATTATTTAATTGTAATTAAGAGGATGAGAGATATTCATTTTTAATTAAATTAAATAAAGGGCATAAAGTTTAATTTTTGAGAAATTAAACGGCGTAGTGTCGATCTACTCTCCGAGTACATGACCGTAGTGTATTTATAATCTCAAAATCGAATTTTGGTAAGTGAGAAATTAAATCACGAATTTAAAACGTCAACACACTTTTATGAATTAAATAGTGTTGGGAAATGTGGACGTCGGTATCTGCAGAAATTCGAATTTGAGATTAATATGAACTAATGTAGCCCGAACGGGTTTTCGTGAGGGTAGAAGTCTAGAGGGGAGGGGTGAATAGACTTCTGAACAAACTTTTTCGTGAGATCAGGTGTGAATAGCAAGTATGTCTGATCAGAGTGCGTGTGAATCAGTTTGGACTGATATCCAACTTACTGATCACCTGAGGGCAGATCAGTTCAATGTCTATCAGTTTAACTGATGTGCGGAAGCTAAGTTTAACCCATGTGAAAAACCAGTTTGTTAAATCAGAATTCTGAGTAATCTATTTTAGATCAGATGACAAAGTGTCAAACTAATCAGATCAGTTGCTTGGTGCAAATCTGATCAAGACTCAGAATATGCATGTAATACAGAAACCAAGTAGTGTGCAAAGTGTAAAGCAGGTAAATCAGATAATGCACACTATAATTTTATAGTTGTTCGGACAACTTGTCCTACGTCCACTCTTCCCTATCAGCAGGGGCACCAACTGGACTTAGTTTAATGTGTTAGTCCAACACAGTACAATCAGATGTTTCAAGAGTTCTCACTCAACCAATCCCAGAAATCAGAAACTAGAAACCCTAGTCTAAAATCTTGCTAAACAACCTTAACCTAACTTTTGGTTTGGGTATAAGATTTGTTGTGTTCCAACTAGAATTCTATCCTAGTATTTGAGTAGCCTAAGGCTAGAGGATAAGAATTTTATGCTAAGAACTATGGGATGAACACTTCGAAATATTCTTCAAGTTTTGTGTTCTTCGTGCGGAAATGTGGATAGCTTGAGCTTGATGATAATTTTCGTAACCTTACTATGAAGGTTGATCCCATATTTATAGACCTTGAAATCAAAGAGCCGTTGGAGAGCAATTTGAATTTCAGGCTATTTTAGGTAGATTTGCAGGCTCGATGTGACGTGCTTCAGAGATGGCATGGCCGAAAGCATGTAAGTTTGTCCTTTATAGTCGTTTGACTGTACAGCACCGAATCCCGCATTGTCAGCTCAGTGCATACGTGTCTCGTTTTCATTGGTTAACAAGTACACTTATTCAGTGTTTGCTTTACCAACTAAGGTTGACATTCTTCTTGTCTGATTAACCTCGTATGTCTTGGTGAATCTTCAGTTGTCACCTGGTGTGAGCTGACCTGATCAGATAAAACTGATCAGTCTACCTGATTGAGTCTTCTGATGCAAGTTGTCTTAGCTCATCTAGCAGGCTCTCCTCTATACTTCTGATGTATGTCTTCTGGTCTTGATCTTTTAGTAGTTATCTGATCTTTAGGGCTTCTGAGACTTCAGCTTCATGTATTTACCTAATTATCTGACTATCTGACTTGTCTGATCTTTTGATCTTCTGACTTGTCTAATTCTGATCTTCTGACTTGTCTGGTCTTATGATCTTCTGACTTGTCTGATCTTCTGATCTTCTGACTTGTCTGATCTTCTGATCTTCTTCAAGACTTGTCTGATCTTCTTCAAGACTCAACCTATTCATATTGAGTTCCCCCTCAATATGTGACCTATCTACTACATCAGTTGTCTATACATCTCAGCTGGTCATCCTCTCCTGATTTCTAATTCACCAGTCAGCTAACAGGTCTGACTGGTCCTATTACAATCTGTTTTGGAACTTCCATCAAAACTACAAATTTCCCAACAACTAATATCTACATAAATTTGAATTTGAATTCAAACGAACCTGGACTCGTTATGTCTAGGTTCGTGGATGGTTCTCCTGGAAATTTGTAACAGTTCGGTTACAATCTGGCCATCAATTCCGTAACTCCTGAAATTCAATTCCATAACTTCTGGAAATTGAATTCAGGAGGCTCTCCATAAAGTGGACATGCTCCTATAAATAGGATTGCATGCATGGTTTTAGACACATAAAATTTTACTGAAATTTCCTGAGTCTACATACTGCATACCAATCTTTTCCTGCATTTTAGAATGTAGCCTTCTCCTTGTGCCAATTCAGTTCGTCGGAGCTTTACACATTGCGGTATTGCACGTGTAAAGACGAAAGTCATTTTACCTTTGAAAATGATACATCAAATCGAGAGCACTACCGAGATGTATTTCGTTTTGCAGGAAAAGGTTCCACCTTGAGTCGACTTTGGTGAGTTTTTCTGATATTTATTTATTTGCTATTTGCTCGTGCTGTTACTGTTTAGTACGTGCAAGGATCGAGGATTTCCAGAAGTTGTTCGTGCAATGTTCCAGAATTTGTCCGTGCAGATTTTTCAGAATTAGTTCGTGCATAATTTTTTCTAGAATTAATTCGTGTAGGATTGTTTCAGAATTAGTGCGTGCGAAGTTTGAATTGCTGAAAAGCAATACTTATTTTACTGAAAAGTACTAGTTATGTTGTTGTAAAGTACTATTTTATTTTTAATATTTTCTATTTTCATTTTTAATTATTCTCCCATATTGTAAGCCATCGTTGCGTGCTCTATAAACCCAACAATCGCAAAACGAAATATTCGGATTGAACTCTAGCTCCTCAAATTCTCTAATAAACTAATATTTAACTATTAAGTGAGGGCTAAGTCTTGTATGCATTCAGGTGGAATGTGCACTCATAGTGCATTTTAGAACCATGCAACTTGTTATATTGAAAGATGCAACTTGTTTACACTAAACTGTGCAACTATTAATATTGAAAAAATAGTTGCACGATTCAGTATAAACAAGTTGCATCTTTCAGTAACTTTTTTCTTTGTTTATTTCTTTTTTCATGGGGGTCAGTGTGGAAATAAACGTGTTAGAGCAGATGGCGTCCACTCTCCAGTGTGAAATTGACATTGTTCCTTTCTCGTACTTGGGAATTAGAGTTGGGGTTAGTCATAAAAAAGTTACGGAATGGGATCACTTGGTGCATAGAGTTAAAGTGAAGTTGAAAACCTGGGATCATAAGAAGTTGTCTTTTGGGGGAAGAATAATCATTCTGAAAGCGGTCTTATCAGCCTTACCTATCTACCATCTATCTTTCTACGGTTTACCGATAAAAACCCTGAGAGATATTACCTCGATTCAGAGGAATTTTCTTGGGGAGAGGAGGGGGGGGCGAGCGAAAATGAGAGCAAAGTAGCATGGATCAAATTGAAATTTATATGTTTTCCAAAATTGAAAGGGGGGTTTGGGGCGAGGGAGTTGATTATGTTTAATAAAGCACTTATGAGTAAATGGTTATGGAGATATTTTGGGAATCAGGATTGTCTATGGGCTAGGGTTATTTCTTCTTATGGGGTTTTGAGTGTATGTGAGGGAGGTTTCACTTCAGTTGTGAGGAGTTCGGGTTGGTCGAGTTGGTGGAGAGCTGTGGTAGGTCTAGGTTCAGGAGTAGAGGGTCGTTGGCTTCGTGAGAACATGGTTAAAATAGTTGGAGATGGGAGTGATACGTATTTTTGAAAAGAGGTGTGGGTAGGGGAGTTGGCTTTGTGTTATGCTTTTCCTAGACTGTTTAGTTTGAGTGGTGATAAACTGTGCAAAATCTCTTCTTTGGGGCAGTGGGTTGGGGGGTTTTGGGAGTGGGTTTGGGATTGGAGGAGGGGCTTGTTTGAGAAAGAATTGTTTATGTTTCATGATTTTTTTGAATATGTTAAGCATGTACAAACTAGCGGAAAACAAGAAAGATGATTAGATGTGGAAACTTACCTCGGATGAGAAATATAACACTATATCTGCTTATGAGTGCTTGATATAAAAAGGAAGAGGTAAGCCCTACACCTCTTGCATCGAAACCCGAGCTCCAGTTGGTGTGGAACAAGATTGCCCCCCTCAAAGTTGCAGCGACGGCATGGCGTACTCTTTGGGAGAGGCTTCATATGAGAAGTAACCTGGAAAGATGAAGTATCATTCCAGCGGACGACAACAAGTGTGTCTTTTGCGGCACGATAGAGGAAACAGTTGACCATATCTTTCTTCATTGCTCACGAGTTAGCACTATTTGGAGTGGGTGTTATTCATGGCTTGGAATCTCATTTGCTCCTAATCTTCGAGTATATGATCACTTCCTTTCAATCTCCGAAATCATTAGTGGTAAAAGAGGATCTAGATTTGTTGTTTGCTTATATGGGAATATGTAATTTGGACGATTTGGGAGGCACAAAATAAGCTGATTTTTTAGAATCGGGAGTTCACTACATCAAAAATCTTTGAAGAAATCAAAGGACGTCTTTAGAGTTGGTGTTTGGTCAAGAATTATGTTCAATGTATGCTTCTCTAGTGTCTTGATTGGATAACCCATTGTCTGTCTTAATCCTGTAATTGTTACTTGTGTAAATTCTTGTACATATCCACTTGGCTACCACTTATAGTTATGTTTTAATAAAAGTTTTTTGCCTGATAAAAAAAAAATAATAATAACAAGTTACATTGTTCTAAAATATATTATGAATGCACGGTGCACTTGAATGCACATGACACCCGCTTTTTTTCTAAATTTTTGGCATGTACTACTCTGAAAATTACAAATATGGATTCCAAAACTTGCCTTTACAAACAAAGTATTGTTTTGATTAAAAAAAAAACGCAAAAACTTGTATGCAATATTGCATACAAGTGATATGTGCAATTGAGCATTTTTTTTCTTTTTCTTGCGGGTTAGGTAGGGGACGGGGTTAGGGCAGATTGTTGACGGGCTAGTGGGCTTTCTTCATCTTCTTCCATCGCACAGTTACGGACGCGGTCAGATTTCTTCTTCTTCCTCTTGTCTTCACATTGTTGGCGGATCTCACGGGCTTTATTTTCTTCCTCGTTCGTGCCCTAATTTTCTTTTTCGCTCCGATTATTAGATGAAATCAAGTTGTTCAATTTGAATTTTGGTGTGAATTCTGCCAGAAGAAGAGAGAATATGTGTGTGGTGTTTGGATTACCCCTCAACACAAAGTGTGTGATGAAATTCAGATCCTTCTGCACTCTTTTCATGCTGTTTTGTAAATCTGTAATTTTGGACTGAAGATTTTTTTCGCTTTTGTACTGATTTTTGTTCATGTAGTAACAATCTTTTGCTCATATGGTAACACTCATTTTGTTCATGTAGTAACACATCAAGTTGTTCTTTGAATCTGTAATTTTGGACTGGGGATTTCTTTTCGCGTTTGTACTGGTTTTGTTCATGTGGTAACACGTTTTTCTTCATAGGGCAATACTTTTTGTTCATGTAGTAATACTATGTGAATACTCATGTGTTACCATATGAACAATGATGTGTTACCTTGTGACTCATGTTACCTTATGAATATTTATGTGTTACGATATGTTTTAATACGTGTTACGTAAGATATAAAGTTTTTTCAATATAACAATGTAGTAACACTTATACATAAATGTAGTAACACACAAAAATTTGACAAAAAATAAAAAATAAAAAATTATGTGTTCAATAGGAATTGAACCTGCGACCAAATTTATTAACAATAAACCTGAACCACTAGGCTACAACACATATTTGATAAATATATTTGTTGATGTTGCACGACTGTTGTTCCAGATGTTGGACAACATTCTGCACAACATCATAAATTTGCCCTTTCTCCTAACATTGACTCTGTTTTAATAGATGTGTTTTTCTATGTTTCCTACATTGCAGGATGAAGACAATTTCGGATATTGTCAAGCGGTTGCACTAATGGAGTAAGAATAGAAAGATCATGGGTGGTTACACCAAAATCATGGAGATAGTGGAGGAGAAGTTCAAGGTTGTTCACACCAAGTGGATAGGACAATGCAGTTGGTCCGAAAGTCTATAAATAGACTACATTGGTCGACATTCAAGTTTGAGTTAAAGTGAAATACCATTTGGTCTACTCCAAACTTAAGAGAGTAGCATCCAAGACACAACAGTGAGTGGAGTGTGAGGGTCGATGCTATGTCTATTTGTACTGGTCGAGTGTATCCCAACATTTCCCATTAGTATTGATTTTGTCTTATTAGATCAAGTTTTAGGTTGAATAAGATCACTAGTTACTTGATTGAATAGATTGATTTTGGGTGTGTGGTTTTTCACTACACCTTTTAGGATCTTGTAAGAGATTCGTGTGTATCTCACTACTCGTTATAATGATGTTTTTAACCATGAGGTTTGTGTAGTCTGGATTACAGACTATACAAAATTTTGAAATCCTTTGCACTGCGTTTTTATACTTTCGCTGTCATATGTTGTTTTACATGTTGCATAATATTTTCAACAACACTCTGAAAAATACACGCACACACACCGTCAGTTGGCACCAGAGCCATAAACTTGATATACTAAGTTAAAGGTCCTGTGTTTAAAAGTGTGTTTTAGCAATGGATTATCCACTGACTCCTTCTTTAAAACCTCCAATTTTGGATGAATCAAATTACCCATACTGGAAACCTAAAATGCACATGTATATTAAGTCTATAGATGAGAGAGCATGGAGTAGTGTGTTATCTGGTTGGAATCCTCCAAGAACAATTGATGATAAAGATGGAGAATCGCAAGTCAAAAAGGAAATTGATTGGTCCAATGATGAATGCACATCAGCCAATTTCAATTCTAAAGCGCTTAATGCTATATTTACTGATGTTTCAATGTTTAAACTGATATCTAACTGTGTTTCTTCTAAGGATGCATGAGAAATATTGCAGGAACATTGTGAAGGATCAGAAAGTGTTCGAAGGACTAGACTCAGAATGTTGGGAACCAAGTTTGAAAACTTGAGGATGAAAAATGATGAGTTCATTTCATCATACAATGAAAGGATAAGTGAGATTGCTAATGAGTCACACTCACTTGGTGATCCAATTTCCAACACTCGGTTAGTCAATAAGATACTTACAATTGTTCCTAAATGATTTGATGCTAAAATATGTGCAATAGAAGAGGCTAAAAACACTTATTTATTGAGTCAAAATGAGTTGATCAGTATTTTGAAAACTTATGAAATTAACTCAAATATGTTAGATGATGACAAACATGAGAAAGATAAAGACAATAAAGTACTTGCTTTTAGAGGTGAAACTTCTGATAATGTTGGTAAACATCCTTATGTAACTGAAGTTGATTCTGATGAAGATGTTTCTGATTTATGTGATGATGACATTTCTGAACAATTTGCTCTTGTAACTAAGTAATTCAAAAGTTATCTAAAAGGAAAGTTCAGAAAACCAAATGGTAATTTTCAACCTAAAGATAGAAATAATCAGAATTCTTCCCCCTCTGATAAAAAGCTTGTTCCAAGTCAGTCTTTCAGTTTCAATCAACCTAAACATTTTTCTAAGGATAACAAGTTCAAATATGATCCTGAGTACAAAAAAAAGGTTAAATGCGATGCATGTTCTGGATATGGTCATTATGCTAATGAATGTGATAATACTATGCTTAGGAAGAATATGAACTTTAATGCTACCTTGAGTGATGATTCTGATGATGAAACTGATGCTGATAAATGTGAACTAAGTGCTATGTCTGCTAGAATAATTTATGATGATACATTTGATGATGATCTCAATGATTATTGGCCTGAAAAAGATTCAGATGTTATCTCAACATCTGAAACAACATTCAGTAAATATGATTCAGAGATTAACTGTTTTACTGGAACTATTCTGAATGCTGAAACATCAAGTTCTGATGTTTGTAACTCTGAATATCTGAAGTTTAAATTTGATTTAGAAACTCAAAAACAGGTGTTGAGTTCCTTATCTTTAGAAAATTCAGATTTAAAAGAAAATCTTGTTAAGCTTGAAGTTCTGTTAACTAGAAAAGATGTGGAAATTTCTGCTTTAAAAGATGAACTCGAGTACAGTACTCTCAGCTTTAAAAAGTTTTCAGCTAGCACTACTGATTTGAATGATGCATTGATGATTGGTAGACATGGTAATGCTGGACTTGGCTTTGAGAAATCTTTTGAGAATACTCCTATATCCTGTGAACCTATTTCTTTTGTAAAAGCTGGAACTTCTGTACCAAAATCTTTCAAAGGTAAACAAAAGAAATCTGATGGTTTGTTTAAAGAGTATATCTGTTTTTATTGTGCTGGAGTATGTCACATTCGTCCATATTGTTCTAAGTTAAGAAGAGACTTAAAAGCTGGAATATTTTTACCTGATAAAGTTGAACATCCCATAAAACAGGTTAACAACACTAAAAAGTTAATTCATAAGAACATGTCTTGTAATGTTGTGTATACATCTTTGAAAGCATGTGTTCCTGGATCTTGGTATTTTGATAGTGGTTGTTCTAGACACATGACTTGTCAAATCAATCATCTAACCAATTATACATCCTGTAATGGTGGTCATGTTACCTATGGTGGTGGTTCAAAAGGTAAAGTTGTTGGTAAAGGAACCTTGAATGTTCCTGGTTTTCCAAAGTTGACAAATGTGTTACATGTAAAAGGTTTACTTGTTAATTTGATTAGTATTAGTCAGTTATGTGATGATGATTTACATGTAAAATTTGACAAGAATTCATACTATGTGTTTGATAAGAATGATGAATGCTTAATGACTGTCAATGGATCTGCTGATAATTGCTATTTGATTGATTCAAATCATGCTTGTAAAAGTGCTAAAGCAGATGATATTATTTTGTGGCATCAAAAACTTGGTCATGCAAATTACAGAAGTATTCAGAAATTGCATAGACTAGACGCTGTTGTTGGTTTACCTGATCTTAACTTTGAAAAAGGAAAAATCTGTGGACCATGCTAGAAAGGTAAGCAAGTAAGGACAACACATCAAATGTTGTCAGTATGTACAACAAACAGGTGTTGTGAGTTGATTCATATGGATCTAATGAGTCCTATGGAAACTGAAAGTTTAGGTGGTAAGAGGTATTCTTATGTTCTTGTAGATAATTTTTCTAGATATACTTGGGTTATATTTCTGAAAGAAAAATCTAATACCTTTTCTGAGTTTGAAATTCTTTACAAAAGGTTTAAAACTGTTTTATGTTTGAAGATCAGTAGGATAAGGTCTGATCATGGAAGAGAATTTGAAAACAGTTTGTTTACTAATTTTTGTGAAAAGAAAGGTATATTGCAAGAGTTTTCCTCACCTAAAACTCCACAACAAAATGGGATTGCTGAAAGAAAAAATAGAACTTTGCAAGAAATGGCAAGAGTTATGCTAACCTCAAAAAGTCTTTCTAAGAAATTCTGGGCTGAAGCTTTAAATACTGCCTGTCACATTGTGAATAGAGTGTACATTTGTTCTGGTAGTAATTGTACTCCCTATGAGATTCTGAATAACAAGAAACCAAATTTGAAATACTTTCATGTTTTTGGTTGTGTTTGTTACATTTTCAAAGAGTGATAAATGATTTTTCTTAGGATACTCTAAGAATAGCAAGGCATATAGAATCTATAACTTGAGAACTGATACAATGCAAGAATCTGTTAATGTGGTATTTGATTAACTTGCAAGTCTTGCAGGAAAAAGTGCTGAAGACGATGTATCGGATTTGATAGAAGTATCCAAAGATACTGATGACACTGAAGATAGTAAGGATGTTGATCAGAATGTTCCTTCAACATCTGATTCAACATTACCCAAAAGTTCAAATACTGAAAATCTGTCACAAGATTCACAATATCCAAAATAGTTGGTTCCTTCAACAAAGATAATGAAAAGTCATCCATCAGATCAGATCATTGGAGAAGCTACCACTGGTGTACAAACTAGAAGAAGAATGGGTATTCATATCAATAACCTTGTAAGATCAGTTTGCATGTCATCCATATGCAATCATGTAACTTTTGAGTGTTACCATTCTGAAATTGAGCCTAAAAATGTGAAAGAAGCTCTTGATGATGAAAACTGGATAAATGCTATGCATGAAGAGCTTAATCAGTTTGAAAGAAATGATGTTTGGACACTTGTACCTAGACCTAATTCTGATATTAATGTCATAGGAACAAAGTAGATTTTCAAAAATAAAACTGATGAATCTGGTAATATTGTCAGAAACAATGCTAGATTGGTTGCTCAAGGTTATACTCAAATTGAAGGAATAGATTTTGATGGAACATTTGCTCCTGTTGCTAGAATATAATCTATTAGATTACTTCTTGCTATTGCGTGTTTCATTAACATTAACTTGCATCAACTGGATGTTAAAGTTGTTTTCTTAAATGGTATTCTGGATGATGAAGCTTATGTTGAACAACCTAAAGGTTTTGAAAATCTAGAATTTCCTGATCATGTTTACAAGTTAAAAAAGGCTTTGTATGGTCTAAAACAAGCTCCTAGACTCACTGATTTCTTACTTGAGTTTGGATTTTTGAGAGGTGAAGCTGATAGAACCTTGTTCATTAAAAATTATAAGAATGATATCATGGTTGCTCAAATATATGTTGATGATATTGTATTTGGTTCAATTAGTAATGATATGCTTGAAAGTTTTGTTAAATAAATGACCTGCACTTTTGAAATGTCTATGGTTGGAGAACTAAATTTCTTTTTAGGTCTTCAAATCAAACAAATGCAAGATGGTATTTTCTTTTGTCAAAACTGGTGAAAAGATTTGGTTTGGAAAGTGTTAAAACAATGAAAACTCCTATGGGTTCAACTCAAAAGTTGAGTAAAGACTTGGTTGGAAAAGATGTTGATCCTACTTTGTATAGATCAATGATTGGAAGTCTTTTGTACTTAACTTCTAGTAGGCCTGATATTATGTATAGTGTATGTCTTTGTGCTAGATATCAAGTTAATCCTAAAGAGTCACATCTCAATTCTGTAAAAAGAATTATAAGATATGTGGCTGGAACATGTGATCTAGGTATTTGGTACTCAAAGGATACTAATTGCTCTTTAGTTGGCTATAGTGATGCAGATTGGGCAGGTGATTGTGATGACAGAAAAAATACTAGTGGAGGATGTTTCTACATGGGAAACAACATTATCTCCTGGCATAGTAAGAAACAAAATTGTGTTTCACAATCAACAACTGAGTCTGAATATGTTGCTGCTGGAAGTTGCTGCACTCAACTGCTATGGCTTAAAAAGATGTTTGATGATTATGGGTTGGAAAGTGGTATTCTAACTGTTTATTGTGATAATACTAGTGCTATCAATATTTCCAATAATCCAGTACAACATTCTGTGACTAAGCATATAAGTATAAGACATCACTTCATAAGAGATCTTGTAGAGAAAGAAGTTGTGAAGTTAGAGTACATTTCTACTGAAAAACAACTTGCTGATATTTTCACAAAAGCCCTTGATAATGAGAGGTTTTCTTCACTTGAAAATCTCTTGGTCTTTGCTATATCTGAGAATAAACACTAAATATTGTGACAAATGTGTCTCAACATTTGAAACAACATTGTGGTTCTGATAATGTGGCTGTCTGCTGTTTTGCTTATTTTTTTTAGCTTTAAATGATAGTGTTTTGATCTTATTGTTTGAATCATGGTTTAGATACAGAGTCCTAGACATATATCTCTTAAATGCATTAAAGATAAAACACAACTTAGATGTGTAATCACTGAGTAACTATGGGACACGGAGCTCGCTACTACGATGTTCTCTTTTCAAAAGGTGATTAAATATACATCCATGTTTGTTCACAATCCATTGAGTAACTAGTGGGGCACGGAGCTCGCTACTACGATGCACTCTTTTGAAAAGATGGATCAATGTGAACATGTGTTTAAAAGAAAATTTCAAAATATGCAACACTTTGATGATGAATTTCATGCAAAATTGAGTGTTAAGATATATGTGTGCCGACATTTTGTGAAACCTTAAATGATTCGAACTTTATCTATCATACATGATTCAATTAATATTTTGATTAAGTTGAATTCGCGGTTTAATCACTGTATTCGAACTGATTTTGGTTTATTTAATTTTGGATATGATCTCTTTTTGTTTTGAAAATGTTTTTGGCGGCTCATACACAATCACACGATCACACTTGCCTTAGTGGGTGGTTACTTTATCCCACTCTTGGTCGGTTTCTGTGGTGGTTTTGTGTAATAACCTCCGATCTTTCTTCTCTACTTAAGTTTGATTTGTCTGTGATGTTTAATTTTGAAAGCTGAAAACATTATTGTTGCATATTGGATTCGATGTTTGTTGTTGTTCTTGTGTTATTTCATTATTTTCGGTCATATGCTTCTTTTTTCCTCCTATATTTCATATATCATTGTTTTATTTGCCTATGCTTTAATTTGATTAGACAGAAAGGTTGTAAAATGGCTGATAAACAAAACCTTTCGAGTTCTTCTGATCATTTACCCTCACACGCAAACCCTCATCGTTCAAACCCTTCTTCCCCAGAAAAATCAAATCCTCTGAACCTTCTCGCAGAAATGGCCGCACAAAACCCAGATTATGATTCCACAAATGTTGGTGGATCATCGTCTTCTTTCACTCCTAAACCTCCTACACTACACATTCCTGATTCCGCTCCAAAATCACTTGTTGCTCTTCTTGTAAAACAAGTGGTTGAACAGAACCCGATCGTTTTGTCTGACATTTACTTTGGTTCTAACTTAGTAAATGTTTCTGACTATGTTGATCTCTCAGCCAGACCTTTGGTTGAAGAACCCTCTCCAGAAATACCCTCAGAAACTCCTGTTACTGAACCTATTTATGAAAACCCTCCTGAAAAACCTACACAAACAGCTGATGTTGAAATGCATAATGTCGATTCCTCTGATTCAGAAGGAATGGGTGAGAAATTGAAGAACATTAGGCTGAGGAAGAAGCAATTGGCTCCCAGAAGAGGTGTTGGTAGATGGGGAAAGAGGAGAATGTCATAGAGAAACCTAGGCAAAAAGGTAGACTACACCGGAAAACGTTCAAAAATAAATGATGGTGGTTCTGATGATCCTATCACTGTAGAGGACTCTGATGAAGAGATGGAAATTCCAAAAGTTCCTATTGTTGAACCAAAGGATTCTGATGATAACCTTACAATGGAAGAACTGATGGCTAAGAAGGAAAGGATAACTAAAAGGAAAAATGATCCTCCTGTTAATACTGCTGCAGATGTTGCTGAATCATCTGATTCTGAACCAAAAATTGATCCTGAAGCTGAGGATACTGAGGAAGAGGAACCTGAAGAAAATGAACTTGAACAAGATGAGTCTGATGATGAGCTTGATCAAATCTTTGATGAGGTAATGAAATCTGACTCTGAACCTGATGATAAGGAAGAATATAATAGAAAGTCTGCTGTGGTTAAATCTTTACTCAAAAGGAACATAATAGATGAAAGGATCATTAAAATTCCAGACTTTGAAGCAAATAACCTGATTGATTTTCTAGAAAGTAGATCATTGATTCATGCTCTTCAATATGCTAAACCGTATTTTGTTGGCTGGGTTGCTGAATTCTATGCTAATTTGAAAAGGAGTTGTGGCAATTGGAAGTCTTCAAACTATGGAAAGATAAGATTCAGATACAATGTGGTAACAATCAATCCTGGGCTTATCAATGTCTTTCTAAAAACTAGACAAACTGAGGAAGATAATGTTGAGCTAGATATTAAAGAAGTGATGTCTGTCATCACTGGTGGAAGGTATTCTGAATGGACTTTACAGTTTTCTGCTGCAAAATTGACCTCCTTGTATTCTGTGATGCATAAGCTACTTGTTTCCAATTGACTACCCTCAAAGAACTCTACTGTGTTAACCAAAGAGCAAGCCTTCTTGTTGTACAAGATTGTACACTTGAACAGGTTTAACCTGGGGCAGGTTATTTTTGATAACATGATGACATTTGCTGGTAAACACTCAGAAGAAAACATTCTTCCTTATCCAAGTTTAATCTGTCAATTCTTGGATAAGTTAGAATTTGAGAGGCCAAAAGGTGAAAGAATTAGTGGATTTGTTCCAAGTTTTGGAATATCTCATGTGCTGAAAGGTGGAAACAGAACTGTGGATCTTCCGTTATCTGATCCTGAACCGCAAGCCAAAAATGTTGCTCATCCTGTTGGCAACATTCCTTATACAGTAACCAAAAGAGATGGTACACCCTCTGTTCATTTTATAAATTCTTTCATTTATGATCAAATTACTTCCATCCAGTAGAACATAGATGCTCTGCTTAAACAGCAAACCTTCTGGAGAAACTTGCTTTCTACTCCAACAGGGGGAGGATCACCTAATGATGGTCCAAATGCTGATGGTGATGATGGAGTTGGTCCATCTGGCCATGCAGGTGAGAAGGATGATCAACCAGATGATGCTGATAATGTTGCTGAGGATGATGATGGTGCTGCTGCACAAGATGGTCAGAATGATGCTGAAGATAGAGAGGTTGAAGATGATGTACAAGAAGCTGTTAATGAGGCTGTGGACGATGCTGTGGAAGATGTCCTAAATGCTGCCGCTGAACAGATTGGTGAACAGATTGTTCCTGAACCGGTTGATGATAGCCCTGATAACACTGATGATGAGGTGTTAATGACACCTACTAGGGAGAACATGTCTCCTGAGAGTATTGTTATTATTGATCAGCTTTATGGAGCTGACAACTGGTGATTGGATTCAAGACAGTTGGAGTTTTTGAAGTATGGGGGAGCATTTGCAGATTATGGAGATGCAGCCATTCCAATGGCCCAGTCCTTCCCTTTATTTCACTATAAAATTCCTTTCTGTGTTGTAATCTTTTCTTTACTGCTTTTTACTTTATAAACTCTGTTAATGGACAACTAGATGATAGGTTTATTTTTTCTATCATTTACTTTATGCTGTTGGATAATTTGGCCTAAGTACACTGCTGATGTACTTAGTATTTGTGTTTGTTTTTAAATTATAATTTGGTTGAATAGTAGTTGTTCTCTGAATGACTATTATTTGTTTCTTTCCTGACACAAGTTCGGATGTTGTTTTTAACATCAGGTGTGTTGTAGTAGAAATGTCAAATTGGGGGAGTTTGTTGATGTTGCACGGATGTTGTTCCAGATGTTGGACAACATTCTGCACAACATCATAAATTTGTCATTTCTCCTAACACTGACTCTGTTTTAATAGATGTGTTTTTCTATGTTTCCTACATTGCAGGATGAAGATAATTTTGGATATTGTCAAGCGGATGCACTAATGGAGTAAGAATAGAAAGATCATGGGTGGTTACACCAAGATCATGGAGATAGTGGAGGAGAAGTTCAAGGCTGTTCACACCAAGTGGATAGGACAATGCAGTTGGTCCGAAAGTCTATAAATAGACTGCATTGGTCGACATTCAAGTTTGAGTTAAAGTGAAATACCATTTGCTCTACTCCAAACTTAAGAGAGTAGCATCCAAGACACAACCGTGAGTGGAGTGTGAGGGTCGATGCTATGTCTATGTATCCCAACATTTTCCATCAGTATTGATTTTGTCTTATTAGATCAAGTTTTAGGTTGAATAAGATCACTAGTTACTTGATTGAATAGATTGATTTTTGGTGTGTGGTTTTTCACTACACCTTTTAGGATCTTGTAAGAGATTCGTGTGTATCTCACTACTCGTTATAGTGATTTTTAACCATGAGGTTCGTGTAGTCTGGATTACAGACTATAAAAAATTTTGAAATCCTTTGCACTGCGTTTTTATACTTCCGCTGTCATATGTTATTTTACATGTTGCATAACATTTTCAACAACACTCTGAAAAATACACGCACACACACCGTCAATATCCTTCTATAAATACATATGCGCCCGCCCAACCTGAAGTCCACAGCCCACAACTCATGTCTGCCCTGCCTGAGCCCGACCCGCCTGCGCTGACCCACAAATTTTAGATCATTTTTGTCTTATTTATGTTATATTGCACAAAACACTAGTGTGCAATATTTCACACAAGACCATTCTCACAAAAATATGTATATAGGTAAGTAAGTAATAGGCATGCATATACAAATTATTCGCAAACTCCTTATTCGTAGTTTGAAACTGATATCTTTACACTTATAAATTATAAGGACTCAAAATAGTCAAATTAGTTATTTTGAGTCAACTAATATTTTAGTGCTGTAGAACTAATGCTGTTAGATTAGTTTTACTTTTCCCCATCAAGTATAAATAAGGGGGCCATCTGTATTTTATATTTACTGATTCATTTCATCAATTCACATCTGTAAAGAAGGTATCACTATTCTTATAAATTAATACCAATAACATTTAATGTTATGATATTAATTTAATTATAATTAAGTGTAGTATTATCAATTAATTAATATAGTGATATTAATTTATAAGTGTAAGGGCATAAATACAGGAGATTTACTCAAATTATTAATGGCATCTACATTTCCTCAATCAAGCAGCTTGATTAAGTTTTATTTCTCAAAATAAATCAATATTTGGAGAAGTAGTGCACCTAATTAACTTTAAATATTATATTATGACAATGAGTTTCTTCCTCTCAATGTGCATATATATATGACTAGCTAGCCGACGTCGAATCAATTACCAGCAACATGGCACGAGTATAATTACTGGAAATATATACATGATGACTTGATAATAGACGTTTATCATCACCTGAATTTTATTTAATATTGATGGACCTCAGTACCTCACTGTAATTAATTATCTGAGTTGATCTTTATGGTTTATATCAAACTCAAGAAAAAGACACCACCCTACCATAATTATACGTGATTATGAAAAATAAGTTGAAATTATGATTGCAAATTGGTTTAAAAGTCTACTTCAAAATTATGAGCACTACAAATTAATCGGAATTAATTAAAGAGTGGAAATGAAATGATTATTATAATCATATCCGTGGCGTGCATGATTTGAGAAATATTAATATGGAGGATTTAGAAATTGATCTTGACGAGTTAGAATGAAATCAGAAGTCCACTGCAAACTGATACCTTTGAGAAGAACCACTAATACTGTACAGTTTGTCATCTAATACTGCAACTTAAAGAGGAATTCTCTTGTTGACCGAAGTCTGACTTAAGTGGCAAACCGGGTTCGCGGCTTGAACCGGGAGGAATCACTCTGGGTTGTTAAACCCGTTCCAACTGATTCATAACAGAAATGCGCGCTCGTTTACTCATTCAGGATTCGCGAAACTGCTTTGGAGAATTCGGGGTTTGATTCTTTCAATTAGGGAGTGGGTATTGCTTAGTTTTTGGTTGCGAGTTCATTCGTGAGTGTTTCCCCAATTTCTTTGTAGAGCTTCATCGAGATTAACGAATTAGGGTTCATACTGGTTGGGTAGGGAACTCGGATTGATTCTGGATTAATCGAGTGTTGTAGCTTGTAATACTTGGATTGACTGATAGTGGATTGTGCCTTTGATCCTCTGTGGACGTAGATCTTCCAAGATCGAACCACGTATATCTTGTGTCCTATTTTTCATTTGGTTTGTGTTTTGCATCTTTCGGATTTGATTCCAAAGGTATTAGTTCGTTTCGTAAGTGATACTCTTTGGATTTCATAACAAGTGGCGCTGTCTGTGGGAAATCGATCATGTCTGCAACGACTGCTATGAAGTTAGATGTGGAAAAGTTTTCTGGGAAGAATGATTTCGGTCTGTGGAAGATCAAGATGCACGCACTCTTGATCCAGCATGGCTTAGCTGATGCGTTGAAATCAAATGCGGGATGAGCTTCTTCAAGCAACCAAGAGAAGAAGAATGAGATACTTCAAAAGGCGCACAGTGCTATAATCCTGTGTTTAGGGGACAAGCCTCTAAGAGAAGTTTCAAAGGTAAAATCAGCCATTGAAATTCTGCAGAAACTAACAGATCTGTATGAGACAAAATCTGTGACAAACAAGCTTTATGTGAAACAGAAACTCCATGCTTTCAAGATGGTGGAAGAGAAGAATCTTGGTGATCAGCTAGATGAGTTGAATCGATTGGCTGATGACCTGGAAGATCTTGGTGAAAAATTGGAGGATCATGATAAGGCTCTAATGTTGCTAACTGCTTTGCCAAAGTTTATGGAAAACTTTATGGATGCTCTCCTATTTGGTAGACAAGATCAGGTGGCATATGATGACATTCAAACTGCCCTCAAGACTAAGTTTCTGCAGATGCAAACTGAGAAGAAATCAACACAGAACTCAGGTGAAGGTTTGAATGTAAAGTTCAAGAAAGGCAAGAAACAAGGTCATCAAAAGAAGAAAGGTGAGGGGAAGGGTCAAAAGGGCTCTGAAAAGGCCCCAACTGACTTTGTGGAGAAGAGAAAGTGCTTCTCCTGCCACAAAATAGGACATCTGAAGAAAGATTGTCCTAATAAGAAGAAGAAACAAGAGGATCCCAAAGCTGATGCAAATGTAGCAGATGAAGGGTATGAAAGTGCTGAAGGCATGATGGTTACTAATGAAAGAATGAGCAATGAGTGGGTGATGGATTCTGGATGTTCTTTCCACATGTGCCCTGTGGAGCACTGGTTCAGAAACTTGAATAAGTTTGATGGTGGATCTGTTCTTTTAGGGAATGACCAGTCTTGCAAAGTTAGAGGCAGTGGGCCTATCAGGTTAAAGATGCATGATGGTGTGGAAAGACTTCTCCCAAATGTCAGATTTGTGCCAGATCTTAAGAGAAATCTAATCTCTCTTGGTTCATTGAACATCCTAGGATATGAGTTCAATACTAAGGATGGGTTCATATTAGTGACAAAAGGTGAGAAAATCATGATGAAAGACAAGAAAGTGAATGGGCTATATATTCTCATTGGAGAAACTATATCAGGTACTGCAGATGCCATTATGGATGCTACTGTTGCAAATCTCTGGCATAAAAGATTAGGACACATTGGAGAAAAGGGCCTAAATGTGTTAGCTAAGAGAAAAGCATTTGGAGGATCAAAGTCTGTCAAGCTAGAGTTGTGTGATAATTGTGTATTGGGAAAGGCCAGAAGACAACCATTCTAGAAAGGGATACACAACACTAAGGCACCCCTGGATTATATACATTCTGATATATGGGGACCTTCCAGGACAGAGACACACAGTGGAGGCAGGTATTTCATGACCCTTATTGATGATTACAGTAGAAAAGTCTGGGTTATTATCTTGAAACATAAGTCTAAGGCATTCAGTAAATTCAAGGAATGGCTTACTGAGAAGGAAAATCAGAAAGGAAAGTCTCTAAAACATTTAAGGATTAATAATGGGCTTGAATTCATATCTGAGGAGTTTCTGAACTATTGTAAACAAAAGGACATCATTAGACATAGAACTGTTCCTGCTAATCCACAACAAAATGGATTAGCAGAAAGGATGAACATGATTATACTAGAAAAGGTGAGATGCATGTTAGCTGATGCTAAGATGCCTAAAGTTTTATGGGGAGAAGCTGTAAATACTGCATGTTCACTGAAAAACAAGTCACCTTTTGCTGCAATTGAGTTTAAGACTCCAGATGAGATGTTATGGGAAACTTTCAGGTTACAACAATCTGAAAGTATTTGGATGCCTTGCTTTTGTTCATGTGAGGCAAGATAAGTTGGAACCTAGAGCACTCAGATGTGTGTTTGTGGGATATTAGAAAGGGGTCAAAGGTTATAGGTTATGGTGTTTGGAATCTGGGCACAGAAAATGCATCATTAGCAGGGATGTCACTTTCAATGAAAGTGTAATGGGATATAAACATGAGGGTGAAGCTCAAGATCTAGATGGAGATCTATCCAAAGATGTTACTACAGTTGAGGTGGAGCAGTCAACAAGTGAGACACCAGCCCAAAACATTCAAAATGAAACTGGTGGTACTCATGGACCTGTTCAACATTAGAATAATGATGAACATGATACTTCTGATGAAGAAGTACAGGACCTCAGAGATTACAGCCTTGCCAGGGACAGACATAGAAGACAAATACATCCACCTATCATATTTGGACAAGCTAATATGGTATCTTATGCATTGGTTACTGCTGAAGATATTGAGTATTAAGAGCCCCAAAATTACAAAGAAGCCATTATGAGTAAAGATATTGAAAAATGGCTTATTGCCATGACATAAGAGATTCAATCTCTTGAGAAGAACAACACCTGGGTTCTGGTAAACAAGCCAAAGGGTCAGAAGACTGTGAGTTGTAAGTGGATATTCAAGAAGAAAACTGAAGTTGGTGTCTCTAATCAGATTAGATTTAAAGCAAGATTGGTTGCTAGGGGTTTCACTCAGAGAGAAGGGATTGACTTCAATGAAGTTTTTTCTCCAGTAGTCAAACACTGCTCAATCAGGCTATTGTTGTCTAAAGTCAATCAGGATGATCTAGAGCTACAACAGTTATATGTAAAAACAACTTTCTTACATGGAGATCTAATTGAAACCATCTACATGCAGCAGCCTGGGGGGTTTATAACACCTGGAAATGAGAACAAAGTTTGCTTGTTAAAGAAGTCTTTTATGGTTTGAAGCAAAGCCCTAGACAATGGTAAAAGAAGTTTGATAACTTCATGATGTCCATTGGGTTTGAAAGGTGTAGTTTTGACAGTTGTGTGTATCTGGAAAGAAAGGGAAAGGAAGTCTTGGATTATCTTCTTCTGTATGTGGATGACATGCTGATTGCTAGCAAGAGCAACAGTAAGATACATGATTTAAAGTCAAAATTAAACTCAACTTTTGATATGAAGGATCTGGGAAATGCAAAAAGGATCCTGGGTATGGATATTGTGAGGGATAGAAAAGCTGGGAAGTTTTTTCTATCACAATCAGATTACTTGAACAAGGTTCTACACAAGTTTCAGATGCACCAGTCCAAATCTGTAAGCACTCCTATCAGTCAACAGTTCAAACTATCATCAAGTCAGTCACCAAAGACAAATGCAGAAAGGAGCTATATGTGCAGAGTTCCATATGCTAATGTAGTTGGTAGCATAATGTATGTTATGGTGTGTAGCAGGCCTGATTTGGCCTATACCATAAGTGTGGTGAGTAGGTTCATGGCTGATCCAGGAAAACCTCACTGGGATGCTCTCAAATGGACCATGAGATACTTGAGAGAGACAACAAGCTTGGGTTTACTATTTGAAAGAACTGAGAAGTTAAGTTCTCCATTACAGGAATTTGTGGATTTTGATTATGCTGGAAGCATAGATACCAGAAAATCTCTTTCTGGTTATGTATTTACTCTATACGGTACTGCTATCAGCTGGAGGTCTGTTTTGCAGTCTGTGGTGGCATTATCAACAACAGAAGCAGAGTATATGACTATGACTGAAGCTGTGAAAGAAGCTATGTGGCTAAAAGGGATCATCAAAGAGTTTGGTATATCTCAGAAGTTTGTGATAGTCCAATGTGATAACCAAAGCACCTTTCATCTAGTGAAACATCAAGTGTTTCATGAAAGATCAAAGCATATTGATGTGAGGTTGCACTTTGTCAGAGATGTGGTGGAGAAGGGTATAATCTCAGTCAGTAAAGTATCTGCTGAAGAAAATGCAGCAGATATGTTCACCAAGGCTTTGCCAAGTACAAAGTTCAATCATTGCCTGAGTCTTATTCAGCTCAAGGCAATGATCCTGTCAGAATGATGAGGGAGGCATTTGAGGATAGGATGAGGCACTTCTATTACATTATGGTGGAGAATTGATGAGTTAGAATGAAATCAGAAGTCTACTGCAAACTGATACCTTTGAGAAGAACCACTAATATTGTACAGGTTATCATCTAATACTGCAACTTAAAGAGGAATTCTCTTGTTGACCGAAGTCTGACTTAAGTGGCGAACAGGGTTCGCGGCTTGAACTGGGAGGAATCACTCTGGGTTGTTAAACCCGTTCCAACTGATTCATAACAGAAATGTGCGCTCGTTTACTCATTCAGGATTCGCGAAACTGCTTTGGAGAATTCGGGGTTTTATTCTTTCAATTAGGGAGTGGGTATTGCTTAGTTTTTGGTTGCGAGTTCATTCGTGAGTGTTTCCCCAATTTCTTTGTAGAGCTTCATCGAGATTAACGAATTAGGGTTCATATTGGTTGGGTAGGGAACTCGGATTGATTTTGGATTAATCGAGTGTTGTAGCTTGTAATACTTGGATTGACTGATAGTGGATTGTGCCTTTGATCCTCCGTGGACGTAGATCTTCCAAGATCGAACCACATATATCTTGTGTCCTGTTTTTCATTTGGTTTGTGTTTTGCATCTTTCGAATTTGATTCCAAAGGCATTAGTTCGTTTCGTAAGTGATACTCTTTAGATTTCATAACAGATCTTTGCAGAAAAAAAAAAACTTTTAAGTCTAAACAAGATATGATTATTATTTACTAATTAATTTAACCACAGGCACGTGTGCGTACACAAACATATATATCTTAATAATTATACTTAGTGTTGTACCACTTGTGCGCAATAAATGACATGTGTATTTACCCAAGTAAGTCTGGTCGCATGGCGACCACATCCTCGTAGCCCCACGTAATTAAGGAAAATAAAGGCTTGCGAGGTATACGAGGCGATCTAAGACCATTAATCATATTATCAATTTTGGCTATCAACAATTGACGCTAGAAGAATGGTTCTTATTAGAGTTTTTCTGAAATTCTATTGAATTTCCTTTTAATTTTTCAAAGTCCAACCCATATTTCTATTTTTTGAAATGGATCCCATCGAATTTTGTTTTAATACCCAAAAAATCCTTTCACAAGGAGGACAATTCAAAGTCCAAAAAACCCATATTTCTATTTTTTGAAATGGATCCCATTGGAGAGGTTGTTTCCAATAACAAACTAAAATTTATTGTAAATCTTTTATCACAACCTTAAATATGAATGATGGAATTGAACACTTTTTTAGAGGTTGAGGTTCAATACTAATGAATGTTATTTATTATAAACCGATTACTAGCATTGTGATGATGTTGAAGAAAAGATCACATTAACTGATAAATAAAAGTACATTTCACAACCTAGATGGAATTGAACACTCCATTGAGATGAAGAATTAGACGCTTATCTTGGTTGAACTTGATTTCTTAACCTAAATTCTTCTCAGATCGACTTAAATGAAGAATTAAACCTCGGTGTTGTTGATTTCTTAATTAGTATTTATTGTTTTAATTAGATTTATTGCTTTGATCTGCGTTGGGTTTAGAGTCAGAGAGTGATTCTATACTTTGCATTTTGGGCAATATTATTAATTACATGACAATTGCTAAGATTTAATACAGAGCAATGTGTGCAAGGAAGGTCTTGTCTGATTTGTCCCCTTGGTGGGTTCAGAAGTTTTATCCTACAAATCTTGCAAGTGGATTAAGTTTCGGTATGGATAATAATGTTGAGTTGTCTTTACTCCAAGGAAAAATATATTAATTAATATAAAGCTTTTCAGTGGCTTAATTAATTAATGGACTAAATAATTTTAAACACGGAAAATAATAACCGGGAGCCATATTAACGTAATATGGATTAAGATGGATAGTGCAATATTAATTTTATAGTGGAATAAATTAATATTAATAGACTGAATAATATTGAGGCTCAATATTAGAAATTCAGAGCCCATTGGAGGTCCAATCTTAATTCTCCTAAAGACCCCTCAAATAGTCCAATATAAGTCCAATTAATGAAAATGAGAAGAAAAATTATTGCCTATTTTGTTCCATAATTTTCGAAAATAATGCAATAAAGAAGAGGAAAGATTTTCTTCATTTTCTTGAAAAGATTTTATGGAAAAAGATAAGTATTCTTGGAATACAAAATTATCCCATAAATTCATGAAATCAAATCTTAATTCTTTATTTCTAAGATTTTCAAAATCTTATAATATGGGGAGGAAAAGATATTTTGTGGTTTATATGAAAAATAGAATATATGAGATATATTCAAGATTGTATCTTAGAGAAGATACAAGAAAATTTCCCATTAGCCCTAAACCATCAAAATTTTCGCCCACCTCTACTATTATAAATAGGGGATAAATTTTTCATCCCCAACACAATTCCAGTCTTGGAAAAATTAGAAATCCACAAAGGTGGTGCAATATTCTTCTTTCTCTCTTTGTTATAATTGTTCGTGAGAATCCTTCCACCGGATTACGAGCAAGGACTTGGGACATATTTGAGAAGGAATTTGGGTTGATCCATCTACTCAAATGTTGTCACTCCAGAGAGGTATGTTTCTCGTAAACTCCTAGATTTCGCATGTGTATGAATTTACGTGAAATAAACTATACACATGTTTGTTGTTGGTATTTGCTAATTGAATTAATAGGTTAATTCATGTTAGAAATATTTGCTCAATTTAAATATGTATTTAATTGCACCTTGAATAGATCCAGACACCATATTTCCCAACAGTATCTTCGTAAACGCCAAGAGGAACTCGGAGGGGAACCAAGCGGAGTGATTGCAGTACTAATATAGGCTATGGTAGTTGATTCATTAAAAAAAATGTGAGGATCAAATTTTGAATGATTTTGCCTATTACGCTCTGGTTACCACAATGAGAATGAGTCAAAGATGTTTTATTAATCTTATGACAAGGTACTGATACATGTACAAGTATGAAACTTTTTTTGTAAGACCCGATGTTGGACGGCTAATTTATATGTGTACCTATGAGTAAATTTCTTTTACTTCGGTTGCGGCGTGGTCATGGAAACAAATAGTAGAGAGGAAACCTCACCTTTGTTAGCTTGAGCGCCTCCTCCAGTGATTAAACTTAAGTGCCCCTGGAAACAGTGCTTGACTGGAAACTTCGTTGATATGCTATGTATATTGAAACGTTAGTTGGACTTTTAATTAAATTGAGTCTTTATATATATATAACTCTAGAATAAATAAATGGTCCGTGGGCCTTATTTCTTAAGGCATAAATTAGGGTTTAAATTTGAGTCTATTTAAATAACGTTTTCTCTAGAGTTTTGATAATTTTTTATCATAGAATTGCAATAGCTTCGGCTTGTGGCAGATACTATTCCCTGTGGCGAATATTTATTCTCTGTGGCTATATTACGTATTTCAATTTTTCCATTGTCTTAACTCTATCAATTGGTCGACCTGTCAGATCCTGAAGACACTGTTGGTAACGTTAGAGAAGGGAATTGAGAAATTGTTCCTGGAGACATTTGAATAAATGGTGGTCATGGTGGAAGAGATGCGGACAACCATGGTGAAGTTGATCAAAGGAGTCGAAAAGATGAGCAAATGAGTTGAGAAGATGCAGGTTGAGTTGTGTCTACTCCGACGCGAGAACAACGTCACTATTGACAACTTTTCGATGTTCAAGGCTAGTCAAACTAAACATGCTCCAGTCGTTACTCCAGTGATCGTGCAATCGTTGCAAAGTTGAAAATTCCAGAATTCAATAACGAGAATCTCTCATCTCGAATTTCTCACGTTGAAATCCCCTCGACCATTTTTCGAATGGCGCCGGTCATCGATTTACCAAATTTCCACTGCCTCTAGGTTCGCATCTTGTCTAAGGATGTGGAGGAAATCCATGTTACAGTAAATCTGGCTTGCGAGATAGATTGTGATGCTGAGTTTATTTGAGGAAATCTTATTTCCCTACGTGATTGGTTGAGTTTTCAGATGGTCCCATTTCATCTCTACAGCCTTGAGGAAAAGGCTGATTGATTTTAAGGGTGTTTTAGCCCCATGACGATGAGGCGACCACCAATGTGTGACGTAATGGTCGTGCCATGGAAAAGGTGGTCGATCATAAGAAAGCGACCACCGAGGTAGGCGACCTCCATCGTCTTGGTCGACATCCGTGGGAGACCACCCGAGGTCATGGGCGATCATGCGAGATTACCCAGAGATATGTATGGACGAGATCTGGAGCGGTTAAGGTAGCGGATTCGCAGGGCCTAAACTAGGCAAGTATATCTCGACACGAGAATCACGTCCCCGAAATCAAGGAAACCACGTCTGTGATGGCTGCAACCCTAAAAGGCATACGAAAGAGGCCCACGAAGATGGTTAACCTAGTTTGTAGTCTATAAATATTTCTTATAACATCCATTGTAAAAGATCAAACTTTTAGTACTCTAGGCATATATTATTGATACATTCCTGGCTTGGTATTGGACGTAGCCGAATTCCAGCTAACCTAATTACCAAATCCCATCTCTTTTGTTGTTTTAATTCCATTTATTCACTTTTGATTGTTTATACGCCGGGGATAAATCCCGACTATAACAATTTGGCGCAGTCTGTGGGAAAATACTTCCAGAATTTACTGAATCTTTGAGAAACTCACGAACCACCAATGGCACAAAGCAAGAATCAGGTAATTGGCTACGAAACCAACCCCCGCGACGGAAGGGAGGCCTCCCGATCTTCCGAATCAAGGCCTGTTGGCGTGGACGAAGAGAACTGGGGAGAAATCTTCAAGATCCCGGAGGAGATGAAGAACGCTTGGGTATACTTACGCAAGCGCAACCTGAACTTTGACGAAGAAGACGGCCAACAACCGGCCATTAAGGTCACCCATGCTTATGCAAATGATGAAGAAAAGCCCAATTGGGGGACAACTTCTCAAGCGATGTCCATCTAGAAGGCTCGAACCTCAAGGACGGAGCAAACAGGTCCGACGATGAACATCAAGAGGGTTCGAAGGCAACCCGGCGACCGAGGCGATTAAGCCCGGTCGATGCCCGCTGCTATCAGAGAACGAGCCACGGATCTCGCGAGCCAACTCAGAAGTTCGACACCAAGGAGACGCGGATGCCCCGGTCAATGAGACGTCGAGATCATCGCTCTGAGGTAAACGGTCCAAGCCCTCCAGGAAAGGATGGACAACCAGCCCGCCCACCCGGGGCAAGCAACCAACATGGCCCTTCTAGCCTCACCCCTAGGCCCGACCATATCAACGGCCCCAACTCAAGTCAAGGTCAATACGACCTCAATTGACCGATATAACGACGACACCGATCCAAGAACCCACCTGGCAAAGTACAACTCCTGCATGATGTCCGTAAGAGCATCTAACGCAACCATGTGCTAGTTTTTACCTCTCATGCTAAAACGAACGACAAGGGTTCGCCCTCACTCACCCCTTTTACTCAATCGGGCTTCGAAATCGAAAAAAACTCTTCATGGAACACATTAGGCCACGGCACCCGACCAAATAGAAAACAATGGTTAGCAAATGTCGAGAGGATGAGTCGGACAGTATGATCCGAGAGCTTAATCCCAACTCATCCTAGAAGGAGAACCATCAGGACGGGTTGTTATCGGGAGCCGCCGGATGCACGATACCAAGCTTTTTAAACATGACATCCAATTACCCGGCAACCTACTCAGAATTCAGGTCACGAGCAAGTGACATCATAAACACAATGGAACTCCCGCCACTAGACGGGGGTAATGAGAACCAAAAAAGAACAAGAAACCCGATAAGACAAAGCCCGTGGAACTTCAAACCCTTCAAGACCCAAAGGTCCAACACGACACGCCGCATGTCTCCCGCATCTTTACCCCGATCAAAGACAAACGGTCGCAGAACCATATCAAGAGAAGTGACGGGTAAATCCTAAGTATTGCCAAGTCAAGATGGTCGGCCACAACACCATTGAATGTCGTGACTTACTAAAGCAGCTCTAGAGATTGTACCGGAGTACTACATAAGTAGGATGGACAATTCCAAGAAAATGGAACCACCCAAGGCCGAGAATAATGAACAACCCTAACATGAATGTAATCCACACTTTGTCGCCCTTGGGGCAAGCCAACCTCTAAAAGACGCAACCAACTCGTGGCAAACACGGTTCAACTATGCCTACCAATAAATGCCACAGCGCGGGAGGCCAACCAGATCTAGTTCGGAGAGCAAGATAAAGAAGGGATCGTATATCCAAATGTCGAACCCACATCTCCGCAAAGATAATGACTAATACATGATACTCCGGGTCGACAATGGGGGCCTTTTGCAATATCTAAAATCAACCATTGATGCCACCTTTTAGTCAACCACATATTTTCAGAAGAAATCGGGAAAATGATGGAGGTGTACGTGGACGACATAGTCGTCAAAAGTCTAAAGAAGGAAGATCACCTTCGCCATCCTACAAAAGTTCAATATGAGACTCAACCCGAAAAAATGCAACTTCAAGGTAGGATCTAGTAAATTCCTCGGCCACCTAGTCAGCAAACGAGGAATCGAAGCCAATCCATCAAAAATCAAAGCAATCTTAGAAATGGGCAGCCCAAGGAACACAAAGGAAGTCCAAAAATTAGCAGGATGTCTGGCCGCCCTAAGTAGATTCATATCACGGATGGGAGATAAATTCAAGCCTTTCTTCGACACGCTGAAGAAGGCTAAATGGAACTTCCAATGGATAGAAGAAGCCCAGCAAAGACTATAGAGAATACCTAATCCCAACTTATCCAAACCAATCATCTCTTCCTATATTTGGAGAACCATTCGGTGTTAGTGTGAGTGGATGGGCAGACGGACTTGCCAATTTACTATATGAGCCAAGCACTCAACGAGCCAAGCGAAGATATCCAATCTAGTGATGAAGCGGTAATTAAGCCATAAATCATGATATCCAATTCACTACCATTAAGAAATGTCCTACACCTGCAGTCGATGCATGAAATGGGCAATTGAGATCGGTCAAATCAGATTCACATACGCAAACCAACAATGACATCATAAACACCAATGGGCGAACTCACACCGCCACAACTAGGTATGCCGGTGTCGGGGAATACAAGGCTTGAGATGAGACCGCCTACGGAACCAAAAACTTGAAAAATTCGACCGGTGAAACTAATTCTCAAAAATAAAATTCAAAGAAGACTCCAGATTGAACTTCAAAGAAGTCACCCTTCAACCCGCTTATACTCTCCTTCAAGGTCGGATGGAAGTCGACAATCATAGAGTACCTCAAAGTCCTCCCCGAATACATCTTTGATGATCGGGCGAAAAGACAATTACGGCTGACTTTAACAAGGACAACCTCCCGACCCGATCAAACCACAAGAGGCCAAGTGATGGGAGGATAAATCCGAACTCTAAAGTTTGAATATGCAAATATATGCCATCGCTGTCAGATCTTCGCCCCATCAATCAAAGTGTCCCGAGAAGAACTAACAAACATCATGAGCCCATGACCATTCACAAAATGGGGGATCGACATTATCGGGCCTCTACCCATGGCCCCGGGGAAAGTAAAGTTCGCCCTCATCGCAATGACATTTCACCAAGTGATCCCAACTTTAGCAACAATCGATTAAGACAATGTACTGAGGAACATCATCCGTCCAAACAAAAAAAATAATTCGACAGTCTTATAGATTCACACTTTTCTTCGTAAGAAGATAACAAAGTTATTCTCAACCCCTACCACCCGCAGTCTAATGGCCAGGTAGAAGCCATCAACAAGATCATCAAACACACTCTAAAAGCGAGGCTCAAAGGGGGGTAAAGGGAAATGGGCAAGAATCGGGCTCGAGGTGTTGTGTTCATACACCATTATCCCTTGCATTCGGAGCAGAAATGGTAATCCACGTCGAAATTTTGGTCCACAACCATCAAACGAGCAGAGAGGTAGCGGAGGACAACGATCGGGCAAGAACAGTCAATCTCGACCTTCTGGAAGAAAAGAGGACAGCGGACAACATAAGAAACACTAGCCATAAACGACAAGCGGAAAAATATTACAACCTCAAGGACTATGCCTACCTCGCCCCAAAGAAATGTCCTGAGTCCCCAAAGGAGTGAGTCCACAAGGCCCATTCGAATATCCAAGTGCCTAACCAATGGGGCAAAGATTGAAGATCCGGATCACACCATATCCAATATCCATGGAACGCACCCACCCAAGATCCAATAAAATAATTTGTAATTCTTTTCTCGGGTAAGATCCAATGTAATAAACTCAGAATTATAAAACGAATAATATCCCTTTGAACAGTGAAATGTCAACTTTTGCCATCTCTATATGTTTGCATATTTCAAAGAAAAATCAGACCGTGACATTCTGGCGCACAAGGACAATGGTTGGGTCGTCGGTGGTCGCCACATAAGTCGACATTGAAATCTCCTAAACCACGCCAATGAGGTCGCCCATCGCGACAAGTCAAGCAAACGATTTACCTCCACTAAGGTAACACCATTTTCAAAGCCAAAAAATCATGCCAAAAAGATAAAGGAGGTTAGAACAAAGCTTGGATACATCGCATCGCGAGCAAATAATTTGTAGTCGCCGATGTATGTTCGGAATCACACGACCAACGCTCAAAAGGTAAACACAAACATTCAAAAAAGAGAGAGACCAAATACAACAAATCCAAACCTTTTATCCATTAACAAAGTTTAATATACATCAAAACCAAAGCCCGTAGGCCTATTACATAAAGAAAACAAAAACAGAAAAAACAAGCAAATAAATATCCTCCCAACAACTCCCTAGAACATCAGATGGATGTAGAAATCCCAACACCGTCTCCAAACTTGACCCAATCAACCATCGTCAAGATCCCTCCAAATGACCTCACCACCCTCAACCACATTCTCCAAACCAGCTCAAGTTGGGTTGGCTCCAAAAGTCTCTCAAAGTTGTCACCAGTCGACATCACCGCTTGGTCGCCTCCCTTCGCAGTCCAGAAGGATAAGTCAACCCCAAAGTCAGCCAAATCCGCCAGAGGAACATGAAAGTGCGGAAGTCTTCAATAAACACAGACGCGTAGGATCGCCGACCGTCAAGGATATCGGATAAGATTCATATATGAAAGATCCCTGATGGGAAAATTTAAAAGGTTCGTTCGAAATGATGTACATGATCTATTCGGTGAATATTTAAATACAAATTTAATTCATTAATTATTACTAACATGAATTAATCATATATTAATTCAAATAATAATTACAACAACATATCATGCATATAAAAACCACGAAAACCTACGCTGCAAAAATCACGGTTTACGTGAACGCATTCTCCTCGGGATGGCAAAGGACTTCGGTCGATCGGACTAACCAAAAGGACTTCCCAAGTATTCCCTTAGCCCTTGCTCAACTATCCGGTGGAAGGACACTCGTCGAACAATTAACAAAAGGAAAAATAAACTTTGTTGCACCACTTATGTGGATTTGCTAATATTTCCAGTACATGGAATTGTTTTTAGGAATGAACTAATCATCCCCTATTTATAGGAGAGGGGTTGGTCGAAATTTTAGTGATATTTCAATGTGGGAAAAGACTTTTCTTGGTCACCAAGAAATCTTGAATATATCTCCTATATTCTTTTTCCCATATTTAAAATATTCCACAAAAATCTCACTTCCTCTAATATATGGATTTTCGAAAATTTAGTGCAAGAATCCAAGATTTGGATCTTCTTGAATTTATGAGATATTCTTGTATTTCAAGAAATACATATCTTCCATAATATCTTTTCAAGAAAATCAAGAAAATCTTTCTTGCCCACTATATTTTCATCTTTTTCGAAATTTACTATATAAATAAGCTAGTGGGAGATTTCTTGAATTTAATGAGATAATCTTGTACTCCAAAATACATATCTTCATTCCATAACAAAATTCAAAGAAAATCTTTCTCCCAACATATCTATATATTTCGAAAATAATACTTGGAAAATTAAGCAACAATATTTATTTTATTTTAATCACCTTTTCAGTTATTGGACTATTTGTTGGGCTACTCAAGGGGCCTTTAGGAGAATTAAGATTGAACCTTCTAATGGATCTTGAATATCTAATATTGAGCCACAATATAATTCAAGCCCATAAATATTAATTAATCCCACTACATAATTAATATTGCACTATCCATCTTAACCCATATTACAAATCAATATGGCTCCCCGGTCATTATTTCCGTGTTTAAGATTATCTAGCCCATTAATTAATTCAAGCCAATTGAAATAGCTTTCCCGTTAATTAATATCTTTAGTCCTGGTCGAGGAACGGTTCAACATTATTATCCATACCAGGAACTAATTCCACTTGCAAGATTTGGTATGATAAAGCTTATGAACCTCCCCTGGGGGCAAATCAAGCAAGCGTTATTTCACACACGATTCTTCAGATTAAATCTTAGCAATCACATGTGACCAATAATATTGCCCAAGATAAAAAGTATTGAATCTCATTCGCTACCCATGATAAGTCAAAGCAATAGTTACCAATCCCACGTGATCCTATTTAAGGAACGAAGGTTAAGAAACAATGAACCATCGAGGTCTAATTCTTCCTTGTTCGAAGAATTTATCCTCCTCAGAGGGTCCTATTCAAATAAACCATGCACTAGTGTAATCTCTTGGTCAAAGACAAACCAATCCAGCCTTACACCAACCTTTTTTCGCGATGGTTGTTCATTTCCATCTAGGTTGAATGGCGTGCTTTTTAGTTACAAGGGATTTAAATTTAATCTTCGTGATCCGGTATCACTAAATTAACTACTGATGTAACAACGTCTGAATTATTGAGCAGTTATGCGAAATATATATAACATTCAATCATATTTAAAGCATCGTAAACAATTTATTTCAAGAATAAGTCTTTCAACATTATACAAAAGTAAAAAGCATACTTTTCAAAGATAATCCCAACAATCTCCCACTTATACTCAAAGTCCGCTTTTAAGTATACTACAACATGTCTCGAGTAGTCCGTGACATCTAATGTCACCTACACGAACCTAATAATTTCTCCCACTTATAGTCAAAGAAGATTACAATCTGTCTTGACACCCATTTCACTCACATGTCTCTCGAATGTATTCACACGCTTTGTGAATGGATCTAGGGTCGCCCTCGACGCTATCTTTGCCACATCTATATCTATCTCTTAACGATTTCTCGTATAAGATGTCTTTCCTTTAATGTGTTTGTTTGACTCGTGGACTCTTGGTTCTCTTGAATTTGCAATCGCCCTAAGCAGATATTGCTTAGACAAATTGAGAACACCATCCAAGTTCACTAAGAAGATCTAGAGCCCAATCGGTTCTTTCACCGCCTGCTTCTGGCACTACCCAGTCCCATGGTTGAGTCGGTGATGCATTTACGCTTCACTCGTCCATTTGATGGCTACACTTCCCAAATGGAAACACACTAACCGAGGCGTATAATTTCGAATCTATATCCGATTGGAAATCCGAAATCGGTGTAGCCGATGGGGATTGAGTATCCGACGATAAATCAACATTCTATCCCGAGTTCTTTTCGCACTTCGAACTGTCGTCCCAATGCGCTTTCCCAAGGTTACTTTGATATCTTGCCACCATGCCTATGGCAAAGGATATCCTGGTCTCGTATGATGCATACATAAGGTTTCCGAATTACCAAGCACAACCTTTCATGTCATATATCCGCCTTTTTCGTATTTAGGGGAACATTTTCTTGATAGATGGATTCCAAGTCCGAAAGGTAAATCCTTTCTTGGAATCTTGCATCTTTGAATCGTTTCAAAACCAAAGTCTATGTATGAAACTTGCGATAACCCGATCATCCTTTTCCGGCGATCTCGAGTTATCTTGATCCCAAGGATATGTCCCGCTTTCCCTAAGTCTTTCATATCAAATATTTTGAAACCATGCCCTTACGCCCGATCACACCTTCACATCGTTCCCGGCGATCACAATGTCATCTACGTGAGTACTAAGAATACCAATGCAAAAACCTTTTTATACACAAAAATTTGTTTTGATCAAACCCATAAGACTTTATTACATGATCAAAACTTTGGTTCCAAGCTCATGCTGTTTGAATCTGTAAATGGACTTCTTGAGCTTACAAACAAGATGTTCTTGGCCTCAATGAAACCTTGGGGTTGTTGCATATAAATCTCTTTATCAAGACTTCCGTTAAGAAAGTCGCCCTTGACATCTATTTGCCAGATTTCAAAGTCAAAAATCCAAGAATCGACAAGAGAATACGGATGGACTTAAGCATGGCTAATAAAAAAAAAAGTTTCCTCATAATCGATCCCTTTCTTTCGAGTATAACCTTTTCGCCATTAGTCTTGCTTTAAAGGTTTCAACCTTCCCGTCCTGGTCCTATATACCTACTTGCATCCAATGGGTTTGATTAAGTGGTTCGACTAGCTCCCACAATTATGAAACATAGAACCCATTTCGACTTTCATTGTTGTTTGCCAAGAATCACATCCTTATCTTGGAGTGCCTCGTCATATGTCCATGGGTCCGATTCCCGAATCAACAAGGACTCTCCTATTCCCATGAATCTCTCTGTAAAACAACCCTCCCACTTACAAGGCTCTTGTGAAAAAAACGTTATCGTTTGGTATATCGGAGCAAGCCATTTGCCCTCTAACTCATTTAAGATAATCTCAAACACTTTGGTTCATATAGTCTTCTTCCAAAAATCTAAAGTGCTCAAAATGGATGTCCACCTTTTGATCTTCGAACTATAGAACACACACCCTTTGTTCCCTGATATCCTTTCTTTAGATGTTGTGATCCAAGATACGGCTTCCTTGTCCAACACGTTAAAGTTCTCAAATATACCCCCGGTCCATTCTTTGGGAGTTTTGGGAACCGATTTGATAGCACCAAGTTCGGAATGTAAACCATATGACCCCGAATCCTTTTGATCCGTTATAACTCATCATTGATCTAACCATTTCCAAAAGAATTCCGTTGCTTTAAACCCCGCTTTTGTTGAGGGTCCAAAGTTCGGATACAAATCGATAAAGTAGTTCAAAACTCATCGCCGAGGTATTTGCCTCCACGATCGAAGAGACTTGATCGTTTTTTCCACATGATTCTCTGCAACTTAAATTCTTAGAATTTCTCAAAGGTCTCGACCATGCTTCATAAGGAAAATGTACCTTGAGTAATCATCAATAAAATTACTCATAACCTTCCCTTGCTTTGGTTGACATTGAACTACGAATCCGTAAACGATTTCTAACACTTCTTTGGCCCTATTCCTCTTGGCTCCAAATGCCCTCTCGGTCATATTACTCTACAAACATGATTCGAGGTTGGAATTGGTTCAACTTGGAAAAACCCTAGTGAACCGCTCTCACCAACCTTTGGATCCTCTTTGGATTTATATGACCCTAATCTTAGATGTCAAAGAAGTGTCTCGACGCTTGATGAACGTTTTCTTTTCTCTAAAACAATTGATGTGTTATAGGATACATTTAGGTGGAGTGGTGTGCAAGAATTAATTGTATAGAGATCATTCAACAACGTTCCATGACGATAAAATTTATCAAAAAAAAATGGTAACAACTTTTATTAAAAAAGTAACCAAAATATCCATCATAAAAGTTTAGAAACCGAAAATGAATTCTTTCTAAAAAGAACGTAAAGAATATCTCAAAAATTAAAAAGTTCGCCTTCAAAAGACAGTGTGCAATCGCTTCATTTGCCAAGGGATGAGGACCTCACTCCCACTATCCGGTCGCTTGAACCCCGTAATGTGAAACAAACATGATTAGTGGATCTCGTATTCACCAACAAAATGGGAGGCATCGCCGCTAACATTTAGTGCGTGAGAATTACCTTTCTTTCCATCCCTCTTGAACAGTGAACTCCAATGTCCTTTCTCACCGCAGTTGAAGCACTTCCCTTAGATTGTTCACTCCACCACCATAATATGGCAACACTTCACTTGCAATTTTGTTTCTTTTCTTGTTCTTACCACCCTTGGTCTAGAAAAGAAGAAGGTCTGCATTGCCACCAAGGCTTTTTCTTTTCGCGCCTTCTCCCAGAGACTAAAAACTTACCTTGGATCGCATTTCGATTATTCATAGTTCAACCTGAATTGTTCAAAGCTATGGAGCACCAAATCGATTTGGGTCTCGATATCGTATTCATGTAAAATGTCCTCAAGTTTATTAAGGTGAGCCATCATCCGAGAACGTGCTCCTTTACGGGTGTTCCTCCACCATTTTCATAGAGAGCAAGTCCTCATGGTGATCCGACGAGCCACACGCTACGATGTTGAAACATCGCTTTAAGACTAGTCATGATTTCCGCAGCCGGTCTCAACGTTATGTTGGTGTTGCAAACACATCTAACATAGAAGCCAAGATGGTACACTTAGCCATTTCAGACCGCTCCCAAAAGATACTCTTTCTTAACCGTTTTAGTGGAGTCATCGATGGTTTATCCGGTTTAGGTGTGGTCGTAACCCGCTTATGGCTTTTGTGCATGAGGACAATAAGTGAGTTTTCGATTCCAATCAACAAAATTTTCTCCAAAGGAGCAAATTGTCTTTTCAAGATATTGAATAAAGGATTAAAAGGTTGCGACATGATGAATCAAATAAACAATAATATGCATAAGCACAAATATATCACAAGGTTTGATCACATGCATCATATTAAAATCTCAAAAAAAAATGAACATGCATCGAACATTCAAAAAAAACCAAGCCACGTTGGGTGGGTCATTATTTAAACACATTCAAGCGAACAAACAAGAACGATTACAAACCTTTAATATCCAGATTAATAGTTGGCTTCCATAACCAATATAAAATTCGACAGGACTCTCCGTATGCATATCAATTTTATACCTAAGTAATAACCATGATTAAATACAGATTACTATTTCGCTTTGATCGAAAGGGTCATCGTAAATGGTAATAACCCACAATCATCCGTTTGGAATTCATTCATGTGAAATCTATCTTTTGACCGTCTCGTTGGGGGAATTTCTCCAAAAGAATTCACAAATAAATAAATCATGGAGGTCAAAATTAATTCAATTTTATTATCCTAATAAAATTGTCAATTAAATTTAAAACAAAGCTAATTTTGAAGTTGAGATTTTTCAATCAAAACCAAAGCCTCGTGAAACACATTTAAACATAAATAAAAACAAAAACATAAAAAACAAGCAAATAAACATCCTCCTTGAAGAAAAGAACTCCCTAGGAGAACATCGATGGATGGAGAAATCCCAACACCGTCCCCAAACTTCGACCCAATCAACCGCCGCCCATCAAGATCCTCCAAATGCCCATGCAAGATCACCCCCATCCATTTCGCGCTGGACCACCACATTCTCCAAACCAGGTCTGATTTTAAATCCTTTAATTCTTCGTCTCTTTCGTTCATTTTACAATTTATTTACAAAAAATAAATAAACTGAGATCTAGACTAGTCTATTACATTGATCAAATCAAACAAATCTGGTCTACTCGTGGATTTTCTCACGAGGCAAAACAAATCCGAATTCGAATTAAAAAATCACAGTTTATATGCATGCAAAATAAAACATTAAAATCCATGACAATTGGATACCGAAAAAGCAGATCTAACGATTCTACTATCCAATTTAAAATTTAATGTCCACGAATTAAATTACAATTTAAAAAATTGAGAGTTCAAACAAAGGATCCGATACCGGTTGTTGGGTAATGATGTGCACAGATCTATTCGGGTGAATATTTAAATACAAATTTAATTCATTAATTATTACTAGCATGAATTAATCCTATATTAATTCAAATAATAATTGCAACAACATATCATGCATATAAAAACCACGTAAAACCTACGATGCGGAATCTACGGGTTTACGTGAACGTACCTCCGGGATAAGCAATGACTTTGCATGGACGGACTAACCAAAAGGACTTCCCAAGTATTCCCTTAGCCCTTGCTCAACTATCCGGTGGAAGGACACTCGTCGAACAATTAACAAAAGGAAAAATAAACTTTGTTGCACCAAGTGGATTTGCTAATATTTCGAAAGACATGGAATTGTTCTTGTGAACTAATCATCCCCTATTTAGAGGAGAGGGGTTGGTCGAAATTTTAGTGATATTTCAATGTGGGAAAAGACTTTTCTTGGTCACCAAGAAATCTTGAATATATCTCCTATATTCTTTTTCCCATATTTAAAATATTCCAAAAAAATCCCACTTCCTCTAATATATGGATTTTCGAAAATTTAGTGCAAGAATCCAAGATTTGGATCTTCTTGAATTTATGAGATATTCTTGTATTTCAAGAAATACATATCTTCCATAATATCTTTTCAAGAAAATCAAGAAAAATCTTTCTTGCCCACTATATTTTCATCTTTTTTCGAATTTACTATATAAATATCTTTAGTGGGAAATTTCTTGAATTTAATGAGATAATCTTGTATTCCAAAATACATATCTTCATTCCATAACAAAATTCAAAGAAAATCTTTCTCCTAACATATCTATATATTTCGAAAATAATACTTGGAAAATTAAGCAACAATATTTATTTTATTTTAATCACCTTTTCAATTATTGGACTATTTGTTGGGCTACTCGGGGGGGCCTTTAGGAGAATTAAGATTGGACCTTCTAATGGATCTTGAATATCTAATATTGAGCCACAATATAATTCAAGCCCATAAATATTAATTAATCCCACTACATAATTAATATTGCACTATCCATCTTAACCCATATTACGATCAATATGACTCCGGTCATTATTTCCTGTTTAAGATTATCTAGCCCATTAATTAATTCAAGCCACCAAATAGCTTTCCGTTAATTAATATCTTTAGTCCTTGGTCGAGAACGGTTCAACATTATTATCCATACCTAAACTAATTCCACTTGCAAGATTTGGTATGATAAAAAACTTATGAACCTCCCCAAGATCAAGCAAAACGTCTTACACGATTCTTCGTAGATAAATCTTAGCAATCACGTGTGACCAATAATATTGCCCAAGATAAAAAGTATTGAATCTCTCCGATTAACTACCCATGATAAGTCAAAGGTAGTTACCAATCCCACGTGATCCTATTTAAGAACGAAGGTTAAGAAACAATGAACCATCGAGGTCTAATTCTTCCTTGTTCGTTCTGAAAATTTATCCTCCTCATGGTCCTATTCAAAATATCATGCACTAGTGTAATCTCTTGGTCAAGACAAACCAATTTGAGCCTTACACCTCAACCTTTCGATGGTTGTTCATTTCCATCTAGGTTGAATGGCGTACTTTTTAATTCGAAGGACCCAATTTAATCTTCCGTGATCTGACTAAATTAACTACTGATTAACACGCATTTAATTATTGAACAGTTATGTAGTAAATATATATAACATTCAATCATATTTAAAGCATCAGTGATAAACAATTTATTTCAGTAAATAAGTCTGAAAATTCAGTTTCGATTATACAAAGTAAAAAGCATACTTTTCAGTATAATCCCAACAGAAGCATCCACGGCCAGTTGAAGTTCGAGATCCTCGACCTTGGCCTCATAGTCAACCGCCAGCGAATGAGACTCGTTGAGCTGGCGAGTGAGCTCCCCCACCTTTCCCTTCAAGGTTACCGATTCAAGATGGTGATCGTCTATCTTGGCCCGTCTCTTGGAGTTCACCTCCGCAAACCTCAGCCTCCACCCGAGCCATGGCCACCATCGCCTCTTCAAGTTTCTTTTTTTGCTCATCAATGGCCGAGCAGGAGATCTCGAGATCTTGATCATTTTGCTCGATGACTCGCCCAATATAGGTGGCCGCCTTTTGGGAGTAGATCAAGGCGGTGTAGAGGTTATTCTCCTTATTGCTTGAAGAAGCGGTGAGGTGGTCGAGACCAAAGAAAAATGACATGTTTAAATCTGTAATTCACATATCACAAGATCGAACTTGATACGAAAGAAAAACCTAGCATAAAAACAAAACACGTAAAAAAATGGCAATTGAGCAACGTCTTCAACGTCCCAGAGCACAAAAAGCATCCAAGAAAAAAGGATAGGCAGAAGGGTAATTAAAGAGAACCTTCCTCCCTGGACCAATTAAAAAGATCCAAGTCGCACGCTGAGTCAATAGATGTAATCAAAAGCCGATAACCCGCTATTTTCCTTTTGAAAAAGATCCCCCCGTTCACGACTTCTCCTGCCGGGCCGGCAGCCCCTGGGGTGGGAGAAGTTTTAAGGGTTTAGGCACGAAAATCTGCTCGAGGGGGTGTGGTTGCTTGTAAAATATGTCTAGGCAAGAACGGCGACCATCAGCGACAAAGCACAAAAGAAAAAAAATGAGTTCAAAGGATTAAAGGAGAGCTTACTGGGACGGCCAAATTCGTGAGGATAGGCTTGCAGGCCTCCCCACAACCTCTCAGAAGTGGAATTAAAAATATCAACGTGGCGGAGCTCGTAAGGGTAATCAAAAGCGACCTTGTGGGCGGCTTCAAAGTCCTAGTTCAGTCGACCCTCCTCGGCCACAATGACACCTGCTAAAGGGAAAAAAAATTAGATCACTACTGAGATGCTCAACTATTTTTTAAGGAAGCTTACGAGGAATTCGATCCTAAAAGTCGGTAGGAATGTGAATCTCTTGAACGGATCCTGGTGAGGCACTCTGCCAAGCCCCACCCATGAAACACCATTGAGGGTGCCAGTTCTTGACCTTGCTAGCAATACCCCACATGATTCGCTGCCCAGGTCGGTTCTTCAGGGCGCAATGACCCTCTTGGTCGTGCTGCGCGATCAACGACCAGTAATATTTCACCTCCATATGGGTAGGTAAACGATACAGGCCGGCCATGGTCAAGAATGGTCATGGTCGCCAGGATATAGCTCCACCCGTTGGGGGTAATCTGGGCCGGGACAAGCCGCCAAACAGCCAGCAAATGAGAGATCGCCATATGTAAAGGGAATTGGAGGTCGGCGTCCATGGAAGCTTCATGAATGACAACCATACCTTCCGAAGGCTGGTCGGCCCTCTCAGAATTCTCGAGCTGATATAAATAAACGTCATTCGGGGTCTTGAACTTGAGATGAGCAGCATCCAATTCTGCCTCCGTCAAGATGGATTTCCATTTTTCATCGTTTATAAAAAAAATTGTGTCCTTGGCTGGCCGTTTGATCGTCCGAATAGGCCGACGATGCTCAAGACCGCCCTATATGCCCGATAACCAAAATAATCTGGGTTTTTTGTATCTCGGCGAGCGAAAGTCTCCAGCCGTTCAGAAGAAACACCCCCTTCGGGCACCCCCGGATACTGCTCGGCGTAAGGTTTCCCAAATCCTCAAGCAAACCAAACACCTCCAGGTCTGCCGGCACGTTTCCCTCACCATGACGAGAAGAATCCACATCCCTACAAACGGAGCCTCCGTTGTTGAGCACCAGCCGAAGGGACTTCCCTCACAGGAGAAGGAGTTTCGGATTGAACTTCAAGAGGAACCCCACTACTCCCTCCAACCGAAGTTCAAGGGATCCCCGTCCGACATATCAGATGATGGGAAAGTGAAAAAGAAAAGAAGAATTATCACATTTACCCTAAGGACGCCGATACACGGAGTCGCGGAGATGGATAAGATCTTGGAGATTCTTTCGTACAATGCGTAAGATAAAGTGGGGAAGAAAGAAGAATGATTCTATTTATGGCTGGTGGCGGGGGTCAGGATGCAAATAAGCTTTCAAATCCAGGGGCAAAACCACAAAATCCTGAAAATCGTGGAGCGCGTGGCCACCACGCGGCATCATTACTGTGTAGGATTACATCACCGATCGCGTTGATCGAGGTGACTGTTGGACTCATCGAGCGTACAGAGCGGCGATCATCATGCATCAAAAATCGAGAAAGGACGGAACCAAGGCGACCAGTGACCATCTCACTGGCGACCTGAGGGGCAATTGTCGTAGCCCCATGACGATGAGGCGACCACCGATGAGTGACGTAATGGCCGCGCCATGGAAAAGGTGGTTGATCATAAGGAAGTGACAACCCGAGGTAGGCGACATCCATCGTCTTGGTCGACATCCGTGGGCGACCACCCGAGGTCATGGGCGATCATGCGAGATTACCTAGAGATATGTATAGACGAGATCTGGAGCGTTAAGGTAGCGGATTCACAGGGCCTAAACTCGACAACTATATCTCGACACGAGAATCACGGCCTCAAAATCAAGGAAATTTCATCTGTGATGGCTGTAGCCCTAAAAGGTCGACGAAGGAGGCCGACGAAGATGGTTAACCTAGTTTGTAGTCTATAAATACTTCTTATAACATCCATTATAAAAGATCAAACTTTTAATACTCTGGGCATATATTATTGATACATTCCTGGCTTGGTATTGCCCCCGGATGTAGCCAAATTCCGGCAAACTGGGTTACCAAATCCCTTTCTATTTTCTTGCTTTAAGTCCATTTATTCACTTTTGATTGTTTATACGCCGGGGATAAATCCCGACTATAACAAAGGGGTCGGAAATAATTGATAGAGTTAAGACAATGGAAAAACTGAAATACGTAATATATTAAAATAGGAACTCTTCGAAATGAGGCCGCAGAGAATAAATCTCCGCCACAGAGAATAATCTCTGCCACAAGCCGAAGCTGCTACAATTCTATAATAAAAAATAATCAAAACTCTAGAGAAAACCTTATTTAAATAGACTCAAACCGAAACACTAACTTATGCCCTAAGAAATAAGGCCCACGGGTCATTTATTTATTCTAGAGTTATATAATTAAAAGACTCAACTTAATTAAAAGTCCAACTATTGTTTCAATATACATAGTGTATCAATTCTCCCCCGTTCAAACAACCTTGTCCTCAAGGCTGAAGTGAGAATTTGAAGCCGAAGCTGACTTCATCCCCCCATGCATTACTATATAGTAGAAAACTCTGATTTCCCCGGGTCGTGTGTGAATCGACTCCCATAATGTTGGCTGCCTAGTAAAGCACCCACTGAGCCAAAAAATTGCCTTGATGGAGATGGCGATGAGGGCGAGTTGAACCCGATTGCCAATTGGTGTGTGGTGCACCAAGAAGTATTGCTCCACCTGAGCGAGCCTCGCGATAGGGTCGTTGTCGTCGAATAGGGGAAGATCCATCTTAGGAAGTACCGCTGAGGGTGCGGTGACCAGCCCTGGCTGGGTAAACGAATTGGACTGGATTGGTGGCACAACAACGTCCAACGCAGGGCCTAATGATGGCTCCAGCGGTGGTGAGGCTGCGAGTTGATCGGGTGCACAAAAACCCAAATTATTTTTCTTCATTTTCTTTAATTCATTTGCAAAATGTTTGGGTTCTTTTAATTTGAACCACTGATTGATTTTAATATTTTTATTATTCTAATATTCTAGACAAATATATATTTATTTAGTGAAATTATTTAATATTAAAAAAAATTAATCATTCTTTTTTTTTTGTGTGTATAAAACTATTGGTCATTGCTCATTAATATTTTAAGATGACAAAAGTCCAAGTTAAATTTTGGTCGTCAAATGTTAATGTTCTAATACTTAAACTTGACATAAAAAAAAAAATACATACATAACGGATTTCGGGTTGAATAGGTTGACAAAAACCGTGATGATGAAAAACGATTTTTTTTTTTTTAAATTAAATTAAATTTATATTAAATATTTAAAATTTTAAATCTATATTCCTTCCTACCCCTTCTCAAACACACAAAAATATATACAAAATTTATAAAATATATATAAAAGTATAAAATATATATAAATTTTTGTAGGTGTATATTTATTTTATTTTTTTAACTAAACATATATTTTAATTGAACCGGTCCGACCGAGATTATATTTTTTTGTAGTTCAATACTTAAACTTGACATAAAAAATAAATTTTAAAATCAATTTAGTTCTCCCTATCACACAAATATATATATATATATATATATATATAGCTAATATATATTTTAATTGAGAGATTATATTTTTTTTTAGTTCAATAAGTTTGCATAATTTTAAAATTGATCCAAATTATTTTGACTTTTTAATTTTGAGCATGTAATTTAAATAAAAAAATTGAAATAGTCCAAGTACCGGCTCTAGCAGGTTACCTAAATGGTAACTTGCTACGATATATATATATATATATATATATTATTTAATTTGCCACTTGAAATTTTTTATTTAAAATAACTCAAGGTGGACCGACCCAACAAAAAACTGACCCGACCCAAGACACAGAAATACAAATGCAACCCAACAAAAAACCACCCGACCCAAGACACAGAAAATAAAAAGAACATATAGACACTTAAAACAAAAATTCCAAATTCGAAAAACTCTTCAGGAAAGGGGTGAAACCTTAAATCTCAAAACACTCGGACATCGGCGGTGATAATCTAGGGATTCAAACATGAGATTTCGCAACCCAAGTAGAAACGAAGATCCTCCAACTATATACAATAAGATTCCCGACATCGAGTTCAATACATAGTGTTTGGGTTTTCAATTTTTGAGGTTTAGAGTATTTTTTTTTCTTTCAATGCAAAGTTATTCCCAACACCAGTTATGCCTTTTTGTTTTCGATGCATAGTTTTTGAGTGTGGTGTCAACATTTGGTGTTGTCTTTTTCTTTAATGTTGTTTGGGGAGTATTAAATGTTGTCGACAATTAGTTGGTGGTAGTGCATGGGAGTGTTAAATATTGCCGATAATGTTGTATTTTTTCCATTAACTTTTTTAACAGTGGGTGGTTTTTATTATGAACTTTTTTTATCCTTGCTTATTGTTAAAAATTGGTTATTATTTTCTTTTTAGATTCATATTTTAAAATATTTATTTTTTAGATGCAAATGGGCATATGTTCAATATGTGTGTGTCTATTCATGCGAAGATTGACCTTGTTACTTATGTTGGGGAGTAGTGTATATAAGTTTTACTATGTTAATAGTTTTTCAATGTAGCATCCTTAAAGTTTTTAGCCAACGATTGTGATTTTGGGAGGATTGGCATATTGTTTTCATGTGAAGAGAAGGGTAGGTTCGAACATATTAATGATGACATATGCTTCAAGACATTACTTCAGTATTCTATTTTGGGTTCTAAAGAGTTACATGTTTACTGTGAGTTAGGGGATGAAGAGAAGAGTAAAGGGTCAGGGGCAGAAGATGAGGAGGGGAATGAGGGGACAAATGATGAAGAGAAGAGCAGGGGCAAGAAAAGGGAAACAAACATAATTAGATGAAGATGATAGTGAAGATATTGACTACGCAGAAAGTGAGGAATAATGTTCTAGAGATGAAAATGAGGATGTAGAAGATGAAAGTTGTAGTTCAGATGAGGGGAGTGGAGAAGAAGATGTGAATCTGAGTGGGGAGGATTTCAATATTGACAAGAGTGGTCTGTGTCCAATCTTCAATCTCGAAGATATGTACACCCCACAACTGAAGTTCAAATGTTCTTAAGCAATAAGTGAGAATTTGTTGATGCAGTGCATTAAGATTTGATCATTAGAAGGAGAGACATTTGGTTAGCAAAAAATGACCATGAGAGGGTGTGTACTAAGTGTAAGAGTGAGGGTTATGATTGGAATGTACATGCTAAGGTCATGTCTAACGAACTTACTTTCCAAATTACTACATACGATAAAATACACAAATGACCTGAATCTTACCACATTAAAAGCATGTCTAGTTGGTTATGTGGGAGGTATGGGTATCAATTCAAGAATGATTCTATCAAGAAAGTGCCCACTTGTTAGACTGAGTTATCGCACGAATTGGGTGTCCACATTACAGATAAAACAGGCATACAATGGAAAAAAAATGGTCAAAGAGGATCTTCATGGTAATTATGACATTCAACACTCTCTTGAAAATTTTGAGATCCTTTGCTTCAAGGAAGAAAAAATTGATGTAATAGCTAGGATTTGGCTTTTTTCTTTTTTCATTTTCTGGACGAGTGTTTTGTGCATTCATTCCATAATTTTTTTTTTTTGTGGGTTTAGAAAGTGGAGTGAGAAACTCTTAAGTCGGGGTTACTTTTCTTTTTGTGGTTTTAGGAAGTTCGAATCAAAACTCTAAGTCAGGTTGCTTTGCTCTGCTTTTTTGTGGCTTTAGAAAGTCAAGTGTTTTAGATTAGATGATGGGATGATTGTGGTAAAATTAGGTGGTGATGTAATTGAAGATTGACTGTTGCAAACTCTATTTTGTGCACAATTTGGATATGTATAACATATTACTTTCTTCATTGAGTAATTTGAGTTATTGTTCATATCTAAAATTGTCAAGTGTATCAACTTTTATAAATATCTTATGCAAAACAGAAACAAAGCAGGGATATTATTGCTCTTTATTGCTTGCTTAATTTTGAACCTAAGATTTGATTGTCCACCAGAAATTTGTAGAAATCATGATAGGTTGTTTATTTGGCTACACATTAAATATTGTTCAGTATGGTGTTTCTGAAGTTTTTGAATAATCAGAGTTGCTTACGGATTGATTATGACGAATGTGTTTTCCATTTTGTTCGTACACTGAATTGAATGCATGTAATTGAATTCAATAAATATTTCATGTGTGAAATTTGTATTCCTTCTTTAAACTTGTATTATTTATAAGTGGTCATAAGATACAGAGGTTCATAGGATATTCTTGTGAAATGCTAAAATGGATAGTTAGATGCAACTCTTAAAATCTTGTGTTTTTACCAACTTGATGTGGTTCTGGTCTTACAATCAAACTTTCTCATCCTCTTTACTTGTAAAAAAATATCATTCTCATACTTTGTTCAATCTCAAACCAGGTGAAAATATTGTGCACAAACAAAACAAAATACCATTCTTATAAGTAAAACTTGTAATAAAAATGCCCAAACAGGGCATACTTTGTCCAAAATCATTCTTACATCTTCAAATACATTACATCTTCAAACAGTGCAACTAACTTGTCCAAAACACAAGTGCTAAGCTAAACTTATACAAATTACATGAACCGAATTGCCAAGAAAAAAACTCAGGATCCAATTAGAGCATACTTCATCAAACTTCCAGTTTTTTCATTCTTTTTCCAGTCACTATGCCCACTTTTTGTTTGACAAAGCTAGAATTACATACTTCGCTCTTGGAGTCATGGGAGGATCTAACCATTCAAAATAATTGTATCCACCCCACTTCGCTAAAATTGGAGAAGAATTAGAGACAAAGAAGTAGAAAAATAAATAGTGAAAACGCCACAAATCAAAATTGACCTTCTAATATTTACAACCATAGAACCTTGGACTATGATTATCTTTGGTCGAAGATGTGTGTATACGCGCATTGTTTCCACAAGAAAAAGGAGTGTACCTAGCTCCCATAGTGAAAAATGATGTGGTTGAAGACATTTGAGATTTTCTTGCTGAGAACGGTTTGTTTTCCCTCTTCGTCTTCGTCTTCTTTTTGTTGTTTTGCAATTTTTTTGCACCCTTGATCGGTGAAATTGTGAGATTATCGGTGTCGTAGTGAGTGTTTTGAGAGTTTGGTTTCTGAAATCGCGAGATTGGGCATTTATGTGAAGTTTTGGTCACGTTTGTTTTTCTGTGTCTTGGGTTGGGTCGGTTTTAGTTAGGTCGATCCCCTCAGTTATATTAAATAAAATCTCCAGGTGACGCATTAAATAATATATATATAGACACACACGTAGGTTATCATTTGGGTAACCTGCTAGAGCCGGTACCTGGACCATTTTCAAAATTTTATAAACTTATAGGACAAAATAAAAAAGTCAAAACAATTGGCGCGCACCAATTCAAAACAATGCAAATTTATTGGACTACAAAAAACATGATCCCTTTAATTAATCCATGAAAAATAGAAACAACTAAAAAAATACTTGTTAATGATCGTTCTTGGGTTAGCTGCTGAAGTGACTAATTCATGGGAGATTTGTTCCTCCTTAGAGTTGGATGATCCTGGTGCATGTCCTTTATCACGTAAATCTTTTGTTGATTTTCCCTTTTGCTTACCCAATTCCGAGGCGGAGGGGAACATTATTGTTCCCTGGAGGCTAGGTTCGTGATTATGATGTCATTCCCCCTAGCTTGCCAAGAATGTTGAACCCCCGTCGACTGGGTTTAAATCTACTATAGAACCATGGCTTGTTGCACATCTATTGTGCCAGTGGGTCCATGTCCGAGCTCAGCTATCCTAATGAGTTGTTTGTTTATAGATTTGAGGGTATTTCCAATTCTATAAGGTAGATTTGAAATAAAATAAAAAATGTATTAGGATTTTGTACATATTAATAGGGTAGGATTTTAAAAATTATGTGATAGATGATTAATTTTGTATTGGAAATTGTGTGTAAATTATGAGAGATAGTATGCAAAGTAAAAACAAAAAAGAGGAAATAGAGTGTTGATGATGGCATACCGTATTATGAGATAGTATATTTGTTATAGTAAAAATCTCTATATCATACTTTTTCCGGTAATTTCTTCAATTTTCATGTATTATTTATTTTAAAAAAATTGTATATTAACAACATATGTCTTAATAGTCCAACTGTCCAACACAACAAATATTAAAAATAATACAATCCATGCTGCAAAGTTCAATTCACTCCATGATCAAATATAATTTGACATTTTGTCAAACTCAACATCTCTAATGCCTACAAAGATAAAAGGGCAATATTATTAGAAATATAGGGTGTGAAAAGTGTAATAATAGTTTAATTAATTTTAGATTAATTTCAATTGGATCATTATTCAAAATATCTTTTTTATTATTATAAAACTTTAAAATGAAGACCATAAACATAAAACATGTTGTTGTAGTCCATCTTACAAATTTAAAACTACCTTCCTAAGCCTCGGGCTGCTCGAATGGTAACATCGCAAAATCCACAGTAGGTAAGCTAATCACCTGGGAAATAAAAAAAATCAAATAAGACTAAAAATATATACAAAACAAATACTATGATATGAGATTTTCTAAAACATATATACAAAACAAATATATGATATATAAATTGAAATTACTCAGACACTGTTTGAGGTTTCAATTCATTATTTGAAGAATTCAGGTACTATTCTATTTAAAAATATGAAACTAATATCTCTTGCAGCTTGCAAATGTTTATCAACAAATTATATACATAATATTACTTTTCAAGTTGAGGACAAAGTGAGTGTTCGAGACTCGTAATGTTAAATGACATCTATAGCTGTAAAATAGGAATTAAGAATTATCAATGCATTTCATATTAAATAAAAAAATGGACTAAAATATAAAATTAATTATCATAAAAAAAACTCTTACCTTTTTCAATTTCTTCAATTTCCTTGTATAATTCAAGATCATCCTCGGTTGGATCTTAAAAGTTCATCTTTATTTGAGATATCTAATGCCTACCGTTTTGTTCTTCCACAACCCTTTTGGGCATTTGAACTTGGAATTGCAAAAATATCTTTGGCAATAATTGAAAGAGTTGGATGCCTAGTTTCAACAATTCATCTTATCCAAAATATCTCTCGAATTTATTCTTCTTCATTTTGGGCTTCGACGTCATCGAACAATTCATCATAAAAATTGCTGCCACTGCTACTAGTACCATCTCCAACATCATTTATCCCTTTATACTCTGTCCACAAAGTTACCAAGTTCATTTTAACTGTATCAATGGTTTTTTGGATCATAGTAGAAGTACCTCCCAATTTTTTTACGCTGACTTTGACAATTTTAAGCTTATTTCTCAGTTCCAAAACATTCAATAAAAATCAAAGGATTCATATATCTCAATCCCCCAATACTTATCAAATTTAAGCTTCATTGCACTTGCAGCCTTTTTAAGAATTGAATTTGAATAATCTATACTCTTTTTCTCAATCTCAATTTGTAACACAACCATTGATTGATACATCAGCTGAGAAGTAGGAGCCTTTGATGCACTTAGTTCTAAAGTGGAATCGTAGAACTTCTTCAGAAAGTGTACAAAAGCTTTTGCATTCTCCCAATCCCCCTTACTTGGAAGCCCTTCCTTTTTTTTTACCCTTTTCAGTATCCTCATGATTTTTTTTATATAGGGCACCCATTCTTCAGTCATTCTATCAAACACCCTCCTATACTTCAATGCAACTTCAAGCATTTTATAAGTTGCATTTCACCTGGTTTTGACATCCATGGGCACAATTGACGTGCTAACAAACTTGGCTAATACAACAAACTCCCTAAATTTATTCAATCTCGAAGGAGAAGAATGAATAAAATAAATTGCATTCCTTATGGATTTAATCGATGTACCAAGCTCTTTCAAACCATCCTTAACAACTGAGTTAAGTATATAACAAGCACACCTCAAATGCAAGTATTCCCCCCCAAACAACAATGCATTCTCACTTTTCATTCTTTTTTTCAAGTAATCAATAGTAGTATCATTAGAAGAAGCATTATCAACTACTACTGAAGAAAAAAAAAAATATCCCCCACTCCCTCAAACAAACCTCAAATAGTTTACCTATTTATTCCCCAACATGACTAGTGATTTTTACAAAGTTGATAACTCTTTTGTGTAATTTCCATTAATTATCTAAAAAGTCAGCTGTGACCACCATGTAATTTATGTTTTGAATTGATCTCCACGCATCAGTGGTGATATTCACTCTTTGGCCACTAATCGCAGTTTGCATCTTTTTTTTCTCACTTAAGTATAAATCATATACCATACTTGAAACTTTTTTTCGATTGGAGATTTTGAATCTCGTTTGTAATTCGTGAACAAAACTTATGAACCCTTTTCCTTCAACAACGGACACTTCATCACTAATCACATACTCAACAATATTCACTTCACACCGTTTTTGATTAAAAACGTGAGGAATCAAAGCACTTCCTTGCCCCATGGACTCATTCGTCAGCACGGGCTGTCTTTTCTCGCTCTTACTCCCTATGTATAGTGGACTTATCAAACACCTATTTTCCAATTGATTTTTTTAACCCACTAGTACTTTTGCCACCTTTTGGGATCTCAAGTGTCACTACTACACATTTGAGCTTGCACAAATTGACTTGACTGACCATTTTTTTTAAACAACTCTCCAAGTTCTGACTTGGAGAGCGGTTTATTAAAAAAAAAAAACAGGGGTTTGAAAACAATTTGTCCAAGAATAAATTTGAAACCGTTTCAAAGATTTGTCTAAATCACTGATGCGGTTAGTAAATCAAATGCCTAAGTAAACACTTGGATAAATTAATAACCGATGTCTTTTTTTTTATATATATATATATCAAATATATATGTCCAGAACCGAAGACCTAGCTCAGATCCCCTCATTTCTTTCTCTCTAATTATTCCTCTCCCCCCAAATCGCCGCAAAAACCGAAGACCAAATCGCCCTTGCCGCTCGGTTTTTCCTCCTCCAACCAAATCGCCACCGTCGTCGTTGACCCTCCAACCTCCCCCAAATCTTCGCGCGCCCTCCTCCCTCCCTCTCCTCACCCTTGTTGCCCTCCTCTCCCCCCCCGCCGCCGCCATCCTCCCCCCCCCATTGCCGCCACCTTCCTCCTCCATATATATATAGGTATTTTTATATCTGTGATAAGCTCTATTATCGAGTATAAACTTTGCAAGTTTATTTTGATGTAATTAGCTATAGAGATGCCCCAAAAGGTAGTCTTATATTAATGTTTTTGTTTTTCTGGAGGATTGCTCTAACATGAATCATATTAAGATAATCAACATTTAGGGATTGCTCTAACAAATGAATCATATTTAGGATTGTCTAACAGGATAGTCTTAGGGATTGCTCTAACAAAGAATCATATTTAGCTATAGAGATATTGATTGATGGTTTTCGGTATACTATGGTCTCGTGATCCGAGTAGTAACTACTTATTATTGACCTTTTTTTTGTCATTTGCGTTAGAATTTGTGCGAGAGAGAGGTGCTTAGATCATTAGGGAAAAATCATAAAACGCGTCTGAAAAGGGCTTCGCTAGAAAGCAAAGATATCTGATTCATTTGTAGTGTGGAAATTGTGGTGCCAATTATGCACCCATGACATATATACATCTCTTCTCTAATATTGGCACCAACTCATTGGAATTGAATTTTGGAAAGTGAAAACGAGGTCTAATAAGAACTCGAAATCGTAATTGAAATCACTATATAGTGATATTAGTCCCCTGATTTATGGGGCATATTAGGCATCGCAAAGTTACATTGTTGAGAAACCGAACCTCAAATATCACAAACAAATTAAGTAAGAAGTGAGGCCATCAAAAGAATATGTACCACATATAATTTAGGGAATATAGTTTTTTGTCATGTGAGTTACTTTCGATTTCGATTTTTTGTCCTGTTGATTTTCACGATTTGAAAATAGTCATATAACTTTCAATGTTTCGATATTTTGGTCCAAAGAATCGGTCAGAAGAGATGAAACATCCGGTTGACCAATCTGGTGGTTATGCCACATAGAAATGTTGTTAATACATGAAACATCCGGTTGTGAATATTTTTGTTTTTGTTTATTAAATGTTGTTTTTTCGCTTTCTGAGGATCATGTCTCGTTTGCCATATCCCTGAGATGATGGAGATTACGATGGAGATCATGGTGCATATGATCATGGTGCATATGATGACTTGAGAGAGTGTGACACCGATGCTCCCACCACCACTAAGCGACTCAGGGGAAAGCGCACGACTCAGGGTATAGTCACCATGTCATCTATTAAGAGAGCTCATAGCAAGGGGAAAAACACTTGGTAATTTTATTACAATTGAACGATTTGGAATCGATAAATATATTGATTGATCATTGAACCTAATTAAATACTATGTTATTTTAAGGTCGATTTATCGCTCAAGACCCCTGAGTTTGAACAGCAATAGGTAAAAGAATTAAAGTAGCAGTCGTTTTTAGTCTCCTTCTACATCCTTCACTATGTTATTGCGCAATGAGTTTGGACGAGTAGAAAAGAGAGTCCCTGTCCTCTACATTGGAGCCACCAATCGGAGAGTGATCCTATCGTCTTTTAGAAAACCAGAATTTCAAACCCGACTTTTGAAGGAAAGATTATGGGACGAGCTTACGGTATGTTAATTATATATTTATTGAAAGTTGTAGTATGACCCTTAAATTTACTAAATTATTATGTTATATGCGTATAGACTACATTCGAGGTCTTGACCTCACAAAGAAGAAGCAAATATTGTCGCAAGTTTGGAGTAATGGCCAAGAATTTCCTGGACTTGGTTGAGAAGTAACACACGAGATCCGAAACGGTCTTTGCTCGGCTAGTCACCGCCTCCCACAGACGTAATAGCCCTATGGTGGCTCCATCTTTGGGAGGAGTTTGTGAGCAGAGAGCTATGGAGGATGATTTCGAATTAAAATTGATCAATTTCATTTCCTCAATTTCTAATGCCCTAAGTTTTTCAAAGGTTTATCATATTTCTATTATACCGAGAATCGAAGTAATAAAAATCGCGATCAAGCCAAGTCGATGGAGGCGCGATATCGTGGATCAAACAAAGGTTATGCGAATAAGAGAAAATATGGTGAGATCAAAATCCTAACTTTTAATTTTTTTATATATTCACTTTTAATATATCTAATAAAGGGACACGCTTCATCACTATCGTAGAAAGAAGAAAAAAGAAGAAAAATTGAGAGAGTGAGCCTATTGTTACCCGTTTTAACTTATTTCGGACTATCGAAAGAGTCGAGACGGGAATATTCATGATCCTAGTGCACAAACGATCATCATCGAAGAAGTGGTAATCTATCCATTAATTTATCTTTCAATTACAAACTATTATTTATAAACAAATAATTAAATAATAATCTTTTGTTTTTGTGATTCGGGGCGTCTATCTCCGACCATGACGCCTTGACGACATTCGCATGTTCGCCCTCGATGATCTGTTTTGGATTTGGTATGGGTCGCCAGAGCATCCCACATTTCCACGGAGTCCGGATATGGCGTGATTTAAGACATCTTTAGCAATGGCACCGGTCTTCAAGCCATGAATATGGTGGGTATACTAACGGAACATGTTGTCAAGTTTTCTAAAGATGTGGAACGCTTGAGGTCCGAGAGAAGATCGAGCCACGGAATATCGCCGAGTGGAGCAAGTTGTGAACATAGTGTCGCTAATGCTTATATTTTCAAATTAACCCTAGGGACAACTTTATTGAGGCACTTCAAAACGTCTCCCAGGTATCAAATATGCATGTCTCACATTTGTTTTAATTAAAGACTAGTGTATTAAAATTTTCTAACTAAATATCTTATTCAAACGACCCAATGACCTTTTACTTTTTTTTTTGGAGGATCCCGACGGTTGGTGGCCCGCAAGTCGCTTTCACAAATTCCCATGGAATGATTCATGGTCATCCCATCACTCCCCGGTTTCGTGAGGGTCACACTCGATGTACCCGTGTCGGAGAGGAGGATTCAATGGTGCAAAAATCAATCGATGAGATGAGATTCAACGTGGGCTCCGGACACTTCATCGAATGGCCGAGCAACTTGGTCTTTAGCACCATGAGGGTAAAATATTTGTTATTAAAGTTCATTATCTTATTTGTGGTTCTAAATAATATTGCAAATTAATTATAGAATCTGCCGACACCACATGAGGCTAAAGAGAAATCGAGGGGGAGAACGAGGGACTCCACTGCGCTCAGACTTGGTTATCCCATGACTGGAGACTTAGATCACGATGATCATTTATAGTCTAGGGTGCACCGGATGGTATCGTCTAATGCTTTCGATATCGTCACAGTTCCCATGCTTGCTCACTTTCATCAGAATACTTTCCAAGATTTCGTCAGTGAGGAACATGTGCACGAAGTCTTGAATGAAGAGTGGTTGAGTGCAACCACCATAGCCCTTTACCTCAGGTATGTGTTTACTAATTCTCAATATTCACTTTCTGTATAGTTTAATTTTTTTTTTTAAATATTAATTAGCGTATATATGTTGGTTAAAGATATTTGGGTGAGGTATATCTCTCCAGAGATAACCGAGCAAGTGGAATATACTCCTTCGTCTCCCCCCAAGTGTCTTGCATAATGGGTGATAGGGTACAAACCATGGATGGGTTCGTTAATCATATGCTGAATCTAACTGGGAGCGATCATCTCATTTTTTGGCCAACAAATGTGGGGTGAGTGATAAATATTTCGTTAAAATTTGTATCCATGTTTATAATATTTGAACATATATATGCTAAATTTGCAGTTAATTTTAATATTCTCAATATAATATAGGAACCATTGGGTGTTGGTCGCCATACACATGAATACATTAAGTGTGTATTTTATGGACCCAACTCATGATGGAGTTTATTCAAATCGCCCTGATCTCGTTTCATATATGGAAACGTAAGTTCATTTTTAATATTCTATACAATGATTTGTTTTACTTTTAAAATTATGCATATTTAATCTATTTTTATTTTTTAATTATAATAATAATAGTGTGATGACGATGTATCGGAGTCGCCTTTAGAGTCAGGGTTCAAGATCCAAGTTAAATAAAGTGAACTGGATTAACATTAAGGTAAATTTAATTTAGTAAATTATCAAACTAATTAATATAAAGAAATCATAATTGTAATACGTGATTATATTGTTAATCAACAGGTTCCGAGGCAACGAGATAATGACCATTGTGGACATTTTGTGTGTTGCTTTATAGAAGATATAATCCGCGCTTCTATAACGAACATTCCTCTCAATGTAAGTCAATTTATTGATTTATTTAAATTATTATTGATTGAATAAAAATTCATACTATATTGATTGATTCGTTGTTTGCAGTTTGTCTATGAACGTGAGCTCAAGTCTTACTCTAAGAAAAGACTGGAGAAATGGAAAAACGATTGGACGGGGTACCTTTACAATCGATTCTTATATTCATACGATCAATATTGAGTGAATGTTGTTTGAAATATTGGTAGCATGTAATTAAATTATATATTTGTGATGATATATATTTCATGTTTTTGGTGTATTGGACGTATGTTTATGATTGTATGTTTATATATTTCGATGTTTTGATATATATATATATATATATATATATATATATATATGTGGTTTATGGTTTTATTATAGGATTTTTGGTTTATGTTATATGATATTGGATGTATATATAAGTTTTGGTTTATAGTTTTATTATAGGATTTTTAAAATGTAAATTATTAAAAAAAAAAAAGATATTGGACAGCGGTTAATAACCGCTGTCTATGTAAAATATAAACGAAATTAAAAAATATATATTAACTTAGACAGCGGTTGATAACCGCTGTCCAAGCTGAAACTTGCAAAGCGGTTGGAAACCGCTGTCCAAGTGCTTTTCTTGGACAACGGTTTTTTATCAGCTGTCCAAGCTTGGACAGCTGATGCTAACCGCTCTCCAAGGTCATTTTTCATAGCTGTCCAAGCCCAAATGTGTATTAGTGTGTACAATAGTGGCATGTCCCAATTGGCTCTTGGCTCCCATCTTTCAACGTTCGATTCCCTTTTGTACAATGCAACCAATATTTACTCCTCACTTTAGGAGCTATGAGAGGCTTTTTTGGATCTGTTCTTGCTCACTTCCTACTCGAACACTCATCGCGTTCAATATATGTATCCATAGTTATTGGTATTTCTGATGGACTTGGCAAAGAACAAGAAGATTCAGATTCCATTCTAAAAAATAAAACACGTGTATACTTAATTAAATTTAATTATGAAAGCTATTTGAAAATGATATGAAAGTAAATTTACATATTAGGAAGTTGGACTAAATATAGTAGTAAACACGGAGTTATCTCTTAGCCCACGAAAAATGTAAAATAAATAACCACATTTTAAATCTTGTAGAAAATGTAAAGAAGAATGATAGATTTTATTCATGTCACCATGAAAAAATAGGGCTACATACTTAAAAACCATGATCATATATCGCCTGAATAATGTGAATATTGCTTGCATTTCAAATATATCATCATATTCATTAATGGCAAATTCAAACAATATGAACAAATTTTATCATCATTTTCATTATCTACCATGGATGGATGAAACACGTCTACAAGTAAATCATAAATTTGTTCAAAAATATCATTCACATTTCAAAAAGGCATTATGGAAGCATAGCTAAACTCTCAACTTCTATATTCAATGAACAAAACTATACGTAGAAGACTACGACTACAACAATAAAAATTAATGTGTCCAAACAACATTTTGTCACCCACAAAAGGAAGAAAGATACAAAAGGAGATGCCAAAAGAAACACCATTTTCTCTACTGCATATTTAATCGAGTTATTTCCTTGCAATCTAACATCTTAAACCAGTAAAACGGGGAGCCTTACTTTGTCTTTAATATCCTGACTACAACAATTTCATAAACCACGAGAAAATATTTAGGATGATGAATTCAAACACCAAACTTATAGAGTTATGTTGAATACTGTCTTAAGCATTTACGATACAAAATATACATGTTTTATATTCAAAATTGATATCTATCTTTCTCAGTTTTATCATCTCTCTACGCTACTTCTATGGTTCAAAAAAAATAGTTTTTAGCTGTATTTTCTAAAGTATTTCTCTATAGAGGATTTTGTGCGGCCACCCCAGTATTTTCCCACCGGAAAAGGATTCATCCTTTATTCCACCGAAATACCGAAGTAATAATTATGACAAAGCTTTTTCCCAACACTCGTCGCTCTTTTTCTTATTTTCACTCACCCAGATGAAAACTCTCACCACTACACAGAACTCTGAAAATTACAATGAACCCGACCATATAAATAATTATGGTGGAGAAAATTACCTATGTTACTGTGTATGCCGGCGGTGGGATGTCGGATCTGGCGATGAACGACACCAGTGGGAGTCTGAGTAAGGGAAGGAAGGAGGGGTGTGGCCGCATGGGGAGGAGCGCAACCGTGGTGAGAAAGAGGAATTTCTTCTTTGTGGCATGACTGCGTGAGAGACTGAGAGTCTAGTGTGAGAGAGAACTAGGTTTTGTGAATTATAATTCTAAATTTTTTAATTAAATTAAAATAATAAAATATATTATATATTGATAGATATGGTACGATATATACCGAAATTTTCAACATTTTTATATCGTTCTTTGTCTTTGAAATGTTCAATGGTTCTTGTCATTTAACATTTTGATATACTGAATTTTTTTGATAAATTAGGTATTTTTCATCTGATAAGCTCGGTATCTTTATTATATTCGGTATTTTTTCCACCCCTAAGTACAATAGCTAGATAATAATAATTAAAAAAATGGGTGATATATGATTGATAGTGTATTGAAAGTAAAATGAGTGTATTATAGGTAGAATTTTAGAGCATTTGAAATTCTACACCAAATTCATACTAAACAAACAAGGATTTGGATTTGAAATCTCAAAAATCACTTGGGAAACTAAAAACAAACACACCCTAAGAGTTCTTTGCAAATACCCAAAAACTTGTTTCATATCTTCTGAATCTTTAACAGTGTGATCTCACAATTAACATTCATATCTTCATTCCCTACATTTCCAATATTTTCTTAGGACTCTCTTGCATGCGAGTTGCGTGAAATTTTTTCGAAGGGAAAAGACTTGGACGACTATGAAAAAACTTGATCAAAATAACTTTTTCCACCTGGAAGATAGATTTTCTTGAAAAGGCCTCTGAAAATGACAGTGGAAGAGAGATGAAATCTGGGATCGAGTCCTCTTTCTAGCTCCAGATTGTTGACGGTTGTTTTTGGGCTTGTTTGTGCTAGGCTGGAATATAGGCGTGTAACTTGGTGAGCTTGACTATAAAACAATGTGCATGGAAGAGTGTGAGATTTCTTGATGAAGAACTTTGAAGATGATTGTGATTTTATAGTTGTTATAGTCGAAATGTGAAGCAAATAATACAAAATTACATAAACATAATAATGTGTTCAACCTGTTGCTTGAACATACGGTGAACATACGCAATTGAAAGTGTTCAATTTCAATTATGACTTTGGTTGAAGATTGTTAGACTAATTTCTAGCTGCTAGAGAGTGTTTATGTTGGTGTTTTTTTAGTGTGTTATGGTTGAATAATGATTGCGTTGTGTTTTTATGTCTTTTTTACCTTTTTACATTATCAATGATTTTGCGGTGTTACTCTCCCAAGCTATGATGGGCACTCTTGTGAAAAATATTGCATTTGTATTTAGAAGTGTAGTTGAATACTTGTTCTTTGATGATAATTGTGATACAAGTGTTGTTTTTGTGATTGGTTGATGCTTTGATTTTTTATCTCTACAGATTGGGCAGGATTGTGTCTTCTATCTCGAAGTCGATGTGCTTGCGGTATAAAGATCACTAATATGGGAATATACATTGTTGGGATATTTTATTTTTGATGAATTATGTCAAAACACTATCAACTTGTGTTATTTAAGTTAATCTACAGATAACAAGTTGAGGAGGAGCGAAACGAACAAGTTAAGGGGAACTCATGAAATCGATTTAAGATGATCGAGATCGACGAGGTCAAACGACGAGGCCGATCGAGATCAGATGAGAAGGATGAGTTCGAAGTTAATCGACGTCGCTGGCCCGACCTACCGCGTGCGGTTTTCGATGTTTCTTATGCGATTTTACGTCGTCTTTAGCAGTTTTCTGATGTTTAGTGTAGTAGTTTTTTCGATCGTCATGTAGATTTTACGTCTGCTAAGCTATCGTTGATTTTTACGATGCGATTTGTTGATCGATCGAGATTCGGTCTATGGACTGATCTCTTTGTCTTGATCTCGATCGAATTAGTTGTCGATCGATCGGCGACCTGCGACCGTAAATCGATAAGATGAACGATGAAATCAACCGCAGATGAACGATGAATCAGCGGTAATTGATCGGATCCGTTAAGACACACAAAAAGTCATCGATGGATGTGACATAAAATGGATGCGAACAACAAAACAACGAAAAAAAGATAAAAGAAAAGCTAGAAGACTATTAGTATGGATTTGAATTTACTCTCCAATGGTAATATTCAAATTCACACTATAAATACATTGCACTATCTTCAAAAGAAAATAATGGAGGATCTGCAAAGTGAAGATTAAAGCCAAATATTCAAGCATCTCCATTCAAGAACACATAACATTAAATATCCAGATTTACCCAAGAGTGTTCTTCATTATATCTAAGCATAAATGTCATATCATAAGCTTAGAGAGATTTTCCCATCCTTAGCTTAAAGGCTAAAACAATGTAAGGGAAAATCTCACCTAGTTGGAAATAACACCAAACCCAAACCCTTTCTTGAGAGAGAATTAATGGTTAAGTAAGGTAGTTAATAGGCGATCCCGTGAGGGAGATAAGTCCCGTAGGCAATCCCGTAAGGGAGATAAGTCCCGTGAGAGTGAGAACTCATTAAACATCTATAGGCGATCCCGTGAGGGAGATAAGTCCCGTTGAGTGACAGCTCCATAAATATTTGTTGGTTAAGTTGGTGCCCCATGAAGGGAAGAGTGGATGTAGGACGAGTTGTCCGAACCACTATAAAAATACGTGTGTTCTTATTTGCTTTTATATTAACTGTCATACATACTTTAGCAAATCTGCATAACACATTTGAAATTTTTTAAATCACCTCCCATTGAGATTTTACGAGTTTTAAATCGGGTTTTTCGGGACCAACATACACCACGTGTTTCTCACAAAATGATTTCACATTTTCAAACAAAAGATCACATATTTCTCTTAACTTCTGGAATAATGTCTTTGTTGTAGAGACATATGCAAAGTTTACAGAATCTTGGAAATTGCATTGCAAAGCTTGACAAAGATTTACATAATTTCTAAAATGTCGATCATAATGTTAAAAGTTAATAATATTGAAATGTTGTTATCCCATCATAAGTTGCATTTGTATTTGCTCGCTGAGAATAAGTAGTTCCACTAGAAATAGAATAAACTACTCTTAGGTACAATCTATGGACACCTTTCACCCATAGATACACAATTTTTAAAATATTACTTGTAGATACAAAATACCACCTAATAATATCAATTTGCCCTTTCACTCTCTCCCACAAACATCATATTTTTCTCTCTCTCTAAGAAAATACTTCCTCTCTCCTCATAACTACTCCCTCTCTCTCCGAAATATACACAAGCTGTAATTTGGGGAAATCACAAACAAATTATTTCTTGAAAATCCATTTGCGAAAAAAAAAAGCACGCATGCAAATTCAGCGACCAAGAAGAACCCAATTTTCAAGAGGAGAATGCAGCGTGTGGCATCAATCGTGTGGCAATGGTGATGTGGGAGCATTTCGCATTCTTACAGCTACTGCCGCTGATTGAAATATCGCGGAGTGTTCCACCCTGTCCAGTCCGTCGTTGTTGTCGCTCATAACCATCGATATGTGGTATAAAATAGATGTGGCAGGCGGCGGCTGAGCCGATGGAGGAGGGCACGATGGAGGAAACGTTTGTGGGTGGGGTGCGTGTGGGTATTTTTGAAAAAAAAATTCAAAATTAACTTTTGTGGAACAATTATGCAGTTTTCAAAACTTATAAGTCTAAAATTAAAAAATTAATAAATAAATGTAAAATAAGAAAACTTAAAATAAGTAAATAACCTTACCTTGCTAACACACGTCAGAGCAAACACATACTGCTCTCCCTTCTTCCCTTTCTTCTTTTTCTTTTTCGTCGCGTTGGCCCTTTCCCGACTAAAGACGACAAAAGCCCACGGCCCCATTCCACTTTCTGGTGAAATCCACGACTGATTTAGTATAGGTATGTTATTTATTTAGTTGTAATTTATTTGGGGAAAATTTTTTAGGGTTTTATATGTTCTAATTTTCTAGAAATATTTTATGTTATAGAAATTTCTATAAACGGTCTGTTCAAATTTAGTTAATGCTGATGATGATACAAGTAATAAAGATGTGAATGATGTTAATGAGAATTCGACATTATAGAATTATGTAGTGAAGCAATCTAAAAGACAATGTGGCTTGTTTTATGGATTGAAAACTTTAGTATGCCTTATATGTGTATTGATGATGGTATTTAAATTGTTATTTCTATATATTTTACATGTATTATATATAATAAAATAATAAATAAACAGATGTATCCTTGCCGAATCGCACCTTGAATATTTCAAAAATTCGTATCCCCATATCCATATTGTGTCCCCCCACCCACCCACGCCCCGCACCTATTCAACTCAGCTTTTGAGTCTTTGACACATCAAAAATTCAAAATAAATATCCTCCAACCAAAATGATGTAATCTGATTGGAAACTTTTTGAAATTTATATCATTGACTCATCTATTTCATTTTCTTCTCATAATACAAATATATTATTATGATATCTGGCATATATATATTCTGATTGATTTAATTTTGTTAGGATCTGTTCTTGGTGCTGGGTGGAACTAGAAAACCAAAATGTTTGTAAATGAATCTATGCACTCATGCATAATTTTTTTAACATGTGCAAAATATTCTTAACCGGTGCAAAAAAAATTTGTACACCGTGCACAAAATTTTTGCACTCGTGCATAACGAAAGACAAGAAGACGAAGGTCTGCAACATTTTTTTTGGAAGGAAGACGTATAAATATTTTTTTCAACTTCAATTTTGTAATTTTTTTTATTTAGATATGTAAATTTCAAATTGTCAATGGACATAGTTGAATGTATGTTTTTCTATTTGTGTTTTTCATCAATTCCTTAAAGGCAAATGGAACAAAAAAAAAAGAAGAAGAAGATAGGAGTGGGTATTCGGTGGGATGATGTTTTGTATGAAGAAATGAGAAAGTAAGGGTATTTGAGTCTTTTAGTCACTACTTTTGTACCTAGAAATAATGTGGGGGAATTCATGTATTTAGGAGTAAAAGTGAGTTTAAGATTGTACCTATAAGTAATTCACTCTTAGAAATAATGTTTCCTATAACTGTAATTCCAAATATATTTTCAAACTCCAAAAAGAACTCAAATTAGAGCACCTTCTAGTATTACTCGTTGTCCTTAAAATTCTAATTTGATTTAGTATCATATCATTGGATTAGTCGGCCCTTGAGTCGGATACCGTGTTATAAAAAAATATCATTCTTTTAGTTCTTCAAAAGAAATTAGTCTTTTGATTTGTAGCGTATACACTTGTAATTGATAATGTCACTTACAAGAAGAATTAACAATATTAATAACTGCACTTGCTTTACAAAAAAATTTGATGTACATGGATAACCTCTGTAGAAGTTGTCTACAATGCCAGTTGCAGTAGATGAGCAAAGTAGTGTATATAGTTAACGTATGGACACTCATTAGTACATTGTTTAATTGAAATGATTTGACGTATCAAACAATATAAATTATAAGTGAGAATGTAAGCTAAAAGGAAGAACATGTAAGCATACATATGACTTTTAGTTTACTTGAATTGAGTTTGTACATATTGTGCCGAGCTAGTTCTCAGACCATAATGAACACTCATAGACAATGTACCATATTATAGCCTTTAAAATCACTAGAATCAAATCCAGATCTTTCTAAAGGTCAATTCCTCATCTAGTAAATTAAGATCTACTGCACGATGAGGTGTTCCTTGTATTGAGTTGCCTTGAGAAGATGACCTTTGATATGGAAGGTGACACATGTGTCTAACATGCATTGTGATGTTGTTGACCTGTATTGGTGGGCTGAGTTCAACCTTATAAACCTAGTTCGATGAAAACATCATAACCTATCTTGTTAAGCTCTGCTTGACCAAATTTGCTTACCAGATTATTCAGGTTATCTCTATTTGACAAAGGCCTATTCGATTGACTTAGGTTTTTGCAAGACATATTTAATGCATGAAACACTTCTATTCGTCAAGTTGCCTGACAAGATTTATGTCAGGCTGATAATTGTTAGTCTGGTACCATGTGAGCTTGGCCACGACTGCCACTGATTGATGAGTTTTCCGATTGCCAGTTAGGAGAGTCAGGCATCAGATTGGTTGACTTGGACTCCTATCGTCAGGCTTGAGTAAAATTGACTCTACCCATTGTTCCCATAACGATGACTTTGAGTTGACGTCGGATGTTGACAATACTATCCAATGAACCTCAGTCTATGAGTTGCAAGTAGAGCTATTATTCAAGTTGAGCACTTGAAGTTTGAACTCGACTAGAACTCTTGTTGAGTCGAGCTCAACCTGACTCGATTACATTAATGAAATGGAAATAGAGTTCGACTGACAAACGCGTCTATCGAGCCTAATGAAGTTAAAAGAAAAATCTTAGTTGTCGAGCTTAACGAGTCGAGCTCGAGTAGACAATTAGTAAATTGAGTATTTTATGAATTCAAGCTCAACTCATTTATAAATATAAACGAGCCAAGTTCGAGCAGAGCCGAGCTCTCGAGCTGCTCTTTTTTTTTTTTATCAGCTCTAATACCAAGTCATGTACTTACGTTACTCGTCCAAAATTAGTTTCACACACATAAGCTGAAATTGTACGCGCCACAATAAGAAGGTCGGCTTCAAAGAGGAGCAGAGCCACCATACTAATCAAAGATCTGCTCTGAATTTTTACCCCTAATTTTCCGATCACGAGTTCAGATTCCATCAGGGTCGTCCATCGGATGCACTCCGGAAGATGTCGACGCTCATCGCCATCCGAGAGGCGTCATTGAACGGCGACGGCGGAGATTACTCACCCACCAAGGCCAAAGCGTCGAATCGAGGCGTCTACAGCGGCCGCTCGCCTCTTCTCCGCCGTCTACGGCTGTTGATAGGCGGCGCCAAGTACAAGCTTCTCCTTCTCTTCTGCCTCTTAACTTCCCTCTATTTCCTCAGCTCTAAGATCTCCAATTTCATGGGATGGAACCTAGATTACCCGTCTTCCGTTTCTTCTCCTTCTAGGTTTGGTATCTAATTTCTCTTTGTATTGTTGATTTGCTTGATCTGGAAATTGAATTATCGTTTGGTGGTTTTAATTGATGAATTTGTTTTTGCTTGCTACTGAGTGGATTTCTATTCATGTTTTGGGCACTCGTAGCATTAGGTTTTTTCACTTAACAGTATTAGTTGTTTACACTGAGAAGTATTAGTTGTGTGTCGGTGCACCGTACCATTGGTGTAAAAGAGACTTACACTTTTTTTTGTATTGTTGTTTCCAGGGGTGGATACACAGTTGTTATCCACACTTGGAAGAGCAATTCTCTGCTTAAGCAGTCGGTTGCTCACTATGCGTCGTGCAAAGGAACGGATGCAATTGATGTGGTTTGGAGTGAAAACAATCCACCTTCGGATAAGCTAAGAGAATATCTGAAACAGTTGGTACTGAAAAAGTCACAAACAGCTCATAAGCCAAACTTTAGGTTTCAGCTAAACGAGGAAGATAACCTGAACAATAGATTCAAACCAATTGAGGATCTTAGAACTGATGCTATATTCTCTATAGATGATGATGTCATCGTTCCCTGTAGAACGCTGGAGTTTGCATTCTCTGTGTGGCAAAGTGCTCCACTTACAATGGTGGGATTCGTTCCTCGTCTACATTGGCTGAGGGAGGAGGTTAGCTGCTTGCTTAATTAGATTTTGTAGGGCAAGTTTCTAATTTCATGCCTGGTATCACGGAATAGGATATGTGCCATGGTTAATTTTAGCCTTTTCTTCCCGTTTTCCCCTTCTTTATATTTAAGAATGAATGTCGATTTAATTTAGCTTGTGTCTATGACATGCCACTAAATGAGTTGCTTCATGGTTGAAGCTTTGAACATGCTATGTTAATAACTCATACCTCCAATCAATAGTAGGCAAATACTTTTATGCACTTGAGTTGCACCGTTTAATTGGTATTAGTTGATCAATATTAGTTGTGCACCAGTTGCACCGTGAACTAGTGCACACAAAATGTTACTCTTGATATTACATATACCCACATTAATATCTTCTTATAAGTATTTTTGTAATGTATTGTGCTTCTGCTCTCTTGAGTAATGTTCTTGACCTTGGAAAGCAGAATCTTATTGTGGACAAATAATAAATGAGGTCATTCAAGATTGTCGAGAAATGCCTGAACAATATGGCTTATCAGCTGATAAGCATCATCATAGCGTCCTAGGTTTTCCTTGTTCACTCCTTACTAGTAGACAAAGTCTTGTATGCACTATGCAATTCAAGTGAATTTTTAAATGGTATTAGTTGTTTAACTAAAAGGTATTAGTTGTTTAACTAAAAGGTATTAGTTGGTCAGTATTAGTTGTTTTCACTGAAAACTATTAGTTGTGTATAGTTACACCATGCAACTAGTGTGCAAGAAACTTATTCTTTCTGGTATTACCCATTTGGAAAATAAAGTTGATGCTTTTACACAATTTTTAATGAAATACAAAAACCGTCAAGCTAGTCTTTTGGCCTTGTTATATCGCCTCCACCTGCTTGAGTTGTTGCTTTATTTCCTCAAGAGTCCGAGTTATCCTAACAAATCTTATGAGTCCGTCCCACAAGCGACACATCAAAATTTGGATCCGTCCCACGACCTGCTTGATAGTTGTTTGAACCTTGTCTTCTTTACTATAAATATTCTAAATTTGCTTCTAATCCTTATTTAAATGTTAATGCTCCATTGCTTGTAGAAAAATGGTTTAGCCCATTACGGATATGGAGGATGGTGGTCAGTTTGGTGGATGGCCCGTTACAGCATGGTTCTTACAAAAGCGGCATTCTTCCATAAGAAGTACTTGGAGTTTTACACCAATAAAATGCCATCATCAATTCACGATTACGTAAGCAGGGAAAGGTATTAACAGTTTCAATGTTAATTTCTCTATCTATACATGTGAAATATTTCATCCAATTAACAAAAGCTTGTCTGCTGACTTTGTGTATATCTGTTATTTAGGAATTGTGAAGACATAGCAATGTCTCTTCTAGTTGCTAATGCCACTGGGGCTCCTCCAATATGGGTTAAAGGTACTACTTTGTTTTCTTTGAGGTATTAGAATTTAGAACTACAAACATCTCATTCCCATAGCAAGAGACTTGACAAATCTTTACTAAGATGAGTTTACATATTCTTTCCATGGCAAAAACTTGGCGAATCTTGATTTATTTAAGATTAGTATTTCTCAAATAATAGGCACACATATTATTTTTCTTCTAAAATAATTCCTGCCTATGGTTTAGAGGCTCGCCTTTGGCGAGCTCGAGGCTTTAGGTTGTGTGCCTTTTCTGATGCTTTTATTACTTTGCAGATCTTCTTCACCCTAAAACGTGGTTTATCTACAAAAATTTGAAATTAAAAACCATTTTTGACAAAAAAAAAAAAACTCAAAAGTAAGCTAAAGCGAATAATAAACAAACCATAAATTTGGGTCTACTGTTTAAGGAAAAAAAATTGGCAAAGAAAGAAGAAATTGAGAAACAACACCGCTGTCCCTATACGCCAGGTTTCTTTTCCCCAAATTTTCTTTGTTAATCTTAACTGTGTTGCTGCTGTTTTTACTTGTGATGAGAATGAAAACTAAACTTTGATGTTTTTTTTTGTGAGTTAATGGAGTCTTGAATTCACAACATATTTTTATTTCATGTTGACGTTTGTCCTAATGTTTATAAGTTGAATTTTGTACTATTATGTGATTTTATGTGGTATTGGACTTTATTTTGTAGGACAGTATTTGTCAAATATGCTATATTAATAACCATGATATGATCAAATGAATGAAAGAACAATGAACCTAGTGATTTCAACCAGATAATAGGAATGCATTTTATTGATTCTCTGTTGTACTCAATATAATATTTGAAGGAATTTCAAGTCAAGAGAAGGAAAGTAATTAGAACATGTTTATACGAGCTGACTGCCAATACAATAATTATTTGAAGTAACTAACATTGTTCAATTATGTTTCACGGAAAATAATTCAAGTTCCATAATGAGTTATTTTAACTATATCCAATGTAGGAGCTAGATCTTTATTTCCCTTTAATACTTAGTATGTGTCGGACTAAATTAATATATGATTCATGTATGTATTAGAAGTTGACTATGTAAAACAAATGATTCTTATTTCCTTTTTATATGAATAGAATGTGTGGCTTCATAATGGATGAGGTTATTCCATATTTAAGAACTTTTGAAATAAAGAGTGGTTCTCAGGTGCACCATGCACTCTATAGTGTATTTCAGAATTATACAACTTGTTGAACTGAAATATGCAACTTGTTTACACTGAACTGTGCAATTTTTCTACACTGGACCGTGCAACTTGTTTCTCATATTAATAGTTGCATGGTTCAGTATAAACAAGTTGCATATTTCAGTTAAACAATTTGTATGATTCTAAAATACACTATGGAGTGCACGGTGCACCTAGTGCATACAAGACTTAGTCTTGAATAAATTCGAGTTCAGAAAATAGAAAAAAGCAATTTCCTAACATTGTTAGATTTTTTTTTTCTTTTTTGAAAATTCAGGGAAGATATATGAGATTGGTTCATCGGGGATTAGCAGCCTTCGGGGGCATAATGATGGGATGTAGGTCCCGAACGGGTAAGTGAGGGTAGAAGTCTAGAGGGGAGGGGTGAATAGACTTCTAAAACTTTTCGTCTTGGTCAGTGTGAGAGCAAATAGCTTTGATCAGTCTGCGAGTGAATCGATCTGATCGATAACCAAACTTCTTGAGCGCCCGGAAGGCGGTCGGTTCGGTAACTATCGATTGGTGATGTGTCGCGGAAGCTTAAGTTTTACCCGTGAAAAACCGGTTTGTATAAATCGATTCCAAGTTTTATCTTTTTAATCGGATGTGAGAATCGGGTCCGTCGGATCGAAGCTTGGTGTTTGTCGATCTTAACTTAGAATGTATGCTTTTTAATATTGTGCAATGTGAGAAACAGTTAATCAAAGCGGTAAAAGGCACACAAGATTTATAGTGGTTAGGACAAACCCGTCCTCGTCACTCTTCCCTTTCACAAGGGCACCAACTTAACAAAACACTTAACCGACATAACTTTGGACTTAGATTAGTGTGTTAGTCCAACACATTACACCAACGGATGTTTTAGGAGTTCTCACTCAACCGATCCCGAAATCGATCTTAGAATCCCTGGATGAAATCTTGCTAAACAACTTATCCTAACTTGGGGTTTGGGTAAGATTGTTAAAGTTCAACTATGAAATCTTTCCTTGCGTAAAAGCGACTGATAGCTAGATGGAAAGATTTCTTGCTAAGAACTTATGGGATGAACACAATCTGATATAAAATAAACTTGTAGTTCTTTGTGTTCTTCTTGCGAAATCGACTATAGTTTGGCGTCTTGATTATGTAGTTTGTCCAAGCATTTTTAGTTGTTCACTCGAAGTGTGATCCCATATTTATAGACCTTGAGATCAAAAGAGCCGTTGGAGAGCAATTTGAATCTCGGGCTATATTAAATAGAGTTCTGCGGCTTGATGTGACATGCTTGAGAATCGGCATGGTTTGAAGGTTTTATAAGCCGTTTGAGAGAGCAACATCGAATCCATGATGTATCGGCTCTGTTCATACGTGTCTCTTCCTTATTGGATGAAAGCCTTGCTTTGCAGTGTTGTTCCTCCAACTAAGGTTGGTATTCATCTTGTTCAGATCGCAGACGTATGATAAGATGAAACATCAGTTTTCATCTTATGAGCTGATCTGATCAGTCTGAACTGATCAGTCCACCTGATGGAGTCTTCTGGCGCCTGTTGACTTAGCTTCAACTGGCTGACTCTGGCTGATGTAGGTCTTCTGGTCTTTATCTTCTGGAAGTCATCTGATCTTCGAGTATTAGAGGTTTGTGCTTCATGACTTCCGCTGAGTTATCTGACAAGATCAGTTCGATCTGATCTTCCGTTCTGGTTTAGCGTTCTGTTCTGTCGGATATCAGCTTTCTTCTGATTCTTCAGATCTGACCTTTACATATTGAGTTCCCCCTCAATATGTGACCTATCTATTACATCAGTTTTTCTATACAATTATTATCAACTGATCTCCTATAGCAGTAATGAAAACATCAGTCAGCTAACAGGTCTGACTGGTCCTATTACATGTGATTTTGGAACTTTCATCAAAACTTATAAATTTCCCAACAATTTCCCCCTTTTTGATGAAACCAAAACACTTGAGAAACCAAACAGTTGATAAGTATAGAACAGTTAAAGAGCAAGTAATCAGAAGACAAAGAGATTTTGTCTTGGGATCAGAAAAATAAACTTTTCATTATATATGATGATTACATGTTACATCAGAAAAGTTTTGAAATTAAAAGCAGCTGATCCCTAGACGTCTTCTGAATCTTCACTCCTTGGGCTTGTATCCTTCTGGCATTTCTCTTTGGTCTTGTGGAATGTTGAAAATCTGATAGAGTTTCCATTTGACATCAGTTGTCTGCTCTTGATCAGTTATCTGTGATTTGCTCAAGATGTCAAAGTAGAATCTCTCAAATGCCATCATCGAATGAGCCATCCGCCTTCTTTTGAGTATGTTAACGGATCATACTCTTGGCGAGATATCTTTACATTTATAAGCTTGGCGTTTTTCCGAATACTTGAAAGTCCGGAAATTTATTCTGTAACCCGGTTGAGGAACTCATCATCCGGTGATTCTTCTTTTGGAACAAGATCAAGGACAAAAGCATCAAAAGCCATTCACTTCGATCTTATTCCATTCCTCAAACCTCTTGGCGTGTCTGGCCGGTTTTTGGTATAATCTAAATCAACTCTTGCTTTGTAACAGAGGTTCTCGTGCGATTTTCCAGTTAATCCTTTCTTAGCCCTTGATTTGAACTTGTTTCAACCCCTACCTTGTGCGGTTTTTTCATCCTTTCTTTCTTCTTGATCATTCTTTCTTTGGACAATTTTACAACTAGCTCCCTATCGGCAGATATCGACTAAATTTTCTTACGGTAACTTTCCTTTCCGAGTAATCGGTCAGATTTTGATGTCCCAAAGACCGCGCAGCGGACTTTTCTTTCAATTGAGCTTTGTCCATGGGCCTTGTCATCCGATGTGTCATTTGGTTTCTCGAATCCTTCCCTTTTTGGTTTGATCAAAAGCGCATTGAGTGGGAAGTCGGAGACCCAAAGTTATTGACAATGCCGATTTAGATCATTAGCGGAGATAAACACGAAGATTGAAATTTGTCGGATTACGGGCCGGTTCAATCGATTCTTTCTTGGCGATTCCATTGTTGCGAGAGTGTCCAAATCATTTTGTCAAATTTCTCTTACGATAACTCGAGCCTTTTTTTCGGTGGCGTCGAAAAAAAGATTGAGTTTCATCCACTGTTTGACTTGTCATCAAGCGATTTTGTAAGCTCGGCGAGTTATGGTGGACATGGATTGGGAACCGATCTCGATTGCTTCGTTTTGTTTGAGGCCCGATTTGTCTCTGATCGATTAAGCACTCGCTCGATCTCTTTTTTCGGGAGATCTTTGAGACAAATCTCGATCTCGCGAAGTTGATCGGTGGTGATTTGAGATGTAGAATTTGATCCATCACTTGATCGAGTTCGATTGTTTGTGCCTCCAAGGTTGGTTCGTGAGCTGCGGCACAGTTCCACTTTCATCAGCGACTCACTGCATTTATCATTCGGCGTCTGTTTTACGGAGCTTCTTGGCGATCTCGCCTTTGTCTTCTTCGGCGGTTCAACTTCGCGTGGATCGAGCTTTCCGCGGTTTATCGGATATGAGCTCGGTTGGTGAACCCACTTTGGCCGAACTTCCCATGTCGAAGTCAAAATCTGCGAACTCATCCACGCCACCCATCTGTTCAACAAGTAAGATAAGATCTGAGAAAGCTTTTTAATCACGAGATCTCTCGGTGAGGATCTCCGTGACCTTCTCTTATAGTAGGATGGGCGACCCGGTTGTGGATACTTCTCATCAATCTCTCGTTCAATTCTTAGTCGACCATTTTTCCGATTGATGGTCTTTCTTTGATCTGAATCTGAGGAATGATCTGTCAGTTCTTTGGATGAGATGTGGAAGCTTACGGTTGTGCTTGAATCGGCGGAAGATGTCACGATTGGTTCAAGCACTGCGATGGATTCTGTTTGTAGTGGCGATTATGTCTGGTTCGAGTTGGGTTCATAAGCGGTGAACTAAGCGATAGAGACATCTTCTGCGGCCTTTAGTCTGGCCGGTGAATCGGGTTGAGGTTGAGAAGCAGTTGCTCGACGTAGCCCCAACGCCGGATGGTTACATGAGCCCTCGGGTTGAAAGCTTGCTGTCTGATTACATTTCCTTGTTGCGTATATTGAGGTATTAAGCCTTTTTCTTCTTGACTCATCTTACATCTTTAGAAGTCGGGGTAAAGGCTCTTTTACTTTCTTTAGCCTCTTCTCGCAGGCCTTCACGATTTTCGTTTCTTTTTACGTGGAGCAAGCGGGTGTGGATGGTAGGGCTTCTTTGCTCTTTCCTTTCTTGATTTTGTTGGAGTGGGCTCCTTGTCATCGTCTGGTGGCCCGTAAATAAGCTGAAGTTGATGAAGGAAAAGCGTTGTAGGACTTGACCCATTCTGATTCCATTCGGTAGCTTGGCGATTTGTCTTTCAATATATTTGCCAACCTTGTTGAGATTCTTGATTCTCTTTTTCGGAAAGACACCACTTTGGATTCATTGACTCCAAATTTTTTAGTGTTCTTGGAGCAAGATGGCTTTTCGAAGCCGTGCCAATTGATGTTTCCGAGCTCCATCAATTATTCTTTATCATCTTTGTACATTTTGGTGATGTGAGAGCATCTGGGCTAAAAAGATTCCCGTGATCGTTCTTGATAGTATGTCGAACAACGATCTGTCTTTCTTTTGAGCATTGGCTTTGATGAATCACAATTTGTCGATGTTTGTCTGCCTCTCTCAAGAGCTCTTTTACGATCTCTTCATCCTCATTCTCCTGTAGTGTGCGGGTGAGATTCGCCCTTTTGTAAAAGGTGAGCAGACCAGTGATATGCGCATTTGTCGATCCCCGATTTCTTCTCCGCTGGTAGCGACATCGATTAAATCTCACAGCTTCTCTGTATCCACGCTCCAATTCTGCAAGAATTGAAGTGCTTCATCTTGCATCGGATTGGATTGCGTTGAGCGAAATAATATGTTTCGATCCGAACTTTCTTGAAATTTGTTCCACTTCCATGGATTGAGAATCCTCGATGGTTCCAAACCCGAACGAACTTATCCTCAAATATCTTCGTTGCGATTCGCGATAATTGCACATGATCTTTCCAAGTCCATGAGTGGCCATCTACGGTGAGATAGACACATTAAATTAGTGCATAATCAATATCAATCTCATCTGCAAGGAAAACAAAAGGCAATGAAGCATGAAATCCAATAAAACAATTTTTGAAAACCAATGTTTTTTAACGGAAGGAAAGATTCATCATTAAGCTTTTAAAGACAATATTACGGATCTGAATTTTGAGAGAAGATTTTTGAAGCGAAGAGTAAAATTTGAAGTTCTTCAATGAGTCTGAATGCAAGTTTGTAAAAGCGAAAAACTCTGGTAAGGTTTGATGAATCTTATATAAAGGGGGTACAATAAGACAAGATTTTGAAGATCAATCGTTTTGAAAAGATTATGCGCTCCAGTTTAGCGGTTTTGATCGTGGGGTTGGGAATACGACGACGCAAAAACTTTTGGATTTAAAAAGCACGATCAAGTAGCGGTTAATACATGTACCCCACGTCCGCGTTAAATGATTTGCGAGTACACGTCCACAAGGATAATGGAGTGCGTACAAAAAGGCAAATAAAAATCGGAATCGATCCGATAAATAAATAAAGAACAAGAGTAGAGAGATCTAGTGTCTGGTTGGTGATGTTGTTATCGGTCGATATTACTTGTCGATGTTGATTCCACTTGTTGATCTTAATCATTACGCTAAGCCTTAAGAAATTTCCCAACCGATCCTTTTAATCGATCTTTTCGGTTGCATCGATTTGAAGAAACTTGGGGCTTAGGTGATCTTTCCTTGTGTACGCGTCGATTTCCTTTTATCGCCTTGATCGGTTGAAGTTCCCCTTCAACCGATATTTCTTTATAGACCGATATATCGATTTATTGGAGTTTCGGGCTCGGCCGATCTCTCTCGTCGATCATGCTTTGTAAGTAATCAGATTTTGGTTGACCTCGTCGATTTCTTTTTCGGATAAAGCCAATTCTTGGGATAAGTGTTACCGCCCAAAACTTAGTCTAGAGTAGTAGCTTCTATTCCCTAAGTAGGCGTGATTGACATCGTAAATATCGTGCGAATCTTCTCGATATGTCGATCAACCGTAAATTTATCCAATTATCGGTCGGCGTGATTTCTACATTTGTCGCTTTTGATGCAAATTTCTGGATAAAACTTTTTGAACCGACAATTGCATTTGCATCCTTCCTTGGCCTCTATAAATTGGACCAATGTTTTACACAACATCACCCATTCACCATACTTATCCTTTTTGAAAGAAATATGTATCTTGGTGAACCCTTGTTTCCGGTGAGACTTCCGAAACACTTTTACACCCTTTTATATGGTTTCATCTTCTCAAATCAACCCTTTGCATCCCTTGTGGGTTTTTTTCTTCATCATCTTGATTTCACATCTGATTCTTTGCAAAGCTTCTCTTCCACCGGTATTTGGATCTGCTTTGTTGCAAGCGAAGACAACTTCTCTGTAGTATGCACCTTGTGTGTCTATCTGGATGATGTAACGGAACCATCGGACTTAGTGCGGTATAGAATATGAATCCGTCGATCAATGGCTCTCACTCCACTTGGAGAGTCCATCGACTATGCGGCGGGATTACCCTTAAAAACCTTCCGCCACCCGCATGTTAAGTGGGGTAAAATGAAACATCGATTTCAAAAATCTTTCTCTCCCCCATTAACATTTAACTAATGAGTTCGGGTTTGGGTTTGGATCTGGGAGTTTAGGGTTCTAGGTTTAGGATTTTGGTTAACATTTATGTCTTGACCTCTGGGGTCTTCTTGTACTTGTAATTAAGTAATGTAACCTCACCTTTGGGTGTTTATCAATGAAAAGTTACATTTATTTCATTTTGTTGTGTAATTCACCTTTCTTATCGCGATTGATAAACTTCTTAATCTCGAATCTTGCTTGTTGAATATCGGCTAAAAGCGAATCACAAAAAAATACTATAACCAACTTGATTTAATCGGATAATCCATTAAAAGCGAGCATTTTCCTTAAACTCGATAAACCTTGAATCGATCGATTTCCTTTAAAGCGATAGACTTTCAATCGATAAACTAAAATCCGATCGATTCGCTTGGATGCAATAGCGTGTATGTCGATCGATTTTGCTTATCGGTCTCTTGAGATCGATTAAGATACCAAACTCAACTGATTCCTCTCGATCTGGTTAGTCTCTTAACCGATTTCTGGAGAGCATTCCATCAAACATTTTTGGTGCCATTTCTCCAAGATCTAGAAGTCTGGCTTTCGTTGCATAAATCTCGAATCGATTTCAACTAGTGGCTTGGTTAGAATATCGATATACGTATATCGGTGTGAATCTTTTCCATTCGATATTCTTCTTTTCAACGTGATCTCTTATGAAGTGGTGTCGACATCTACATGCTTGCATCTTGTATGTAGAACTGGATTACGAGTGATTCGCGATAAAGACTATTAATTCCGCGCGAGAATATAGATGCGTTCTTAGCTACAATGTTGTAATCCTCATTTCTTGCGAGCGAGCGAGCGATTGGGAACAACGACTTCACTGCGACCGTATATTACGCTTCGGTTGTTGATGTCATGGCCGATCGATGTCGCTTCTTTTGAAAACCACGAGATCGGTTTACTTCCTAAGAACCCAGTTCTGAGGTTGATTTTTAATGCATCTTGCAACCTCCATAATCGAATCGAGAATACCCACTAAGCTCTAGATTATCATCATCGATGGGTAGAATAAACCAAGGTTTATTGTTCCTTCCGGATACTTAAAATCCGCTTAGGCTATTTTGGTGGTGACCATTGGATTTGCACGAAAATCGTACATACACCCTCTGCGAAAGTGATATCTGTGTCTGGCTGGCGGTCGGGTATAATAAAGATCGATGAGCCCTATATTCCTTCCGATTTGTTTTACGGCCGGCCTCAATCGGATCCATCTTGAATCCGGTCATCATAGGAATTTTGGCTTCCTTGCTATTTTGAATTCCAAACTTAGCCAAAATATTCTAGTGTACTTTCTTTGGCGGATGAATATCCCTTCGAACTTTGTTTAACTTGAAGACCAAGAAAGTAATTCATCGACCCATCATGGACATCTCGAATTTCCCTTGCATCAATTTGTTTGAATCTTTCACATAGGTTCTTGTTTGGAGATCCAAAGATGATGTCGCCCACGTAATCTGAACCATCGAATATCTTCTCCATCTTCTATTCGAATAAGGTTACATCCACTTATTCTTTTAGTGAACCCACTTTCGATCAAGAAGCTGAGAGAGTGTATCATACCGGACTCGCGAACTGTTTGAACCATAAAGAGCTTTTCTTAAACGATACACTTGGTTGCCCTTTTCAAAGCACGGAGGTTGTTAAACATAAACTTCCTCCGCTAGTACCCCGTTTAAGAAAGCACTCTTTCGTCCATCGATACCGTGAACCCTCTGTGGGAAGCATAAGCCCGAAGCGACCGAATGGCTTCAAAGGCGGCGGCGGTGCAAAAGGTCTCATCATAATCAATTCCCGATTGTGAATACCCATTAGCAACAAAGTCTTGCTTTATTTACGGTGATAACATTTTTCTCATCTCTTTGTTCTTGAAGATCCATTTAGTGCCAATTCGTCTTGATGGCATGTTCTGCATCTACTAGTTCCCAAACTTCATTTCTCTCGAACTGTTCGGCTCTCCTCTGCATGGCTAGAATCCGGTTTGCGTCTTGTAAAACTTCCTCGATTGTAGTAGGTTCCTTCATAGACGGATAATAGCTGAACGTGGCACTTTCACTGTCGATGTCTAGTTTTGATTTTATCGACGGGTCTCCAATTATCGGTCGGTTGGATGGTTGGTTATCCGAGTCATACATTACGATTTGCGTCGGTTTTGAGAACATCGTCCGTTTCTGATAAAATCTTATTACTAGTGATTGGGAGTGGTGCAGGGTTATGGTCCACTTGATAAGAACAAGTCTCAGTGATGTTGGAAATCATCATGTGCTGATGTCTGTTCGTGAGAACCCAGAAGTTCCCCCGAACGGATGGTTCGATTCTTCTTATCTCGGTGAATCAGCTTTTTCATCGACAGTTAATCGTACCTTAGGATCTGATTGATCTGGTGAATCAGCTAGATCTGGAATGTAAATTGATACAGTTTCTGATCCTTTATCCTTGATCGTTAGCTGATTCATTTTACGAATATCGAGTTACGGTAGATCGAGTCTTTCTTGTTACGGCGATTTCTCTTGATCGAAGATGCTTCATCAAAGGCTACATGGGGTGTTTCTTCCACAACAAGGGTTAGTTTGTTGTAGACCACCACGAAGGCTTTCTTTAGATGAGGAATACCCTAGAAATATACCCTCATCAGACTTGGCCTCAAAGGTCTTCAACTGACTTTTCCCATTGTTGTGTATGAAACACTTGCACCCAAAAACATGGAAGTAAGAAACACGAGGTTTTCTGCCCTTCCACAGTTCATAGGGTGTTTTGTAGTGAGCCTTAGTCAGGAGACTTCATTACTGCGTATGGCGTGCGGTGTTGATTATTACGCCCGAAACGGTTTGGTATCGCATGTTCAATTAACATTGATCGGCGAACTTCTTTGAGAGTTCTGTTTTCTTCGTTCATTACTCCATTACATTGTGGCGTCCTCGCGGTGATGTTTCATCTTTGTATACCAAACTTAGAGCAAAAATCAAGAATAAAGGAGTTCGAAATTCTGTACCTTTATCGATCGATTTTTACTACGTTGACCCCTTCTCATTTTGTAATCTTCTTAGTAGCTCGAATTATCTTGGTTGTCGTCTCATTCTTCTTATGTAAGAATGTAACCCGAAAAAACTTGGAGTAGTCATCCACGATTACCCGAGTGTATTTGGCGTCCATTGAGGCCGACCGGGTGTAACCCCGGTCCAAACAGATCCATATAGGCGGTGCGATTACTCTTTGGATCTTTGGTCGAAAATTCCTTTGAATGAAGCTTTGACTGTTTTCCGCCCGACCGCCTGATCATGTCCGATCCTTTGAGAATACTTCATTCGAGTCCTTCCACTAGAGACATCCTTCTTTATCTTATTAAGAGTTTTAAAGTTCGGATGGCTCGTTCTTTTGTGCGAGCCAATTTGCTACTTTTGGAACTCTTAACAATCGGGGCATGCATTTCTTGGACAAGCTGTTCCAATCACCGTGTAGATCGTCCCTTTTCTTGAACCCGGTTAGCAAAATCACGTTGGTGACTTCGATTCTTGATAGTCGTTGATCGATCGAGAACTCAACCTTGAATCAGATTGTCCTGAGAATTGTGAAGCCGATAATAGGTTGTGCTTTAGACCTTCGACAAAGCGAGACTCCGAGTTACTTGTACATCATCATTCTCTAGGTTAGAACCCTTTGGTATAACCAAAGTTATCATCACCAAAAAGTACCGCGCGAACCTTCTTCGTTCTATGTAGGGCGAGGAGATGTTTGCTTCGGTCATGTGCCTTGAACATCCACTATCGATGTACCGGATAGTTGCTTGCACTCGCTTTGTTGGCGGACCCACCCGAACCTGCAATCGGATCGGGTTTTAGGTACCCCTTTTGGATTGGGTCTGAGGGGTTAGGTTTGGATTTGGGGATCCATACAAAGCGAACACTTCTATGGTGATCGGTCGGATCGAAAGGCTGATTTGTCTCCCATACTCACAACATAATCATACTTATCCTCATATCTTTCGATTTGTATGATTACTTGTGTGAACCTTGGATGACTTGGAAGACTTATGATTTAGCTTTTCGGTTTGTCTTCTTTTTATCCAAATGTGGTTCAAAAGTGCGATATTTCTAAATTTCGACTATAGGGGTAGGTACATTGCTACCATCAAAAGATTCATATCCTTTTCACGCATAGATGGTTTCGCGGTTTACGAAACATGTCTTTATTAAATGGTGACCTTGGTTGGTCTCGAGATTAGACTTCCGCTTTTGTAGGTTGTCTTTTTCGATTCTCGTCTGTTGATCGAGTTGAGGTTCTTCGGAAAGAGCTGGGTTCTTCGTTGATTCCTCGGCGATGCTTTACCGGTTAGGGTCCATTTACATTCCACTTTTCGGTTGAGCACTTTACCTTACACCTTTCGGCCCCTCTCTTACCCTATTAGATACAAGTTTAGCTTTTGGTGTATCTTTTTGAAGTTAGATACGATTACACCTTTTAGATGAATCGATCGGGGCTTTTGAGGATGTGGAGGGTTTCATAGCAAGTCCCTCGCTATCAATCTTTACTTTCGAAAATAGGCGTTTATGTCTTTAGCAGGTTTGAGATGATTTTGAAAAAACATCTATTTTCTTCTGTGATTGTCCTCGAGAGGATTTGGGACTTTCATGCATTCGGAATAGCTCATCCGAATTTTGCTTGCAAGATTTTGAAGTCATCGACTTTGCTTTTGTTAATTTCCATCGATCTTTGATCTGCTTTTCTGATCGAAGCTTTAACCCGAAATTTTGAATTCTCGGTTATCTTACGGCGATTTATTGATCTAAGTTGAGAGGTTTTTCGAGAACATTTTCTTGACAAAGTGATTATTTACGATCCTCGAACTTATCATTCTCGGCTTCCACAATAGCATAAGTTTCTCTTGCATTGGAGAGATCTTCAAGCAATTGCTCACGAGTAAATTTTGCGGGTCGATCTCTCCGGTGTGTCTTAATGATAGCGGTGTAGAAAGCGAGCGAAGGGGTTTGGAGGTTACCTCGGTTTGGTCCTCCTGGCCATCGGGCGAGTTCATTATCGTCGGCGAGAATATCGGATCTTCATTTTCGGAGAAGTCGGCCAGCCCTTTCTTGACGTAGACGAGTCTTCTCGAGAGGAGTATCCGGAGTCCTCGGAGGTAGATAGGAATCGTCGATTCTGGCGTATCGACAACCATGGCTCTTACGTCTCTAAACCGTTTGCTCTCTTACATTCTCTTTTTCTTCCCTCTCTTTCGGCGTCGAGTGCAGGCGGTCCCGAGCTATAGTGACTGGCTTCTCCACGGTTGAAGCACGCTCACGGATCCACCGTTCCTTTCCTTCCGGGTGAATCACTCATTCCGTATGACCTGTCGGTGATTTCCTTTTCGATAGTAGTCGAGTTTCTTCTATCGATTTGGTTATCTCTTCCTTCCTTTTGTCGACTATCTCTTTCCCTTTCATCTCTGTGATCCTCCGATCATCGGATCACAGTTCTTTCTACGGAGATCTATAGTCGATCTCTGTCTAAATCCTCGGTATGTTGATAGTCCTTATAAAATCTTCGATACTTACCAAGTTGTATATCGACTTCTCAAGCTTCGCGGTAAAAATAGCTTGATCGATCTGTTCTGCTGACTTAATATATTTCCAATGGGTTCATTGGACTTTGTTCTCTTCTTGGTTGCCTTGAAAACAGATTTTTTGAAGTCGAGGTTTCGGCGGGTGCCTCGTCTTCATCGAACTTGACCTCTTTCAATCGAGTCGAACTTCGTGAGCTTTAAGACTCAAGAACAAGCTACTAGGTTTCATTCTTGAAATGTCACGGCAATCTTTGATTCTGGTGACCTTCATGTCCCACTTCTTGGTGAGAGACCTTAGGATCTTATAGTTGATATCTTTATCGGTCATCTCTCTACCAAGTTCTCGAAGCTTGTTTATAGACATTGTAATTCTTCCATCGAGTTAGTTGATGGTTTTTAGTTGGGCGACATCTTGATTTTTTCGAACTTCACCGGTTCGGCTTGTAGACTATATGTCTTTTATCTGTTCATTTCCCTCGCAGATCTCGGCCCGAGTATCCCACATTGCTTTTCGGAGATTTGAGATACTTAATCTTCTCTTTGGTGACCTTATCCATTGTCTTCATGATTATATGTCTTGCAATGGTGTCCAGTATCACGGTTTTCTTTCTTACTGTGTCCATCGTGGGTTTGGGCTTTTTCGTCTGAAAAGACTTCTGTGGGAGAGTGCGGATCTCCTCCGATTGCGGGATTATGCGTAGTAAATGATGATGGGTCTCTTTTCGATGACTTCCGTCGATACGCCCAATGATCGAGCCTAGATGGTTGGACATATATATGGCCCAATCTGCATACTCGTCAATAGAGAACTTCGGCGAGATCATGATACATCTGGGATGTGTTATCCATCTTTGAGTGATTTTGGAAAATGAATGAGTTTTAAAAGCGGTTTTCAAGATCGATTCGGATGACCACAATGACCGTAGTCGATGGTCGGAAGAACCAACCCATTCTGATACCACTTGTAGGTCCCGAGCGAATAAGTGAGGGTAGAAGTCTAGGGGAGGGTGAATAGACTTCTAAAACTTTTTTCTGCGGTCGGTGTGAGAACAAATACTTTGATCGAGTCTCAGTGAATCGATCTGATCGATAACCAACTTCTTGAGCGCGGAGAAAGCGGTCGGTTCGGTAACTATCGATTGACCGATGTGTCGCGGAAAGCTTAAGTTTTACCCGTGAAAAACCGGTTTGTATAAATCAGATTCCAAGTTTTATCTTTTAATCGGATGTGAGAAATCGGTCCGTCGGATCGAAAGCTTGGTCTTTGTCGATCTTAACTTAGAATGTATCTTGCTTTAATATTGTGCGATGTGAGAACGTTAATCAAAGCGGTAAAGGCACACAAGATTTATAGTGGTTTCGGACAAACCCGGTCCCTACGTCCCACTCTTCCCTTTCACAAGGGCACCAACTTAACAACTTAACCGGCTTAACCGGACTTAGATTAGTGTGTTAGTCCACACATTACACCAACAGATGTTTTAGGAGTTCTCACTCAACCGATCCCGAAATCGATCTTAGAATCCACTGGATAAAATCTTGCTAAACAACTTATCCTAACTTGGGGGTTTGGGTAAGATTGTTAAGGTTCAACTATGAAATCTTTCCTTGCGTAAAAAAGTGACGATAGCTAGATGGAAAGATTTCTTGCTAAAACTTATGGGATGAACAATACAATATAAAATAAGCTTGTAGTTCTTTGTGTTCTTCGTGCGGAAATCACTATAGTTTGAAGCGTCTTGATTATGTAGTTTGTCCAAGCATTTCCGTTGTTCACTCTGAAGTGTGATCCCATATTTATAGACCTTGAGATCAAAAGCCGTTGGAGAGCAATTTGAATCTCGGGCTATATTAGGTAGATTCTTGAGCTTGATGTGACATGCTTGAGGCAGCGGCATGGTGAAGGTTTTATAAGCGTTTGAGAGAAACAACATCGAATCCATGATATCGGCTTTCTGTTCATCGTGTCTCTTCCTTATTGGATGAAAGCCTTGCTTTTGATGTTGTTCCTCCAACTAAGGTTGGTATTCATCTTGTTCGGATCGCGGAGGCGTATGATAAGATGAAACATCGGTTTTCATCTTATGAAATTTGATCGATCGATCTGAATCCGATCGATCCACCGATTTGATGGAGTCTTCGCGCTGTTGACTTAAACTCAACCTGGTGACTCTACTGATGTAGGTCTTACGGTCTTTATCTTCCGAAGTCATCGATCTTCGAGTATTAGAGGTTTGTGCTTCATGACTTCGGCCGAGTTATCGACAAGATCGATTCGATCGATCTTCCGCTTACGGTTTAAGCGTTACGTTACATGGGATATCGAACTTTCTTACGATTCTTGGATCGACCTTTACATATTGAGTTCCCCTCAATATGTGACCTATCTATTACATCGGTTTTTCTATACAATTATTATCAAGCGATCTCCTATAGCGATAATGAAAACATCGGTCCAATGTGTCCGACCTGGTCCTATTACATGTGATTTTGGAACTTTCATCAAAACTTATAAATTTCCCAACATGGGAGAAATAAATGCCTCAATGATTTCATTTCTATGTATGGAACAATGCCTTTGGTGTCAACCAATCTGAAAGCTGTAGATTCAAGACATGAATGGTTCTGGTAATGTTTGGCTTAGTTTGTTTAAATCCTACTAATTAATCGTCTTGTTTCCTTTCTTTTCTTTTTTCAATGTAGTTTCCTTTCTTAGTACCACGAGTTTTGTATAGTTTTCAGGATTTAACTAGAATTTTGATGGACGCTAAATGCTCGAAATCGAGCATGACATTGTATTCTTTTAATTTTCATTGACGAAGGAGTTTTGTGTGAAGTTGTCTCATACATTGTATTACGTAAGTGTTGTCACCAGATTTATCACACGTCAGCATCACCAGATTTATCACACGTCAGCAGGACGAATTATCACACGTAAGCAGGTCCCACCGAGATCACGTGATCTGTCGTGCTTAAAGATTTGTCGTGCTTATTGATTTGCGTCTGGTCCTCTTTATATAAAGGATCTCACCTTTCATTGTAAAAAAAAAAAAACTCTGGAATGTTTCCCTCATTCCACTTATATACTTACACCCACATTTCAGGGAAGAACTACGGTTCTTCCCGCAGTGTTCTTGTTCGATTTCTTATTTGTTTGGTGGTCAAATTCAACAAAGCCACATCAGAATCGTAAATTATTTGACCGTCAACAATTGGCGCTAGAAGGAGGGTAAATTGAAAAATTCGTCAAGAACAACGTCGAATTTTCGAATCCAAATCCAAAAAATCACAAGAAAAGCCCAAAAACAATTCAAAATCCCATCTATGTATTCAGAAAAAGAAACCCAGAAAATACAACCCCCATATACATACACAGATACATATAAAAAAAAGAGAGATGAAGAAGATGGTCGTGACACGCGGCGCATACATACCGCCCGCCTCCGTCCGGCGCCGCCCATGACGGGCGACCACTCTGACTTCACCCTACTACAAAACCGCCGACTTTCTCCGCCTCAAATCGGTAAAGCCCAAGGAACCTCCATCGGGCACGCCAACGCCGAATTAAAGCCCATTGCCAGCATCGTCGACGCCACCCATCTCCCCGGTGGTGCTTCGACTCTGCGCCGCCACCGCAACACCTGCGTGCGATTCATAAACAATTTCACGAGCCAAAAGCCTCGCGTTGCCTCCCAAATCGACCAACTTCCTGGTCCGTTGTCGTGCATCAGGGCCCCAACTTGTACGCCATCATCCATACGTCCGTTTCGGCCGGAATCCGGCCTCCGATCCCTAAATCGGCCCGAAAGCCACCGGGCGCCACCCGCATTTTCTAATCGGCCTGTCTTGGGCAGATTTCAACCTAATCACCGCTCCTCGAACTTGATTTACGTGGCGCCCGCGTGGAAATAAATGGGCGGCGTGTGCTTTGATATTGAGAAAAATATAGTTTTGACTGATCCTAAATTTTATTTGGGCCCAACTTGATAATTGTTGAGGGCTTTAACAAAAGGGGTTTGGGCCCAGTAATTAATTAATGGCCGAGTTGGTGCCAAGTTTAGGGCTCAATGTGTGGACACGGGCATTAGGCGATGAATATATGGGCACGAGGCATTGGGTGTTTATTTATGGGCCCAGATTTTTCCAAAAAAAAAAAAAAAAAAAAAAAAAAAAAAAAATTTTGCGGCTCCAGTTAGTTCGAAAAAAAAAATCGACGAAAGCACCGAGTCTCGCGAGCTACTCAAAGAATCTCTCTGGGTAGTCCTTTTACCCACCCCACGGGTTTATTATATTTATGTCCTCGTGGCTTTTCATTCATTCATTTACTTTCATTCATATTGGCCGGTGCCTCTGTGAGGTCGCACCTAAGCCGGACAACCGAACAAAGGCGAACGAGCAAGTTTATGTTCACGACGAACCGGTTCATACTTTCGGATACCCACAAAGAAAGCGATGGATGCAGCGATCGCAAAAAAAAGACTTCGTGCAGACACACAGATACGCGTAGCAAAGCGAGTGATGAGTCGCGGGTCGCACTAAATAAGACGGCGAAATAGTGATCGCGCTAAATAAGGCGATCACTTAAACAAGAAAGGGTTGCATATATGTTAACCCATCGTCGCACCTAAATAAGACGATCAACCTGACAGACCTCAATAAAACAATCAAAAAATGAAAGAAGTCGGGAGAACATAGACACGATCATGTTAGAACTCATTCAAGAAAAACGACACTACCTACCAAATTACAAAAAAAACCACTTATGCGATTATGCCCTGTTAATAGCACTACCGCCTTTTTGGCGCACCCCGGCGATGATTATGCCCGCTATTCGGCGCGAGCACTACCGCCTTTTTCGGTGGCGATTATGCCCGCCCGCGATTCCTACAATAAGTAATACTTCTCTCCTTTCAATACCGCGATAAGATCATGGACCCGCCTTCTCGGCGTCGGCTTTTTACGCTATCTTGGCGACGATGTCGATCCGCCCGTTTTAGCGTGGTATTCTCCGCCTTCTCCGGCGATGAGATCGTCGGCCTATTCCGGCGACGACCGGCCCGCCTTCCGGCGTCGGCTTTCACGCTATCTCGGTGATGTCCGGCGCAGTTTTAGCGAAAAGTATTCTCCGCGCTTCTCGGCGATGAATCTCGTCGGCTTTTCCGGCGGCGACCCGGCCCCGCGCTTCTCGGCGTCGGCTTTCCGCTATCTCGGCGATGTCGATCCGCCATTTTAGCGAAAGTATTCTCCGCCTTCACCGGCGATGAATCGTCGGCCTCCTTCTGAGCGACCGGCTTCCGCCTTCCCGGCGTCGACTTTCCGCTATCTCGGCGATGTCGATCCGCCCGTTTTAGCGAAGTATTCTCCGCCTTCTCGGCGATAGAATCGTCGGCCTCCGCAGCGGCGAAACGACCCGCCTTCTCGGCGTTGGCTTTCCGCTATCTCGGCGATGTCGGTCGCCGTTTTAGCGAAAATTCTCCGCCTTTCTCGACCTCTCACGGCGGCGACCGGCCGCCTTCTCGGCGTCGGCTTTCCGCTATCTCGGCGATGTCCAGTCCGCCGTTTTAGCGAAGTATTCTCCACCTTCTCGGCGATGAGATCGTTAGCCTCCACGGCGGCGACCACCGCATTCGCCGGCGTCGGCTTTCCCATATCTCGGCGATATCGATCCGCCATTTTAGCGAAGTATTCTCCGCTTCCGGCGATGAGATCGTCGGCCTCCGGCGGCGACCAGCCCGCCTTCCGGCCCGGCTTTCCGTATCTCGGCGGTCGATCGATGCGCCATTTAGCGAAAGTATTCTCCGCCTTCCGATGAGATAAATCGGCCTCCACCAGCCCGACCCGCACCGGCGTCGGCTTTCCGCTATCTCGGCGATGTCGATCCGCCGTTTTAGCGAAAGTATTCTCCACTTCTCGGCGATGAGATATCGCCGGCCTCCGGCGGCGACCCAGCCCGCCTTCCGGCGTCGGCTTTCCGCTATCTCGGCGATGTCGATCCGCCCGTTTTAGCGAAAATATTCTCCGCCTTCTCGGCGATGAGATCGTCGCCCTCCTCGGCGACGACCAGCCCGCCTTCTTCGGCGTCGGCTTTCCGCTATCTCGGCGATGTCGATCCGCCCGTTTTAGCGAAAGTATTCTCCGCGCTTCTCGGCGATGAGATCGTCGGCCTCCTCCACGGTGACAACCCGCCTTCTCGGCGTCGGTCTTCCGCTATCTCGGTGATGTCGATCCGCCATTTTAGCGATGTATTCTCCGCGCTTCTTGGCGATGAGATCGTCGGCCTCCGGCGGCAACCGGCCCGCCTTCTTAGCGTCGGCTTTTCCGCTATCTCGGCGATGTCGATCCGCCGTTTTAGCGTATTCTCCGCCTTCTCGGCGATGAGATCGTCGGCCTCCATGGCGACGACCAGCCCGGCTTCTCGGCGTCGGCTTTCCGCTATCTCGGCGATGTCCAGTCCGCCGTTTTAGCGAAGTATTCTCCGCCTTCTCGGCGATGAGATCGTCGGCCTCCACGGCGACGAACAGCCCGCCTTCTCGGTGTTCGCTTTCCGCTATCTCGGTGATGTCGATCCGCCATTTTAGAAAAAATTCTCACCCTTCCGGCGATAAGATCGTCGGCCTTCATGGCGGCAACCAGCCCGCCTTCTCGGCGTCGGGTTTTCGCTATCTCGGCGATGTCGATCCGCCATTTTAGCGAAAATATTCTCCGCCTTCTTGGCGATGAGATCATCGGCCTTCCTGGCGGCGATCAGCCGCTTTCTCGGCGTCGGCTTTCCGCTATCTCGGCGATGTCGATCTGCCGTTTTAGCGAAAATATTCTCCGCCTTCTCGGCGATGAGATCGTCGGGCTTCCGTGGCGGCCCGCCTCCTCGGCGGCTTTCCGCTATCCGGCGGCATCGGCGTTTTGCGGCGAAATTCTCCGCCTTCTCGGCGATGTCGTCGGCTTTTCGGCGCCCGCGCCTCCGGCGTCGGCTTTCCGCTATCTTCGGTGATGTCGATCCGCGTTTTAGCGAAAATTCTCCACGCCTTCTATTGATGAATCGTCGGCCTCCCGCCGACGACGACCGCCCGCCTCTTCCGGCGTCGGCATTCGCTATCTCGGGCGATGTCGATCCGCCATTTTATGAAAGTATTCTCCGCCTTCTCGGCGATGAGATCATCGGCCTCCGGCGGCGACCGGCCCGGCTTCTCCGGCGTCGGCTTTCCGCTATCTCGGCGATGTCGATCCGTCGTTTTAGCGAAAATATTCTCCGCCTTCTCGGCGATGAGATATCGTCGGCCTCCTCGGCGATGACGAACGGCCTCCGCGTCGGCTTTCCGCTATCTCGGCGATGTCGATCCGCCCCTTTTTTAGCTTTCTCCGCCTTCTCGGCGATGAGATAAATCGGCCTCCATGGCGGCGACCGGCCCGCCTTCTTGGCGTCGGCTTTCGCTATCTCGGCGATGTCGATTCGCCGTTTTTGCGAAGTATTCTCCACGCTTCTCGGCGATGAGATCGCCGGCCTCCACGGCGACGACCAGCCCGCCTTCTCCGGCGTCGGCTTTCGCTATCTCGGCGATGTCGATCCGCCCGGTTTAGCGAAATATTCTCCGCCTTCTCGGCGGCAGATATCATCGTCGCCCTCCCTCCAGCGGCGACCAGCCGCGCTTCCGGCGTCGGCTTTCCGCTATCTCGGCGATGTCGATCGCCGTTTTTAGCGAAAATATTCTCCGCCTTCTCGGCGATGAGATCGTCGGCCTCCACGGCGACAACCAGCCCGCCTTCTCGGCGTCGGTTTCCGTTATATCGGTGATGTCGATCCGCCCGTTTTAGCGATGTATTCTCCGCTTGCTACCGGCGATGAATCATCGGCCTCCGCAGCGGCGACCAATCCGCCTTCTCGGCGTCAGCTTTCCGCTATCTCGGCGATGTCCAGTCCGCCGTTTTAGCGAAGTATTCTCCGCCTTCTCGGCGATGAGATCGTCGGCCTCCATGGCGACGACCAGCCCGGCTTCTTGGCGTCGGCTTTCCGCTATCTCGGCGATGTCGATCGCCGTTTTAGCGAAATCTCTCCGCTTCCGGCGATGAATCCGCGTCGGCCTCCCGGCGAAAACGGCCCGTATTCTCGGTGTTCGGCTTTCGCTATCTCGGCGATGTCGATCCGCCGTTTAGCGAAAATATTCTCCGCCTTCCGGCGATGAGATGCGTCGGCCTTCCGGCGACGACCAGCCCGCCTTCTCGGCGTCGGCTTTCCGCTATCTCGGCGATGTCGTTCGCCGTTTTAGCGAAATTATTCTCCCTTCTCGGCGATGAGATCGTCGGCCTCCCGGCGGCGGACGACCAGCCCCCTTCTCGGCGTCGGCTTTCGCTATCTCGGTGATGTCGATCCGCCGTTTTAGCGAAAATATTCTCCGGCGCTTCTCGGCGATGAGATCATCGGCCTCCATGGCGGCGACCAGCCATCTCACCGGCGTCGGCTTTCCGCTATCTCGGCGATGTCGATCCGCCGTTTTAGCGAAAAGTATTCTCCGCCTTCTACGGCGATGTCGACCTTTCCGGCGGCCGGCCCGCTTCTCGGCGTCGGCTTTCCGCTATCTCGGCGATGTCGATCCGCCCGTTTTAGCGATGTATTCTCCGCCTTCTCGGCGATAAGATAAATCGGCCTCCGGCGGTGAACGGCCGGCCGCCTTCTCGGCGTCGACTTTCCGCTATCTCGGCGATGTCGATCCCCGTTTTAGCGAAAGTATTCTCCACCTTCTCGGCGATGATATCGTCATCGGCCTCCGCTGGCGGCGACCGGCCCTCTCGGCGTCGGCTTTCCGCTATCTCGGCGATGTCGATCCGCCTCCACAGCGAAGTATTCTCCGCCTTCTTAAAGCGATGAGATCGTCGGCCTCGCGGCGGCGAACAAACCGCCTTCTCGGTGTCGGCTTTTTCGCTATCTCGGCGATGTCGATCCACGCGTTTTAGCGAAAGTATTCTCCGCCTTCTCGGCGATGAGATAATTGGCCTCCCACAGCGGCGACCGGCCCCGTTCTCGGCGTCGGCTTTCGCTATCTCGGCGATGTCGATCCGCCATTTAGCGAAAGTATTCTCCATCTTCTTGGCGATAAGATCATCGGCCTCCGCAGCGGCGACGGCCCGCCTTCTTTGATAAACGGCGACGAGGATTTCGGCTATCTCGGCGATATCGATCCGCCGTTTTAGCGAAAGTATTCTCATACTTCTCGGCGATGAGTTAAATCGGCCTCCCGGCGGCGGCGACCAACCCCTTCTTCTGGCGTCGGCTTTTTCTTATCTCGGCGATGTCGATCCGCCCGTTTTAGCGAAGTATTCTCCGCCTTCTCGGCGATGAGATCGTCGGCCTCCACGGCGACGACCAGCCCGCCTTCGGCGTCGACTTTCCGCTATCTCGGCGATATCGATCCGCCATTTTAGCGAAAACCGTTCTCCGCCTTCCGGCGATGAGATCGTCGGCCTCCGCAGCGGCGACGGCCCGCCTTCTCGGCGTCGGCTTTTACGCTATCTCGGCGATGTCGATCCGCCATTTTTTAGCGTATTCTCCACCTTCTCGGCGGCGGATAAATCGTCCTCCCAGCGACGACCAGCCCGCCTTCTCGGCGTCGGCTTTCCGCTATCTCGGTGATGTCCAGTCCGCCGTTTTAGCGAAGTATTCTCCGCCTTCTCGGCGATGAGATCGTCGGCCTCCACAGCGACGACCAGCCCGCCTTCTCGGCGTCGGCTTTCCGCTATCTCGGCGATGTCCAGTCCGCCGTTTTAGCGAAGTATTCTCCGCCTTCTCGGCGATGAGATCGTCGGCCTTTACGGCGATGACCAACCCCGCCTCTTCGTGTCGACTTTCGCTATCTCGGTGATGTCGATCCGCCGTTTTAGCGAAATTTCTCCGCCTTCTCGGCGATGAGATATCATCGGCCTCCCACCGGCGACGACCAGCCCGCTTCTCGGCGTCGGCTTTCCGCTATCTCGGCGATGTCCAGTCCGCCGTTTTAACGAAGTATTCTCCGCCTTCTCGGCGATGAGATCGTCGGCCTCCATGGCGACGACCAGCCCGCCTTCTCGGCGTCGGCTTTCGCTATCTCGGCGATGTCCAGTCCGCCGTTTTAGCGAAGTATTCTCCGCCTTCTCGGCGATGAGATCGTCGGCCTCCCAGCGGCGACCAACCGCCTTCTCCTCGGCGTCGGCTTTCGCTATCTCGGTGATGTCGATCCGCCCGTTTTAGCGAAAATATTCTCCGCCTTCTCGGCGATGAGATCAATCGGCCTCCGCGGCGACAACCGGCCGCCTTCTTCTCGGCGTCGGCTTTCGCTATCTCGGCGATGTCGATCCGCCATTTTAGCGAAACTATTCTCCGCCTTCTCGGCGATGAGATCGTCGGCCTCCACGGCGACGACCAGCCCGCCTTCTCGGCGTCGGCTTTTCGCTATCTCGGCGATGTCCAGTCCGCCGTTTTAGCGAAGCATTCTCCGCCTTCTCGGCGGCGAAGATAACCTCCGCGGCGACAGACCGTGGCGTCCGGCTTTTTCCGCTATCTCGGCGATGTCCAGTCCGCCGTTTTAGCAAAGTATTCTCCGCCTTCTCGGCGATGAGATCGTCGGCCTCCACGGCGACGACCAGCCCGCCTTCGGCGTCGGCTTTCCGCTATCTCGGCGATGTCCAGTCCGCCATTTTAGCGAAGCATTCTCCGCCTTCTCGGCGATGAGATCGTCGGCCTCCACGGCAACGACCAGCCCGCCTTCTCGGCGTCGGCTTTCGCTATCTCGGCGATGTCGATCCGCCCGTTTTAGCGATGTATTCTCCGCCTTCTCGGCGATGAGATAAATCGGCTTCGGCGGCGACGACCGGCCGGGCCTTCTCGGCGTCGGCTTTCCGCTATCTGGCGATGTCGATCCGCCATTTTAGCGAAAGTATTCTCCGCCTTCTCGGCGATGAGATAAATCGGCCTTCCGGCGGCGACCGGCCCGGCTCCTCCGTGCGTCGACTTTTCATTATCTCGGCGATGTCGATCCGCCGTTTTAGCGAAAGTATTCTCCGCCTTCTCGGCGATAGAGATCGTCGGCCTTTCGGCGGCGACGAACAATCCGCCTTCTCGGCGTTACTTTCCGCTATCTCGGCGATGTCGATCCGCCGTTTTAGCGAAAGTATTCTCCGCCTTCTCGGCGATGAGATAAATCGGCCTCCCGGCGGCGACCATCCCGCCTCCTCGCGTCGGCTTTCGCTATCTCGGCGATGTCGATCCGCCATTTTAGCCCGGTATTCTCCGCCTTCTCGGCGATAGAGATAAATAAGCTCCACGGCGACGACCAGCCCGCCTCCGCGCGTCGGCTTTCCGCTATCTTCGGCGATGTCGATCCGCCCGTTTTAGTAAAAGTATTCTCCGCCTTCTGGCGATGAGATAAATGCGGCCTCCAGCGGCGACCGGCCCGCCTTCTCGGCGTCGGCTTTCCGCTATCTCGGTGATGTCGATCCGCCGTTTTAGCGAAAAATTCTCCGCGCTTCTCGGCGATGAGATCGTCGGCCTTTAAAAGCGACCGGCCAGCCTTCTCCGGCGTCGGCTTTCCCGTATCTCGGCGATATCGGTCCGCCGTTTTAGCGAAGTATTCTCCGCCTTCTCGGCGATAAGATCGTCGGCCTCCTGGCGGCGACCATCCCGCCTTCTCGGTCGGTTTTTCCGCTATCTCGGTGATGTCGATCCGCCATTTTAAGCGAAAGTATTCTCCGCCTTCTTGGCGATAGATCGTCGACCTTTCCAGCGGCGGCGACCAGCCCTTTCTCGGCGTCGGCTTTCCGCTATCTCGGCGATGTCGATCCGTCGTTTTTGGCGAAGTATTCTCGCGCTTCTCGGCGATGAGATCGTCGGCTTTCCGGCGATGACCGGCCCGCCTTCTCGGCGTCGGCTTTCCGCTATCTACGGCGATGTCGATCGCCCGTTTTAGCAAAGTATTCTCCGCTTCTTCTCGGCGATGAGATCGTCGGCTTTCCTGGCGACGACCAGCCCGCCTTCTCGGTGTCTCTTTTCGACTCTCGGCGATGTCGATCTCGGCGATGTATTCTCCGCGCTTCCGGCGATGAGATCCTCGGCCTCCTGGCGACGACCAGCCGCCTTCTCGGCATTTTCCGCTATCTTCTCGGTGATGTCGATCCGCCGTTTTAGCGAAAGTATTCTCCGCCTTCTCTCTGATAAGATAAAATCGGCCTCCGGCGACGACCATCCGCTTCTCGGCATCGGCTTTCCACTATCTCGGCGATGTCCAGTCCGCCGTTTTAGCGAAGTATTCTCCGCCTTCTCGGCGATGAGATCGTCGGCCTCCAACGATGACCGGCCGCGTCTCGGTTTCGGCTTTCCGCTATCTCGGCGATGTCCAGTCCGCCGTTTTTAGCGAAGCATTCTCCGCCTTCTCGGCGATGAGATCGTCGGCCTCCCGGCGACGACCAATCCGCCTTTCTCGGCGTCGGCTTTCCCGTTCCGCTATCTCGGCGATGTCGGTCGCCGTTTTAGCGAAATAATTCTCCGCCTTCTGGCGATGAGATGAGATCGTCGGCCTTTACGGCGACGACCAACCCGCCTTCTCGGCGTCGGCTTTCCGCTATCTCGGCGATGTCGGTCCGCCCGTTTTAGCGAAAGCATTCTCCGCCTTCCGGCGGCGAGATCGTCGGCCTCCGGCGACGACCAGCCGCCTTCTCCGGCATCGGCTTTCCGCTATCTTGGTGATGTCCAGTCCGCCGTTTTAGCAAAGTATTCTCCGCCTTCTCGGCGATGAGATCGTCGGCCTCCATGGCGATGACCAGCCCGCCTCCCCGGCGTCGGCTTTCCGCTATCTCGGCGATGTCCAGTCCGCCGTTTTAGCGAAGTATTCTCCGCCTTCTCGGTGATGAGATCGTCGGCCTCCACGGTGACGACCAGCCCGCCTTCTCGGCGTCGGCTTTCCGCTATCTCGGCGATGTCCAGTCCGCCGTTTTAGCGATGTATTCTCCGCCTTCTCGGCGATGAGATCGTCGGCCTCCACGGTGACGACCAGCCCGCCTTCTCGGCATCGGCTTTCCGCTATCTCGGCGATGTCCAGTCCGCCGTTTTAGCGAAAGTATTCTCCACCTTTCTGCGATGATAGATCGGCCTCCTGGCGATGACCAGCCCGCCTTCTCGGCGTCTGCTTTCCGCTATCTCTGCGATGTCGAGTCTGCCGTTTTAGCGAAGTATTCTCCGCCTTCTCGGCGATGAGATCGTCGGCCTCCTACGCGACACCGGCCTTCTTCTCGGTGTCTTTTCCGCTATATCGGCGATGTCCAGTCAGCCGTTTTAGCAAAGTATTCTCCGCCTTCAAGGCGATGAGATCATCGGCCTCCTCGGCGACAACCAGCCCGCCTTCTCGGCGTCAGCTTTCCGCTATCTCGGCGATGTCCAATCGGCCGTTTTAGCGAAGTATTCTCCGCTTCTCGAGAATGAGATAAATCGGCCTTTCCTGGCGGCGACCGGCCCGGCTTCTCGGCGTCGGTTTCCATATCTCGGCGATGTCGATCCGCCGTTTTAGCGAAGTATTCTCCGCCTTCTCGGCGATGAGATCGTCGGCCTCCGGCGGCGACCAGCCCGCCTTCTACTGCGGCGTCGGCTTTCGCTATCTCGGCGATGTCGATCGCCATTTTTAGCGAAACATTCTCCGCCTTCTCGGCGATGAGATCGTCGGCCTCCTCGTGTGACGACCAACCCTCCTTCTCGGCGTCGGTTTCCGCTATCTCGGCGATGTCGATCCGCCATTTTTAGCGTATTCTCCGCCTTCTCGGTGATGAGATGTCGGCCTCCACCCGACGGCGACCCGCCCCCCGTTCTCGGCGTTAGCTTTCCGCTATCTCGGCGATGTCGATCCGCCATTTTAGCGAAAGTATTCTCCGCCTTCTTGGCGATGAGATCGTCGGCCTTCCACGGCGACGACCAGTCCCGCCTTCTCGGCGTCGGCTTTCCGCTATCTCGGCGATGTCCAGTCCGCCGTTTTAGCGAAGTATTCTCCGCCTTCTCGGCGATGAGATCGTCGGCCTCCGGCGACGACCAGCCCGCCTTCTCGGTTTCGGCTTTCCGCTATCTCGGTGATGTCCAGTCCGCCGTTTTAGCAAAAATATTCTCCGCCTTCAAAGGCGATAAGATAAAATCGGCCTCTCGGCGACAACCAGCCCCGTCCGGTCTTCTCGGCGTCGGCTTTCCGCTATCTCGGTGATATCGATCCGGCCATTTTAGCGAAATATTCTCCGCCTTCTCGTGATGAATGAGATCGTCGGCCTCCCGGCGACGACCGACCCCCGCTTCTACCGGTGTCGGCTTTCCGCTATCTCGGCGATGTCGATCGCCGTTTTAGCGAAAGTATTCTCCGCCTTCTCCTTCTGCGATGAGATCGTCGGCCTCCACGGCGACCATCCATCCCTTCTTCTGCGTCGGCTTTCCCGCTATCTCGGCGATGTCCAGTCCGCCCGTTTTAGCGAAGTATTCTCCGCCTTCTCGGCGATGAGATCGTCGACCTCTACGGCGACGACCAGCCCGCCTTCTCGGCGTCGGCTTTCCGCTATCTCGGCGATGTCGATCCCCCGTTTTAGCGAAATATTCTCCGCCTTCCGGCGATGAGATCGTCGGCCTCCTCGGCGGCGACCCGCCCCAATATCACCGGCGTCGGCTTTCGCTATCTCGGCGATGTCGATCCGCCGTTTTAGCGAAAGTATTCTCCGCCTTCTCCGGCGATGAGATCGTCGGCCTCCCGCAGCGGCGACCAACCCGCCTTCTCGGCGTCGGCTTTCCGCTATCTCGGCGATGTCGATCCCCCATTTAGCGAAAATATTCTCCGCCTTCACCGGTGATGAGATCGTCGGCCTCCTCGGCGACCGGCCCGCCTCCTTCGGCGTCGGCTTTCCGCTATCTCGGTGATGTCGATCCGCCATTTTTAGCGAAAGTATTCTCCGCCTTCTTGGCGATGAGATCGTCGGCCTTCTCCGGCGACGAACAACCCGCCTCTTGGCGTTGGCTTTCGCTATCTCGGCGATGTCTGTCCGCCATTTTAGCGAAAGATTCTCCACCTTCTCGGCGATGAGATCGTCGGCCTTTCCGGCGACGACCAGCCCGCCTTCTCGGCGTCGGCTTTCCGCTATCTCGGCGATGTCGATCCGCCATTTTAGCGAAAGTATTCTCCCGCCTTCTCGGGGATGAAGATCGTCGGCCTCCTTCGGCGGCGAAACGACCGCGCCTTCTCGGTGTCGGCTTTCCGCTATATCGGCGATGTCCAGTCCGCCGTTTTAACAAAGTATTCTCCGCGGCTTCTCGGCGATGAAGATAAATCGGCCTCGCCGAGCGACCAGCCCCGCCTTCTCGGCGTCGGCTTTTCCGCTATCTTCGGCGATGTCGATCCGCCGTTTTAGTAGAAAGTATTCTCCGCCCTTCTCGGCGATGAGATCGTAAACCTCCTGGCGGCGACCAACCCCCGCTTCTCGGCGTCGGCTTTCCGCTATCTCGGCGATGTCCAGTCCTCCGTTTTAGCGAAGCATTCTCCGCCTTTTCAACGATGAGATCATCGTCCTCAACGCTGACGACCAGCCCGCCTTCTTGGTGTCGGCTTTCCGCTATCTCGGTGATGTCCAGTCCGCCGTTTTAGCAAAGTATTCTCCGCCTTCTCGGCGATGAGATCGTCGGCCTCCACGGCGACGACCAGCCCACCTTCTCCGGCATTGGCTTTCCGCTATCTCGGCGATGTCGATCCGCCCGTTTTAGTAAAATATTCTCCGCTTCTTCCGGCGATAGATCGATAGCCTCCATGGCGGCAACCGACCCGCCTTCTCGGCGTCGACTTTCCGCTATCTCGGCGATGTCCAGTCCGCCGTTTTAGCGAAAGTATTCTCCGCCTTCTTGGCGATGAGATCGTCGGCCTTCACGGCGACGACCAGCCCTCCTTCTCGGCGTCGGCTTTCCGCTATCTCGGCGATGTCCAGTCCGCCGTTTTAGCGAAAGTATTCTCCGCCTTCTCGGCGATGAGATCGTCGGCCTCCACGGCGACGACCAGCCGCCTTCTCGGCGTCGGCTTTCCGCTATCTCGGCGATGTCCAGTCCGCCGTTTTAGCGAAGTATTCTCCGCCTTCTCGGCGATGAGATCATCGGCCTCCACGGCGACGACCAACCCGCCTTCTCGGCGTCGGCTTTCCGCTATCTCGGCGATGTCCGTCCGCCGTTTTTAGCGAAAGTTTTCTCCGCCTTCTGGCGATGAGATCGTCGGCCTTCCATAGCGGCAACCGGCCCTTACTCTTCGGCGTCGGCTTTCCGCTATCTCGGCGATGTCCAGTCCGCCGTTTTAGCGAAGTATTCTCCGCCTTCTCGGCGATGAGATCGTCGGCCTCCGGCGACCGGCCGCCTTCTCCGGTGTCGGCTTTCCGCTATCTCGGCGATGTCGATCCGCCCGTTTTTAGCGAAAATATTCTCCGCTCCTCCGGCGATAGAGATCGTCGGCCTCCCTGGCGATGACTAGCCCGCCTTCTCGGCGTCGGCTTTCGTATCTCGGCGATGTCGATCCGCCGTTTTAGCGAAAGTATTCTCCGCCTTCTAAGCGATGAGATCTCGTTAGCCTTCGCGGCGGCGACCGGCCCATCTTCTCGGCGTCGGCTTTCCGCTATCTCGGCGATGTCGGCCCGCGTTTTAGCGAAAGTATTCTCCGCCTTCTCGGCGATGAGATCGTCGGCCTCCGCAGCGATAACCAGCCCCTTCCGGCCTCGGCTTTCCGCTATCTCGGCGATGTCGATCCGCCGTTTTAGCAAAAATATTCTCCGCCTTCCGGCGATGAGATCATCGTCGGCCTCCACTGGCGGCGACGGCCAGCGCCTCTCGGCGTCGGCTTTCCGCTATCTCGGCGATGTCGATCGCCATTTTAGCGAAATATTCTCCGCCTTCTCGGTGATATCGGTCCGTCATTTTAGCGGCGTTCGGCGCGCTACCGGCGATGAGATTCTCCGCCTTCCGACCTCCGCGGCGGCGACCGGGCCAGTCTTCTCCGGCGTCGGCTTTCCGCTATCTCGGCGATGTCGGTCCGCCATTTTTAGCGTAATATTCTCCGCGCTTCTCGGCGATGAGATCGTCGGCCTCCATGGCGACGACCACCCGCTTTCTCGGCGTCGGCTTTCCGCTATCTCGGCGATGTCCAGTCCGCCATTTTAGCGAAGAATTCTCCGCCTTCTCGGCGATGAGATCGTCGGCTTTCCTGGCGACGAATAACTCCCTTCTTCGGCGTCGGCTTTCCGCTATCTCGGCGATGTCGATCCGCCATTTTTAGCAAAAGCATTTTCCGCCTTCTCGATGAAAAGATTTTCGCCCTCACGGCGACGACCAGCCCGCCTCCTCGGCGTCGGCTTTCCGCTATCTCGGTGATGTCCAGTCCGCCGTTTTAGCGAAGTATTCTCCACCTTCTCGGCGATGAGATCGTCGGCCTCCACGGCGACGACCAGCCCGCCTTCTCGGCGTCGGCTTTCCGCTATCTCGGCGATGTCCAGTCCGCCGTTTTAGCGAAGTATTCTCCGCCTTCTCGGCGATGAGATCGTCGGCCTCCACGGCGACGACCAGCCCGCCTTCTCGGTGTCGGCTTTCCGCTATCTCGGCGATGTCCAGTCCGCCGTTTTAGCGAAGTATTCTCCACCTTCTCGGCGATGAGATCGTCGGCCTCCACGGCGACGAACAACCCGCCTTCTCGGTGTCGGCTTTCCGCTATCTCGGCGATGTCCAGTCCGCCGTTTTAGCGAAGTATTCTCCGCCTTCGGCGATAAGATCGTCTCCGCGGCCTCCGCGGCGATGACCAGCCGCCTTCTCGGCGTCGACTTTCCGCTATCTCCGGCGATGTCGATCTGCCGTTTTAGCGAAGTATTCTCCGCCTTCTCGGCGATGTGATCGTCGGCCTCCCGCGGCGGCGACCAGCCCGCCTTCTCTCGGCGTCGACTTTCGCTATCTCGGCGATGTCGGCCCGCGTTTTAGCGAAAAAATTCTCCGCCTTCTCGGCGATGAGATCGTCGGCCTCCTGGCGATAACCGGCCAGCGCCGGCGTCGGCGGCTTTCCGCTATCTCGGCGATGTCGATCCGCCGTTTTAGCAAAATATTCTCCGCCTTCCGGCGATGAGATCGTCGGCCTCCGGCGGCGACCAACGCCCCATCTCCTCGGCGTCGGCTTTTTCCGCTATCTCGGCGATGTCGATCCGCCATTTTAGCGAAATATTCTCATCGCTTCCGGTGATATCGATCCGCTATCTCGGTCATTTTAGCGAAGTATTTTCATCGCTTCTCGGCGATGAGATGTCGGCCTCCGCAGCGGCGACCAGCGGCCTCTTCTCGTCGGCTTTCCGCTATCTTCGGTGATGTCGATCCGCCGTTTTAGTAAAGTATTCTCCGCCTTCTCGGCGATAGAGATCATCGGCCTCCGCAGCGACGACCAACCCCCCTCCTCGGCGTCGGTTTTCCACTATCTCGGCGATGTCGATCCGCCATTTTAGCGAAATATTCTCGCCTTCTCGGCGATGAAGATCTCTCGGCTTCCACGGCGGCGAATACCAGCCCGCCTTCTCGGCGTCGGCTTTCCGCTATCTCGGCGATGTCGATCCGCCCCGTTTAGCAAAGTATTCTCCGCTAAACCGGCAGATGAACGGCGTTCACCATGTCGATCGGCCAGCCACTTTCCGCCGTCTCAAGTTGGCTTTCCCTATCTCGGTGATGTCGATCCGCCGTTTTAGTAAGTATTCTCCACCTTCGGCGTGAGATCGTCTGGCTTTCCGGCGGCGACCAGCCCTCCCCCTTCTCGGCGTCGGCTTTTCCGCTATCTCGGCGATGTCGATCCCGCGTTTTAGCGAAAATATTCTCCGCGCTTCTCGGCGATAAGATCGTCTGGACCTCTCCCGGCGACGACCAGCCCAAACTTCTCGGCGTCGGCTTTCCGCTATCTCGGCGATGTCCAGTCCGCCGTTTTAGCGAAGTATTCTCCGCCTTCTTGGCGATGAGATCGTCGGCCTCCATCCCCGACCAGCCAGCCTTCCGGCGTCGCCTTTCCTCTCTCGGCGATGTCGATCCATTTTTTAAGCCCCTCCCTCCTCCTTCTCGGCGATGAGATAAATCGGCCTCCACCAGCGACGACCGGCCCAGCCTTCTCGGCGTTGGCTCTTTGTTTTACGGCGTGACGATCTGCCTCTCTCGATTTTTTGGGGTAAAGGTCTCAAAGCGCTTTCGGCCGTAAGTGGTCGGCAATGTAAAATTTACTCTATAAATCGCCGCAAGTTAGTAAGACTATCTAGGCAGAGGAAAATCATGGCTTCTGGCGGGCGTAGAAAAGTGGTCGACGGCGGCTCAAACTCTCCTAGCTCCCATAAGTATCTCTAGCTCTCTACCCTGCCATCTCGAAGACACCGCTCTCATCTCGAGTGGGATCTCATCTGGCTCTCTCTCTGAGAACCGTCTCGGAAGACACCTTTCGTCTCGGGTAGGATCCATCTAGCTCTGTTCTTAGCCATCTCGGGAAGACCTACTCATCTCGGTAGGATAACATCTGGCTCTCTCAGATGAGCCATCTCTGAAGACATTTTTCATCCAGAAAAGGGGATACTATCCGACTCTCTCCAGAAAAGGCCACCCATGAAGACCCATTTTCCCCTTGGCGTAAAAAAAGACTTCGTCTGTTGGGGCTCCCTCCAGGAAATCTGAGCCTGAAAAAAAAGGCTTCGTCTGACCAGGGCTCCCCCAAAAATCTGAGCCTGAAAAAAGAACTTCGTCTGTGGGGGCTCCCCCAAAGTAGGACCCTGAAAAAAACTTCGTCTGATGGGGCCCCCCAATCTGAGCCTGAAAAAAGACTTCGTCTGGGGGGCTCCCCAATCTGAAACCTGAGCCTGAAAAGACTTCGTCTGATGGGGCTCCTCCGAATCTGAGCCTGAAAAAGACTTCGTCTGACGGGCTCCCAAAATCTGAGCCTGAAAGAGACTCGTTACAGCAGGGGCTCCCCCAAAATCTGAGCCAGAGAAAAAGACTTCGTCTGTGGGGCTCCCCAATCTGAGCCAGAAAAAAAAAAGACTCGTCTGACAAGGGCTCCCCATCTGAGCCCAAAAAAGACTTCGTCTGACAGGGCTCCCCCCAAACTGAAAAAAAGACTCATCTGACCAGGGGGCTCCCCAAATCTGGCTCTGAGACTAGATCGACAGCGAAGGTAAGATCCTCTCTGTCGGGGTTCATTCTGAACAATCAAGATCTCATATGGCACAGAGCAAGCTCGGAGGCAAACAATGTATTTGCAGATGCAACAAAAAGATAAAATACGGTCGAGACGTGAAACAAAAGATCAAGCTCCGAACAACGTCTTGACCCGATCTTGGGGGCTATTGTTGTCACGGTTTATCTGCATCGTCGTCACATGATTTATCCGCCACGTCGGCGGGAGGAATTATCACATCGTCGGCAAGTCCCACCGGAGTCCCACCGAGACCCACGTAAAGATTTGTCATGCTTATTGATTTGCGTGCTGGTCCTCTTTATATAAAGGATCTCACTTTTCATTGTAAAAAAAAAAAAAAAAACTCTGGAATGTTTCCCTCATTCCACTTATATACCTACACCTACATTTCAGGGAAGAACTACGGTTCATCCCGCAGTGTTCTTGTTTGATTTCTTATTTGTTTGGTGGTCAAATTCAACAAAGCCAAATCAGAATCGTAAATTATTTGACCGTCAACAGTAAGTTAGAGAAACAATTTTTTTTTGGAAAAACAGAGCAATAAAGAGAAACAGTGAGACAATGTAATTGTGTGTAATTTTACTTATAAACTTGTGTGTACCATAGAGAGAGGGGGGAAAAGAGCAATTAATTAAGAAAACAAAACATGACATATAATTTGCTCATTGACAAAATTGTGTGTCCTAGAGTTAGCTCTATTTTTTTAGTAGTATTATTATGTATAAAAATAATTATTATTATGTACAAAAATGATCATTGTTTAAAAATATTTTATTGTTAAAAAAGTAAAGTATTTTTAAAATAGAAGTATTACTCTTGATATTTTAATTTTAGGAAAATATACTACTATTAAGTGAATTAAGTAATATTACATTTTTCAAAAGTGTAGAAGTCGGAAATCGATAGTCGGACAAATTAATACACTTCTAAATGAGTTTTATCTACTACTTATTGATATTTTATAACAAAAATACACTTCAAAATTAATCAACAAATTAATTTCACATCCGCCTAAATCAAGATAACAATTCAAACATCTTTTCTTAGATCCATTATCCAATCATAGAGTACAAAAAAAATTAAATTAGCATAAAAAAAATTAAACAAATCCATACTTTGCAATTTTAGTCTAGTGAAAATTATCAATATTTGATTTATCATTAATTTATTATAAGAACAAAGACTCTCATTATCAAATAATACCTTACCGTTGGGGGTTTAAGTGGGTGGACAACAAGCAAATGATAGCAATGATGGCGAGCATACCCTTATCTCAATTTGAATTTGGGTGAATTTTGTTTATGTTAGTCGTGTTTTAATTTTTTTTTAATTAATTATAGAAACAACATCTTTTCTCGTTGAAAAAATATAAAAAAATTAACCAGCACGCCTAGCTCCCGACTTGGCCTCCTAGACATCGCCTATTGTAAAAAACGCATAGAACTATCGTTTTTCACAAAATTGGGTCGGTCAACGGCCACCTAGGCAATCACCTAGACCGACTTTTGCATCATTGACATATAAAGTAATTAAAAGAATATGATTTTCTTTTTTTTAGCACAACAATGAAGCTTTAATATAAGTTAAAATTATCATTTTATTTTTACAATTAATATTCATTGATGTAGTTGTATTTTTTGGCTAAGTCTTATATGCATCCAGGTGCACCGTTCATTCATAGTGTATTATAAAAATTTGCGACTTGTTATACTGAAAAGTGTATTTATTTACACTGAACAGTGCAACTATTAATGTGAAAAAATAGTTGCACAATTTAGTATAAATAAGTTGCACTTTTTAGTATAATAAATTACACGTTTCTATAATGCGCTATGAATGCACGGTGTACCTGAGTGTAGATGAGACTCACTGTATTTTTTATGTCAATTTTTAAAAGTGGCCTACAAATCTGTAAAAGCATTTCATCTAAGTACGTAGTTCAGTTTCATATACTCAATTTGGAGATAATACATATTTTAAGGAGTTAAGTTAGTTGCAATAAATCTTTATATACGTGTACTGAATATATTTCTATTTAATCATATGATATATTTTAATTACTTATTGCATATTTGCATATATATTAATATATTTAGTGCAACGCACGTTCTAGCTAGTACTGGCTTACTATGAATAAATAAAAAAGTATTGTAACGTCAATGCATTGTAAAACTTTATTACACCATCCCAGCATTAAATCGTATACAATATTGAGTAACATTCGTGTGAATCACGTTCACATGAACTCTATCACTGTTATGTGTAAAAATTATCACTGTTATGCACAAAAACTTTCATTGTTTAAAAATATAAAATATTTTCTAAACAGTGATTGTTTTTATTCATAACAGTGATAGTTTTTATACATAACAATGAAGAGTTTTTATGTAACGATGATACTATATAATCGAGTTAAATGGCGTGAACAGGAATACATATGATTTTTTGTCTACAATATTTCAAAATAAGAAAAATAAATTATCTTAAAAGAAAAAAAGAAAAAATTACAGAATTATTTCAAAACCTCATGTTACTCAAAGATAGAACAAAGAATAAATTAACAGCCCAAAGAATCGTCAAGCCCCAAATTAGTCCAACAAATTCAAAGTCCGGCAGTAAATGGCACACCGGTGGCAGGAATCCACGACCGGCCCGCGAGAAAATTCGCCACCGTAAACCTCCCCGCCTCCGCCGCATTATTTATAACCCGGTACCCCCTCCACCGGACCCTCCGACCCGTTCCCGAACCCGGACCCGAATTCCTATACTCCCCATAATACAATGTATTGAGCGCGAAATTGCCGTCCCATTCTAACCACCCAGCGGGGTCCACCAACGAGTCCAAATGCGTCTGCATGAAGACCGTCCTGGAGTACTGCTTCCACGGCCGCCCCAAAAACGTCTGAACCGAGCCGAGATTCGACGTGGCCATGACCCGGGAGTTGTGGATCGAGATCCCGGTGTTTTGGTTTGGGTCGGTTCGGCCCTGGGCCGTTATGGTGATCTTTTGCTTGTCCATGGGGCGACGGGCGTAGATCATGCAGTTCTGGAGGACGACGGCCGCGTTGCCAAAAATGAAGTCAACTGTGCCGTAAATGTAGCATTCTTTGTAGAATTGGCGTTGGGAGTGGACGTAGAGGGTGTCTTGGTACCCCTCGAAGGAGCACCGGTAGAAAACGGAGAGGTCGGCGCCCGAGCGGAGGGCTACTGCTTGGTGGTTTTCAGGGCCCGCGGTGTTGCGAAATGTTATACCGCGGGCGATGAATCCCTCAGCGGTCACACCTGAGGATCAAAGATCAAATATTTTAGATTAGTGCAAAATAATATTTATTTTAAATTAACAAAAATTCTAGGGAAAAAAATAAAAGGAAGTAAATAAATTTTGGATTATTAATTTCAAGTCAGAGTATTCATAATTGAAACAACATCAACGATTAATACATATTCTTGAAAATTACTCCTATTGGCTATATATGAATATGACTATTCGAAACCGAAAACTAAATATGTTTAACTCTTCTTTGAAAATAATACTCCAACGCGTCAAAAATATGTACTTTTCCTATACCTCATTTATTCGAATTTTAATTAGTTTGAATTTAAGCGCGATGTTTGTGCTACTTTTTCTTTCAAAATTATTTATAGTTATAACATGAACTGTTAAGCGTTGAAAACTGAAAATTAATTAAGCTTAATTTCTAATATATAGATCTAAGACTAAGTATCTTATGCACAGATACCGTGCAATTCAAATGTATTTTTAAATAATATTATTTTTTCAAATAATTTCTTTCATTGATGTTTTAGGCACAATGAACACAACTGCAGCTCTTTAGTGGAAACTATTTAAAAATGCACTTGAATTGTACAGTCTTTCTTTCATTGATCGAATAGTTGCAATAGGCACAATGAACACAACTGCAACTCTTTAGTGGAAACTATTTAAAAATGCACTTAAATTGTACAGTGCAGTTGATGCATATAAAATTAAAACATATATGATATACCTAATTTTTTAATGAATGATGAATTGCACTCATATAAAGTTGTAATATGAGATTCAATGTATGTTTTCTACGGAGCAAAGTTTTGTAAGTTTCTTATATATACCAATTGTACAATCTAACTGCACAACTAATATTTTTCACAGGAAAGTATTAATATTTTTCAGTGAAAGTAACTAAATTGACTATCTAATATTGTTTAGTGAAAACAACCGATACCGTTTAAAAACATCTTGTCCAATAGAAAACAATATTACCTTCATATCAATTCGAGTGGGTCTCATGTGCATCCAGGTGCACCGTGCACTCATAGTGCATTTAAAACCATACAACTTGTTATATTAAAAACACTACAAAAAAGACGCGCTTTAGACACGGAAAATTTGCGACGGTTTTTATTTCCGTCTCAAATTGTGACGGTTTTGAGACGGAAAGTTGACCATGCGTAAAACGCCGTCGTTTTGATTCTTAATTGAGATGAAAAATCATCTCAAACTTACCGGGTCAATTTGAGATAGATTTGAGACGGAAAAAACCATCTCAAACTTGCCGGGTCAATTTGAAACGATTTTTAGACGGTTTTTCTGTCTCAGATTTGAGATGGAATTTCGAAAAACCGTCTCTAAATTTTAGACGCCTGATTTAGGGAGGAAAAAAAAAACCGTCGCAAAATCGTCTCAACAAGGATTTTGAGACGGTTTTTTCCGTCTCTAAAACCGTCTCTGAAACGCTTTTTTTTTTTTTTTGAAATGCTAACTTATTTATACTGAACTGTGTAGCTATTTTTCCATATTAATAGTTGCATGGTTCAATGTAAACAAATTGTATCTTTCAATATAATAAATTGTATAGTTTTAAAATGCACTATGAGTGCACGGTGCACTGAACGCATGCAACAATTAATTAGCCATATATATAAACATTGAATTAATGAACTTACCAACGGTGGCCGAATTAAAGGTGGTGGAACCACCTCCAACACTCCTACTCCCGGTAATAACCGTATACTTCATCCCATCACCAACCATCATTATATTCCTCATCTTACTCCCTTCAATCTCCAAATTCTCCCTATAAACCCCTCTCTTCACATGTATAACAAACCTCCCACTTCCACTAGTCCTCCGCCCCGCCGCATCAACCGCCGCCTTAATCGTCCGGTAATTCCCGGACCCGTCCTGCGCCACCACCGCGTCCGCCCTCACCGCCGCCGCCTGCAGCAGCCTCCGGTCGCCGCCACTAACCCACGCCGGAAACCCCCCCTCATAATTATACCCACCAACTTCATGCACCGTGCTACCATTAATGTCCCCTAGTGCCAACGTGTTGCATATCAATTTCGACACGTTGTTCGACATCAATGGGAGGACAAAATCGGAAACCCCGAGCTCGGCGAACCCCGTTCGACACGTCTCGATGTTTGTGAGCGCCGTGCTGAGCCACGTTTGGGCGTCGAAATCGGTGCATGGGGCGTTAGGGTTTAGGGTTTTGTTGAGTTGCTCAATGGTGGTTTCGTAGAGCTTTACGCAATCGCGCCACGCGGCCTTTTCGCGCGCGTTTCTGCACTTGTTTCCGAGGGCTTTCGTGTTGCCCTCGGCGACTAAAGCGCGCTCTAGGGCGAGCTTAACGGCTATTTTTCGAAAATCGGATTTGTGTTTAGGTGAAAAATTAGTGTGAGGGTTTTTGTTGTGGGTCATGAAATATTTGCATTGTTGGGGGTAGGGGGTTTGGTTGCACCACCAACTTAAATCAGATGGGGTGGAATAAGAGAGAGAGAAAAGGGAGGAGAGAGAAATGTATAATGGTATCAAGAATTTAATTAGCTTCATTTTTGAGATATAGTTTGGTTTTAGGAATGAGAGAGATGTAACAATTGAGATTGATTATATAGTTGAAAAAGAGCGTGACAAGTTGTAGTTTGATGAATGTAGTGGTTGGGAAAATTCAGAGTTGACTATGGTAACTTTATAAACATAGGGCGCCAATCAAATGAGAATATTTATTTTATTATGACTACGTTGCTTGCATGATGCGAATTGCAGAAGGAAAAGTATATCAATATATTCGAACATTTCATATTTTTTTAAAATTTAAATGTCAACCTTCGAGGTTTTTTTAATATAATACGAAATACTTAAGAAAAGATAACTGTATGTCAACCCCCTCACAAACCCAAAAAATTTAGTTAGGGGGCAACTAGGAGTAGTAGAAATAAAATAATATAATTGAACTTTATTTAAAAATAAGAATATAATAAACTAATATCAATATTTATAAAGATAAAAGATATAAACGAACGATGAATAATCGACACATTAATTTATGTGGTTATTTATTTAGGTTCAATTTTGATTTTGGGCTTATGGCCCAGTCTGTTAGGAATTATATATATTTCTATTTGACCTAATTATTGTAGTCTCTCTATTATTCTAGATCATCTCTTACGTGGTTACTTATTTGGGTTTAATTTTGGTTTTGGGCTTTTGACCCATTCTTTTAGGAATTATATATATATATTCCTATTTGACCTAATTATTGTAATCTCTATATTATTTTAGATCATCTCTTCTACCAGTGGACGTAGCTAACATATTGTTAATAAACCATGTAATTTTCCTTTTTTTCTCATTCATTTATATCTTTCTCGCATCAGTTATAAATAATACAACTTTATTTTTAATCCATATATTACTAATATTATATATGTGTATGATATTATAATATCAATATAGGCTAATATAATAAAATATAAAACAACATTCTTGAACAAACAATTTGGTGTGTGTGTGTGTAGGTGGGGTTGGGGGGGGCTTCAGCTGGTTGGCATGAAAATACATGCACAAAAATAATACTAATGAAAATTGAATTCAATGGAAAGGCAAGCCAACGTGCGCGCTCTTCAAATGTCAAATGAAATGAGCTCAAGTGGTCAAATATTACTAATACTAATATTGCACCCGTGCTAACGCACGGTCATTATTGTTACCAAACATTTTAGATGTTAAACTATTATTTTGGATTAATATAAAATTTAAATTTTATATTTACATCTTGTTATAATATTTATATTCATTAATTAAGATTTTAATATTTTTGAATTACATTTGATTTTATTCATAGAGTTGTGATCTATTAAAGAAAATTCTTTGAAAACAAAGATTAATATTACGATTAAATTTTTTGTAGACCAATAACTTTATTTCGTTTTGAAATTGATCCTGATTATTTTAGCTTTATGATTTTTGTCCTGTATTTTTTTTTTTAAATTAGTCCTTTAATCTGCTGCAGCAGGTCACCGTAACCATCAAATGTGTAATTATTATTTTTTCTTTTAATTTAGAAATGTCACCTAGACTTTTTTAGTCCTAACAATTTTGGATCGGGATTTTTATGCATTTTTTTTAAGGAGGAAGAGTGATTCTTGTGTACTTTGGTTTATTTTTAAATTTTCGAATCAGTTTAGACCCAGTAAACCAACCCAATTTTTTTTTGTCTTTTATTATTCAGGTTGTCTTTAAATCCGACCCAATACTCGATCCAAAATTATTACAATTAAAAAACTCCAGGTGATGCTTCATAATTAAAGTAAAAAATAAAATAATTACACATGTGACGTTTACCTATTTGGTGACCTACCACAGCAGGTTAAAGGACCAATTTCAAATTTTTTGAAAACTTACCGGACCCAAAATTTAAAAAGTCAAAACAATCGGGATCAATTTTAAAACGATGGAAAGTTACTGGACTATAAAAATTTTAATCCCATTAATATTCTTCACTTTATAATATTTTTTGGGTTAATTGCAAAAAATATCACCACCCTTATGGTTTTTATCAATTACAACATATTATTTTTCTTTGCAATTTTTCGACACCACATTTTAAAGTTATGTTATTAAAAGCATTTTCAATTTTTTGGCAATAATTAATTATCGTGGCTGCTGGAGTTGACATAAATGTCCACAAAGCTAGGATGTCAAGACTGATGAATAAAATGACATCTTTTAATTTAAAATTTAGTGTTAAGAAAAAAATCTAAAAAATATTTTTAAATATTCAAGAATTTGGTGTTGCGATTTGGTGGACGATTTAGTGTTCTTTTTTAAGTTTTTGGGGAGAAATAATAAGAGCTTATTTCTTGTCAGGATGAGTTTTGGGGATTCATTCCTAAATTTTATAAACATTTTCTAGATATTTTTTTTGTTAAGAAAAATAAAGAAAAAATATATTTTATTCATCAGTCGTGACATCTTAGATGGACATCTATTTAGCAGCTCCATGAACCACATTATTTAATTGTTGCCAGAAAATGGGCAAACACTTCAAATTGCAAAAAATTAAAAAGGTGATGTCTTGAATTTCAATGGAAAAAAAAATAATATGTTGTAATAGATGTTAATTTTTTTTTGCAATTAACCCTTTTTTTTAACATTTGATGTAATATTTATATTCATGATAAAAATATCGATTAATTTTAAAAATATATAATTTTAGCTATAAGTAATGCAACTATGAATCTCATGGAGAGTTCCTCCGGGATTTCTTATGGGCACAGGCATCCCAGGTAATTCAGTCTTATGGTTCTTCATTATCTGCATATGGCCCCGAATAAATTAAATATGTGCATTAAGATACGAAGGCTTCTTATTTCACAACAAATATATTTTACTAAATTAAATTTAGGAAATTTACAAGAAACAACTTATATTAGTATATTGTTATAATATAAAAATTCATAAAAAATATATTAACGTATATAAGATATATAATATTTACATGTTAGATAAATAATTAATATTGTAAAATCCTATATAAAAAGGACTTTAACAAAAAATAAAATGTCATGAAAAAGTTGTAACATTTTAATATTTATTACTATGTCCATTTCGGAAGACTTTCCGCCACATTTATGCCACAAAAACTAAGAAAAATATATAATGAGTGGAGTGTTGGAGGTTAATTTTGTAATTTTTTTTATGTATAACGTAAATAAAGTAGTTTTATTGAATGTATGAGTGCGTCCCAAAGCAAGAACATTTTGTGTAAATATGTGAATATTGTGATGGTGGGATTTAATGAGTTTCTTTTTATAGGATATGCAAAGTGTTGTGGGACGTCCCAATAAAGAAAGTGTACAAAGTGTTCTGGGACGGAGGGAATATTAAAAAATTATATAATTCTTAAAAACTTCATGAAAAATTACATTTTTCGTGATACTACAGTCACGATTATCATCATGACACAATAGGATATTCGAAACCAAACCTTAGAGGCTTATTATTTGGAAAAAAACTACACACAATTGTCCATGACTAAAAATAAACTTTTGCAAAAAAATTATCCTACATGAGTAAATGATTGTCCTTAACTTTTATATATAGACATATCATATGAAATAACCAACCAAAACTATCTCCGTTGAAAATTTGAATGACAATTTATGACCAGAAGGAGTTAACGTAAGCTCAGGTGTCAAAGCTAATTATTCAGCATTACTTCCCATTAGAACCTTAGCTTGAAGAATTATATCACCCATTCTCGTAATAACCAACCTATATATTGGACAAAAAAAATTCATTACAAATTTAATGAAATAATACATATTCAATAAGGAAAAAAAAAATAATATTAAAAGTCCAAACCTTGTTTCATTGTATAAATCCCTTGAGTGATCAATATTTCTAAATAACATTGCCGGTGTTTCAATTTTTAGATTCAGTTCATGATCAAAAACACCCGAACACTTTACACTATTCAAGAATTAAGGAGTATGCACATCAGAAAGATGATCAACGTCTAAATTAACATGGCAATGACTATAAAGCTCAAATAAATATGGATTCATTTTCATTAACCTGAAGCATGTGATCATTTATGGACCTAACAACATCTAATGTAGGATTAAGAATCAGGATAAATACTATCTGTTGGGGAATTAATTGCCTGGATCTATTCGGGATGAATATTTAAATACAAATTTAATTCTAATAATTATTATTAGCATGAATTAATCCTATATTAATTCAAATAATAATTCAACAACAAATCATGCATATAAACGGTTCACATAAATCCTACGCATGCGGAATTGCTACGGGTTTACGTGAACTAACCTCTTGGAGTGGCAATGGTCTCGTCGATGAAAACACACCAAAAAGCCTTCCCAAGTATTCCCTAGTCCTTGCTCGTCAATCCGGTGGAAGGAAGCTCGTGAACAATTAACAAAAGGGAAAATAAAAATTTGTTGCACCACCTTTGTGGATTTACTAATTTTTCCAGCACATGTAATTGTACTTGGGAATGAAATATTCATCCCCTATTTATAGAGGGTGGTGGCCGATTTTTCATGTGGAATAGGGAGAAAAAAATCTTTTCTTGATCTCCAAAAAAAATTATTTTATTTTTAAACACCTTTTTTCAGTTATTGGACTTTATGTTGGGCTACTTGAGGGGCCTTTAGGAGAATTAAGATTGGACCTTCCAATGGATCTTGAATTATTAATATTGAGCCACAATATTATTCAAGCCCATAAATATTAATTAATCCCACTACATAATTAATATTGCACTATCCATCTTAACCCATATTATATTCAATATGGCTCTAGGTTATTATTTCTCCGTGTTTAAGATTATCTAGCCCATTAATTAATTCAAGCCACTGAAATAGATTTCCATTAATTAATATCTTTTTATCCTTGGTAAAGGAACTGTTCAACATTATTATTCATACCGGAAACTAGTTCCACTTGCAAAATTTGGTATGATAAAACTTATGAACCTCCCAAGGGGGCAAATCGAACAAGCGTACTTGCACACGATTCTCCGTATTAAATCTTAGCAATCACATGTGACCAATAATATTGCCCAAGATATAAAGTATTGAATCTCGTTGATTCTCTACCCGTAATAAGTCAAAGCAATAATTACTAACCACACACGATCCTATTTAAGGGACGAAGATTAAGAAATAACGAACCATTGAGGTCTAATTCTTCCTAGTTCAGTTCTGAAGAATTTGTCCTCCTGTAGGTCCTCTTCAGTGCACTAGACATGCACTAGTGTAATCTCTTGGTCAAGACAAGCCAATCTGAGCGTTACACTTCAACCTTTCACGATGGATTGTTCATTTCCATCTAGGTCGTGAATGGTGTACTTTTGGTTACAAGGGACTGTTAATTTAATCTTATGTGATCCGTATCACTAAATTAACTAGAATGTAACATGTACTATTTATTGAAACAGTTATGCAAGAAATATATATAACATTCGATGATATTTACAAAAGATCAATGATAAACAATTTAATTCAATAAATAAGTCCGAAATTCAGTTTGATTATACAAAGTAAAAGCATACTTTCCAATATAATCCCAACAATCTCCCACTTATACTCAAAGTTTGCTTTTAAGTATACTTTAAAGATGTCTCGTGTAGATACGTGACATATAATGTCACCTACACGAACCTAATAATGTCTCCCACTTATACTCAAAGCATTTAGCTCGCGACTTGACAACCATTCCTCCCACATGTCTCTTGAATGTTTCGGAAGACACACTTTGTGAAAGGGTTAGCTAGGTTATCCTCCAATGCGATCTTAGCCACATCTTCATCTCCTCTCTTAACGATTTCTCGCCTAAGATTCCTTTCCTTCGATTAGTGTGCTTGTTTGACTCGTGGACTCTTGGTTCCCTTGAATTTGCAAATCGCCTAACAAATATTGCTAGTCAAATTCGAACTTCATCCAAGTCCACTAAGAAGGTCTAGAGCCAAACCCGGTTCCTTCACCTTCTTCTGGCAACTACTTACCCGCTTCCATGGTTGAGTCGTTGATGCATTTACGCTTCACACTCGTCCATTTCATGGCTACACTTCCCAAATGAAAGCACACTAACCGAGGCGAGATAGTTTACGGAATCTAAGTCCGATTGAAATCCGAGTCCGTAGCCTATGGGGATTAGACTATCGATCGATAAACCAACATTCTATCTCGAGTTCTTTTTTATACTTGAATGTTTTTTAATCGCCATTCAATGTTCTTTCCCTGGTTACTTTGATATCTTGCCACCATGCCAACGAAAGCAAGCGGATCCCGGTCTCGTGGCACAACATTGCATAAATAAGGCTTCCGGCACAAAGAAGCATAAGGAATGCCTTTCATTTCATCTATCTCCTTTTGTGTCTTAGGGCACATTTCCTTGGATAGATGGATTCTATGCCTGAAAGGTACGAAGCCTTTCTTGGAATCCTGCATGCTGAATCGTTTCAAGACATTGTCTATGTATGAAGCTTCTGCGATAAGCCTATCATCATTTTCTTGCGATCTCGAGTGATCTTGATCCCAAGGATGTGCCCGGCTTCCCTAAGTCCTTCATATCAAACCGTTTTTGAAAGCCATGCTCTTACGCCCGATAACACCTTTACGCCGTTCGATGAGCGCGAATGTCGCCTACGATAGTACTAAGAATACCAATGCGATTCCGACACGCTTTTTGTACACACAACTTTCGAACTCGTTTTGATCAAACCCATAAGACTTTATTACATGATCAAAACATTGGTTCCAAGCTCTGGATGCTTGTTTAAGTCCGTAAATGGACTTCATGAGCTTACAAACTAGGTGTTCTTGGCCATTTTCAATGAAGCCTTGGGGTTGTTGCATATAGATTTCTTCATCAAGACTTCCGTTAAGGAAAATTTGCCTTGACATCCATTTGCTAGATTTCAAAATCGAGTTCTTACAAGAATCGACAAGAGAATCCGGATGGACTTGAGCATTGCTACAATGAAAAGGTTTCCTCATAGTCGATCCCTTCTTTCTGAGTATAACCTTTCGCCACAAGCCTTGCCTTAAAGGTTTCCACCTTCCCGACCGATCCCCTTTTTCTCTTGTATACCCACTTGCAACCAATGGGTTTGACCCCATTAAGTGGTTCGACTAGCTCCCACACTCTGTTATGATCCATAGAACCCATTTCGGCTTTCATTGCCTTTCGCCAAGAAACCGCATCCTTGTCTTGGATTGCCTCATCATATGTCCATGGGTCTGATTCGTCTTGACCGGGAATCAAGTCCGAGAACTCTCCTATCCCCATGAATCTCTCGGGATGTTTCACAACCCTCCCACTACGATGATGTTCCGTTTGTGTAAATGTGTTGTTTGGTATATCATCTTGTACAGTTGGCAACGAGGTTAGCCCCCTTAGCTCATTTAAGGTAATCTCACTTCTGGGTCTTCTTTCGTTCATATAGTCTTCTTCCAAAAATCTAAAGTGGGTGCTTATTACCACCTTTTGATCTTCGGGACCATAGAACATACACACTTTTTGTTCCTCGGTTGTATCCTATAAACAACTTTAATTCTAATCGAGGATCCAATTTTCCCGGCTTCCTTGTCCAACATGTAGGCGGACACCCCAAATTCTCATGTGTCTCAAAACCGGCTTCATGCCCGGTCCACAATTCTTTGGGAGTTTTGGGAACCCGATTTGGATGGCACCAAGTTCGAATGTAAGTCATTGTTTCCAACGCATGACCCCAGAATGACTTGGGAAGATCCGCATAACTCATCATTGATCTAACCATTTCCAAAAGAGTTCTGTTTCTTAGCTCTGCAACCCCGTTTTATTGAGGGTTCGGGCAAATACCGATACAATCCTTCATCCGAAAAAGTAGTTCAAAAACTCATCATTTGAGGTACTCGCCTCCACGATTGGATCGTAGAGACTTGATACATTTTTTTCCTATGATTCTCTGCTTGAGCCTTAAATTCTTTGAATTTCTCAAAGGTCTCAGATTTATGCTTCATAAGGAAAATATAGCCGTACCTTGAGTAGTCATCAGTAAAAGTGATAAAATACTCACAACCTCCTCTCGCTTTGGTTGACATTGGACCACATACGTCTGTGTGAACGATTTCTAACACTTCTTTGGCTCTAATCCCCTTGGCTTCAATGCCCTCTTGGTCATTTTACCCTCCAAACATGATTCGCAGGTTGGAATTGGTTCAACTTGGAAAAACTCCGAAGGAACCCTCCTTCACCAACCTTTGGATCCTCTTTGGATTAATATGTCCCAATCTTAGATGCCATAGAAGTGTCTCGTTCACGCCCCGATGAACGTTTTCTTTCTCGGAAAATAGTTGATGTGTTATAGGATGCATTTCGTGAGTGGTGTGCCGCGATTAATTGTATAGAGATTGTCTATCAATGTCCCATAACAGATACACTCATCATTTCAAGAAATGATGTCATTCTTATTAAAAAAGAAACTAAGTATCCATTAATGTAATTTAGAAACCGAAAGTGAATTCTTTTCTAAAATCGGGAACATAAAGAACGTCTCTTAAATTTAAAACTCGCTTTTAAAAGACAGTGCACTTCTCACCTTCGCTTGGTTTTCACTCTTGTAGCATCGCCCAGATGTGATGAGGATCTCACTCCCACTAAGTTGCCGTGTCACTTGAAACCATGAAGCAATCATGATCGAAGTGGATCCCATCAACTACCCACGAATGAGAAGTATCTGCGCTAAATGTGTTTCAACAACTAGTGCGTGAGAATTACCTTTCTTTCCGACCCTTTTGGGGTTGGAACAGGCAAACCTCCATTGTCCTTACCGCTGTTGAAGCACTTCCTCTTTGGATTTTCCTTGACACCACAAGTATTCCTCATCTTACCATTGCCCTTGGCAACAGTTGAGTTTTATTGCTTATGGCTTTTGGTTCTCTTCTTCTTCTTGCCTACCCTTGGCCTAGAAGATGAAGATGGACCACTTGCCGTTCAAAACTTGAGTTTGGTGCCCCATCAACATCTCTGCCGAGACCAAAACTTGCAACAAATCAGATAGCGAGGCCAAAATGCTCACAAACCTTTGGGCAGAGAGTGAAGTACCAAATTCATCTGAGTCTCCAGATTATAATCTGCACTCAAAACCTCAAGTTTGTTCAGATGGGCCATCATTTTTGAGGACGTAATCCCTTACGGGTTTACCCTCCACCATTTTTAGCGACGACATATCTCGCAAGGTGATCTGACGAGTCTCGCATTTTTGACTCGTCAGTTGGCTCATCTGATTTTGGTGTGTCAATAATCCACTTGTGCTTTTGTGCAGTTAGGACAATTATAATTTTTCGTTTCCAATCAATATAGTTTCCATACTTATTCTATTGACTTTAAGTATAATAGCAGTGGATTAAAAAGTTACGACATGCTGAACTGAAATAAATAATAATATGCATAAGCACAAATATATCACAAGGTTCGATCACATGTTTCATATTAAAATCTCAAAAAAAATATGAACATGCATCAGCCAACATCTCAAAACAATTTAAATAAGCCACGTGGGGTGGGTCATTATTTAAACACATTCAAGCAGGTTACAAACAAGAACAGTTACAAACCTTTAATAACTAGATTAATAGTTGGCTCCCACTTGACCAATATAAAATTGACAGGGACTTCGGGGAAGTATATGCATATCAATTCTATACCTAAGTAATAACCATGATTAAATACATAATTATTATTTTGCTTTGAACAAGCCTCGTGGGGAGGGTCATCGTCGCCACTAGTAATAATCCACAATCATCCATTTGGAATTTATTCATGTGAAAGCTATCTTTTGACCGTCCCGTGGGGGGAATTTCTCCAAAAGAATTCACAAATAAATAAATCATGGAGGTCAAAATTAATTCAATTTTATTATTCATAATATTGTCAATTAATTGTTTAAGAATACTTAGTAATTTTCGAAAGTGAGATTTTTCAAAACATTTTCTCATGCATCGCAAATTTAAACACAATTTAAATAAGCATAAAATAATGCATAACATCAAAATAAAAAATTAAACATATTGGGCACATATATCCAATTGTCATGGTTAATTTTTGTCATGTCTTGATCTTGAGAAATCGTCTTCATAGCCTTCATCGTTCGTCTCGAAAAGCTCCCACTTAACCGTCTTAAAAAATGCTTTGTCAAGCCATGTCATCGACCAACTCGCGGGTCGGAGTGCCCGCCTAGCACTCCACCATGTCGAGTGGCGTCCATCTTGTAGCCAGCGCCGCGTCGCCGCCCAGTGCAGACGTCCCGCTCGGTAGTCCTCGGCGGATCTCGGCAGTCATCGCGCATGCCCGCCACAAGCTTCGCCCATGCCGATCCGCCTCACGTGCCGCCTCACCCGCGCTCCTTCTGGTTCGTCGCCCGCCAGCGCGCCTCGGCCGCGCCCGCCCGCGTCTCCGTCGCCACAGGGAGATCCGCCGCTCGGCCCCTCGGCCTTACGTTTCGCCCATGCGTCCGATCGGCACCACGTCAGCGACGTGCCTCCCTTGGCACATTTCGCGCGACTCACGCTGCCTACGCTCGGTTCCGGATCCCGTCTTTTAATTCTTCGTCTCCGCCTCCATTTCCGATCCGGTTACAATTTATTTAAAAAATAAATAAACCTAGATCTAGACTAGTCTATTACATTGATCAAATCAAACAAATTCTAATCCACTCGTGGATTTTCTCACGAGAGCAAAAACGAATTGAACTAATCAATTAAAAACCACAATTTATATGCATGCATAAATAAACACATTAAATTCCATGACAATTGGATACCTGCAAAAAGATCTAGCAATTCTACTATCCAATTTTAAATTTAATGAAAATGAATTAAATTAAAATTTAAAGATCAGAGCCCGAAACCGAGGCTCTGATACCAATTGTTGGGGAATTAATTGTCTGGATCTATTCGGGATGAATATTTAAATACAAATTTAATTCTAATACTTATTACTAGCATGAATTAATCCTATATTAATTCAAATAATAATTCAACAACAAATCATGCATATAAACGGTTCACATAAATCCTACGCATGCGGAATTGCTACGGGTTTACGTGAACTAACCTCTTGGAGTGGCAATGGTCTCGTCGATGAAAACACACCAAAAACCTTCCCAAGTATTCCCTAGTCCTTGCTCGTCAATCCGGTGGAAGGAAGCTCGCGAACAATTAACAAAAGGAAAAATAAAAATTTGTTGCACCAACTTTGTGGATTTACTAATTTTTTCCAGCACATGGAATTGTACACTCACAATTGACGTTTTTCGAAAATACACAATCTATCGACGTTTCAAAATATTTGATATTTTATCGACGCTGATATTTTTCCGAAAAACCAATTTTCGTGTTCACCTGGGAATGAAAGATTCATCCCCTATTTATAGAGGGGTGTTGGTCGAAATTTTGTGCATGAATAAGATGGGAAAATCTTTTTCTTGATCTTCAAGAAATCTTGAATATATCCAATATATTCTTTTCTCCATATTTAAAATATTCCACAAAAATCCCAACTCCTCTTATTATGGGAATTTTTGAAAAATAAGGATCAAGATTCCAAGATTTGAATCTTCTTGAATTTATGAGATATACCTGTATTGCAAGAATACATATCTTCCATAATATCTTTTCAAGAAAATCAAGAAAATCTTTATTTCCCTTAATTATTCAAAATTTTCGAAATTTCATAGTAAATAACCAAGTGGGAGATTTCTTGAATTTAATGAGATAATCTTGTATTCCAAGAATACATATCTTCATTCCATAACAAAATTCAAAGAAAATCTTTCTCCCCTTTTATTTACTATTTTCGAAATTCAGGAAAAATAAGCAACAAAAATTTATTTTATTTTTAAACACATTTTTCAGTTATTGGACTTTATGTTGGGCTACTTGAAGGGCCTTTAGGAGAATTAAGATTGGACCTTCCAATGGATCTTGAATTATTAATATTGAGCCACAATATTATTCAAGCCCATAAATATTAATTAATCCCACTACATAATTAATATTGCACTATCCATCTTAACCCATATTATATTCAATATGGCTCTAGGTTATTATTTCTCGTGTTTAAGATTATCTAGCCCATTAATTAATTCAAGCCACTGAAATAGTTTTCCATTAATTAATATCTTTTTATCCTTGGTAAAGGAACGGTTCAACATTATTATTCATACCGGAAACTAGTTCCACTTGCAAAATTTGGTATGATAAAACTTATGAACCTCCCAAGGGGCAAATCGAACAAAAGCGTGCTTGCACACGATTCTCCGTGATTAAATCTTAACAATCACATGTGACCAATAATATTGCCCAAGATATAAAGTATTGAATCTCGTTGATTCTCTACCCGTAATAAGTCAAAGCAATAATTACTAACCACACGCGATCCTATTTAAGGGATTTAAGATTAAGAAATAACGAACCATTGAGGTCTAATTCTACCTAGTTCGGTTCAAAGAATTTGTCCTCCTCAGAGGTCCTCTTCAAAGGCACTAGACATGCACTAGTGTAATCTCTTGGTCAAGACAAGCCAATCTGAAGCGTTACACTTCAACCTTTCACGATGGATTGTTCATTTCCATCTAGGTCGTGAATGGTGTACTTTTTGATTAAAGGGACCATTAATTTAATCTTACGTGATCCGGTATCACTAAATTAACTACAATGTAACACGTAATATTTATTGAACAGTTATGCAGTAAATATATATAACATTCGATGATATTTACAGCATCAGTGATAAACAATTTAATTCAGTAAATAAGTCCGAAATTTAGTTTGATTATACAAAGTAAAAGCATACTTTCCAAGATAATCCCAACACTATCAACAATAGGACCAATCAGATCATCACTACCTCTAAAAAGAGTATCATCCGGAATTTGTACACCAAAATCATACTCAATTTGTGATTCTACACTTCAATCTCCAATAGATGTTAGTCAATTAGATAAAAACTCTCAATTTGCGTAAACCATTAGCTGATTCCAAATTCTACAACAGCATGTTCCTTGTAAGTTTCAGTAAGATACAATCATTTCCACAAAAGAGATGAACTTATTCTTACGTGAACAAATTAATGTCTCATTCCTTTTGGAATAACCTGGAATATATGTCAAAATCGTCTCCAAACACAACAATCTTATCACCAAAAAGCAAGGGTGCAGAACTCGAAAACGCTAGTCGGGGGGTTCGTGCCCGCCTAGCGCCTAGGCCGCCGCCTAAATTTTTTTTTTTTATTTATAATTTGAAATTTTCATAAGGGTGCAAAATTCAACATAAAATCATAGTCTAAACAATTGTTTCATCAATGACATAACCAAATTAAAATGAATTAATAATAAAAAAAAAAGCCAAACCGATTTGGCACCTAGGCTAAAACCCATTTTTTTTTTCGTTTAAGCAGAACTTCAAGGCGGGCGGCCCTTTAAGGCGATTTTTACATCAATGCCAAAAAGTAATCCAAAAGATAACGGATCGACCATCTGCATAATATCCCTCAAAGTAGTATAAAGGGCTTCAATACAATATATATTTACCATCGGAGCTTCATCCTATATAATGAGATCATTCTCAGTCGAAAGCTCGGCAAGAGGCTATATTGATTAATATTGCAAATAGAATCTTTGGTAGCACTAATTGGAATGACAAGCCTAGAATTGCAGACTCACCAACCAACATCCATTTAAAAGACCAAATCGTGCACTTGTCTCTTCTATTAATGGGCACAACCAACCTAGTGTAACTTGAATATTTTCTTAGTGTCTAAAATACCAAAATCCCCCTATCCATGCGGCAAATAAACAAAAAAAATCGAAGAAAAAAAAACATCAATTTATGTACTGATATTGAAAACACAAATCGACACATACATGATTACCAAAATCAGAAAGAAACGTACACAAATGAGATTAAGTGTATTTAATCTCAAATTTGACACAATTTAGATCATTTCAAGATATTGATTGTTCATCGAAACTTTAAAAATATTGACTTAAAAAAAAACTTGTAAATATATTCATCGAAACTTTCAAGATATTGATTGTTCAACAATAAGAGTTAAAATCAAGTGTCATGAATTCACAAGAATGTAAAAGTCTCATGTTTATCTTAGAGGCATATTTAATATATATATATATATATATATGAACTTTTTTTAGTTCATTTCTATCACCATGATTGATCCCAAGACTTTCCAACTTTAGATTTCTTTGAGTATCTTTCTATGACGACTCAATAAGGTGAATAGTATAAATATTTTTCATGACGGAACCAAATTAGTCTTGAGTACCTAAAATCAGATTGGGATTATTATTTTTTTAAGTCTCAAATGGACATCTTACTAAAAAGAATTTGCACTTGACTAAACTTTTGTGCATTAATGGATTCTTTAGGTGATTGGGGAAAAAAAAAAAAAAAAAAAAAAAGAGAAGAATTGTGAATTGTGATTATTATAATCCTGATTATTAATCTCATTTTATAAGAAAATGCAATTATTATCATATCATATTGAATTCGGAAAACAAATAAAAATATAGTTGAAAATGGAAAGGAAGAAAATTAATCAATATGGAAGAAAAATAAGGACCAAACTAACCTTTTTTCGTCCTATTTGCCAGTTAAAATTAAGAACGAAAAAATTAATTTGGTAAATCTATTTTAGCTAGTTCCAGGTTAAACGATTGAATTTGGTAAACTTAAGGGACTATATCTAAAGTCAAAAGTTAGTGGACTAAAATCAAAATTAATGAAAGTTAAAGAAAAAAAAAAGCATTTTATACCATTTTTTAATATTGTATATTTGCAATATATTTAAATTTTTTATTCTAATTTATAAACTAAATGTATTCTTAAATACAATGTATATACAATTGTACATTATGTTAGTTCAACGTTTGTTATATTCACATTATTAAAATATTATTTCAATACATAATTAATAATATTATATAATTTTTAATTATAATTTTAAATGCTCATGCTTTATCATCATTATATTTTAATTTAAATTATAAAAAAATAAACAATGAAAATCAATATATATCCAAAATGTATTTTAGTTGTGTTGCACATGTCATCTTAAGTTAGGAAAATTATAACCAAATAACATGCAACTCCAAAACTAAAAAAAATATATTAACAAAATATCATAAAGGTTGTTGTAGCTTTTGTTTAATTAAATAATTTATCAAACACTTGGTGAGCAACTATCAATTTTGAGTCAGTGTCCATTTCAGGTTGGTCAACTCGTCGAACATCATCCTGAATTTTTTTATTTTTTTACGATCAAATTTCTTTCAGCAAAAAATTGTATGGAACCTTCCCCATTTTTTTGGTTAGTCAGACTTCGTTTATATATGATGTCTTCTTGTCCATCTTCTAATTTCATCCTTTTTTTTTCCTATTTGTTGTTTGCTTTCGCACCAGAAAATATTTTTTAATGCAAATTCTCCAAAATACAAAATACCATTCAAAGGTCTTTATACATTTTACTCACAATTTTTGTCCTTTTGGACAAAAAATGAAAAAATATAATGTAAAATGGACTAAAATTGAAAATCATAAAAAAATAAAAATTACACCAAAATTTGCTTCAAATTTGTTACAAAATCATGAGTGCAAACATTTTAGAAGAATACTAAACGTTAAAATGAATGTTGTTAGTTTTTTAAGTCATGGCCTCACAATCAAGTTTTTTTTTTTTAAAAAGAACAAATTGAGAAAAATTATGCAGATATCACCTTTTAGGATGAATGTAACAATGGTGGATAGAAATGCACAACAAATATGGTATTAGGTGGAAAAAACCATTCATTTAGTACACTGGATCTAACAGAACGAAAGATACACCATTCATAAATAGAAAAGTAAGTAGGCAATTGAAATCATTCACAAAGAATAACATGAAAAAATATGTAACTGAAATCTATAATGGATGTGCAATTGAAAATAGCTGATGAATAATCAAAATTCTTAATTTGGTTATACCCATAATTCTTCATTCCGTCTCCTCATAATTTAATGCTTTTCGTGTTATAAGTAAAATCTTTTTCATATCTCTCTTCTTTTCGTGAAAATATAAAATAAATGAACCCGCAATACTGAAAAAGAAAAAAAAAAGTTACCAATGGTGACGTTTGCTTTGAAAAAGCGAGGATCCATAAACTAATTCTTGTGTCAGTAATTAGGACAACTTCACCAACAAACGCAGCTCTTTTTTTTTTTGGAATTGTTCACAGACACATTCTTCAAACTCACTGTGACGAATTTTGATTCTAAATTTTTCTAAATATGAGATTGCATTTAGCTTTCTATTTAAGGAAAACTGAAGTCCCAACCAAACCGGGCACCATTGAAAGATATAATTATTCAGAATAAAGAATTCAAATTATTTTCCATAAAATTCAATAAAAATATAATGTTGCATCATACATCTTGAATTTGAAGATGTTCGAGATCTTGATTCTCTTGTGTAGTTATTTCCTTTGTAGCGACATAGATGAAATGGATCTTGATACTATCTAACAATACCAAATTTAGAAAGACACAATTAATTATGAACATTAAAATTTATGTATATCAACATATTTTCATTTTAATTAGAGATTTTAGAAAATACTGAGTAGTCCCTGTTACTAAAAGAGGACATCACTTCAGAGGGTTTGCGAGATAAAAGTCTTGTAAATTAAAACCATTTAGTATATTACTATTTCACTTTGACTTATTTTTCAAGGAAATATTGATTTAAGAACATTGAAATATTCATAAGACATACTCCCTCAGTTTAATAGTTATTGTGATAATTGGAACAGTTTACTACAAAACCTATTATTAACCAAGTTATGAAAGTGAGTAACTATACAGAAAAAATTACATCTGCTGATAAACGTAATTGTACAAAAAACAACGTCAATTTTGAATGATCGAAATGATACTTCATCATACTTTCCAAAAAAAAACAAATTAGTAAAAGGGTTGGCTTCTCTCGCGGACTCACCAACACCAACAAACATCCATTTTGAAGATCAAATCATGCACTTGCATCTCTTTTTCAAGGGCTCAACCAACCAAATGTCACTTGCATATTTTCTTAGTGTACGTCTAAAGGGCCAAAATCTCATGCCATGCGTCAAATAAACCACAAAATCGAAAAAAAAAAAAAATTTATGTGCTAAAATTGGAAACACAAATTTACGCATAAATGATTTAAAAAAATCATAAAGAAACATACAAAGATGAAATTAAGTGTGTCAATTTTCAAATTTGGAACAATTTTTCATGGCCCAGTAAGAACTCAAGCTGCGACATTGGCATTAAAAAATACTTGTAAACAGAAACATTGAAATTTTCAAAATATTTGGTTGTTAAAGAATAAGAGTTAAAATAAAGCGTCATGAATTTGCAAGAATATAAAAGTCTCACATTTATTTTAGAGGCAAATTAAGAGAAAAAAAATCTGAATTTTCTTGTATTGTTCATTTCTCCCACTCTAATTGATCCAAGACATTCCAATTTTAAATTTCTTAGAGAGTCTTTCTGTGAATGCTTAATAAGGTGAAATGTATGAAAAAATTCTATGACAGAAACAAAGTAATTAGTCTTTAACACCTAAAATTAGATTGTGAATCTTATGTTAAGTTTCAAATATTTTTTTTCATAAAGAGCTGCACTTGACTAACTTTTTTACATAAACTGCTTTCTTAGGTATATAAATAAAAGTAAAAAAAATAAAGAAAATTTATGATTATTATAATCCTGAAGCTTAATCTTATTTTATATGAAAAGCCAATTGTCGACGTATCTTATTTAATCCAACAAAATAAATAAAAAAATTATGAAAATAAAGGGGAAAAATATTTAACATGGATGGAAATTAAGGACCAAATTCAACTTTTTCATCCTTTTAGCTGGTTAGAATTTAGGACGAAAAAGTTGAATTCAATAAACCTATTTTAGCTAGTTCAAGGACAAAAAGATTGAATTTGGTAAACTTAAGGGATATTTAAAAAGTTGAAAAAAGCTAGCGGACTTAAATCAAAATTAATGAAAGATAAAAAAAAACTACTTTAATACTATTTTTTAATATTGTGCATGCAATATATTTAAATTTCTTATTCTAATTTATAAACTAAATGTATTCTTAAATATAATATATATGCAATTGTATATCATGTTGGTTCAACATTTGTTGTATTCACTTTATTAAAGTATTATTTCAATACATATTTAATAGTATTGTATAAGTTATAATTATATTTTTAAGTACTTATACATTATAATCATTATATTTAGTTTTTTTTTATTATAATACAAACTAATAAAAAAGATTGATACCCATCAAATAAAATTAATAAATATTTGACATCTTAAGTTTTACACCTCGCTAGAAAAATAATAACCAAATTAACAAAACTCTTCAAAAAAAAAAATAACAAACAATCATAGAGTATTGTGTAGGTTTTTTTCAATTAAATAATTTATCAAACAATTGTTGAACAACTATAAATTTTTGGCAATGTCCATTTTAGACTGGTCAATGCGTTGAACATCAACAAAATTTTGGATTCTTGACGATCACATTCTTTCAACAAAATTTTTTATTCTTGACGATCACATTCTTGAAGCAAAATTTTGTATGGAATCTTTCCCAATTTTTAATTAGTCACACTTCATCTATATATGTTGTCTTCTTGCCCTCCATTTTCAACCTTTTTTCCTATTTTTATTTGCTTTCACATTAGAAAATATTTTTTTAAGAAAATTCTCCAAGATGTTTAGAATACCATTTGATGATCTTTATACAATTTGCACTCAATTTTGGTCCTTTTGGACCAAAATGGAAAAAAAAAAGGTAAAAAACTGACTAAATTGAAAATAATAAAAGAACTTAAATGAGACCAAAACTTGCTTCAATTTTGTTAGAAAAATCATGAGTGCAAATGTTTAATGATAAATTATGAGTCAATTAACACCTATATGAAATTTGAATTCCCTTTATGTATATTTTTTCAATTCAAGAATCTAATGAACATTTATTAGTGAAACTTTATATAAAAAAACATATGTCCCAAATATAGGATTAAGAGGATAATAGGGCAATATTTTACATATATCGTTAATAATAAACATATTTATAGGCTATTTTGCAGAATTTAATTTTATGCTCAAAATTATAGTATTGTATTAAATAAGACTAACTAATAATAACATATTCCTATGATTATTTAATTTTAAAAAATAATAATATATAATTCTTACAACAAAATAGTTATTTTTACAATATCAAAATTTTAGTCTATTTGACAGTTGATTGACTCATAATTTCTTAGCAATATATTGCCTCCAAATTAGAAGAAAAAAATAGGAGACACAATAGTCAGGATGCTATTGCAATGGTAAAAAAAATCTCAAAACACGTAAACAATTTCTCTTCCTTACTCGTCTGTCTAACAAAAAAAAAATCATATATACATATTCCAAAATAACGCATTACATTCCAAGAGATTTTACGACAACACAAATACGACATAAAATTATCAGTATCACATTACTAAATCGTTATACAATTTTTTTATTACATTTAACATCTATTACAATTCTCAAATTTAAGCTTAAACGCAAAAGAAGTAGGCTGAAAAAACTACATTCCATTAAAATATGACATTGAAATAGCGACCCAAGCAAACTGGACCTAAATCAATAGAATAGCCACGCCAATATTTTAGAAGATTCAATGAGCAAAAGTGCGAAGATCGCCAATGCAATAAAATCTAGATGAACATACAAATTCATATGCACAGAAAAATCCATACGTGACAGAACTTTAATCCCAAATCAGACGAATATAACAAATGAATTCGAACCAATAAACTGAAAATACTATAATCAAATAAATAAATAAACAAATTGAGAAAAAATTATATGGAGAGATGATTCGAGATTGTCACTAAAATTATAAAGTAGAGACATTGTATTCTAAATTTAAGCCACTAATCGGGGGTGTGGATTATATCAATAAACATTAATCAAGATCAAAAAAATATTAAGTGCTTTGTTATGTTGGATTATTAAAAATTGAACAATTTTATATAAATTTGTGTGTTGCTCTAAAATTGGTATAAAGAAAGTATTAAGACAAATTTAATGCACAAAATTTTGTCTCCATGACATCATTTAGAAGTAATTATGTTTAATATTTAGTATTAAATTTAATATGGTTGTTGGCATATTACATGGTGTTTAAATGATATGATCCCATTTGGTGATTTTATTGAATTAAAGTTTATTATCTTTATTGGGATGAAAAACCAAGAATGACCAGTACGTCCCCCTAGAAGAAGAAGTGAAGCTATACCACGGGATGCTACATTAATAATAATTATGTCATTAGACCTTAAACTTGCAGACAATGTCTTCCAAATTAATGGTTTTCCGGTTCCACCGTATCTGTACACAAAAAATATTTCATCCTTTCCAGAATGAACGGTCTTGAGTATTGATTCATAAACTTTGTGTTGTTCATCATTAAGTCTACTAATCAAATACTCAAAATCATTCTTCAAATTTAATCTATTGTATGCAAACTTCATCATTAACAATCTATTTCGAGGTGAATAATTAGAGTCGGAGCCTGCTATAGGCATACCTTCAAAGTATACCGCAGAGCCTTGCTTACAACTCTCAACATTTTGTCTGTTTCTATAAGACAACTGTTCTTTATTTTCATCGGTCATCGTCAATTCTATATAAAATAAAAACTAAATGTATGTATTACTTAATTTGATAATACTTGGAATAATCACATATTATATAGGCTATATGTATAATAAAAAATATTTTATTGCTGAAATAAAAAAATATTTATTGTCTTTCAATTAATTCTTTTAGATATATGTCTTTTATACAATATTTCATTTTTTTTTATATTTGCGATTGAAATCAGTTTATGTGAAACTTTTGTGAAAATATACTCTATAATACTTTCAATGATTTACCTACTCATTGGTAGTTAAATTTTCTAACTAAAATTTCATAGTTTTATAAGTTTAATTTAATTTAATTAATAATAATTTTTACAGTGTTAAAAGTTTTAAAAATGTTAAAACAAAATAAATTATATAAAATTTATATTTAAATACATCATAATTTTTGTTTTAATAGGTGGTTTTTTATTGAAGGACACTTATTCTACATACAATTTTCATAAAATAATATGTGGCATAATGATTTGCTTGATTGGATCCAACCAATAATCAATTAGTATTAGAGGATGAGATGCATAAAATGAAAATCTATGAAAATAATTATATATCACTAAATCAAATTTTACAACTTTTAATATTAAAAAGAATATAATTTTCAAATGAATCAAACAATTCAATCTAAATTATGACAATTCTAACAATGTTTAATCACCTTAATAATACTATAAGTTTGAGAAATATATAAAATCTTAAAAACTTAACTACTTTAATATTATAAGGTTTACCATATACACAAACAAAATAAGTTACTTGATTGAAGCCAACCAATAATGATCATCAACTTATGTTTATAAGAATTAATCTACATATAATTTTCATAAAATAATACTTGGCATAATTATTTGCTTTATTGAATCCAACTAATAATCAATTAGTATTAGAGGATGAGATGCATAAAATGAAAATATAGGAAAATAATTATACATAAACAAAAAAATTACAGTTTTTAATATTAAGAATAATATAATTTTTAAATGAATCAAGCAATCCAATCTAAAATATGACAATTCTAACAATGTTTAAACACCTAAATAATACTATAATTTGAGAAATATATAAAATCTTTAAAACTTAACTACTTTAATATTATAAGGTTTGCCATCCACACACATAAAATGAGTTGCTTGATAGAAGCCAACCAATAATGATAATCAACTTCTTTTTATAAGAATTAATCTACATACATTTTTCATAAAATAATACGTGGCATAATGAGTTGTTTGTTTGAATCAAACCAATAATCAATTAGTATTAGAGGATGAGATGCATAAAATGGAAATTTAGGAAAATAATTATATATCACTAAATCAAAATTTACAGTTTTTAGCATTAATAATAATATAAATTTTAAATTAGTCAAGCAATTCAATCTAAAATATGACAATTCTATCAATGTTTAAACACCTAAATAATACTATAAGTTTGAGAAATATATAAAATCTTAAAAACTTAACAACTTTAATATTATAAAGTTTACCATATAAACAAACAAAATGAGTTGCTTGATTGAAGCCAACCAATAATGATCATCAACTCATTTTTTTCATTTTTTATAAGAATTAATCTACATATAATTTTCGTAAAATAATTCATGGCATAATGAGTTGCTTGATTAAAGAGAACCAATACTGAATTAGTATTAGAGAATGAGATGCGAAAAATCGAAATCTAGGCAAATAATCATATATACTAAATCAAATTTTACAGTTTGTTAATATTAAGAATAATATAATTTTTAAATGAATCAAGCAATTTAATCTAAAATATGACAATTCTAACAATGTTTAAACACATAAATAATACTATAAGTTTATGAAATATATAAAATCTTAAAAACTTAACTACTTTAATATTATAAGGTTTTATCATCTACACACATAAAATGAGTTGCTTGATTGAAGCCAACTAATAATGATCATCAGCTTCTTTTTATAATAATTAATCTACATACAATTTTCATAAAATAATACATGGCATAATGAGTTGCTTGATTGTATCAAACTAATAATCAATTAGTATTAGAGGATGAGATGCATAAAATGAAAATTTAGGAAAATAATTATATATCACTAAATCAAAATTTACAATTTTTAATATTAAAAATAATATACTTTTTAAATATATCAAGTAATGCAATCTAAAATATGACTATGCTAACAATGTTTAAACACCTAAATAATACTAAGTTTGAGAAATATATAAAATCTTAAAAACCTAACTACTTTAATTTTATAAGGTTCATCATATACACAAACAAAATGAGTTGCTTGATTGAAGCTAACTTATAATGATCATCAAATGCTTTTGTTAAGAATTAATATACATACAATTTTCATAAAATAATATGTGACATAATGATTTGTTTGATTGAATCTAACCAATAATCAATTAGTATTAGAGGAGGAATTGCTTGATTTACCATATACACAAACAAAATGAATTGTTTGATTTATCATACAATAGAAGCTCGAGTATTTTGTGAATTAAGAATTTGTGACCAAATATGTTTCGGTAAATTTCTGAAAATCTTCGTTTAATATTTGATACGTTCTTTCTTTTCCAAATCTTCACAATTATAATCATAAATGGTTGTACAAACAAAACTATTGATATGGAGTAGTATTGATATTCAGTAAAAACTACTACAATAGTAATGCTATAAAAACAAACTAATTATCAAAAGTAACATAATTGTCTAATTCCTTCTTCGCAACTATAATCTTTGCTAAAATAAAAAAAACATCATGATAAGATTATTTTTATAAAAACGATTGTTGGGCAGTAAAATTAATAAAAATTAAAATCTATAACCCTAATATTACAAACTTCCTTCAAGTATTTAATTTTCTTCAGCTTCTTCAGAGGATCCACACAGTTCACCATATACGACATGCAAATCGTCAATGTCGTTGAGTTAAATAATTGGCTTGAAATGTCGTTGAGATAAACAATTTGCTTGAAAATAGAAACACGCTCGGTTTCAATCTCATTAGTATCATATAAAACTGACAAAATTCCTAACTCACTGAGAATTGTCCTAAAATTAAGAGTAAAAAAAATATAATTCTTAATACACAAAAAATAAAATGGAACTACTACTAATGAGATTGAAAAAAATGGAGTGTAAAACTTGGAGTGTAAAACTTCTCTTTATATAGGTTGGAGAACCAAAAATTTGTCCTCGGAATAAGCAAGTAATAAAGAGGCAACTAATTTCATTTATGTATTTATCAAAACTACTATGAATAAATTGAGTAACAAATTTATGGTTAAGATTGATTGTTGAAGATCTAACGGTGGAGAAAAAAGAGCGGGAAAACAAAAATGGTAATATGTAGGTGTATTATATAGTTATAGATATATGTGCAAATAGATAATTATAAAATATAAAATGTAAATAGAGTTTCATAGATGTAAATTATTAGTAATGCGTCAAAATTGAAAATTTAATTTTAAAGTACTCTTATTTCAGACGATCTCATGTATATGTGACATTATGAGACGAAACTCCAGTTTAATATTTATACCTCACGTTGCTTTAAAATATATTTTTCGGATAACTCATATAATCGATCAATGGATCATATTAATATGTGATGAAAATCCATCTAAAATGTCTTATATATTTTATTTTTTTATAACTCGATATTCGGTCTATTAACAATCTTGAATCACAAGATGAAGAAGAAGAAAGGCTTTCAATAACCGTGTGAATTTACAGAGAATATCTCAATGGAAATTATGAATATGAAAAGTGAATGTAAACCTAATCTAATGTTCCCTTATAAAGGGGATTTCTTAGTAACTGAAACTTAACTAACTTAACTATCACTATGAAGTAACAACTTTACAAATATGAATAGCAACTCTATTATTGAGAGTAAAAGTGAATAACACTTTTACTCTTTATACCCTCCCTCAAAATGAGAGTGAATGTTGAGAAGTCTCATTTTGGATTTGAAACTGTTGAAAGTTGTTGGCAAGAGGGGTTTTGTGAACATATCTGCCAAGTTTTCTTCAGTAGGAATGTGGATGATGTTGAGAACTCCTTCCTTGATCTTGTCCCTTGTGAAGTGACAATCAGTGGATATATGCTTGCTCTTGTCATGTAGGCATGGATTCAAGGCCATTTGGAAAGCAGACTTGTTGTCTGTGTATAGTGAAGATGGTAGTTGAACCGGTACCCTCAAGTCCTTCAAGATGTAGATGATCCATTGGATTTCACAAGATGTGGATGCCATTGCTCTATACTCAGCTTCTGCTGAAGATCTACTCACTGTGTTCTGTTTCTTGGACTTCCATGAGATTAATGAGTTCCCCAAGTATATAGCATAACCTGTCACACTTTTTCTAGTCTCTAGACATCTTGCCCAATCACTATCAGTATATGAGTGTAATTTGAAATCATTAGAAGCATAATAGAAAATGCCTTCACCTGGAGTACCTTTTAAATACATCAACACCCTGTGGACTGCAGTCATGTGTTCTTTTGATGGATTGCTCCTGAATTGGGACAGGTATTGAACAACATAAGAGATATCAGGTCTAGTGACTGTCAAATAGAGCAGTTTTCCAACAATCCTTCTATAGAGTTTAGGATCTGTTGTGTTATCTTTGGTGGCTTGAATGAGTTGAAGTTTGGAATCCATGGGGGTGTTACATGGCTTGCTGCCTAAGTAGCCAAAATCAGTGAGAAGGTCTAAAGTATACTTTCTTTGACATAAAGTGAGACCTTTCTTTGATCTTGCCACTTCAATACCAAGCATGTATTTCAAAACACCTAAATCTTTAATAGTGAATTTCTGATGCAAATAAGACTTGACATGATTGATTTCACTTAATGAGTCTCCAGTAACAATGAGATCATCCACATAACAAACAATGATAGTCAAATAAATGGTAGTTTGTTTTGAAAAGAGAGAATTATCAGCTTTTGATTGAGTGTAGCCAATTTCATGTAATGACTCAGAAAGCTTTGTAAACCACTGTTTGGAGGCTTGTTTAAGGTCATAAAGACTTTTGTTAAGTTTGCAAACTCTTGATTCATTTGCATCACAGTAACCAGGAGGTGGAATCATGTAAATTTCTTCATTTAAGTCACCATGTAAAAAAACATTATTTACATCAAGTTGATGAATAAACCAATTTCTAGCTATGGCAACAGAAAGAAGAATTCTCACAGTAGTTACCTTTACAACAGGGCTAAAAGTATCAAAGTAATCAACACCCTCTTGTTGAGTATACCCTTTTGCAACAAGTCTAGCTTTATATCTCTCTATATAACCATCTTGTTTATATTTTATTTTAAAAACCCATTTGCAACCAATACAATCCCTATTTGGAGGAAGAGGAACCAAAGACCATGTCTTAGTTTTCTCTAGAGCATCTAACTCAGCCTTCATGGCTTGTTGCCAATTGGGACTGTCTTTGGCTTGATTATAGGTTTTTGGTTCTTGGTTTTGAGAAATAGAAGCAGTGAAAATTTTGTGATCATATGACAGTTTATCAGTGGCCAAGTAATCAGAAATGTCATATTGTTTCCCAGTAGGAAAAATAAAATTAGCCACAGATGTATCATGACTCAAAGACTTTGGCAAAGATGTTTCATATACTTGCAGATAGGCAGGTTGAGATCTATTTCTAGAAGACCTTCTAATATTATCATCAGGTTCAGTAACATGTCTATGAGATATAACATCAGGTTCAATAGCCTGTCTATGAGATATAACATCAGGTTTAATAGCCTGCCTATTAAAAATTGTAGCAGGTTCAATAGCATGTCTATCACAATCAGAGATCTCCATAGAATCAGCAAGTTCACTAACAACATCTTGATGTAAAAGGTCAATATTATGTGAACTAGAAACAGAAACATCATGACCATCATAATGAATTTGAGTACAAGTATCATCTTCAGAATGATCATCGGAATTTAAAAAGGATTCTCTAGCAATCAATTGTTGAACAAACTCATATGCACCATTTTTATCAACATAAGGAAACATTTGTTCATAGAAAATGACATTTCTAGATATAAACACCTTTCCAGAAGACAAATCAAACAATTTATAGTCTTTTGTCCCAAAAGGATAACCTAAAAACATACATTTAACAGCTTTAGGATCAAATTTTGTTATGTTTACAGACAAAGTGTTTGCAAAGCATAAACAACCAAAACTTTTAAAAAAGGAATAATCAGGCAACTTTCCATACAACTTTTCAAAAGGATATAGGCCTTTAATAACATTTGAAGGCATTCTATTAATCAAAAAAACAGCAGTTGGTATGCAATCACTCCAATATGTTAAGGGCAAATAAGATTGAAACAGTAATGCTCTAGCAACTTGCAATAAATGTTGATGTTTTCTTTCTACTAAACCATTTTGTTGTGGGGTCTCCACACAAGAAGTTTGATGAATGATTCCTAAATTGTGATAGAAATCATATAATAAAAATTTTGCACCATTATCACTTCTCAAAACTTTTATTTTCTTCTGAAATTGGGTTAAAATCATGTTATAGAAATTTTCAAGTGAAATTTTGACATCAGACTTTGATTTGAGCAAATAAATCCAAGTACACCTAGAAAAATCATCAACAATTGTAAGAAAAAACTTTGCACCAGTATAAGAAGCCATAGAGAAAGGTCCCTAGATGTCACAATTAGGGGTGACGGCGATGCGGCATCGAAAATTTTTTTCACCATACCGTTATTCATCAAAATTTTTCGATACCAAAAAATTTCATACCGTTGTCGTGCGAAAATTCGGTATACCAAAATTTCGTATACCAATTTTTTTTTATCTTGCCGATATTACATACCGATACCGCATCAAAATTTCAATATATATTTCGGTAAAATACCGTTATATATTTTTTTAGGTATATCGAAATTTTTCCCATTTCGATAATCGAAATTTTCTATATTTTCATACCGTTATCGTCCAAAATTTTCAATGCATCAAAAAAATTTGGTATACCAAAAATTTTGATAAAATTGATATTTTTCGGTACGGTAAGTGCGGTATACCGATATTTTCGGTATTTCCTCCACCCCTAGTCACAATGAATAAGATCAAAACAACCAAGAGAAGTATAATTACTAATAGGGAAAGGCTTCTTCTTTTGCTTAGCAAGAGGACAAATGTTACAATGAGTATGAATATCAGCAGAAGACAATCCTAGACCCTTTATTTGCAACATCTTATCATGGGAAATATGCCCTAGCCTATTGTGTCATAGATTGAAAATACCAGATTTAGTAGGTTTAGCAGAATGCACAGAATGAGATAGTCTGAACAGGTACAAACCCCCATGTTGTTCAGCAGAATCAATCACCTTGTGGGAGTCCTTGTCCTGTAAAACACAACTTGAAGCCATAAAACTAACTGTGCAATTAGAGTATCTGGTCAAATTACTAATAGAAAGTAAGTTAAATGCAAAATCTGGAACATACAACACATTATACAATGTTAAGTGTTCATTAAGAACAATTGTACCCATACGTGTTGCTGTAGAGATAGCATTATTTGGGAGGCTGATCTTAATATTAGCTAATATTGGAGGTGTAGTAAAGCACTCCAAACTAGACACCATATGATCAGTAGCTCCTGTGTCCAAAATCTAGGTGAACAACCTATCATTAACAGCAGAATGAAAACAATAAGGATTACTTCCCTGTATACCTGGATGATCATGCTTAGCAGGAACATTAACAGATGCAGATGGAGGAGGGTGTGCAAAAACACCAGCAGCAGAGTGCATGGACTCGTGAACAGGTTTCTGAGCTTGTTTAGCTAGGGACAACAGTTGTTCAAGAAGCTCTTGAGTGATAAGAGGATTAGAAGCCTTTTCAGGGGAAAAAACTGACACATTAGCAGCTCTTTCTTTCCCTTTTCCACCCCTTCAACCCTTCCAACTAGGAGGATAACCAATCAACTCAAAACACCTATCTACTGAGTGACCATTCCCATTGCAATTTGTACATTTCAACCCTTTTTTCTTATCTTTATAAAACCTGGAATTGTTTGCCAACATAGCCACGGACTCAGGCATCACAGGATTGGGTAAAACTAATGCCCTCTTAGACTCTTCTTGTAAAAGTAAGGCATACACTTTAGCCATTGGAGGAAAAGGCTTATGCAACAAGAATTGACTATGAATAGGCGCATAAGACTCACTCAAACCTATCAAAAATTTCATAACACAATCTTGTTCTTGTGCAGCAGCATAGTGTTTAGGAAGATCACATGTACAATTGCCCATAGCACCACAATTGCAAGAGAAAACAGCCTTATGACTAACATGCTCATCCCACAAGTATTTAAACTCATTGTAATAACTAACCAAAGATTTGGATCCCTGAGCATTATTAGTTAAAGATTTTTCAAGCTGAAAAATCTTAGACAAATCAGAACACTCATATCGAGCAATCAACTCATTCCATACTTCACGAACAGTTTGATAATACCTCAAGGTCTTCTTGATTTCAGGGGAGACCAAATTCAGAACCCACTGCAACACCAAGTCATTCGCACGAATGTATGCCGCATAAACCGCTCTATCCTCAGGCGCTGGAACGGGAAGCGAACCATCCACAAGCGGAAGCTTGTTCTTCACACTCAAGCCACGAGCCACAGACTGCCTCCAGGAAATAAAATTCGCCCCATCCAGAGGCTCCAGAGCGATGGACATTGCAGGGTTATCGTTGTGGTGAAGAAAATATGGAGAAAGCGGATTAACCGTAGGGTCAAGAGATACACTCTGAAGATTCGCCGCCATCGAAAATACAACGAAGAAACTGAAAGAAATCGAACAAGAAACGAGTGAAATCGCAAACGCGACAAAAAGAAACAATGAATTCAACGCAAAACCTGCTGAAATCGAAAAACCCCACAAAAATCCGAATCAATTTGATTCAGAAATCAAACAAAACGAACGAGTATAAAACTCAAATCAGAGGTGGAAGCAAAGGATCGAAAATGGCATTACCAGTTTAAAATTGATACCGTATTAATAATCTTGAATCACAAGATGAAGAAGAAGAAAGGCTTTCAATAACCGTGTGAATTTACAGAGAATCTCTCAATGGAAATTATGAATATGAAAAGTGAATGTAAACCTAATCTAATGTTCCCTTATAAAGGGGATTTCTTAGTAACTGAAATTTAACTAACTTAACTATCACTATGAAGTAACAACTTTACAAATATGAATAACAACTCTATTATTGAGAGTAAAAGTGAATAACACTTTTACTCTTTATACAAGAGAGTTTTGCCTCCTTCTGCATATATTTATATATAAGCAAAAAGTTAATGATAAGGCACCAAACTCAAGCTTTGAAGGCAAGTGGTCCGTCTTCATCTTCTAGGCCAAGGGTAGGCAAGATAAAGAAGAGGACCAAGGCCATAAGCAATAAAACTCAAAAGTGCCAAGGGCAATGGTAAGATGAGGAATGCTTGTTGAGTAAGGAAAATCCAAAGAGGAAGTGCTTAAGTATTTAGAGGACAATGGAGGTTTTGCTGCTCCAACCCCAAAAAGGGACGGAAAGAAAAGGTAATTCTCACACACTAGTTGTTGAAACTTGTTTAGCGGCGATACTTCTCATTCGTGGGTGGTTGATACGAGATCCACTAATCATGTTGGCTTCATGGGTTCTGATCCGCAACGTAGTGGGGAGTGAGATCCTCATCACACCGGGCAACGTTATTTAAAGTTTGCAATGCTACGTAAGTGGCGGATATTGCAATGCTACGGTATAACAATTCTCGCAATACTACGCAAGTAGCAGAGACATTGCAATGCTACATGAGTAGCGATTAAAGCAATGGGAGAAGTGCACCTATCTTTTGAAGATAAAGTTTTTTGAGATTATCTTTGTGTTCCCAGGTTTAGAAAAGAATTCACTTTCGGTTTCTAAAATTCGATTAAAGGACACTAAGTTTCTTCTAATAAGAATGACATCATTTTTTTGAAATGATGAGTGTATCTATTGATGGAAAATCTCTATACAATTAACTGCGGCACACCACTCACGAAAATGTATCCTATAACACATCAATCGCTTTAGAAAAAAGAAAATGTTCATCGACGAACGCGAGATACTTCTTTGGCATCTAAAATTAGGTCATATAAATCCAAAGAGGATCCAAAGGTTGGTGAAAAGATGGTTCACCTGGAGCGTCTCCAAGTTGAATCGATTCCAACTGCGAATCATGTTTGGAGTGTAATATGATATTTTGAGCCAAAGGGAATAGTGCCAAAGAAGTATTAGAGATCGTTCACAATGTCGTAGTTCAATGTCAACCAAAGCAAGAGGAGGTTATGAGTAATTTTATTGATGATTACTCAAGGTACATTTTCCTTATGAAGCATGAACACGAGACCTTTGAGAAATTCTAAGAATTTAAGGCTCAAGCGGAGAAACATGTGGAAAAACGTATCAAGTCTCTACGATCCGATCGTGGAGGCGAATACCTCAAATGAGTTTTTTTGAACTACTTATCTGATGAAGGGATTGTATCCCAGCTCACCGCACCCGGAACCCCTCAACAAAACGGGGATTGCAGAGCAAAGCAACATAATTCTTTTGGAAATAGTTAGATCAATGATGAGTTATACGGATCTTCCCGAAACATGCCTTGGAAAACAAATTGCATTCGAACTTGGTGCTATTCAAATCGGTTCCCAAAACCCCAAAGAATTGTGGACCCAAGCGCAAGTCTAGTATGAGACACATGAGAACTTTGGGGTGTCCGCCTACGTTGGACAAGAAAGCCAAATTGGATCCTCGATCGTAATTAAGGTTGTTTTGTAGGATACCCCGAGGGAACAAAAGGGTGAATGTTCTATAGTTCAAGATCAAAAGGTGGACATCCGCACCCACTTTAGATTTTGGAAGAAAACTATAGAACCAAAGAAAACCCGGTGTGAGATTACCTTAAATGAGCTTAGAAGGCAAACCTCAATGCCAATTACTAGATGATATACCAAACGATACGCTTTCTGGCCAAGCCTTTTGTTAGGCAAAATGAAATTCATGGGAATAGGAGAGTCCTCGGACTTGATTCCCTAATCGGACCCATAGACATATGACGAGGCACTCCAAGATAAGGATGCAATTCTTGGCAAACAAAGAATGAAAGCCAAAGTGGGTTCTATATTTCATAATAGAGTGTGGGAGCTAGTCGAACCACTTAATGGGGTCAAACCCATTAGATGCAAGTGGGTATATAAGAGGAAAAAAAGGATCGGACGGGAAGGTTGAAACCTTTAAAAACAAGACTAATGGCGAAAGGTTATACTCGAAAGAAAGGGATCGATTATGAGGAAATTTTTTTTTAGCTGTAGCCATAAAGTCCATCCGTATTCTCTTATCGATTCTTTTTCGACCTTTTGAAATCGGCAAATAGATGCCAGACAAATTTTCCTAACTAAAGTCTTGATAAAGAGATCTATGTGCAACAACACCAAGGATTCATTGAAACAAGCCAAGAACACCTAGTTTGTAAGCTCAAGAGGTCCATTTACGGACTAAAATAGGCATCCAGAGCTTGGAACCAAAGTTTTGATCATGTTGTAAAGTCTTATGGGTTTGATCAAAACGAGTTTGAAAGTTGTGTGTATAAAAAGCGTGTCGGAACTGCATTGGTATTCTTAGTACTATACGTAGATGACATTGTGATCATCGGGAACGATGTGAAGGTGTGATCAGACGTAAGGGCATGGCTTTCAAAACAGTTTGATATGAAAGACTTAGGGAAGCCGGACACATCCTTGGGATCAAGATCACAAGAAAATGATGGTCGGGTTATCACAAGTTTCATACATAGACACTGGTTTTGAAACGATTCAAAGATGCAAGATTCCAAGAAAGGATTAAGTACCTTTCAAAGCTTGGAATCCATCTATCCAAGAAAATGTCCCCTAAGACGCAAAAGGAGATAGATGACATGAAAGGCGTTCCTTGTGCTTCGGCTGTCGGAAACCTTATGTAAGCAATGTTGTGCACGAGACTAGATGGAAATGAACAACCATCGCGAAAGGTTGAGGTGTAAGGCTCAGATTGGTTTGTCTTGACCAAGAGATTACACTAGTGCATGACCGATTTGGAATAGGACCTCTGGGAGGATAAATTCTTCAGAACTGAACAAGGAAGAATTAGACCTCAGTGGTTCGTTGTTTCTTAACCTTCATCCCTTAAATAGGATCACGTGGGATTGGTAACTATTGCTTTGACTTATCATGGGTAGCGAATCAGAGAGAGATTCAATACTTTTTATCTTGGGCAATATTATCGGTCACACACTGATTGCTAAGATTTAATTGAAGAATCGTCACGCTTGTTTGATTTGCCCCTTGGAGGTTCATAAGTTTTATCATACCAAATCTTGCAAGTGGAATTAGTTTCCCAGATGGATAATAATGTTGAACCGTTCCTCGACCAAGGACAAAAGATATTAATTAACGGAAAAGCTATTTCAAAGGCTTTAAATTAATTAATGGGCTAGATAATCTTAAACACGGGAAATAATGACCGGGAGCCATATTGACCGTAATATGGGTTAAGATGGATAGTGCAATATTAATTATGTAGTGGGATTAATTAATATTTATGGGCTTGAATTATATTGTGGCTCAATATTAGATATTCAAGATCCATTAGAAGGTCCAATCTTAATTCTCCTAAAGGCCCCCGAGTAGCCCAACATATAGTCCAATAACCTAAAAGGTGATTAAAATAAAATAAATATTGTTGCTTAATTTTTCCTCTTATTTTTAAAAAATTATGGATAAAAAGAGGAGAAAGATTTTCTTTGAATTTTGTTATGGAATGAAGATATGTATTCTTGGAATACAAGATTATCTCATTTAATTCAAGAAATCTCCCACTTGGTTATCTATATAGTATGTTTAAAATTTTGGAAAATATAGTGGGCAAGAAAGATTTTCTTGATTTTCTTGAAAAGATATTATGGAAGATATGTATTTCTTGAAATACAAGAATATCTCATAAATTCAAGAAGATCCAAATCTTGGATTCTTGCACACTTAATATTTTCGAAAATTATGCCATAATAGAGGAGGTGGGATTTTTGTGGAATATTTTAATTATGGGAAAAATAATATAGGAGATATATTCAAGATTTCTTGGTGACCAAGAAAAGTCTTTTCCCACATTGAAAAATCACACAAATTTCGTTCACCCTCCCTCCTATAAATAGGGGATGATTAGTTCATTCCCAAGTACAATTCCATGTGCTGGAAATATTAGCAAATCCACATAAGTGGTGCAACAAAGTTTATTTTTTCCTTTTGTTAATTGTTCGCGAGTATCCTTCCACTGGATTGTCGAGCAAGGGCTAAGGGAATACTTGGGAAGTCCTTTTGGTTAGTCCGTCCGACCAAAGCCACTGCCATCCCGAGAGGTACGTTCACGTAAACCTTTAGATTCCGCATGCGTAGGTTTTACGTGGCTTTTTATATGCATGATTTGTTGTTGCAATTATTATTTGAATTAATATAGGATTAATTCATGCTAGTAATAATTAATTAATTAAATTTGTATTTAAATATTCACCCCGAATAGATCTGTGCGAATCATTCCCCAACAGTATCAGCTTTTGATTGAACATAACCAAAAGCTAATAAAGTATCAGATAATTTGTTAAAACATTGTCTAGATGCTTGTTTCAAGCCATACAGACTTTTGTTTAGTTTGCACACCCTAGTATCAGTGGGAGAACAGTAACCAGGGGGGTATCATGTAAACCTCCTCATTAAGATCACCATGTAAAAAAGCAGTATTAACATCACATTGATGAATAAACCATTGTTTAGCTACAGCAATAGAAAGTAGAATCCTTACAGTGGTGATCTTTGCTACTGGAGAAAAGGTGTCAAAATAGTCTATACCTTCTTCTTGGGTGTACCCTTTTGCAACTAACATGGCCTTGTATCTCTCAATGGTGCCATCTGAATTGTATTTTACTTTAAACACCCATTTGCACCTTATGCAGTGTTTTCCCTGTGGTAAAGTAACAAGAGACCAAGTTTTTGTCTTTTCCAATGCCTCAATCTCTTTGTTCATAGCTAAAACCCAAATTTCATTTTGTATAGCTTGTTTATATGTTTTAGGTTCCACAATTTGATAGATTGAAGCAGTGAAAGCTCTATGAGTAGAAGAAAGCATGTCAGCAGAAAGGTAGTCAGAAATAGGGTACTTACATAACATATTTTCCTTTTTAGAAGTATGAGTAATAGAATTAGGCAAAGTAGTTTTGTATACATCAAGATAAGTAGGAACATGTCTCACCCTCTCTGATCTTCTGAGGCCATCAGGTTCAATGTTGTGTAAAACATTTTGATGCTCAGTTATGACAGTAGGGTCATCATGTAAAGAATAATGAATGTCAACAATAGAATCATCTATGTTGTCAGGTTGAGAGGTATCAATAGAATCTGTATTTGCAACAGGAATATGTGAAAAATTCCCAGGTGGAGACTCATCATAAAGAATAGTGTCATGGGTATGTAATGCAGCTTGATCAAAATCAGAAATATGTTGATCAACAAATTTATCAGTTTGAGGTTTATCAGAAAATGGATAAATGTGTTCAAAAAATTTTACATCTCTTGAAATAAAAAGTTTTCCAGTGGATAAATCATAACATCTATATCCTTTAGTACCAAAAGGATAGCCCAAAAAAAACACATTTTGTTGATCTTGGATCAAATTTTCCTCTGTGATTTGATAAAGTACCAGCAAAGGATAGACAACCAAACATCTCATATATGAAAGATCAGGAATTTTCTTATACAACATCTCAAAGGGAGATCTATTTTGTAAAACAGAAGATGGAAGTCTATTAATGATGTGTGCAGCAGTTTGAACACAAAAACTCCAAAATTTCAAAGGCAAACATGACTGAAAAAGTAATGCCCTTGCAACTTGTAATAAATGTTGGTGTTTTCTTTCTACAACATCATTTTGTTGAGGTGTTTCCACACAAGAAGTTTGATGAACAATTCCCAAAGTATGGTAAAATTCATGCAATAGAAATTCTGTACCATTGTCGCTTCTAAGAATTTTTACTTTGGTTTGAAACTGAGTGTGTACCATTTTGACAAAATTTTCAAGTGAAAGTTTGACATCACTCTTTGCCTTTAACATATAAACCAAGTACATCTAGTATGATCATCAACAATAGTAAGGAAATACTTATTAACACCTAAAGAAGGAATAGAGAAAGGTCCCAAACATCGCAATGAATAAGATCAAAAGCAGCAATAGAAATAGAGTTAGTAACAGGAAATGAACTTCTTTTCTGTTTTGCAAGAGGACAAATATCACACACATGAGTATTCAAAACTTTATTCAATTGTTTTGGCATATTTGGCAAAGGAAGTTGTAACAATTTCTTATTAGAAACATGTCCTAACCTTGTATGCCACAAAATAGGGCTAACAACAAGAACATTATTAACAGATCTAACAGGAACAGACTTGATGCAGTATAAACCTCTAAATTGTTCAGCAGTACCAATCACCTTCTTGGTGAGGTTGTCCTGCAAAACACAATGTAAGGACAGGAAGCTAACAGTACAATTAGAATTGTTAGCCAAATGGGATATAGAAATCAAGTTGAAAGTAAAATCAGGAACATAAAGGATATTATAGAGAGTCAAAGACTCATTCAAGATCACAGTGCCTTGAAAAGTAGCAGTTGTTATTTCATTATTGGGAAGCTTGATCTTTATGTTAGTTGGTTCTGGTACTGTGGAAAATAAAGCAAGATCACAAGTCATGTGATCAGTTGCCCCAGTATCAAGAATCCAACTAAACTTGTCAGAAGAAAGAGTATGAAAACAGGAGTGTATACCTGGTTGTATACCTGTAGAGACATCAGCAGGGGAGACAAAAGCACCAGCTACACTATGAGAATTGTCATTTCCCTTTTGCATCTTTGCATAGATCAAGAATTGCTCAAACATGTCTTATGTGAATAGAGGATTTGTCATTTCAACAGACTCATCATTCTTAACCATTGCATTAGCTGTAGAGTCAGTCTTAGCACCAGAAACAGGGCCTCTAGGACCCCTAGTGCCCTTCCAACCAGGGGGATACCCAATTAGTTGAAAACATCGATCCACTGTGTGACCAGGGCTCTCACAGTGGCTGCATTTCAGAGGCTTTTTCTTGTCTTTAAAAAACTTAGCATTCTTGGCTAACATAGTTATGGACTCTACTGGAGTAACATCACATTTAAGTGCCCTCTGAGACTCTTCTTGTAAAAGGACAGGATAAACTTTGGCCAAGGTGTAAGAAGATGATTGCATCAAAATATGACTCCTAATAGCCGAATAACTATCATCCAACCCTACCAAAAACTTAATCATAGCATCCTTCTCTTGAGTCCTAGCCACAATCTGAGGAATCTCACAAGTACATTGAGCCAAAGCACCACAGTTGCAAAGTAAAGCAGGTCTATAGCTTAACCACTCATCCCAAAGAGATTTGAAAGTATTGTAATAAGCAACTAAGGACTTAGAACCTTTAGAAATGGCACTTAGGGACTTTTCTAACTCGTAAACTCGAGTATCATCATATTTAGAGTACCTGATATGCAGCTCGTCTCAAACGTCTTTCGCCGAGGTAAAATACTCCAGCGTGCGCTTTATATCCGGTTTGATAGAATTTAACATCCACATCAATACAAGATCGTTGGCACGAACCCAGGCCGCACGAATAATCATATCACCATCTTTAGGCGGGGGAATCAACGTACCATCGATGAGAGGAGCCTTATTCTTCACACAGAGAGCACGCTTAACAGCGTGACTCCAGGAAACAAAATTGGTACCGTCGAGAGGTTCCAATACAATCGCGATAGCCGAATTGTCTTGCGGATGTAAGGTCAATGGAGAGAGAGGATTCTCCACAGGATTGAGGGAAGCACTGTTGTACGCCATGAAAAACGAACAAGAAAACTCAAGAAATTTGATGAAAAATCGAAAAGATAAATCGTGATAAACACGAAATCGTGATAGACACGAGAAGAAGCAAGATTCGAGGGAAAAACCCAAAGAAAATCGATCGAAACAACACGAATCGACCGAAGAGGCAGTGGAAAACAGGATCAATTGAATCCCCAAAGTGAATTCAACAAGAAAAACTACGAACCCTAGCGTATCTTCAACGAATTTGATGAATTAAATCGATCAAAATGTTAACTGATACCATGTAGAGAATAGGAATCAACATTCTAAACTTTGAATTGAAATGAAAGGAACGGTTCTCAGATGAGTTTGTTACAAGATGGTAAAACTGAATAATGAGAAAGGAGGAGGTTGAGACCTATTTATAATGTATGGTCAACAACCAGTCAACTAACAGTATTAGAAAGATAAACTAAAAGTATTAGTAAGGAAAAATCTATCATATATCTTTAGACAAAAAAAAAATCCATTTAATACACTAGTGGAGCCAGTAGTGAGGCAGGGTGAAAATTAAATGTTGAGGTGCATTAAACTTTACACGTAACAATATTTTTGTGTTCACTTAATTGCTTCATATACGAGAACAAAATATAAAACTAATTGAAAATTGAGTCTATGTATATCTATATTTTTAACAAAATTTTCTCTCAATCAAATGCATCAGACAATCTTCAAGTAAATCAATTACATCTTTACCATAAAATGACGGGCATTTGCGACGGGTTTGCAATGGGAATGATCATTTAGGAAATCAGAGTCGAAATTTGTGACAGACAAGAAATCCATCGCAAATTGCAACGAGTTTTAAAATGAGTCTGAGGAACACATATTTGAGATGAGCACTCGGCACAAATCGTGATTTTAATTTTATTGCGATTTCCTCCTTTCATTCACGAATACTAGATTAGTCTTGAACATGATGAAGTGTCTATTCAAATAACTTAATCAATTTATCTCCAATCACTAATTGATCACTTATGTCACACTTGACCACAAAGTCCAAGTTGATGTGCATTGGACAATGACTTTGATCCAATTATGATGAGAAGATGAGTATTCTCTCTAAATCCACTTTGAGGAATGAATCATTTTCTTGTCTCAACTACCACACACATGTACTTCGTGATGAACCCAATCCAAGCCATATCTACCCATAGACGGGTGCAAGCGTCGGTCATGGTCAAAGTTCATCACTCCACACATGTCGTGCGTATTGACCTCAAGTCAAACGAGTATCGCATCGCTTCCACTAACCGAGACACCCGTAGACACATATAGTGGAACTACATCAAACGGTTTCTTAGATGGGTATACCAATACCCTCTAAGGTATTTGTGCATCCATCATGAGATACCTAGTATCTCGTAGTAAGTGAGATCTTACTACACTCTCTAAGAGTATGATGCAGATTGCACACCAATCTCCATTGTATCATCAATATCCCATTCTTGATGATCCTCGATCAGGGCTATTTGAGAATCATGCTTAAGTCATCCGAGTTCCCACTCACTCAATGACAGCAGTGATCCAAGGGAACACAGATAAGAACAAATGCAAACAATCAAACATAATATTCTAATGAGTGCAATGCCATACATTTAATATTAAATAAACAATAATATTAAACCAACACTGAATATTATCTGAGTATTATGTCCTTACAATGGATTGTCTCTAGGACACTAGCACTAACACACCGTACTACTCTCGATCCGCTTATGTCGTCTCTAGTTTGACCATAAATGGGGTCGTGGGTCCCCCTTGCACGCGATATGACTCGACTGAAGCGTCGAGTCGCCCGCACGAGTCTAGCGGCGGCGACGGCTCAACTGCATGCGCCGCTTGCCTGTTCGTCTGGTGTATATATATCTGTACAGATCCATGTTTCATGTTTGGGTCTGTTTGTTCGATTTAGTTGGACTATCTCGAACGCTTGGATGAACTAAACTCCATTGTTGACTATTTTTGTGATTAATTGGATTTAATCTGAAGAACTGTTGATGAATTGTTGGTTTCAGTTGTCTCGATCGGGAAGGTGATTTTTCGGGCAGTGATGAGGGAGGGGCTATTGTGCAGATTTGAATTTCAAATAGGCCCCTCCGTGCAAATTTCAAAAATTGCACATGAGCCCTAGACAAATTAACTAAAATCAATTAAAGTCTGATTTTTTGAAAATTAATAAAAGATTAATTATTAAAAATTGGACTTATTGGTTGGACCAATAATGAAATAATTAATTGGATTAATTAAAAGATTGATAATTGATTAAAATTGTTAAACTGAAATTTGAAACTTGATTATACGATGATCGTTATACGACTCTTTTTTTTAACATTCAAATTCATTTATCAATTCTCCAAGTTCCTAAGACTTATTCGGGTTGCATGTTTAAAATGTTAACGCGTTCAACACTAAAATTTTCTCGAAATCTTTCAATGAGAGTTCAGAATTTTTCTCATTTGATCCGCCATCCATTATCATTACTCCTCTCATATTAAGGGGAAAGGGTATGAGTTTGATGGTTGATGCTATAATTGTTAGAGAGCATGCAAAATAAACTGAAACAAGGAGACATCAATTGGGGTATAAATTCAATTCAATAGGTAAATCAAGGATCTAGTTCTTCGAGTGTTTCCCCTCAATTGATTCTCTTGCACAATAAAAAATTTACGCAAATCTTGATTCTAAATTAATGATGCAATTAAACTAGTTGACTTATTTTTTAAATTTAATTATCAAGAAATACGCGATTTCAAGATTAATTATTTTAATGAATTACCCCGAAATATATTATTCGAAATTCAACCTAAAGAACAAAATAATTAATTAAAACAACAGGGTACTAGACTATATTACGCGACGCTGGTTTCAAACAACATAGACTGGTTTCAAATCACACGGGATCTCCTGTTATACAATAGTATGTTACATCTCCTATTACATCCTTTAGATTTGCGTCATGTGTTGATTTCATAATATCTATAAATATAATAATAACATCCTAACATAACATTTTATCTAATTAGGAAACTATATTTAATTTTTAAAAAAATTAATTACTTCCAAATATCATTCCAAAAAATCTTATAAACATATTTATAATTAATTAATTTAAACTACACATATAGTATAAATTAACCAATAATTAAGTTTATTAAATTATTTAATTGAAGCACGTATATTATAATCTTAATCTATTATCCGAATGATTGATGGTTTAGGGTTTATGTTTTTCTTTTTTTCTTTTCTATAGTTTTATTTCAATATTTTTAACACCCGTCCCACCCAACCGGCATCTCGATTCAATTCAAAGACAAGTGGTTCATGGTTCACCCGACCCGAATAATTAATGGTTTAGGGTTTAGAGTTCACGGTTTAGGCTTTAGTTTTATGGTTCATGGTTCATCTAAATTAAAAGTAAATCCAATTGCACAAGCATCACTCAAATAAATTTGATGTGATTAATATCATATTTATATATAATTGTAAAAAAAATGGACGATAAAACTGGGTTTTATTATTTTTTTCTAGTAAGTTTCCATATTTTATTGAATTTTAAATTTATACGATAAATTAAGATTATAATATATATACTCACTCCAATTAAATAATTAATAATTATTGATTAATTCGTATATTTATTCTTTAAATTAATTAATTATAAATATGTTATACTAAATTTTTTTGGAATTAATGAAATTTGGAAGAAATTAATTTTTTGCTAAAATTAAATATAGTTTCCTAATTAGAAAAAGGGGTTATGTTAGGACGTTATTCTTATATTTGTAGATATTATGAGATTAACACGTTGCGAAAATCTAAAGAATGTAACAAAATATGTAACACTATTGTGTAACAGGAGATCCCGACTGATTTCAAACAACATAGATTTTGGACAAAGTCTAGTATGAAAATTTGCATACATGAAAATATTCAATTTTGACTAAGTCAAAATGAATTTCCCAATTTTGACTCGGTCAAAAAAGAATTTGCTGTTACTAAGGGGATTTGAACCTTGGTCGCGTAGGCATAAACTTGCAGCGCTTCCCACTATGCTACATCAATATACAGTAAAAAAATTGGGCCGATCAATTTGTTGTCCCATATGCGATCACACTATGCTACATGAATGTAAAGTAATAAATTTGCGCGAAAAAATAATGCAGTTATTGAGAATTGAACTCAAGTCAATGAACATAAAATGTATGAATATTAACCAATATATTAGAACAATTTAATGCAGAAGATTAAGACTTTATATATAATATATGGTGTTTATTTATTTTAATTAAATATGTATATTTAATTATCGATTGCTGAAATTTTTTGAAATTTTAAATATAATAAATAGTGTTTATTTATTTTAATTATGTATGTAATTTTTAATATGTTTATTACAATTCAAAATAATATAGCTAATTCTAGTTATCTAATTGATTTAAATATATAAAAAAATATTTTTATTAGTACTCCTATTTTCAAATTGTAAGTATAATATATTCAAAATCGTATTTTTTTTAATTATTGTAATATTATATGTTTTGCATTTAATATTTTAGTTTTGATTAGATAACCTTCATAACTTATCTTCATTTTTTTTTTTTTAGATTGTAATATTGTTATATGTTTTTCTAATACTGTTGTGTTATTTCCTATAATACTGTTAAGTTTTTCTTGTAATAATGTTTTAGTTTTTATTTAAAATCAAAATAGAAAATGTTAATGATTGTTATTACGAATTTTAATACTGCTTCAGTTATGTATTTAATACACTTCAAATTTTTATTTTATTTTCTTATTTTTTTGGATGCAATACGTTTATATTATTACATGTAATACTGTTATGTTTTGCATGTAGTACTGTTTTAATTTTGCATTAAATCTAGAGAATAACTGAATTTTAAAATTTTACTGTTTTAATTTTGCATCAAATTTAGATAATAACTAAATTAAAAAAAATGATTTAAAAAAATAATAATGCATCAAATCTAGAGAATAGCTAAATTAAAAAAAAATTGATTTAAAAAAATAATAATAAATTTGCGCCAAGCATGGTTAGAACCCGCGCCTAACTAGAAAAAGAAGTTGCCTACCATCAAGCTACAAGGTGATATGAACTTATGCATTATTTCTTTTTCTCTACTTATTTTTATTTTTTATTTTATTTAAAAAAAATAATAAACCTAATTTAAGTGGGGTTCGAACCCACGCCTAGCAGGGCGAGCAAAAAGTCACCTGCCATCAAGCTACAAGCCAATATTATTTTTAAATTAGTCGCTTATTCTTTTTATCTACCGCGTGTTTTGACTTGCAAGATCCACAAAATTCAATTGCTTTCCTAATTTGGATGATTTTCATGTGTGAAAATTTTCACACTACACCTACTCTAGACTTTGTTATGCCTAGATGTAATATCCTCGATTTTCTACTTTAGTCACATAAAAAAACAATTAAAGATTTTTTAGTGTAATTCACCTAGTAATAATTAATTGTCACTTATGCATAGTTTATCAGGCTAACAAAGAGATGAAATAAAAAATGGTCCTAAAAATTTATTTACCCATTTTAGTATTTCTTGTTTCATTTGTTGTCCTTTCATGTGAAAATTCAGAATTTCGGCCGGAAAAGTTACCGAAACATGGCTACAGGTCTGTCGTAGCATAGAAAATGGCACCAAAAAGGTATCGAAATGACGGACTTAGTGAGAGAATAGTATAGACATCGACCCTCGCCTCAACTACTTGAAATTAACCACATGAATGAATGAAATTCACCATTTTAAAGTCGCGGTTTTAGAGGGAGGAGTAAGAAAAACATGAAAATGATTGAGGGTGCGTTTTGCTTCCAGGTTGAGAGACAATTCAAATTAGAGTGGTTGCAACTGTCGACACTACCAAAATAAAAGAATTAGGCAATTTTCTGAACAAAAATTTGATTTTTTCTGACGAAAAGGATAAAAATGATAAAGTAAAAACTTATAGAACTATTTGTGATTACATAAGAAATTACATGACCATTTATGATTTTATCCCGACTAAAAAATAGTACGTATCTAACACATTACATAAATCAAATTACAAAGAAATCAAAATAGAATTAGCAATCTATTACTACCTCCATTCCACATAAATTTGCACAGTTACTATTTGGTTCGAGTTTTATCGAACGAGTTTTTTATTAGTATTTGAAATAATAAAGTAATTTAAGAAGACAGTATGATAGAGAAGGATTAAGACTATTATACCTCACTTTAAAAGTCACTTTATTATTTTATTTATTAATAAATAATTCGCTCGCTAAAATACGAGTAAAAAGGTAAATGTGCAAATTTACGTGAGACCAAGGGAGTACTAATTAATTGAGAATTGAATCAATCAAGATTCTTCGTCATATCGAACTAAAACACCAAATCAGCTGAACATGGCTGCAAAAATCCAAACTGACGTCTCTCTTCAAATGTTGGGTCAACATAACTATCTCATGGGCCTATTCACTATTGGGCTGAATCCAGTAAGCAGTTCCCAACACTAGGTCTTTTCTCATTGTTGTACATTTTTTTCCTATTCTGCTCACACCCAGCTTGTCCATGAATCTTCAAAATACTCCAACATATATTTGAATTGCAAACGATGTTTATTTTGGAATCGAAAAAGTCAAATAAGAAAGGATACAAAAAATCTGTAAATTGATGAAGTTAGGATAACTGGAATGGGGAAGAGTGAAAAATTAACCACAATAAAAATTCACAAAACGGTGTGTGGGTCTAGTGAAATGTATGTCGTGTTTCACTTAAAAATGTATTTCCTTTATTTGTCTCGAATTCAATTCAACATTTGTCAAAATATTATATTCAGAATTTAATTTAATATTTCCTAAAGTGAAAATTAAACAAATCAATCAGCTTAAACTATCCCCTTCAAACCACGGATGAATCTATCCATCCATCCACACTCTCTCCTCCACATCACCTCCACATCATTTACTTTTAAATACTCTACTTTTTAAACAAACACTTATTAGGGAATTTAGGGTAAATATATACATTACTTGTCATTATTTTATCATTAAACCTCCAACACAAAACTACTTATTTTAATAAACAACTCTCTTGTTAAACTCCATGTAAATATTAAATATTCAATTGATTCTTGAACGAAGAAGTATCACTTTTCACACTAAAAATATCACTTAAAAAAATTGATAAGATTTTGATTGAAAATGATCATGTTTTTTTTAATAAAAGTGTCTATCACGTTTCTCATAAGATAAAAACTCATATGAGACGGTCTCATGCATGAGACGGGACACAATTCTGCACAAATCACACCTACCCCTTTCAAAGTGTTGAAGCGTCAATTCTCAACTTATATTTCGTCTCATCGTGAGACCGTCTCATGCAAGTTTTCCTCTTCTCCTAAATAATTATCTTAATTATCACTTTTTACTAAAAAATTATCATTTTTAAATTCTGGTAAAGGTTAATTTCATATTAATTCACGGCTTTTAATCTCATCGCGACATTTTGAAATCACCACTCTTATAATCTTATGTTATTTTAATTTGGTGCACACTTTCAAATCATAAAATGATTTTTTTCAGCCACACACCAGACACTTCTCTTATCCTTTTTTAGACGATTTCATCCATGTACATATATAGATCTTTAGTTAAAGCACTAACACATGCATCGAAAAATTTGTGTAGAAAAATTACAAACCGTGTACCAAATTGAAACAATTAAAGAGGAGGTGAATTTATACAAATATATTAAAAGACATGATTAAATTGAAATTGAGCTTAGAGATCGTGAATTAATATAAAATTAATCCTTTTAGTAATGAACGAATTAGCGAGAACCTATTATATATAATGAACGGGTTATGCGGTATTTGGTTAACCACAATTAAAAAAATTCAGAAAATAGTGTGTGTGTGTGTATGTATATCTATAAAATTGATTTCAAAGTAAACAATTTCACAGAAGAGCTACACTTATTTCTGTTGAAAGCATATATGTCTCCCAAACAAATCAACTCAAAACAATTTCTTTACCTAGTATTCATAAATTTGTGTACTATCACATAATATATACAAATCAAATCAAATAATCAACAAATAATTAAAAAAATCCACCACTATCACAAGCCAACCGTGAACGGCACACCGGTAGCCGGCAGCCACAGCCGGCCCGCAATAAGGCCAGTCGCCGTAAACGGGGCCGCCTCCTTCGCCGTCGTCATAACATGGTACCCGGACCACTTAACCCGGGCCTCCGTCCCAGCCCCCGGCCCGAAATTGCCATACTCCCCATAAAACAAACTAGTCAACGCAAAATCCGTGTCCCCCCACTTTGACCAGCCTTCCGGGTCAACCAAATCACCGATATAACTCTTCATAACTACGGTCCTAGAGTACTCCTGCCACGGCCTGCCCAAATACGTCTTAACGGAGCCCAAAATGGGTATGAGGTCGGGCGCGGGCATGACCCGGCAGGCTTGGATGGATATGCCCGTGTTCTGGAACGGGTCGCCCCGGCCCTGGGCGGTGACCATGTTGGCCTGCCCGGGCAGGGGCTTCCGGACGTAGATGACGCAGTTTTGGAGGACGACGGCGGCGTTTCCGAAGATGATGTCGACTGTGCCGTAGATGTAGCAGGATTTGTAGAACTGGCGCTGGGCGTGGGTGAAGAGGGTGTCCTGGTACCCTTCGAAGCTGCACGCGTAGAATACGGAGAGGTCGGAGGCGGACCGGAGGGCGACGGCCTGCCCGCTTTCGGGGCCGGCTGTGTTCTGGAATGTCATTCCGCGGGCTATGAAACCGCTGCCGTCGACTCCTGCATCAATTGTATAATATATGTATCTGATCATTTCGAAATTGGAATATACGATAATTAATTTTATATACTTAAAAGAACTGAAAATTAACTCAAGGTTCCATTATCCATAGACTAGAAAATATATAAACTTTGAGATTCAAATGATAAATGGAGTTTGAATAACAAATGGTCCCATAATTTTGGCCTCAAATATGTTTAGTCTCATAATTTTTTTTATCGTTGATTTAGTCTCAATATATAATTTTGATAATGTCCAATTTTTGTCCCAATTAAATTGCTCGGAAAACTCAAAATGACGTCGTTTTGCCTTTTCAATTTGGGGTTTTTTTTTGGATGCTGTCACTAGACCGCCACGTGTATTTTTAAGTATATTTTACTAATTCTTGCATTCAATTATGTTTTAATTAATTAACAAGTTCAATTAATTTTTTTCACAATCGAAATAAAATTGTCAATTATTCACTTTAATTTGTAAATATTTAGTTGTTTTCACAAAGTCATGTCCTGTAGTACCCTAATTGCACAGTAAAATTAACGGGACACATAGATGAAACATGCCTGTCAATATAACTAAAGCATACAAGCTAAATTTAACTCTGTGAAATGAAGAGCGCAGTCCAACTTAAATATGGTAAGTGCCCAGAAGGTGCATATGAGACAGACTTGATGGCTTTTTTTTTTTTTTTTTTTTTTAATTTCGTACATACTTTGTCGTTCGGATTACATGGAACTTCTTGATTTTTGTCGTCACAACCTTAATTTTTTATGGTACCAAAATATTAAGGAAATTAATTGTAAAATGCATAAAAAAAATTCGCAATCCAGATATATAAATTCCAAATTAACTGCCAATTAAAAAATTAAATTACTTACCAACAGTAGCCGAGCTATAGGTGGTGTACCCAGATGAGACGCTCCGATTACCCGTTATCACCGTATGCCTAACTCCATCCCCAACCAACGTCACCTTCTCCATGCTTCTATTTACCACAATATTCTCCTCATAAACTCCTTTCTTCACATACACTACCACCCTCCCCGACCCAACCCGTTCCGAAACCGCATAATTTATCCCCTCCTGAACCGACCCGAACCGACCCGACCCGTCCTGAGCCACCACCACATCCGCCTTACTCTTCAGACCCGAATCCAGCAACAGCCTCCGATCCCGACCCGTGACCCACCCCGGAAACCCACGACCCGGTTTCTCGTTTGTTCCCGTAATCAGAGCTGCGTTTGTCGCGAGGCTGTTGCTTATCAGCTTCGAAACGTTGGCAGTGATATAAACAGGTGAGCCGCATAGCTGGAAGTTGGTCAACGCTGTGCTGAGCCATGTTTGACCGTCGTGAGCCGCGAAGCCGGCTGGGTTTGTTGTTATGGCTTTTAAGGTGGTGTTTAGTTGGAAAATTGCGTGGTCGATTAGGTCGTGGCAGTCTTTATGGGCTTGATGATTAGCCGAGCCGAGCTTGGCGGCTCGGCTTTGTGCAGCCACGGCTTGCTCCATGGCGGCTCGGATTGTCATGGTTCGGAAATCGTGGTGCGATTTGGGGTCGAATTGGTGCATCAAGTAGTTGCATGGGTCGGGGTGGGGGGTCGTCAAGCACCATCGTGCGAGGGGTTTATTTGTAATTTCGTCATCTGCTAATACTGAACCGTACAAGTATGTGATACTAGCTAAGAAGTAGAAAGATAGTAAGGAGGAGAGTTTGCACATTTTAATTGTCATTGTGCGTAGTGTAGGAAAATTAATTAATCTATATATGCTTTGTTTGTGAAAATTGATATATTAGGATTGTGGAGGGAAATTAAGTAGCTAGTGGAATATATATATATATATATATATATCTATATACGTGTATGTAAACGCGGAAAAGATAAAAGTTACTTTAGTTTCAAACTGACGAGGCCGATCATTGTTTCATGTATAACGGCAAATACACTCAAGGCGGCTCCAAATGACAGAAATTAAGAAAAAAAGATTAAATATTTTGTAGTCCAATAATTTTATATTGTTTTTGAAGTTGATTTCGATTGTTTTGACTTTTTAATTTTGGTCCTATAAATTTTTAAAAATTGGAAATTAATCTTTAATATATTGCATCATGTCGCTAAACATGTAATCCCCACATTTGTACGTAATTAATTATGATATTTTTCTCTTTAATTTCGAAACATCACCAAAATTTTTTAATCCCAATAATTTTGGGTCCGGTTTTGGGTTGGGTTTAAAGACAACTTGGATATTGAAAGAAAAATTTGAATCAGCTCATTTTACCGGGTTTAAACTGACTTGAAAATCCAACAATAAACAAAAATATGCAGAAATCACCATTTCTCCCTAAAAAAATATGTAGAAAAATATCAACTTAAAAATTATAAGGATAAAAAGTCCGGGCAACATTTTAAAATTAAAAGGGAAAAAATAAACTAATTACACATGTGGTGGTTGTTACCTGTTTGGTGATCTGTTGCAGCACAGTTTAAAGAATCAATTTCAAAATTTTGAAAACTTACAAGACCAAAATTAAAAATTCAAAAAAATCAGGACCAATTTAAAAACGCTGTAAAGTTAATTAATGGACTACGAAAAAAATTAATACCTTAAAAAAAAACGAAGATATATAGTAAAGTGATTAATTGCTTAAACAGTACTGAATACATTGAATTAGTTAGCAGTTAGTACTTACAACGGCCAATTAAGTGTGAAGTACTAGTGCGGCGCCGCTGACAAAATATATCGCGGAAGCATGATTTTGGAGCTAAGCAACATGCACAAATTATAACGAAAAAACAGAACTAATATTTCAACAATATTTAATTTGTACATGAATTTAAATATTCAAATATTCATCACAAAATTTAAAATGAAATAACTGGGTGTATATATATGGATAAAATATTTTTAGTTAAAAATGTCTCACGCAAAATCCATTTATTAATATTATATGGTCTCTCGTGTGATCTTTAATTTGTTGAGAGTTGTCATTACATGATCATTGTCCGCCTTGATTCACAAGTTAGCGCGTAGCTATACCCATATATTAATATTACTACACAAAGATGAAGGGATCTTTTCAGTACGATCGAAACAATTAATATTCAAATATTATTTTCTAAATACATCCTTAGTTCATGTACTTTAATTTCATCCTTTGTTTTACCCTAAACACCGTCTTGCTGCTCCCAGAAAATTCAGAGTGAATTTCTTCAATCTATTTATTTATTTCAGGCTTTTGATTAGTCAAACGATAATAATTTAACTCATAAGCTTGTATGATTTATCCACTACAAAAAACACTAATTTAACGAGGGAAATTAAAGAGTGGAGGGTTGAGTTGAAAGAGGGCTTTAACGAGGGCAGAACCCTCGGCACGCTCAACGAGAGCTGAAAACCCTCGGTAAATCCCATGGCACGATCAACGAGGGCTGACAACCCTCGGCAATTTCAACGAGCACTGTCAACAAGGGCGTTTCCCCCTCGGTAAATCCAAAATCTCGTGCCCGTCTGACACGCCGTTTCCCGAGGGCATACACCCACCCTCTTTAATGCCCTCGTCCCATTATATATAGCATCTCAATTCAACCCGTTTCGTCCATTTCGTCCGTTGGAGAGGAGAGGAGAGGAGCTAGGCGAAAGTTTTGGAGAACAGCCCATTTCGTCCACTTGACGTAATTATTAGTTATTTAATTATTTAGTATTAGTATATTGTGTATGTAGTATTAGTTGTTTATGTATCTAGTATTAGTTGTATTAGCTTAAATTTGCTTGATAGCTTAATTTTGTATATTTTAGTGTATATATGACCGCACTGTCAAGGTGCGACAAAAATAAATACCCTCGTCTACTCTACTAACTCGTAGTAGTGGTAAGTAAGAGGTCGATCCACATGGAACGTAGAATAATTATTATGCTAATTGTATGAATTTACGAAGACAAATACGTAACACAAAATGGGGGGTTTTAAAAGGAATTTTATAACTACTATTAAAACAATAAATTACTAAGAAACCAATAATTAATTTAATTAAGAAAATTTATTAGTAAAAAGGAATTCCAATTCACAGTTCATTTATCCCTCGACTTTAATGTTGTTAACTGACAACGACGTTTACTCTATTTAACTTTAGGATTAATGTCCCTCAGTAGTCAACAAGTTCTGGCTACCGGTTATTATCCCTTAATTATACTCAATTGAAACAAGCTCTCTAATGATTCTTTTCAACTGAATAGTCTAGATACGATCTAAATTTAATCCAGTCAAAAGCATTAAACACTAGGATAAAGGACAAACGAATTCCCGAATACGCAAGCTCGATTCGAAAGAACCCGATTTAAATCACCCTAGCAAAATACTAGTTGCTACCAATTGCCATAAATCTATAAAAATTACGGATTACAAATTTATGAACTAACAGACATACAAGAATTATCTAACCTAGGTGATCAATCCAAATTAAATATCCAAGTATGTTGAAAGTTAAAATAGATGAAATAAATAATCTCAAGATAAATATTGTAAACATCTCAGTTCAATTAACAGACATTAAAATACGAGTTCAGAAATCCTTGAATTGAAATAAAAAAAATACTAACTAAAATTAGTTGCAGGCATCTTCATCCCTGCGCAAATCTCCAGCCGCCTCCCCGCAGCGTGCGTCCTCTCCTCCACTGATTCAAAAACTGCCGTGTAACTCTCCCTCTTAGGCGTTATATACTAATGGGTTTAGTAAGCCCAATACCTATGGGCTTTGATTTAATCTCTATCTCATCATTTAAGTCGGTCAAATTATTGAATTAATAAATCTTGGGCGTGAATCCAATTCCGCTCTTGCTTGTTGACTCCATCTTGAACAAGAACTTGGTCAATAATTAATTAATTTTGCTATTGGCCCACATGCTCCACAAAAGACACCTAAATACACCAAAAAGACACAAGAATAGATCAAGCGTGGAATAATATAATTAAATAACACATAAGTAATTAATCATGTCATTTTAATACAAACGAGTTCAATAAATTGCACTTTAATCTATTAAAAATATGCATAATTTCCTACTTATCAATATATATTATTTGTACTGTATATTTTAGCTTAATTTTACTTGATAATAACATATTTAGTATTATTTAGCTTAATTTCTAGCTAATAGGTGTGCATTAGTATTATTTAGCTTAATTCGTAGCTTAATTTAGTATTAGTTAATTTAATTTATCTTATTTGTGTATATATATATAGTATTAATTAGTTATTTAATTATTTAGTATTATTTAATATATTAATTACGTTGGAGTGGAGGGATCGATGTTGATCAATATTTGTTGGTTATTGCTTGTTGTTGAACATGTGCATTCCGACTTGATTGATTTTAATTGATTAAGTCGGAAATGGATGCACGTAGGATCTTGATTAATTTGGGGAATACGATAAAATAAAATGAAACTCTGCCAAATTTTTTAGGAAATATTAATCATTAAGTAGGCTTTTGAATATTAATTAATTCGTAAATGTTAAACAGATTGGTATGGACTATTCTAGTCATTTACGTTGGATGTATGGTCTTGGATCGATTAATGGAAATATACAATGGACTCGAATCTTTTATAGATTTCGCCACTAGTAATGAGATGATTCAGGAAAAGATTAGGTGTCCTTGCAACAAATTTAGATGTCGGAACAAGAATACGTATCATGAACCTGATGACGGACTTAACCTCTGATCCCCACTTAAATGTGGATGATGAGCCCCCTAATGAGGAACCTCATAATGAGCATGTTGCACATTTTTATAACATGCTTCGTGCAGCGAATCAGGATATATATACTGGTTGTGAATCGAACTCACATTTGTCATACAATGCCCTATTGTTTAACATTAAAACTGAAAACAGACTGTCTGAAAGGGGCTATAATCAAATGGTTCAGGCGATTCGTGTTCTTTGTCTGAATAGTCTGGTGCGCAAGAAATTTTTTGATAGCAAACAACTGCTAAGTGAGATGGGTCTTCCAGTGGTTAGGATCCACTATTGTGCACAGAACTGCATGTTATACTGGGATGCAGATAGTGAACTTGAACATTGTAAGTTTTGCAGGAGGCCACAGTTCAAACTTGATAGTCGTGATGTGAATGGTCGACTTAAAAAGAAGCGTCCTTTTAAGGAGATGTTCTACTTTCCTATCATTCCTCGACTGCAAAGATTGTATCAGTCGAATGCTAATGCGAAGGATATGACATGGCATACACGTTGCTCTAATGACCACTCCGGTGTCATGCGTCACCCTGCAGACTCACAGGCTTGGAAACACTTGGACCAGTCACATCCTGAATTTGCTTCAGAAATTCAGAACGTGAGGTTGGGCTTGAGCACTGACACTTTTCAACTGTTTGGAGCGCATGGAAAACAATATTCATCATTGCCAGTGATAGTGACACCGTACAATCTATCCCCATGGTTATGCATGAAGGATCAATTCATGTTTCTTACGGTTCTGGTGCCCGGTACAAAAAATTCAAAGGATAAATTGGACGTGTTTTTGCAACCACTGATCCGTAATTTGATATTTTTATGGGAACATGGAGTGGTAACTTATGATGTTGTTACAAAGCAGAATTTTATGATGCGGGCTGCACTAATCTGGACCATCAGTGACTTTCCAATTTGCTCGATGTTGTCTGGATGGAGCATAGCTGGAAGGCTTGCTTGTCCATACTGTGCAGATTACACTAAGGCTTTCTCTCTGAGGCTTAGTCGCAAGCAGGCGTGGTTTGACAACCATCGTAAGTTCTTAGATAGATGTCATCCGTACCGAAGGAACAAGACTGCATTCAGAAAGAATGTAGTAGTTGATGATAATCCACCTTCCATTCTTACAAGTGATCAGCTCCTCCAGCAAATTGATTGGATTGGATTGATGAAAGTAACAGATTTGTGTGTTGATGCTCACAACAAAGGTTTACAATGTGGTTGGAAGAAAAAAAAGTTTTTTCTGGGATTTGCTGTATTGGAGCTCCCTGTTGATCAGACACAATTTGGATGTGATGCACATCGAAAAAAATATGTTTGATAATCTGTTCTACACGGTGATGAATGTGAAGGGAAAACAAAGGACACAACTAAATCGAGAGATGAACTTAATGAATACTGTCGTCGACCCTCGTTGCATAAATGTCCACACTCAGGAAAGTACCCTAAAGCTAGCTATTCGCTTGATAAGAAGCACAAAGATATGGTTTGCAAATGGGTAGATGAGTTGAAGTTCCCCGATGACTATGTGTCCTAGTTGTCTCTGTGCGTAGATTGGACAAAATTGAAGATGTTTGGGATGAAGAGTCATGATTTGTTGGGGAATTAATTGCCCAGATCTATTCGGGGTGAATATTTAAATACAAATTTAATTCTAACAATTATTACTAGCATGAATTAATCCTATATTAATTCAAATAATAATTCAACAACAAATCATGCATATAAACAGTTCATATAAATCCTACGCATGCGGAATTACAACGGGTTTACGTGAACTAACCTCTCAGAGTGACAACCGTTGAGAAGATGGATCTCGTTCACACGAACACACCAAAAGACCTTCTCAAGTATTCCCTTATCCTTGTTCAACAATCCGGTGGTAGGAACTCGCGAACTATTTAACAAAAGGGAAAAATAAAATTATGTTGCACCACCTTTGTGGATTTCTAATTTTTTCAACACATGGAATTGCATTGGGGATGAAAAATCCATCCCCTATTTATACACATAGGGGTGGCCGATTTTTTAGTGTAAATAAAGATGGGAAAATCTTTTTCTTGATCTCCAAGAAAACTTGAATATATCTCATATATTCTTTTCTCCATAATTAAATATTTCCACAAAATCCCACCTCCTAATATTATGGTGTATTTAGAAAATAATAAGGAATAGGAATCCAAGATTTTGATATTCTTGAATTTATGAGATATTCTTGTATTCCAAGAATACATATCTTCCATAATATCCTTTCAAGAAAATCAAGAAAATCTTTCCTTCTCTTATTTAATCAAAATTTTGAAATTCACTTAATAAATAACCAAGTGGGAGATTTCTTGAATTTAATGAGATAACCTTGTATTCCAAGAATACTTACCTTCATTCCATAACAAAATTCAAAGAAAATCTTTCTCCCATTTTATTTATTAATTTCGAAAATTTTAGGGAAAAATTAGGCAACAATAATTTATTTTATTTTAAACACCTTTTTCAGTTATTGGACTTTATCTTTGGGTTACTTGAGGGGCCTTTAGGAGAATTAAGATTGAATCTTCTAATGGACTTTGAATATCTAATATTGAGCCACAATATTATTCAAGCCCATAAATATTAATTAATCCCACTACATAATTAATATTGCACTATCCATCTTAACCCATATTACTGTTAATATGGCTCCCGGTTATTATTTCCCGTGTTTAAGATTGTCCAGCCCATTAATTAATTCAAGCCACTGAAACAGCTTTCCTTTAATTAATATCTTTTGTCCTTGGCCAAGGAACGGTTCAACATTATTATCCATACCGGAAACTAATTCCACTTGCAAGATTTGGTATGATAAATCTTATGAACCTCCCAAGGGGGCAAATCAAACAAGTGTACTTGCACACGATTCTTCGTGTTAAATCTTAGCAATCGCATGTGACCAATAATATTGTCCAAGATATAAAGTATTGAATCTCATTGATTCTCTACCCATCATAAGTCAAAGCAATAATTATTAACCACACACGATCCTATTTAAGGGACGAAAATTAAGAAATAACGAACAACTGAGGTCTAATTCTTCCTAATTCAGTGCTGAAGAATTTATCCTCCTGTGGGTCCTATTCAGTGCATCAGTCATGCACTAGTGTAATCTCCTGGTCAAGACAAGTCAATCTGAGCCTTACACTTCAACCTTTCACGATGGATTGTTCATTTCCATCTAGGTCGTGAACAACGTACTTTTAGTTACAAGGGACTGTTAATTTAATCTTCTGTGATCTAGTATCACTAAATTAACTACAATGTAACACGTACTGTTTTTTGAATAGTTATGCAGTAAATATATGTAACATTCAATGATAATTAAAACATCATTGATAAATAATTTATTTCAGTTAATAAGACAAAAATTCAGTTTGGTTATACAAAGTAAAAACATACTTTCCAGTATAACCCCAACATAATTGTCACGTATTTATGCAGAGACTACTCCCAATTGCTTTCCATGTGATTCTGTCGTATAATGTTTGGAAAGCCATCACTGAAACTAGTTTGTTCTTCAAGGAGTTAACATCTAGGACCATTACTGTAGAAAACATGACTCGGTTGGACAATGATATCCCAGTGATCTTGTGCAAGTTGGAACTATATTTCCACCCAGCTTCTTTAATTCGATGGAGCATCTACCTGTCCATCTTGCATATGAAGCAAAAATTGTTGGTTCAATACAATATAGATGGATGTATCCCTTTGAGAGGTACGTAAACTATTTAACTCATTCAATTATTTGATAAAAAAAGACAATTACACTTACACATTCAATCGAATTAGGTATCTTCACAATTTAAAGTTAAGTGTGGGTAACAAGGCACAAGTGGAAGTTTCAATTGCAAATGTCTATTTAACAAAAGAAGCATCAATGTTTTGTTCCCATTACTTGGAGGAACATGTGCTGACGAGGCAACACAATAGACCTCGCAATATACCTCGTGAAGTACCACGACCAGTGGGAGGAAGACTCTCGATATTTGTGCCTCCTGGTAGTACACTTGGAAAAAAGGGTAAAAGACTGATTGTAGATTTGGAGAAGTGAACAACTCATACGTACGTGCTACTAAATTGCAACGAGGTGAAACCGTATATTAAGTAAGTTAGTTAATTAGATATTAATTAATTGATATTTACAATCACAATTTTTCATCGATATTTACAATTGTAGTGTGTTTTTTGAGCAACTACATACAGTTCCAACCGAATCTATCGAATGCTGAAAAAGATGAATTTCTTCAACAATAATTCACATCGTGGTTTGATCAACTTGTAAGTGATCTATAAGTAACTTCAATTAATATATATATATATATATATTAAAAAATATAATTGCATTCTAATAATTAAGTATCTCGTCAATAATATATAGGTGAGGAGAAATCATATTCAGGATGAGTCTATACGCGATCTTTTGGGCGTCCTCTTAGTAGTGTCACCACGTACCTTGGATATTACGTGAATGGTTTCAAATTTCACACATGAGCTTATGGCGCATCTAAAGCCACTATGAACAGTGGAGTTTGTATTAAGGGAACAAACTATGATTCAAATGAAAATGATTTTTACGGGATACTAGAGGAGGTAGTGGTGTTGGAATATCCCAGACTTACTGAAAAAAAGTAATTTTGTTCAAGTGTGAATGGTTTGATCCAACTGTGCCAGTGGGAACAAGAATACATCCCAATTATAAGCTCGTGGATGTTAATCCGAGAGGACAATACAATCGTTTTGATCCATTCGTGCTAGCAAGTCAAGCCAGTCAAGTTTATTATTGCAAGTACCCTGGATCAGTGCGGGGCCGAGATTGGTGGGCTGTTTGCACCGAGATCCTTAGTGGAAATCGATAGAAATACCGGACCAGAGCTTCCCCCACTCCAAGAGGACGACATATCATCCCAAATGAATGTGCAAATAGAAGATGATCCTGTCTTTTGGCAGATTTGAATGATGCACTAGTGTAGGAATAAGAAGAAGATAAAATCATAATTCTGATTCAGAAGATAATTGATGAATTATCTATAGATATCTTTGTTATGTACGCTTGTTTTTAATTATTGATATTAATGAAGATGATATATATGTGTTGTGAAATGAGTTGTTTTAATTAATATATTCATGATGTACGTACTTGTTTTTTATTACATCCATCTTATAATATTAATGTTACAGATGGCCGACGACAAAGGTATAAGAAAGTCGATTAGAAGAGCTCTATTTGGGAGATCTAGTGGATCAGGTTCGAATTCTCGTGATAATAATGATGATGAAGAGCAGAACCGGGTACCGGTACCCGAACTTGAGACAAGTGATGATGACCACCGTGATATTGATGAATTAACTGAAGGTGGTGATGATGATTCTTCGAGAAATCGTGAGATCGACGCGGAGGAACTCACCGACCATGATCCACCACAGATCCAATTACATATACAAGTGTGGAATGGGAAATACGTTATACCACTTTGTCTTTTATTTAAATATCATATATATACGTGTGTAACACTCTTTTAATTTTACAGGTTGATACCCTCTAATAAATGCTCGAGGATAATCAGAAACATAATGTCCCGACATATGGAGTTGGGCGGGTTCACATGGGCAGCGGTTTCTGATGATCGGAAAAATAGGTGGTGAAAATCATTTCAGGCATGCATTCGTTTGATTAATTTAATTAAGTAGCTCATTCATTATATTGTTACTTATAATTAATCAACGTTTAATGTTCATTTTTTTGTTAGAGGGATGTCACCTGGGATCAGAGAGAAGATGCAAAGCAGATTAAAGATCTGTTTATGTGGAGGGCTAGCTAGCGATATTCTGATCTCCTCAATAACTAGAAGACCCTACACCGTAAAAAGGAAAAGGTGCCCCCGTGGAATGAAAATGTGTGGAAGGCACTAAAAGATTACTAGAACTGACCTGAAGTCAAAGCAAAAAGCGAACAGTGCCGCAAAATTCGCGCATCCAAAGCCTCTACCCATCATGGCGGATCAAAAGGAGCCGCAGATTATGAGTACGAATTTGTAAGTAGTTTTTGCACCACCACAGATCGACATTTAAATTACTTTAGTACATAATAATTAATAAAATTATACAAAATTGCCAGTGGCAGAAACATGGACACCTTCCAGCACCATGGGAACTCGTGAATCATTTTCACAATAAAGGTGCCACGTATGCGCAGATGCAGCCATAATTGTAAGTGCTTGAAGTAACGTTGTTTATCCAATATATAACTTAGTTAATTAATAGTATATCTGATTTTAAATGTAAAAATATTTGTATGTTAGCAAGCCATGGAGGCACTAATAAAAAATGAAGTACCCTCGGATGCAGACGAGTACGAGCGTAGTAGACAAGTCATCTAGTTCTATACACAGCAGGTGTCGTACACCCACGGGAAATTCTGGGGTTTGGGTCAAATGTCGGAGTTGGGGCACATTCAAACTGGCCCAGGTGGGACATCTGGGGGCACCTCTATCGGCGGCTACTCCCAGTTTGATGCTGAGCGCTTTCTGGCATAGGAGCGCGCCCTCGAGAGAGAAAGACAGCAAAGAGAGGAAATGGTCAGACAGATAGCACATATGCAAAATCGAATGAACCAAATGAGCCAATTTTTCTCAATGTGGTAGGCAACCGGTGGTTCTTAGGCGCCGTGGCAGTGAACTGGTGGTCCCCAATAGACGTGGCAGGGAACTGGTGGTCCACATATGGGTGTTACTCCCCAACAGAGGTTGCAGGGAATCGGTGGTTCCCAACAGTGGGGTAGTCCCCACCAGTCCGGTATTTTTACCCAGCTTTTCCAGTCGACTGGTGGTTATTCTGATCCCGTACCACATCCTGGTATTTTTGTTCCCCAATTCCCTCGGTTTAGGTTCTCAGAGATCATGATGCTCTGTGAGGTCCCAAAGTGGTTCTACCGGCTGTGTTCGACGTCGTTAAAATCTTTCCTTAGAGCGATACTCAAGCAATCACTGAAATGCTCAGAGCCGGGATATTTGATCCTAATCTATTTCCTCCTAATCAATTTTCCCAAGTAAATGACGATGACGATGATGATGATGATGATGATGATGATGATGATGATGATGATGATGATGATGATGATGATGATGATGATGATGATGATGATGATGATGATGATGATGATGATGATGATGATGATGATGATGATGATGATGATGATGATGTGATGCATTAAACATTTGTGTGTGTGTGTTATGCATTAAACATTTGACTTGATATTTTGTTATGTTTGAACGCTACATGTGTGTGTTATGATTATTTGTTATGAATATTGTTGATTAATCTCTATGATTAAGTTTATGAGAATGGTTTAAAATATTTACTTAAAAAAATTAATATAGATGTATATATGTATATGTACACGTGTTAGTAAATATATAGTGAAAATAATACAAAAGTAATAATTTTGCAATTTTATTGAAAATATCTAAAAAATAATGATCAATATGTACTTGTTTTAGTAAATACTATGTAAGGATGATTATTTAAATTTTTTTTTGAAAATATTTTAATAAAAACGTATTCGGGATAGATATATTGTACACATGTTAGTATAGTGAAAAAGAATATGAAAATGATTATTTGAAAATTTCATTGAAAATATTTTAGTAAAAATAATTAATATAAGTATATATATATATATATATATATATATATATATATATAAATGTATTCATAATAATAAATAGTGAAAAAATATAAAACTAATTATTTGAAAATTTTATTAAAAATATTTTAATAAAAATAATTAATATAAGTATATATATAAATGTACTCATAATAATAAATGACGTAAAAGAATATAAATTATTTATTTCACAATTTTATTATAAATATTTTAACCTCGTTAAAGCCCTCTTTAAATTGTATGTATTTTGTAGTGATCTTACCTCACAACCTTTGTAGTGGCAGTGCAAATGTACCTCATGAGTCATGATATATCAGCATACTAAAACCTTTTTAATTACATGTGAAATCATATTTCATATATACTCTCTCCAATTCAAAATAATGATTTTATTTTTTTTTGGAAGAAATAAAACATACCCATAAAATATGAATATTAGAACAATGTGAGCACAAAGGGTATGCTATTTCTGAAACAACCTCTAAACTTACCCAATCAAGATGGTAAGACAGAGTGGCCTAACGATGAGTCCCACACTAGAACTGCTTATAACACCGCCAAAAGAACATAGGAAGATCCCGAAGTTGGGGACATGAGCAGGCGAACACCTACCGGAATTGTCGACCAACTCCACCATATCAGTGAATTAAATACAAAAGAATTAATTATTTGCCTCTATACAAGTTCGAGACATTAAATGAGAATTCTTTCATGGTATCATAGCTTCTAGGCTCACGCCCACGTCATGGGTTCAAACCCAGCTGACAGCAAAACTCTACCCACATTAAATTATACACTTGTTAGGTTTTCTCTTTCTCTCAATGATGGAGTTGACAGCTCAGAGGATAACCCAGCTCACAAGTGAGATAGAGTATTAGTGAACTAAATACAAAAGAATTAATTCTTCATCTCTCTATAAGTTCGAGCTTTTAGATGAGACAAAATTCTTTCATGGTATTAGACCTCTGGGGCAACACAGATCCTGTGTTCGATTCCCATAGAAAGCACTCCACTCATTTAAATTGTCCACTCGTTGGGCCTCCTCCCCCAGAGGGCAGAGGCAATGCTTCGGCCCACGAATGAGGGAGCGTGTTGAGGGAAATTAAATAAATGAATTTATTCTCAACCGTCTCTACAAGTTTGGACCTTTAGATGAGACAAAATTCTTAAAGGAAAGACTTGTGAGCAGAGGACCGAGCCCGCGTAGCCTCACCAAGGAACTCCTTCGGAGGAAGGAAGCGTATGGAGGACGCTAGATTTGGGGGAGAAGAAAGCTAGAGAGAAGGCGGAGCCTCTCTCTCTCTCCCTTTCAAAATAATGATATTTGAGAGTTGAGATTATAGCACTTATAGTTTGGTTTAAGTTCCAAATGACTTTCGCGCACCACTTTCAAAGTGGTCCCAAACATTTTAAATATGATCCCGTATCTTTTCTTTTCTTGCAAGAGTGATCTATGTCAGCCTACCATCAGAGACGGACACACGCACACCTAGATGGGGGCACGTGCCCCCATAAAATTTTTTATTTTTTTATTATTATTACAATATAAATTTATATATATAACTTATAACTAAAGTGTTGTTTCTATAAAAGATATGTTGGCTAGTTGATCTGTGGTGTTCCGATATGTTCATGTTGGTTTATATGAGCACCAACGATGACTTACAATTGATGGAAATAAATAAAATAAGAAAAAAAATAGAAAACAACAACTGATACTTTTCAGTATACAAAGTGATACTTTTCAGCAAGCTAACTAATACTTTCCAACAACTGAATATTTCTCTTCAAGCAACTTTGTTGATTATTTAAAAAAATCAAAATATTTTAACGAACAAAGCGTGAATTGTACACATGTTAGTATAGTGAAAAAAAAAAAATAATAGAAAATAGGAAAATACTTTTAGTAAAAATCGAAATCAAGGTTGAACCTTTATATATATATAAACAAATACGCTTAGCTAGTGCTCAGGGTTTGGCATAGTATTTTTTGAAAATTATAATTAAGGTAAAAATTTTAACGTCATTACATTAATATAAGTATATATATAAACGTGTTAAGCTAAATGACAAAAAAATATAAACGTCTCAAGAATTGGATTATACTACTATATGCAAATGCACGCACAGACTAAGTATGCTGATAAATGAAAAAATATTTCTACAGATGTTTTCATATGTTTTCAAGTATTTTCAAGTCCTTTCAAGTGTTTCAAAAAAAAAAAAAAAATGCATGTCCTATTTATAGAGTAATGCCAATTGGGTGGTGAGCCAAGAATTGATATGCTTTAGGGGTTACAAACATTAAGGCATTCAAGTGCCAATTGTAACTTCCGGAAGTTACACCTGAGGGCGAAACGCATTGTCGACCAACCCATATTAGACATCCCAAAAGCTTCCATGTACATCCAAATTTGAATTCAAGATGTCTTTTTTCAAAAAGACACGCCAGACATTTTTAATTTCGTTATTTAATTTTTCACTCACCGAAAATTGGTTTTTAGATTATAAATATACTACGATCATCTACTCCGAGAGTAGATCGTTTCTATGTCCTTTAATTTTCTGAAATTATGTTGTATGCCCCTCATTTTATTAATTAGTGACGAGTGTTCCACGCTCTCACTGCCCTTCATTTAATTAATTAGTGACGAGTGTTCCACACTCTCACTGATCACCAATTAAATTATTTAATTGATCAAAAAAAATTCCCAACAGTTCCAATGCAGCATCACCTCAAAGCTGGCGTCGTCGCCAGATGAAGCACAACCTCAAAGGTCCTCCCGATGTGTTTCGATTTTTTTTATCTTTGATGTTCCGATGCAACATCACCTTAAAGCCAACACCGTTGCTAGATGCAGTACAAACTCGTCAACGTGTATATTCCAATCTGTGGTATTTTCTTTGCTTTATTATTGGATCTTCTCCAACAAAATGATCATTTTTATTGTAACTAAAGGTAATTTTGTATATGTATCTACATATTTATGTATTCATTTTTTAATTAGCAATTCTGCTCAAGAAAATGTAAAAAGGATAAGAAAAGTGAAATTAATTTAGCAAATCTCATAACAATATTTTTGGTGGGACTGAAATGAATTTTTTACATTAGTACAGTGAACTAGGGTCATAATAGAAACCATTAAGCATTTGAACTAAACAAGTTTTTTTGGTGCTCAGGAATTATGCACCATAGATGGATTGGATGCATGGAACAACAAATTTTGGTATGAACAGTTTGTGCACAAAATGTTTTGTGGTGTTTTGAAACTGTTTGAAGTGTATGACTTTATCTTTGAAAACTAGCGATTTTGGGTAAGGTTTGGTGTTAAATTGATCAGTTATGCAGAAAATTGTATTGTTAATTTCTGAATGTTTTTTGATTTTGAACAGTTGTGCAGAATTTTCCGGAACATGTGCAGTTTTTCCTGAATATGTTCAATTTTTTCTGGGTCTGAGAATAACTATAAGAATCTTAATGTGCACCAAGGCCCGAAAGTTGCAAGTATATTCAGAAAAAGGCCCCGAAAGAGTAAGAGGAGACCTGAAAAAATGACTGGCCCGAAAAAGAAGAGGAGCCCAAAAAATTAAACGCCCGAAAAGGAAAGGTATGAAGAGCGAAGGGCCAAAAAAAGAAGAGCCTGAAAAGCTAAAGGCCCAAAAAATAATGGGCTTAAAAATAGAAGGGCCCAAAAATAGAAAAAAGGGTTTTGGGGGAAAATGTGATTCAAATGTATTTGTAGAAGGAGGGTAGTAATGACGTTTTGTAGCTAATTGTAAAGTTTTAAAAAGTTTTGTGGTTTTTAAAGTTAAGTAAAAGTATTTTGTAGTTTATAATAAGTTATCAATTTTAATTTACTGTATCATAATTTTTTTTTTGGAAATCAATATAAATTATACTAATGCACATGTAGTTTTACATACACATATTATTAATATTAAGTTATTAAAAATCTTAATACTATATATTCGCCAGAAACCTATTTCAAAGGTCCTATGTGTTTTCGAATTTTTTATCAAGATGTCACCTTAAAGCCAACAGCGTTCAATTCAATCAAATTATTTCCAATCTGTTTTTTTCTTTTGCTTTAAATCTTCTCCAACAAAATGATCATTTTTATTAAAAAGTTACTTAAATTAAAATTTAATATATTCAATCAAATCAAATCTTTTATTTTTATCTTATTTATTTATAAAAATACTTATATCACACCGATTATTCTTAAAAGCTCTTCATGTCCACATTGCAAGTTTACAAATTATTGGCTAGCCTCATAGATGCAGAACTTTGGCGTGGATGGGAAACTGGTGGTCATTTATTGTTCCATCGCATGGGGATAATAATTACCAAGTATTGGTTATGAATATTCATAAAAGTGCACATAGGCTATATTAAAAATCCCTTATTGATTTTCGTTCTTTAATCAATAAATTTATTTTGATATTTTTTTATTGCAGGAGTAATTTTAGTTTTGAACGGATTATATATATTTATTGTAATTATTATGTGATTAAGTTATATTTTTAATTTGGGATTTCTTCTTTTCTGTTCATAACGATCATGCCCATCTTTTTATTTTGTAAATTGCAGGGAGTATGATTATGAACGAGATCCTTCTTTTCTGTTCATAGCAATTTTTTTTTTTTTTTTTTTTGTATATTGCAGGAAATATTGATCGATGTAAGTAATTTGAGTTCTGAATTGATTATGAATGTCTATTGCAATTGTATAATTAAATTATTGATTTTGTTTTGTATATTTAAGGGAATATTAAGGTAAGCAATTTGAGTTGTGAATTGGTTATGAATCATTATTGCAATTTTGTAATTAATGATTTGATTTTGCATATTGCAGGGAGTATTGAGGTAAGTAATTTGAGTTCTGAATTGGTAATAAATGATTATTGCAACTGTGTAATTAAGGGTTTTGCAATTGTTCAATTAAATTAATAATTTTATTTTGTACATTATAGGGAATATTGAAGTAAGAATTTGAGTTTTAAATTTGTTATGAATGTTTGTTACAATTTTGTAATTAAATTAATTATTTTATTTTGTATATTGCATGCATGGAATATTGAGGTAAGTAATTTGAGTTCGAATTGGTTATGAATATTTGTTTGCAATTATGCAATTAAATTAATAATTTTGTTTTGTACATTAAAGGGAATATTGAGGTAAGAATTTGAGTTTTGAATTGATTATAAATATTTATTTCAATTGTTTAATTAAATTAATTATTTTATTTTGTATATTGCATGGAGTATTGGTGTAAGTAATTTGAGTTCAGAATTAATTACGAATGTTAATTGTAATTATATAATTAAATTAATGATTTTATTTTATACATTAATGGGAATATCGTGGGAAGTAAATTGTCTTCTAATTTGATGAATTTGTTAATGAATTTTTTTTTAATATAATTTTTTATTTTGACTCAAAATTATTCGTTCGTTCAATTATCTCTGATTCACCACGTTAAGATCAACTCAACTACATTGTAATTTTGAATTCGACTGAATCTATACAAAGAAAATTTACAACATTATGATTTTATGTTTTATATTTTAGCATCAACATAATAAATACTTATCATATTATGTAATGTATTTAAAAAAATCTTAATTTATTTTCACTATCCAATTACATTCATTCAACGATCACTATATTCTTTAAATATTATTATTATTCAAAAGAATATCCAATTTTAGCCGCATATATATATATTGCGAAATTTCTGGAGAATCTAATTGTTTCAAAGATTTACAAGATTTATAGTTAATCATATACCTAAGCATGATTTGGTATATAGTTTTATCAAAAAAATTATCTTATTTCATATTTTTATTATTTCCTTTGTCAAACAAAAGTGTGCTTAACGGATTGAAACAAATTTATGAATAACATAATTAAATATGAGTAAAGTATAATGATAATTTGAGTAATTATGCTTTTTTTATCGGACATATGGTGACTCGAACTCATGACCTCACTGCATAGGTAGTGGTGCTCTAACCACTTGAGCTATTCAACTTCGTCACTTAAGTAATTAAGTGATTGTTAGACGATTAAGATAAAAAAAATTATGTTTATAGACATATTTAATCTACCTTTCCGTAAAATATGTTTCAGTCTTCTAATCATACTTTTGGGGGACGGAGGGAGTAATATTTTTATAATTCTATGTAATCATATAAATTTATATTGTAAAAGTTATTATAGAATTACATATTTTAATTAAATAATAATATATGTGCATATATATATATAGAGAGAGAGTCTCTAAATATATATTGATGCATAATAAATAAGTAATTTTATCAACCAAATTTCAAAATGCTAAATAATCTTTTAAATTGGTAGATAATGGATGTATTGTTGGTTGATAGGATGTATAAGAGAAGTGAAAAGAGGGAGAAAGAAAAAATAAGTGTGTATTTTGATATTAATTGAGTGGCAATTGACGTAACATTGAATAAAAATAAGGATAATTATTAAAAAAATTGGAGCCACTAACTAGCCAAATGAAATGTAAAGCTCCGAAAAAAAAAATGCAAAACTTTTTTCGGGATGAAGGAAGTATATTGCATACAACAATATTAAAAAAATAAAATTATGTCTATAATAAATTAATTAGATTAATTAAATATTTGAAACATTTAATTTAAAATATATATTGTAATTTTTTTTCAATCCCGCGAAATTCGCGGGGTTACGTACTAGTATAAGATAATGTCATTTATGACAATTTTAAAGACCCGTGCGTGCGGGCACTATACTATTACATGAAAATATAGATTAAAAAATTAGAGAAAAATATCTTTAGATATAATAATGTATCTTTTTCATCCTTCACTCCACCTATCGTCACAGAAATGCTGATTATTTAAATCTTACGTTGAGTAATTTTCAAATTAATTTAGTATATTACGTATTAAAATTGTTTAAAATAAAAAATTGATGATACTAGAGTGGTTGTTTTATTAGCATCGTTGTATAATAGGTATGAATTAATATACGTAAAAATAAATACATTGACATTGATTTCTATAGGGCTAGGCCAACATCATAATTTTTTTTTAATAAAATATGCAGATCATTTAGTTTTTAATTAATCTCTAAAATTTGGGCTGGGCTGAGTAGTACAGGTTAAGATCTAGACATATATATATATATATAATAAATTATTCTGGATTTGCACTGGGCTAGAACCGAATGATGTCCATATGTAGATCTATCTCTAAGTGTATGGTCAATATATAAGCACGTGTCAAATTAAGTGCCTCGTGGAGACTGTTGTATGGTATTGTAAGCGTGTACAACCGATATATGAACACGCACCAATACACATTTGGGTTTGGACAGCTGTGAAAAATGATATTGGAGAGTGGTTATAATCGCTTTCTTCAAGATCACCGTCCGAAACTTGACAATGATAAAAAACCGCGCCCAAAAAAATTTTTTGACAAATGGGTTTTCAACCGCTTTTAAAGATTTAATTTGAAGCAAATTATCAACCGCCTAAGTTAATATATTTTTTTAATTTCATTTATATATTATATACACACAATTTTAACCGTAAATCAATCCAATATCTTTTTTTTTAATTATTAATTTATATTTTAAAATCCTATAATAAAACTATAAACCAAAACTTATATATACGCCCAATACCATAAACCATAAACCCAAAAATCCTATAATAAAACCATAAACCAAAAACTTATACCACATATATATACCGTAACATCAAATAAATTAATAAACATTTACATCATGAAATAAATATACATACAATCATAAACATACGTCCAATACACCAAAAAACATGAAATATATATCATCACAAATATATAATTTAATTACATGCTACCAAAATTTCAAACAACGTTCACTCAATATCGTATGAATATAAGAATCGATTGTAAAAATATTCCCGGCCCAATCGTTTTTTCCATTTCTCCATCTTTTCTTAGAGTAAGAATTGAGCTCACGCTCATAGACAAAAACCGCAAAACAAATCTAATCAATCAATATAAGTATTAATTTTTATTCAATCAATAATAATTTAAATAAATCGATACATCGACTTACATTTGAGAGGAATGTTCGTTAGAGAAGTCACGGATTATATCTTCAATAGAAAGAACACACAAAATGTCCACAATGTTCATTATCTCGTTGCCTTAACCCGCTGATCCAGTTCACTTTATTTAATAAAGAAAAAGAAACAACATTTAATATAGCGGGGTAAAAACAACATTCAATAAAGTCGTACATTTCTTTTTTAGCACTTGTTTTTCTTTTTTTCGCTTTTTGGTTGACCTTTCTCGCTTCATGACCATAAATGTTAACAAGATCCTGATTGCCATATTCATCCTCATCTCTAATTATTTTCTCGGTATGGGCGTGGATTTGCGTAATCATCGAAAGATGGTACGAATGAGTGAAGTTCGAAAAGGATCATCAATTGTGTCAACATCTTCATCGACATGGTCACTAATCCTGAAACTATTGTTAAATTTGTTGGACGTAAACCACAATTGACCATTTCTTATTAACCGGCCTGGGGACATAGAAAACTTGTTGAGCTTGACCGACCATTATGTTGTTGGGGAATGAGTTATACAGATCTATTCGGGGTGAATATTTAAATACAAATTTAATTCATTAATTATTACTAGCATGAATTAATCCTATATTAATTCAAATAATAATTGCAACAACAAATCATGATATAAAAAGCCACGAAAACCCACGATCGCGAAATCTACGGGTTTACGTGAAAGTACCTCTCGGGATGGCGCTTGCTTGGTCGGACGGACTAACCAAAAGGACTTCCCAAGTATTCTTCTTAGCCCTTGCTCGACAATCCCAAGGAAGGATACTCGCGAACAATTAACAAAAAGGAAAAAATAAACTTTGTTGCACCACTTACGGATTTGCTAATATTTCCAAAGACATGGAATTGTCTTTGAATGAACTAATCATCCCCTATTTATAGGAGGGAGGGTGGATTTAAATTTATGTGATATTTCAACGTGGGAAAAGACTTTTCTTGGTCACCAAGAAATCTTGAATATATCCCATATATTCTTTTTTCCCATAATTAAAATATTCCACAAAATTCCACCTCCTCTATTTTATGGCATTATTTTCGAAAATTTGATGATGCAAGAATCCAAGATTTTGATCTTCTTGAATTTATGAGATACCCTTGTATTTCAAGAAATACATATCTTCCATAATATCTTTTCAAGAAAATCAAGAAAATCTTTCTTGCCCTCTATTTTCAAAAATTTCGAAATATCACTATGAATAACCAAGTGGGAGATTTCTTGAATTTAATGAGATAATCTTGTATTCCAAGAATACATATCTTCATTCCATAACAAAATTCAAAGAAAATCTTTCTCCCTCTTTTATCCATAATTTTCGAAAATTTAGAGGAAATATAAGCAACAATATTTATTTAATTTTAATCACTTTTTTCGCTTATTGACTATTTGTTGGGCTACTCAGTGAGCCTTTTGGAGAATTAAGATTGGACCTTCTAATGGATCTTGAATATCTAATATTGAGCCACAATATAATTCAAGCTCATAAATATTAATTAATCCCACTACATAATTAATATTGCATCATCCATCTTAACCCATATTACAGTCAATATGGCTCCCGGTCATTATTTCCCGTGTTTAAGATTATCTAGCCCATTAATTAATTCAAGCCACTGAAATAGCTTTCCGTTAATTAATATATTTTGTCCTTGGTCGAGGAACGGTTCAACATTATTATCCATACCGGAAACTAATTCCACTTGCAAGATTTCGTATGATAAAACTTATGAACCTCCCAAGGGCAAATCAAGCAAGCGTGATTTGCACACGATTCTTCAGATTAAATCTTAGAATCACATGTGACCAATAATATTGCCCAAGATAAAAAGTATTGAATCTCACTCTGATTCGCTACCCATGATAAGTCAAAGCAATAATTACCGATCCCACGTGATCCTATTTAAGGGACGAAGGTTAAGAAACAACGAACCACTGAGGTCTAATTCTTCCTTGTTCGGGTCAAGAATTTATCCTCCTCAGAGGGTCCTATTCAACGATCATGCACTAAAGTGTAATCTCTTGGTCAAGACAAAACCAATCGAGCCTTACACCTCAAACTTTCGCGATGGTTGTTCATTTCCATCTAGGTCGTGAATGGCGACTTTTTTAGTTACAAGGACTATTAATTTAATCTTCTCGTGATCCGGTATCACTAAATTAACTACTGATGTAACACGCATTTAATTATTGAACAGCTTATGCAAAGAAATATATATAACATTCAATCATATTTAAAGCATCGATGATAAACAATTTATTTCAAGAAATAAGTTTGAAAATTCAGCCGATTATACAAAGTAAAAGCATACTTTTCAAAGATAATCCCAACAATCTCCCACTTATACTCAAAGTCCGCTTTTAAGTATACTACAACACGCCTCTCGAGTAGTCCGTGACATCTAATGTCACCTACACGAACCTAATAATTTCTCCCACTTATACTCAAAGCAGATTGGGCAACGGTCTTGACACTCATTCCACTCACATGTATCTCGAATGTATTCAGAGGCGACGCTTTGAATGGATCTCGCTAGTCGCCCCTCGACGCTATCTTTTGCCACATCTATATCTCCTCTCTTAACGATTTCTCGATAAGATGTATTTCCTTTAATGTGTTTGTTTGACTTGTGGACTCTTGGTTCTCTTGAATTTGTAATCGCTTCCTAGCGAGATATTGCTGTATTGTATTCGAACACCATCCAAGTCCACTAAGAAGATCTAGAGCCCAATCGGTTCTTTCACTGCTTCACAAGCAGCTACTTACCCGAGTCCCATGGTTGAGTCAGTGATGCATTTCTACTTCACACTCGTCCATTTGATGGCTACACTTCCCAAATGGAAACACACTAATCGAGGCGTATAATTTCGAATCTAAATCTGATTGGAAATCCGAGTCCATGTAGCCGATGGGGATTGGAGTATCGATGATAAATCAACATTCTATCCCGAGTTCTTTTTTCGGATACTTCGATGTTTTTAATCGTCGTCCAATTCGCTTTCCTCGGGTTACTCGATATCTTGCTACCATGCCTACGATAAAGCATATATCCTGTTTAAAGACACAAAGATTGCATACATAAGGTTTCCTACAGCCGAAGCACAAGTAATGTCTTTCATGTCATCTATCTCCTTTTGCGTCTTAAGGGACATTTTCTTGGATAGATGGATTCCAAGTTTGAAAAGTACGAATCCTTTCTTGGAATCTTGCATCTTTGAATCGCTTTTAAAACCAAAGGTTAATGTATGAATACTTGCGATAACCCGATCATCATTTTCTTTGCGATCTTCGAGTAATCTTGATCCCAAGGATGTGTCCGGCTTCCCTAAGTCTTTCATATCAAACTGCTTTTGAAACGCCATGCCCTTACGTCCCGACCACACCTTCACATCGTTCCCGATGATCACAATGTCATCTACGTATAGTACTAAGAATACCAATACAGTTCCGACATACTTTTTATACACACGACTTTCAAACTCGTTTTGATCAAACCCATAAGACTTTATTATATGATCAAAACTTTGGTTCCAAGCTCGATGCTGTTTGAGTCCGTAAATGGACCTCTTGAGCTTTCAAACTAGGTGTTCTTGGCCCGTTTCAATGAAACCTTGGTGTTGTTGCACATAGATCTCTTTATCAAGACTTTCGTTAAGGAAAGCCGCTTGACATCTATTTGCCGATTTCAAGGTCGGCGTCTTGAATCGATAAGAGAATACGGATGGACTTAAGCATGGCTACGGGCGAAAAAATTTCCTCATAATCGATCCATTTCTTTCTGAGTATAACCTTTCGCCATTAGTCTTGCTTTAAAGATTTCAACCTTCCCGTCCAATCCTCTTTTCCTCTTATATACCCACTTGCATCTAATGGGTTTGACCCCATTAAGTGGTTCGACTAGCTCCCACACTCTATTATGAAACATAGAACCCACTTCGGCTTTCATTGCTGTATGCCAAGAATCTGCATCCTTATCTTGGAGTGCCTCGTCATATGTCCATGGGTCTGATTCCGGGAATCAAGTCCGAGGACTCTCCTATTCCCATGAATCTATCGGGCTGTCAAAACAACCCTCCCACTATAACGAGGCTCCGGTTGTGAAAGCGTATCGTTTGGTATATCATCTAGTACAGTTGGCACTGAGGTTTGCCCTCTAAGCTCATTTAAGGTAATCTCACTTCTCTTTAGTTCATATAGTCTTCTTCCAAAAATCTAAAGTGGGTGCGGATGACCACCTTTTGATCTTCGGGACTATAGAACATACACCCTTTTGTTCCCTCGGGGTATCCTACAAACAGCCTTAATTCTGATCGAGGATCCAATTTACTGGTTTTCTTGTCCAACACGTAGGCCGGACACCCCAAAGTTCTCATGTGTCTCATACTAGGCTTGCGCCCGGTCCACAATTCTTTGGGAGTTTTGGGAACCGATTTGGATAACACCAAGTTCAAAATGTAAGTCGCTGTTTTCCAAGGTATGACCCCAGAACGACTTGGGAAGATCCGTATAACTCATCATTGATCTAACCATTTCCAAAAGAATCTTGTTGCTTCGCTCTGCAAACCCCATTTTGTTGAGGGGTTCTGGGTGCGATGAGCTGGGATACAATCCCTTCATCAGATAAGTAGTTCAAAAACTCATCGCTGAGGTATTCGCCTCCACGATCAGATCGTAGAGACTTGATACGTTTTTCCATATGATTCTCTGCTTGATCCTTAAATTCTTTAGAATTTCTCAAAGGTCTCAGATTCATGCTTCGTAAGGAAAATGTACCTTGAGTAATCATCAATAAAATTACTCATAACCTCCTCTTGCTTTGGTTAACATTGAACTACGTACATCTATGTGAACGATCTCTAACACTTCTTTAGCCCCATTCCCCTTGGCTCCAAAGGCCATCTTGGTCATATTACCCTCCAAACATGATTCGCAGGTTGGAATCGATTCAACTTGGAGACGCCCAAAGAACCATCTTTCACCAACATTTGATCCTCTTTGGATTTATATGACCTAATCTTGATGCCAAAGAAGTGTCTCGCTCACGCCCCGATGAACGCTTTTTTTCTTGAAACAGCTTGATGTGTTATAGGATACATTTCGTGAGTGGTGTGCATGCTTAATTGTATAGAGATTTTCCATCAATGTCCCGTAATGTATACACTCATCATTTCAAAAATGATTTCATTCTTATTAGAAGAAACTTAGTGTCCTTTAATTGAATTTTAGAAACCGAAAAGTGAATTCTTTCTAAAACCGGGAACATAAAGATAATCTCAAAAAAAACTTTATCTTCAAAAGATAGGTGCACTTCTCCCATCGCTTTTAATCGCTACTCATGTAGCATTGCAATGTCTGCTACTTGCGTAGTATTGCAATAATCGTTATTAACCGAAGATTGCAATATCTACCACTTACGTAGCATTGCAATGTCTTCTACTTTCGTAACGTTGCCCAGTGTGATGAGGATCTCACTCCCACTATGTTGCCGGATCATTTAGAAACCGTGAAGCCGATCTCGTATCAACCACTCAAGAATGAGAAGTATACGCCGCTAAACAAGTTTCAACAACTAGTGTGTGAGAATTACCTTTCTTTCCGTCCCTTTTGGGGTTGGAACAGGCAAGACCTCCATTGTCCTCTCTCACCGCAGCTTAAGCACTTCCTCTATGGATTTTCCTTAACACAACAAGCATTCCTCATCTTACCATTGCCCTTGACAACAGTTGAGTTTTATTGCTTATGGCCTTTGTTCCTCTTCTTTATCTTGCCTACCCTTGGCCTAGAAAATGAAGACGGACCACTTGCCGTCAAAGCTTGAGTTTGGTGCCTCTTCATCATTTCTACCGAGACCAAAAGCTTGCAACAAATTAGCTAGCGAGGCCAAAATGCTCAAAAACTTTTTGGGCGGAGAGTGAAGTACCAAATTCATCCGAGTCTCCGATCATAATCTGCACTCGAATCTCAAGTTTGTTCGGATGGGCCATCTATTTTGAGGACGAATCCCTTACGGTTTTTCCTCCACCATTTCAAATGATTTACATCTCTCAAGAAGTGATCCGACGAGTCCCGCATGTTTTGACTCGTCAGTTGGCTCATCTGATTTTTGTGTGTCAAAATCCACTTGTGCTTTTGTGCAGTTAGGACAATTATAATTTTCCAATCAATGTAGTTTCCATACATATTGTATTGACTTTAAGTATAACAACAAAGGATTAAAAGGTAACGACATCTTTGAATCGAAAAAACAACTATATGCAATAAAGACAAGTATATCACAAGGTTCGATCACATTCATCATATTAAAATCTCAAAAAAATATGAACATGCATCACCAACATCTCAAAAACAGTTTTAAATAAGCCACGTTGGGTGGGTCATTATTTAAACACATTCAAGCGGGTTACAAACAAGAACGATATAAACCCATAATATCCAGATTAATAGTTGGCTCCCACTTGACCAATATAAAATTGACAGGGACTTCGGAGAAGTATATGCATATCAATTTTATACCTAAGTAATAACCATGATTAAATATAGGATTACTATTTCGCTTTGATCGAGCCTCGTTGGGAGGGTCATCGTCTCCACTAGTAATAACCCACAATCATCCCTTTGAAATTCATTCATGTGAAACCTATCTTTTGACCGTCCCGTTGGGAATTTCTCCAAAAGAATTCACAAATAAATAAATCATGGAGGTCAAAATTAATTCAATTTTATTATCCGGAATAAAATTGTCAATTAATTATTTAAAGCATACTTAGTAATTTTGAAGTTTGAGATTTTTCAATTTGGCAACCCTCATGCAAACACATTTAAACAAATTAAATAAAGCATAAGATAAAGACAAATAAATCAAGCAAAAAAAGCCTAAAAATAAACATATTGGGCACAAATTCCAATCCAATTTGATTTTTTTTCTTGGCTTGATTTGAAGAAACACGCCTTTTCTCCCACTGGCTTGATCTTGAAGATGCACGCCAAGATCCGCCGGCCACTTTCAGATAACCTCGGCACGCCTCGGTAGTTGTCGGCGTCGCCAGAGATCTCGGCGGCGACGCGCATCCACAAGATCCACGCTCCCACCGCATCCGCCTCGTCTTTCGGCATGGAAGCGCTTTTTGCGCCCGTCTCGCGTGGCCCCATCTCACCCATGCTTCACCAAATACGCCCGATTTCGGATTTTGTCCTTTAATTCTTCGTTGCTTCGATCCTCCCGGTTATAATTTATTTACAAAAAATAAATAAACCTAGATCTAGACTAGTCTATTACATTGATCAAATCAAACAAATCTTAGTCTACTTCGTGGATTTTCTCACGAGGCAAAAACAAATCCGAACGAATCAAATTAAAAAAAACCACGGTTTATATGCATGCAAAATAAAACATTAAAATCCATGACAATTGGATACCGCAAAAAGATCTAATAGTTCTACTATCCAATTTCAAATTTAATATCCACGAATTAAATTACAATTTAAAAAAATTGAGAGTCCAAATGGCTCGATACTGGAATTGTTGGGGAATGAGTTGCACAGATCTATTCGGGGTGAATATTTAAATACAAATTTAATTCATTAATTATTACTAGCATGAATTAATCCTATATTAATTCAAATAATAATTGCAACAACAAATCATGCATATAAAAAAGCCACGTAAAACCTACGACGCGAATCTACGGGTTTACGTGAACGCACTCTCGGGATGGCGATTGCTTTGGTCGGACGGACTAACCAAAAGGACTTCCCAAGTATTCCTTAGCCCTTGCTCGACAATCCGGTGGAAGGATACTCGCGAACAATTAACAAAAGGAAAAAATAAACTTTGTTGCACCACTTATGTGGATTTGCTAATATTTCCAGCACATGGAATTGTACTTGGGAATGAACTAATCATCCCCTATTTATAGGAGGGAGGGTGGGCCGAAATTTATGTGATATTTCAATGTGGGAAAAGACTTTTCTTGGTCACCAAGAAATCTTGAATATATCCCATATATTCTTTTTTTCCCATAATTAAAATATTCCACAAAATTCCACCTCCTCTATTTTATGGCATTATTTTGAAAATTTGATGATGCAAGAATCCAAGATTTGGATCTTCTTGAATTTATGAGATATCCTTGTATTTCAAGAAATACATATCTTCCATAATATCTTTTCAAGAAAATCAAGAAAATCTTTCTTGCCTCTATTTTCAAAAAAAATTTCGAAATATCACTATGAATAACCAAGTGGGAGATTTCTTGAATTTAATGAGATAATCTTGTATTCCAAGAATACATATCTTCATTCCATAACAAAATTCAAAGAAAATCTTTCTCCTTTTTTATCCATAATTTTCAAAAATTTAGAAAATATAAGCAACAATATTTATTTAATTTTAATCACCTTTTTCGGTTATTGGACTATTTGTTGGGCTACCAGGGGGCCTTTAGGAGAATTAAGATTGGACCTTCTAATGGATCTTGAATATCTAATATTGAGCCACAATATAATTCAATCCCATAAATATTAATTAATCCCACTACATAATTAATATTGCACCATCCATCTTAACCCATATTACAAATCGATATGGCTCCGGTCATTATATTCCCGTGTTTAAGATTATCTAGCCCATTAATTAATTCAAGCCACCAAATAGCTTTCCGTTAATTAATATATTTTGTCCTTGGTCGAGAACGGTTCAACATTATTATCCATACCTAAACTAATTCCACTTGCAAGATTTCGTATGATAAAACTTATGAACCTCCCAAGGGGGCAAATCAAGCAAGCGTGCTTGCACACGATTCTTCAGATTAAATCTTAGCAATCACATGTGACCAATAATATTGCCCAAGATAAAAAGTATTGAATCTCACCGATTCGCTACCCATGATAAGTCAAAGCAATAGTTATCGATCCCACGTGATCCTATTTAAGGGGACGAAGGTTAAGAAACAACGAACCACCGAGGTCTAATTCTTCCTTGTTCGGGCCTCAAGAATTTATCCTCCTCAGAGGGTCCTATTCAAATAGATCACCATGCACTAGTGTAATCTCTTGGTCAAGACAAACCAATCTGAGCCTTACACCTCAAACTTTCGCGATGGTTGTTCATTTCCATCTAGGTCGTGAATGGCGTACTTTTTTAGTTACAAGGATCGTTAATTTAATCTTATGTGATCCGGTATCACTAAATTAACTACTGATGTAACACGATTTAATTATTGAACAATTATGCAAAGAAATATATATAACATTCAATCATATTTAAAGCATCGATAAACAATTTATTTCAAGAAATAAGTCCGAAAATTGGGTTTAGATTATACAAAGTAAAAGCATACTTTTTCAAAGATAATCCCAACATATGTAAGGTTTATCTCTGTATTCCACATTCTTCAAATCAACGCATACGAACCCAGAACTTTCAACTTGGACCCCGTTAGGATCCTCACCCAACTACACTCGAAGATTGATTGACGGTGAACAATATAGTCGAGTTCCCAAATGTTGACAATCTGTCCAAAGTAAGTAGTATTTGATTGATCCACTGCAGCTTCAAAATAATGGACACTCCACTATTCTCGCATAGTACTTGTGGCATCATGATCTCTCGGTATAAAATGTGTATCCGCTGCTAAGATAACACTTGTATGAATACACATGTCTATCGTGCATTCGATAACCACTTAACTCTTTCATTCAATCGATTCTTTTTTCCGTGACAACATATTTGCTACATAACCATTGAACCACCAACAAACGTGTGATTGTGCTCAACTTCAATCCATGATCTATCTCGGTGGGATTTCTCGAGAGAAAGTGATCGCATGCGGTCAATAAAAGGAAGACGTCGACCGTGTTGTGAAGAAGCACGCACAAGTGCATCCGTGTCGATTCCTCTCCACGCTAACACTTACAAAGTTGACCACCGGTAATGCCTTCAACATCCATCCTATTGGTGTGTACCGGTAACCGGAAGTCCAATTGCATCGACATTCGAATAAATTCGCACCAAGACTTCATTGCTTCTTCTATTAAATAGCGTTACGCAATGATGGAGGAAATACATCTCAAGCTCACAGAGAGTCCCCACAATCGCCTCCAAAACCAAGCAATTTTCTAGGATCTATGACCTTGCTACTCATTGCCTTGAAGAACCAACATAACTTTGTTATGGTTATGCGCACATTTTCGTGCAAGATAGAACGTGATTGCAATGGGCAAGAAAGTCTCCATGATGACATGATAGTCATGCGATTTCAGATTCATCGGTCTCACGCCATCATCCGATACAAGTCTCTCAGTATGTTGGAGGAATAACCCTCCGGTACTTTCACATCCTTTAGCAAATTGAAGTAACTCTTTTCTCTCATTCTTGGACAAGGTGTGCAGCGAGGAGGTAAGAACGGTTGACCCTTTCTCTAGGCACGGTTTTTAATTCCGATCTTATTCCCATATCAATCATATCCATTCTTGCATTGTAACCATCCTTGGACTTCTTATCGCCTAGAAGAGTGTTGAGCAAGCCGGGCACAAACGTTCTTCTCAACGTGCATTAGATCAATGAAGTGTCTAACATACAACTCTTTCCAATAGGACAATTGAAAGAAAATTGATTCCTTCTTCCAACCGCTAGTGGGGACACTCTTTTGCGAAGATCTTTCCGTCATCGCGTGTCGATATTCTTCATCTCATTCAATACATCCAAACCGATAATAAACGTGGTGCTTCAATTGCCTCAATTGTGCCATCGAATGCATCGACCATTGTTACAGACTTATGGGTTGGGTCCAACCACCTCCTATGTCCCATATAAACAGTCTTCCTACAATGTCTCAAGCGAATGTGATGTGTCTTCTTGGTACAACAAGGACATGCATCGGCCCCTTTCACACTATATCCAGATAGATTCCCGTAAGCGGGAAAGTCATTGATAGTTCCAAACAGCATGACCTTCAACTTAAAATTCTCCTTTCTACAAGCATCATACACATCGACACCCTCATCCCACATGAGTTTCAAGTCCTCTATCAAAGGAGCCAGATATACATCTATGTCGTTACCAGGTTGTTTGGGTCCTGATATCAACATAGACAACATCATGTAAGTGCGCTTCATGCACAACTCGGGTGAAAGGTTATAAACTAACAGAATCACTGGCCATGTACTATGGTTGGTACTTTGGATACCGAATGGATTCATTCCGTCAGTTGAGAGTGCAAGACGCAAGTGTCGTGGCTCGTTGCCAAATTCTGGATGCCTGACATCGAATGTCTTCCACTGGGGTGAATCAGCAGGGTGTCTTTGCATTCCATCTTTGATCCTATCATCATGATGCCAAGTTAAATTTCTAGCATCCACAATGCTACTATACATTCTCCTGAATCTTGATATTATTGGAAAGTACCACAACACCTTCGTGGGAGATTTATTTTTCTTATATCGCTTCTCCCCACACTTGGGACATTCATCGAGGTCTGCATACTCCTTCCGAAATAAGATACAATCACCCGGACAAGCATGAATTTTCTGATGTGTTAACCCGATGGACTTGAGCATTTGTTTAGCATCATATGCTCTCTTAGGCAGTACATTTCCATCAGGCAATAGACCACTAACTGTTTCCAGCATACTTGTGAAGCACTCATCGGACAACTGGTGAGCTGCTTTTAGGTTGAACAATATCAACACAGCTGACAGTTTTGTTGCCTTCTTACACCCGGGCCACAGTGGTAATCCAGCAGAATCCCTTAACTTCTCTGACATATAAGGGTGATCTCGCAGATCATCGTCATCCCCACTCGATGTATCAATAGTCGGTACATCATTGAAAATATACGCATCCACTGTATCTTCAAACATAAAGTCAGTTTCTAGGTTGCTTGAGCTACATCCATCTCTTCTCTCACCATGATATGTCCAAACGGTGTATATTTTATCAATATCGTGAATCATCAAGTGGTCAAACAGACTTTCTCGACCACTAACGGTTTTTCCATTCATACATTTCCAACACGGACATGGAATGTACCGAGGGTCGGTGCAGTGTCTAATTGCATGATTATAAAATTCTTTCACCCCATTACTATACTCATCTGATAATCGATCTGTTCGAACCCACTTTCGATCCATATAGAACTAGAGATGCCTATAGAAAAGGCAATATGAAGTGTTTCTCAAGATAATGTATATATCCTAATGTATTAAACCTAAAAGTATTACAATCCTAATGTATAAAACTTGCATATAGAATGTGGTAGTACGTAAGGTTTGAATATTGCATGTATCTAAGGATTTGTTGCATCTCAAAACAATGTATATAACCTAATGTACCATCATTAATCATCTAAATCAACACACTACTATCCATTCACCAAATCATCAAATTAATATAACCAAAATATATCCTAATGTATTAATCCTAATTTATGCTTAAATCCTCACACAAGCATATTATCAAACACCTTGAGTGCATCAATTGTTCAGATCTAAGTTAGCATAAAAAATCAAGTCAAGCCACACAATATATATTCATCTCTAACAAGTTGTTCATCTCTAACACTAACAACATTAATCCTAATAAATTAACACTAATTTATGCTTAAATCCTCACACAAGCATACTATCAAACACCTTGAGTGCATCAAACACCAATATATATGCACCAATATACATACACCAATATACATACACCAATACATACAACATGATATATATACACCAATATACATATATATACACTTAATTCAATATATATATATACACATTAATTCAATATATATATATATATACACACATTAATTCAACAAATATATACATATACACATTAATTCAATATATATATATATACTAACATACATATACTAGCTAACATATATATATATAAAGAATAATTACCTATGGAAGGAGAAAGGCGGCGACGGCGGGGCGGAAGGGGAGGTTGGCAATCTCGACGGGCGGGGGCGGGGGGGAGGACGCGCGGCGGATGGTTCGATTTGGGGGAGAGGGAGGAGGAGGCTAGGGCTTCTGGTTCGCGATTTGGGGAAATATAAGAGCTAATGGGAAGACGACGGCGGCGACGGAAGGGGAGGACGCGCGACGGAGTTCGATTTAGGGTAGAGGAAGGAGGACGCGCGATTTAATTTGGGGAAAAATATAAGTCTGGTTCGCGATTTGGGTAGTATTTAAATCATCCGAACACTTGGACAGCGGTTTGGAACCGCTGTCCAAACTATTCCCTTGGACAGCGGTTCAAAACCGCTGTCTAAACACTTGCACAACGGTTCTCAACCGCTGTCTAAGTGTTAAACTTGGACAGCTGTTGAGAACCGCTGTCTATTATTATTATTATTATTTTAATTAAAACCGTTCTCCAAGCTATAGCTTGGAGAGTTGTTTGAAAAAATGGATGTCCAAGTGCAGCTGTACAAGCTCAAATATGTAGTGGTGACGTGTCATAATGCCACACGTGGAGACTGTTGTATGGCATAGTAGACGTGTTTGACAATAATTGGTAGGTCTAGTTAGTGGCTGTCTATAAAAATCACACTTGTCTAGGAGAATTTTATAATATGTTGAACTATTTCTTTTGATGCTTCTAGGGTTTACATGTTGCGACACCTCTCACTAGATGCTTCTGATGCCTTTGCCTCTATTAAGCGTCAGGTAGATTTATATTCCTGAATTATATAAAGTGAATGATGGTACTTAATTCTTCAAAATTTGTTCACGTTTTATTGATCGATATGCATCTTTTTTTGTAAAAGGTTGATATTGATATTGCAATTTATTGATTTTTTTTCACTTATTGTGCGATTCAGATTCCGCAGATCTCTTTTCTTTTTTTTAAATAAAGATGTTTTATATATTTATCAATGAATCATCGACTTTGATTTGATGAAATTTTGTGTTGTTATTCCTATACCCCATTTGATGTTGTTAAATGGTAGAGGGGTTTCTCTAAACACAGTATTGATGGCTTTTGTTTGATGACATTTATTTCCATTCCAATTTTCCAGAATACTTTTTGAAAAAAAAAATGGTTGATAAAGAATATGTATAATTTGTTTTCATTATTTGATGTTAAATTGTTGCCTTAGAAAATATTTTTTGGAAAAAAATAAATAGAGTATGTTTCTTGCACATCAGATGCACTGTGTAATTTAAGTGCGCTACTTTTACAGAAAATGCAGTTTTTCATTGAAAAGTTTAGTTGTTTAAACTTGCACTTTTCAAAGTTACACGGTGCATCTAATACATACAAGACTTTCTTTAAATAAAAGCATTTTTACTTGCTATAGTATGTAAAAGCTTCTTTTTTTTATGAGGAATTTTATGGTCGCTAGATGCGTAGAGTAAATTTCGTCAATGTTATAGCCCGCAAACCACACGAGAGGTAATCTATCTTAGAATTTTTAAAAGATTTTTTATCTAAAATAAAATATTTCAATATAAATTCAATTTTTATTTTATATTTTTAATTAAAAAAGAACTGATTTTATTAAAAAAAGTTCTGAATTCAAAATCTGATTCAATTATTTTTTAAATCGAGTCACTCTCCTGTGCACCACATGCACCAATAAAAACTGGTGCACTCTAAACCCTAATCTCTAAATAGTGAACCCTAAATCATATTTGAACCATTTGGGCCGTGTGAACCATGAACCACTTGGGCCGAGTGAACCATGAACCACTCGGGTCGGGTCGGGTATTAAAAAATAAAAAAAAAACATTTAAAATTGAAATTAAAGTTAAAAAAAAAAACGAAATTGAAAAAAGAAAAAAAAAGTTAAAACTAAAAAAATTAGGAAAAGAGCTTTTAAAATTAAATTGCACAATTTTATTGGTGCATGTGGTGCACAGGAGAATTTGCCTTTTAAATCCAAGGTCTTATGAAATGTTCATTTCTATAATTAAGTCGTACAAAATTTAAAAAAACAAAAAAAATTGGAGGCGTACGTCATTTTTTAAATTAAGTCTTGTATACATCTATGTGCATCATATATACACTCATAGTGTATATTAAAAACATGAAATTTGTTATATTGAAAGATACAACTTGGTTACACTAAATTGTGCAACAATTAATATGGAAAAATAGTTGTATGGTTAAATGTAAACAACTTGCATCTTTTAATATAACAAATTGCATTATTCTAAAATACACTATGAGTGCAATGCGCACCTAAATGCACATGGGACCTACCCCATTTTCTACTGTCTGACTTGAAACATAAATAATTAAAAAAAACACGCATACGATATCTAAATAAGCATACGTTATAAATGTTATATATTTCTTATTTCCCAATTATTGTAAAGGATAATTTGCTTACCAAATAATGAATTGCTCAAAAATATCCATTAATTTTAGTGTGTTTTTTTCAAATTTAAGGTCTGATTTAATTTTGTTTTTGCTCAATTAATTTAAAAACCGAATCAAAATAAATTATCAAGTAAAGTTAAGGTGTTCATTGCTCTATGAACTAATAAATTAATCCATCGACTACAAATGCAGGTATCTTTTACAATTGTAATTTTCTCCAGAGCAACAACATTCTCGATGAAGTACGATGAAGTACATGGCTACTATCTTAAGGAACTCATGGGGACTTCTGTCAGAAAAGGGTGTTGCTGCAGGAGAAAGGACTTAATGTTGAACTGCATTATGTAAGTCTCTTCAAATGTTCCACTATTATGATGGTTGTGATTTACAAGTATTACAGACTAGTTTGTGCATTGAGGGATTTAAACCAAATTCGTCTCATAATTTTCCACCTTTATTGAAATAATCCCGTAACTATCAACATTTTCAATTTAGTTCCACAAGTATTCAATTTGTTCCAATTTAGTCCCAAACCGTCGCAGATCTATCAGAAACACCCAAAATTATGTCGTTTTAGTCGCAAAAATTAGGGGCACGTGATATACATGCGACTAAAACGACATCGTTTTGGGTGTTTTTGGGCGATCTCCGACGGCCTGTGACTAAATTGGAACAAATTGAATACATGTGGAACTAAATTGAAAAAACTGATAGTTACGGGACCATTTCAATAAAGGTGAAAAATTATGAGACGAATTTAGTTTAAATCTCAGTACTAGAAGCAATGAAAATTTTCAAATTGATCCTTAAATTGACAACACAGCATCAACGCATGAAGCCTAACTAATTTCAAATTGTGTTCTCTCTAATCACTCATCGGTGTTTTCTCCATTCATTTATAGATCTCCGCCCCTCTCTCTCTCTAATTCTCACAGAGCACACACAGAAAGATAGAGCATCGCTGTTCTTTCGTTGCTTTGTTTGGAAACGAGAATTTGGCAAAAGGTGGTAAAGCTAACTTCTGAAGCTTTTCTTCGAATTCATTTCTGCAGCTCATCGGAATCGTCTTCCTCATGGTCTGTGAAGGTGAATATATCAGCATTGAGTTTTTTAAGCTCCTATTTCTGTAAATTCTGCACTTGCATGCATGTACATATCGGCGCTGAACTGGATTCACTTGTTTCTAAATTGATTGCTATTTTTTTTGTGAATTTAGATGCGGTTGTTTTTATCGGATCGATTTCGGAAGTGTTTATGTTGATTTTTTGTTGTTTTTGGGGAAGTGTTAGGGTTTTTGTAATTCTTCGAATTAGGTAAATTGGGATTTGAATGAGGTGGTAGCATGCTGCTTTTTTACTAGCTTTGACGATGTGAGAGAAAATCATGCTTATGAACTCCACAGTGAATGACCCTTAATGATGCCCATTTTCATTCTGACTCATATTAAGCGGGTCAGCCCTAAGTTCTTGTGAGTTTGTTTGAGGTGTGTATTTAATAAATGAAATGTTAATATATATGTCATTTGGAAAACCTTTTTCTTATCTCTAAGGATGATACTTTTTTCAGGCTAATATTACAAATTAGTTTGTGTATTATCGACAGTAGAAGGAAAAGGAAATTGCTTTAAATTCTAAGTGTAACAATCTTTGGTAAGTAGGAGATTATGCATATTTTTAATAGATTAAATACAATTTATTGGATGTGTTTGTATTAAGATGCATGATTAATTGCTGATATTATTCAATGTTTGATCTATTATTGTGTTTTTTGTGTACTTAGGTGCCTTTTGTAGAGTATTGCTGGACCAAATTTGTGTTGCAAGAAGCCCACACTGAGTTACGAGTTACCCAGTGCAGATCCAAAATCTAGAAGCTTTGAGATAAGGAAAGAGATTTGCACTGCAATTTGTTGAGGGGATTAAGGTGTATTTTGGAGATTTCATGTGTATCTATTGGGAGATGATTCTAAAAGATTAAGACGGAAGAAGATTCACATATATCCTGAAGATAAATCGACAATTAAGAAAAGAAGGAAAAAAGGTCTTCATTAAAAAGCCCATCATTATTATTAAGTGGATTAGGAAAGTTAGTATATATATATATACCCCTTGGATACTCACGTAGGATACAGGGGAAAGCAGAGGGGAATTAATTGGACGCAACTTTGCTAGGAGTCAAATGACAGTTTTGAGAGATGAGAGAGAAGAACAGGAAGATGCCTACAACTATGTTTAGTTGGTATTATTATTCCAATTCTAGGGATTTTTTAACTCAAATTTTAATGTTTGTTAATTGATCTTGTGACGTTTATAATATTTATCTTGGGATTATTTATTTCATTTAATTAAACTTTCAAACATACTTGGATGTTTAGTTTGGTTCGGCCACCTAGGTTAAAGTATTTTTGTATGTCTGCTAGTTCATAAATATATAATCCGTAATTGTTGTAAATTTATGACAATTGGTAGCAACTAGTAATTTTGCTAAGGTGATTTGAACCGGGTTCTTCAAATCGAGCTTGCGTATTTGGGATTTTGTTAGTACTTTATCCTTGTGTTTAATGCTTTTACTGGATTAAATTTAAATCGTATATAGACTATTCAATTAAAAAAATCGTCGTTGAATAGCTTGTTTTAATTTAATATAATTAAGGGATAAAACTGATAACCCACTTGGACTGCTTACATTAACACCGCCAAAAAAAACATAGGAAGATCTCGAAGTTGGCGACATGAGTAGGCGAACGTTGCCCCACACTAAAGCCGCCCTCACCTACCGGAATTGTCGACCAACTCCACCAACTTTACCATCACAAAAACATCTCAAAAGTCCAGGATTACAATCACAGACAAGTGAAGACCTATACACCCAAAACACTAACAAACCACCTAACGATATATAGGACGGTAACCAAGACGTCTCTAAAACTTTTAAAAAAATTTTTATTATTATTACAAAATAAATTTATATATACATGTATATAACTTATAATTAAAGTGTTGTTTTTATAAAAGATATGTTGGCTAGCTGATCTGTGGTGTTCTGATTTGTTCATGTTGGTTTATATGAGAACCAATGATGGCTTACAATTGATGAAAAATAAATAAAATAAGAAAAAAAAAAAGAAAATAACAATTGATACTTTTCAGTGTACAAAGTGATAATTTTCAGCAAGCTAACTAATACATGTTGGGATACTATATGCCAAAATCTATCGGGTTGACCTCATAAATACAAATTTAAATTAACAATTATTACTAGCATGAATTTACCTACGTGAATTCAAATAATAATCAATCCAACAACAACATGCAAACAATAACTCACGTAAAAGATCCTAGCATGCGGAATTTCTAGGAGTTTACGTAAACGCATCTACCCGTTGATTAATTCGGTATCGGCAACCAACCAAAAGTCATTCTCAAGTATTCTCAAGTTCTTACTCAACAACCTTGGTGGAAGGTTCTCCAATGAATTTACCTACGTGAATTCAAATAATAATCAATCCAACAATAACATGCAAACAATAATTCACGTAAAAGATCCTAGCATGCGGAATTTCTAGGAGTTTACGAAAAGCATGGAGAAGAGACAATCCGAGACAGCGGGATCGGTGTCGGCAACCAACTAAAAGTTATTCTCAAGTATTCTCAAGTTCTTGCTCAACAACCTTGGTGGAAGGTTCTCCATTAATGAACAATTATAAAACAAAAGAAAAATAAATAAATTGTTGCACCACCTTTGTGGATTTCTAATTTTTCCAACTCATGGTTAATAAAATCGATGTATAATAAAATATTAAATATAAAATAAAGGTTAATACAAAGAAGTTAATGCTCAATAAAATAAATATTCAAGATATTTAAAATTTATATTAACTTAGTTTCTAAGTAACATAAATATAATTTACGATGTGCATGGTTCAAACTTTAGTTATTGCAATTTTTTTTATTAAACTACATATTAAAATGTCATATGGATGCCACATATTACTACAAATCAATAAAAAAAAATAACACATCAATACAATAAAATGTAATCTCTCATCCAACTTAACCTCAAGATGACACATCATCCAAACTAACTACAGGATGAGACATCATTAAAAAAAAAAAAAAACTCTCTATTTGTATATAGAGGGATTTACAATAAGTCGATGGAGATTTTCATGAAAAAAAATACATTTTTAGTGAAAATTGTAACAATTAGGTTCAACGTAATCATTCGGTGAAATTACACCTTTTGGTGAATGAAAGTTGCAACCTTTCAGCGCAACCTTTGAGTATCTATAAATACTTAGGATGTTAGGAGAATTGTAACTAAGGAAAAGGAGTTTTCCTACGCTTGAAAATGAGTTTCCAATAGAGAAAGTTAATATAGAATTGATAATTTGGAAAACCGGGTTTACCTACTTTGAAAATTGAATTTCTCTATATATTGAAGTCAAGTCTTTTATTTTAAATTTTATTTACAATACATTTATGATTTCTATTTATAGAAATTCGTTAGAGTGTAACTATCGATTTCCGTGGAATAGATTTTCTATCCTAAAAAATTAATTCCTCGTAAACCATTTTCACACATGAGAAATTAATATCTTTAAAAATAGCATATTTTTTTGGTGCACTCAAATAAGAAGGCGAAGGATGAAACATGTCTCGAGCTCAAGACCAAGACGCAACTATGATGGTGGAGGACGTTCCTAGATTTCTTACATGGGGCTTTGACATTTATCTATATTGATTTTTTTGACTTTCCTATTCACCCACTTTTTGCTGCTTTCAACACAATTAACTACAAAATTAGACATGAATACTCTCACTAAAAGTGGACATTATTATTAAATGAAAATACATTCAAATTTCATTCCTACACCCCAACCCAGTAAATTACCCTACCACCTGCAGACCCCCCCTCCCCCACCCCACCCTCAACCTCACTAAAAACCTGCATCCCACCGCCCCCACACACACCCCACTGCAACACTATCAAATTACGTATTTTTGTATCTATTTTTTGCCCCATTCATTCCCTACTACACTACTCTCTCTCTCTCTATATATATATATATATATATATATTTTTCCTTATATATCTCTCTCTATATCACTATAAAAATGGTAATGTTATATAATTATTTTATTTCCCTGTAAAGTGTGGTACAATGTTGTTAAAAAAATGCATGATGATATCAATCAATAAATTTAATTTTATGTCACTCAAAGAATAAAATGTACACTCGATGAATAAAATGTACACTAACTTTAAAAAAATGATTTTAAATCCCATGACCCACACTTTCATTGTTCATTTTTCTTTTTTCTTTATTTTTCATTACTACTTTACTTTATTTTTCAATCTCATGTTAAAGATTTTTAAATTCATACTGTATTTTTTTGCAGTGTATCAAACCATGAAAGGAACACTTGGACAATAAAAATGTACAGTCGATCGACACAATGTTCATGTGACCTATACATAAGGTTTTTGAATGTACATTCGTTTAATAATGTACACTCGCACGATAGTAGTGTGCATTTGCTACAAAAATGTATGCTTAAACAATAATAATGTACATTCACTCACAAAAAAATATGTACGCTTGAACAATAATAATGTACATTCGCGCACAAAAATGTACGCTAGAATAATATTAATGTACATTCGCGCTAATAAATGTACACTAGGTCAATAAATTGGTTATATTATTAGCTCAATAGATCCAAATCCAAAGTTATCATTTGTATAAAATCTAAAATCCAAGATTAAACCAATGAAGAGTTCTCGTTTATAAAAAAAAATAAACCAATCAAGAGTTCTCATTGTATAAATCAATCAAGAGTTCTCATTTATACAACAAATAAATCAATCAAGAGTTCTCATTTATACAACAAATAAATCAATCAAGAGTTCTCATTTATACAAAAAATAAGCTAATCAAGAGTTCTCAATTGTATATATCCAAAACCAGAATTAAATACATCATCATACTTAATTTTGACAAAAATTACTCTACACATTCAAAATTGTACATTCGCTGAATAAATGTACATCCACCTGACAAAAAAAACAGAGTGAAAAAAATTAAAATATCACAAATCAAACCCAAATGGAAGCCAACACATCAAATGTGTAAAATAAGAGAGTGAAAAAAATAAAATTAGCCCAATCAAATAGATTCCAAGCTCTATTTTCACTCACTCCAGCAAAATTGCCACTTGATGGATACAATTATCATTTGGCATCATCATTAATCAGCAATTGCTCAAATTCTAGAGAACAAACCATTTCCAGGCAAGACAGGAACAAATTCTCAATGAATAAATTCAGCACAACCACAGAAGTGCAATCATTTCTGGATAATTTTAATTCCATTTACAACAAAATTGAACCAAAATTCAGTCTTACTCAGTATTACCTTCAAAATTCACCTACAATGAAATAATGTGAGTTTTGCCAAAATACTAGCAAAATTGCCACTTGATGGATACAATTATCATTTGGCATCATCATGAGAGAAATCCCGAAATCTTAGCATTCTCCTTCTTCGGAGCAAATATGACAAAGACCAACACATAAACTAATTTGATGGCAGATCCTGTTCCGTTTACCGTAGATACGAGCATGTTGTTTGGTGACACAAAAGGCATACCATACCTATAAAAATTCATCAAAACAAGAGCATGTTTAATGAGTTAAAAGAGATTATTAATATGACCAGAAGCTTAATTTCATCAGCATGAAGAACAGTATATGCAAACTTTGGAAACACACATGTTTATAGCAAATAGTCAGATTAATGGAGAAAATAGTGCAAGCTCAAATTGATTTTTCTCAAGAAAATGATTAGCATCACATAAACAGAGAAGAACAATATGAACTACAGTAAAACATCACATATTTAATAATATACAAGATATGCAACTAAAAATAGATCCTAAAATTGCTTAAGATCATTTATACGACAAGAATTCAAAGAAGGGGCCTAGAACCCTGTTGCTATATTAACAAGATTAACCATAAAACAGGGTATGATAAATCCTCAGAAAACTAGTTAAATCATCCGGAGGTTAAATCACTTAATACCTAGATTAGGAGCACACTGTATCAAATAAATTAGTTCAAGTAACTAAGAATAATAATTCTAAAGATGTAGATCTAGAACAACAAAGCCATATCATGATCCCAAGAAGAAAATGCAACAACGTCCACAAACGAATTGCCTAAGACCACGGAAAGCAAAAAACCCAAAGCAAACACTGAACCAAAAATTTTCGGAAACAGGGCGAAACCAGAGCACCCAAAAACAAACCAAACACGAAAGAACCCCAGAAGATGAACCAAGAGAAAAAAGGATCAGATTCTTCAATTTTCCAGATTCTTCAATCGGTTTGTTGCCGCCCAATTATTATCAACCACCGAATAATAAATGAAATATCTCCGTGCCCTCGCTTTCGGCTAAATCTTGATTTTGGAATTTTGGATCCGAAAATTTCTCCCCGATTTTGAATTCAATTTGATAGAGAGAGAAAGAGAGATAGAGAGAAGAAGAGATTGGGGAGAATGGGGTTTAGACGAAAGGTATTATTGGAGTGGGTGGATAATGGATTGTACTCAGTATGTCGGAGGGTGGGGGGTACTGTGGACGTTGGGTGGTGGTGGTGGCGAAATTTGGACGATGAAGAATGTAATATGACATCACAAATCTGAGGGCATAAAATGTATAAATGGACTGAGTAATTGACCTCAAAAGCATGTAAGGAAATGTAATTAACCCTTCTTTCATTTGCCTTTTTTATTTGTTGTTTTTGCTTTTTATATCTAATTATTAAAAATTAATTGTTCACCGTCGCGTACCTAAAGTTACCTTTTTTAATATCTTAATAAGTAATCTTCAGGTTATATGTGACGTGGTATTTTTAATTGATTTTTATTATAACAACATACTACTTCTGTAAATTAAATATAAAAATATTCAGATATCAATTAAAGCTGAAAATATTTTAAAAAAATTAACTAATTTTCGAGATATTAAAATTAAAAAATCAATTGAAAAATTAAAATGTGAAAACACGAAATAAAATATTTAAAATTAACTAAATCTTAAAAAAATTATTAAATTGAAAAGATTAATTAAGAACATAAAAAACATAATAGAAAAATTAAATGTCAAGTGAAGATATGACATTGTAGGCGTGTATGGCCGTATATGAGTACGTGTGAAAGCATCCAGTGGCGAACCCAAAAATTCAAAAAATGGTATGCACAATTGTAAAAATATTTTAAAAATTAAAAAACCATATAATTTAAAAAATTACTAGCCTATTAACCCCCAAAAAAAAAAAAAAAAAAAAAACATGCATTAAAAGTTTCATAAAAAATGTAACATACAAAATAAGAAAGGGTAAAAAACTTGCGTCCAATAAATCCCATTTTAAAAGTTCATACCTTTTGATTCATACAATGTCAATCATAACACTCTTTTAAATCAAAATTAAGTTGACAATAATTTTAAAAGAGGTAAAATAAAAAAGAATGAAAATACCTTACCACATTTGATGTTGTGGACGGGAATAAAGCAATGTAGACATATGAGTGAAGTGAGTGAGAAGAAAGTGAAAAAGATAAAAAAAAAAAAAAAAAAAAAAAAAAGGAAAAAAAAAAAAGAGGAGAAATATATATATTTTTCCTCTAATTTTTCATTTTATTATTTATTATAGTGGAGTTAATTGGTGGGTCATTCATTATTCCACCCCTTATAGTCCTTACTGTTCCTTTTTTTCATTTACTATCTTTCACATATATAAAATCATTATTCATGATAAGTCAAAATATATTTAAAATGCTATTATTATATATAAATAAAAATATATAGAAAAATTTGACAAAAAAGTGAATATGCAAGTGCATGCCCATTTGTGTGGCTGCATCCGCCTCTGAAAGCGTCATGTGGAGATTGTTATGTCTTAATAGGCGTATGTATCAATAATTGGTAGGTCGAGTTGTGCTATTTATTTTGATTTATCTGAAGCATATATATACATGCAACATCAACTTTTAAGGTCCGCTAGATGCTTCTGATGTCTTTGCGTCTATTTATATATGTCGGATAGGTGATATATATTTCTGAATTATATATTAATTTTACTAGATCATATTTTTTTTTACACAGTGAGTTATGGAGTGGGTTGGGGCGGGTTGCTCCAGGTTTTTTTTTTAAAATAGTTTTTTTTATTAATATCATTTAATTTAATTAAAATACAGAAAGATAAATACAAATAACAATTTATTTCTTATTTACGCATGCAACATATAAAAAGTGTTTTAATTACGACTATTTTGTGGATATTGTTGCTTAATTTTTAAGTTTATTATAAATTTTATTTGTTTTTATTATTTATCAAGACATTGTTCATATGATGCTTAAAATTTATATAAATTTTCATGTGAAACATGTTTATACTATAAAATTTATACCATTATACTTATAAAATTATACCACTACTCGTATATAATAATACATCTAGCATTTAATGTTTGATCTCAGTTACAAGTGCTATAATATTAGTTTATAAGTGTAGTGGTAAAAATTTAATGATATTAACAAATTTGATATAATTATTATTTTTATGTTATTTATATATTCTGATTTTTTATTTGATATTTCAGTTGGAACTTCAATCCAATTAATTTTAAAGAATAGTGTGATCCAAATACTGAAATAGAGCATCGTCTTTTTTATGATAGCGGCTCATATAAAAGTTACGGTTAATACACTCATAGTGCATTTTAGAACCATGGAACTTCTTATATTGAAAGATGCAACTTGTTTACACTGAACCGTGCAACTATTTATATGAAAAAATAATTGCACAGTTCAGTGTAAACAAGTTGTATCTTTCAGTATAACAAGTTGCATGATTCTAAAATACACTACGAGTGCACAATGCACCCGAATGGGGCGAGACGGGCGGAGGACAACTCCTCATCCATGTTCCCACGAAATTCGGGGATAGGGCGGGAATCCCGCTAAAGCATTCGGGGAAAAATCTGCCCCATTCCCTCTCCCCGCCTGAAATTTCCATCCCAATTCCCAGCGGGGAATCCCCATTCCCCGACTCTTTTTTCTTTTTTTATTTTAATATTATCGTATTAACATTGTCGTTTTGACATGGTGCATACTGCATCTACGTGTAGTAAAAAGTATTAGGCCAAATTTTGAGTACACCGTAAACAACAAGAATAAAAGTGCACTGTAAACTTTTTCGTGTTGATATAAAGAAATTTTTGAGTGTACGTACCCTACTGTTATTCAATTTATATATTCTTCTAACAAGAATAAAGAAATTAATTGTAATAGAAGAATTTATTTACAAAGTACATGGTATTTTTTTGGTGTTGATATAAATTAATTGTAAGAAATATAAATAAAAGTGCCGATTTGAGTATTATGCAATAAATTTAAGAAGATATTTTTTTTTTATTAATTTCTTATTTAATTCAACAAGATAATTTTCTTTATTAATTTATATGTGAACAAGATATTATATTTATTAATTTATATATATATATATATATATATATATATATATATATATATATTAATTTAATTTAAAAATTGGGGCCCCACTGGGAATTTTCACGGGGATTCCCGTCCTGCTCAAAAGCGGATCCCTCCAAAGGAATCGAATTTCCCCACCCCACTACCAAGCCTCACGCTGATCTGCATACGGCACTCCACTCAAAAATCACTTCTAGCTTATTATTAGTTGGGCCCTCTGATTACACATCTTGTGTCTGTCCCTGCCTACAGTGGGTTGCCCAGGCAAAACTCGAAAAAATGTGGGTTGAAGTGGGTTGTGGACCGGCTCGACTTGTTGGCCCGTTATGACAGCTCTAGTTATGTTTATGTACTATCATTATTTAAACAATAATGGTGCATAAACATAACAATTTAAACATTGATATTGCATAAATATGACAATAATAATATTTATTCATAATAGTGATAGAGTTCACCGTGAACTTAGGTTCACAAAAAATCTTCTCTTGATTTTTTTTAAAGGGCGGATTGGATGACAAACTTTTATAAAAAATATTTCATAGATCTAGGATCTGTGAAATATGCCCGCGGGACAGAATTAGCACAGAGAGAAAAATTTGCGGATCTTGTGTGGGTCGAACCAGGTCAAACATATGTTTCTTAAAAATTCGTGTAAAGGCAGAACAAAAAATTCGCTTCGAGATATGTCTTACTATAAGGGCAAACATGTGTTACTATATGGCTAAAACGTGTTACTATGAAGTGAAAGGTGTGTTACTGTACGAACAAAACTACACTACCTCTATTTTCATCCGTTTCCCCCTCTGTTTTTTATCAGCTTCTCTTTTTGATTTGTGACCAACTGTTGTAAGTAAAGATCAAACAACCAGATTACACCATTTAATTAGTAAAAATATATTTTTTCATCATCAAGTTGTAACACATAATTACCTTTACAATAACATATATTTATTTTTATAATAACATAGTTTGAGAGGGAATTTTTTTGTTTTATCTTTGTGCGAACTTTTAATAAAAATCTACTTGACCCAATTCAATTCATAAAGAATTAAAGAATTTTCATTTTCTTTTTATTTGAATTAATATTTCATGTTGAAATATTTGACTGGAAATTCTCCCGGATTGGACATTCCTTTCTTGTTAACAAAATTAGCTTTAAAAACTGAGTTGATGGGCCAGTGTTTTGGGCTAGTTGCTTTGGGTCGTAATATATCAATCGCATGAATTTCAAATCGATGAGAACCTAATATTTAAAACCCGTGTCAAAAGTAAATAGATAAATAAATTTGGGACGGAACTAATATTAATTTTTTAATATTTAAAATTTTACATATTGATACTAAAATATATAGTATTGAGATGATATTATAATTATACTTAAATTCATTGAATCTAATTTTTTAAAAGCATTCTTTAATGGAAGGTACACTTTAAAAAATGTATATATATTAATTCTATTTTACTCCCTCCGTCCATCAATTTTATGTACAGTTGACTGTTACCCGCGTTTTTGCAAACGAGTTTTGTATTAGTAATTGAAATGATAAAATGACTTTTAAAGAGGGGTATGATAGATAAACTCCTTCTTAAAAATCACTTTATCATTTCAATTATTAATATAAAACTCGCTCGTAAAAATACGTGTAAAAATCAACTATATATAAAATTGGTGGATGAAGGAAGATAAAATAAAAATAAAAAACAAAGCCACGACCGGATTCAAGTAAACCAAAAAATTGTTAAAAGCAAGAAAGAAAGATAAATGGGCTGGGCTGGGCTGGGCTGAAAAAAAAAAAAAAAAAAAAGGGCCGGTTAAAAAATCCTGAATCTTCTCTCTCTCAGTTTCTTCAGTCGGCGCCTCCACGAAGTCGCCCACCGCCTCCCATCGACCACCTAACAATCTCTCTCCGATCTCACGCCACCCGCTCTCTTCCTCCCCCAGATCTCAGGTAACTCTCCTTCTCGCTTTTTTTGACAGATATTTGTTAATATCAACTGATTTTTGCCAAAAAAATATATGATGAATATCGATATATTTTTTGACCGGATAAGTAAGTGACGGCGGCAGATGCCGGTGGCTGGGCGGCAGTGCAGCTACTATCGTTAAACTTGGGATTGAATATTGGTTTTTCTATTCTCTCTTGATTTGATCATTCAATGTCCGGGAGTAATTGGTAATGTCCGGGTAATTTAATTAGGGTTTAGGCGCCTAGCTGGTGGAAAAGTGCCAATAAATTCTACAATTCCTGGATTTTATTGCTTTTGGTGTCTCTCTGATTTAAGAACCCCTTTTGCTGTTTTCTATGTGGAATATTTTGATGTTAGATTGGAGATCCTTCAATTATTCGAATGACAAAACTTTGTTGAAACAAAAATAGTCAAGCCTCAAACATGTTGATTCTCTCAAATCAGAGTAAAACTGATTATTTATAGGCAATAATCTGATTATGGCACGATTAGAATTGTGCATCACTGGATTGTGAGAAAATTAAATGAAAAGAAAGAAGCTAAATTTAGTTCTCTCCACTTGACTTGACATGTATGTAGCTATAGTCGATGGCTCTCTGGTTATTCGTCTCTATATTGTGCTGTACATTTAGGAAACTCTTGTTTTAGATATTAAGTTTTAGCTTTGGATTTTTTTCTTGGAACCTATGGGTTGATCAGAATTATGAAAACAACATAGGATTTAGGTAATCATAAATGAAAAGTGTCTCTATTCCTCACAAGTGATCACGTCTTAAGTTCGTTTCTTTTCTTTCTTTTTTTTTGTCAGAAAATTGCTGCTGTCTCGGTGCGTATTTTAGGTTGAGAGATAATAGGGAGTTTATATGTTAGAGGAACTAACAATGTACTCAAAGAAGATAGATATTTAGTGTTTCTTTGTTTGTTTTTCTTCCAAGAATTATCATGTTTCTATGTTTGGTCATATGATATGGAGGAGGAGACAGGTTCAGCAAACTTGCTAATATTTGGATTATTAAACGAGACTTGAGATCCATGTTGTTTCGAACAATGTATGATATCCCAATTACTACATGTTCTATGTTAGATTAATTGTTTGTTTATACTGCCCGGCGTAGTTCTTAGAGGGGGAGGTGCACATTTTCTGATTCTACCAAAGTCATGCTCACACCAAGAAAAAGTTAGGGGACGCTAGGTTCGAATTCTTCAAAAGGGAATGGTAACGCTAATGAGAATCATTGAATGGTGAGTTGCAATGAGAATGATGATTACATTGTCAGTGTTTTGCTTTGATGTTGGAATAAGTGGGAACAAAAAATGAATGTTGGTTGATGAATAGTCAAATAATTGGATAAATGATTATAGGTGGGAGGTATTTAATCAGAATGGAGAAATGATTAACGTACGAAGTATGATGAAGGTGAAATGGTCATCTTTTATTATCAATAAGCACCACAATTGCCCATGCTCATTCCTAATGAAGAATTTTGAACCAAGAGCGCCCTTAATAGCATCATACTGCATAGGGGCGTGCAATATACAGTTAAAACCGAATTAACCGATCAAACCAAACCGAAATTCACATTCGGTTCGGTTTTTGGTTATTGTTTTCATGCATATTGGTTTTCGGTTCGGTTATTTTCGGTTAAAAACCTGAAAAATAACTGAAACTCGATTATAATTATTAAATATATATTTTTCACACCTTAAACCATACCTTAATTACCCATACGCTCGGCCTCTCTTCTTTGTTCCAAAATAACTAAATCCCAATCCCTATTACTTTTCGCCTCCCACCACGGGAAAATTTTATGTGATCTATTTATTCGGACTTAAAAAAGCCCAAAAAAAGAAATTATAACAATTCGGTTAATAACCATAACCGAACTGAAATTTCGGTTTGGTTATATAACGGTTTCCACACTGCTTCGGTTGGTTTCGGTTACCAACTATGGAATTTTGGTTTGGTTCGGTTATCACTAGTTGGTTCGGTTCGGTGACCTAACCGACCGATGCTCACTACTGCATAGTAAATCATTCTCTTATAACCCCTTTTTTTCAGATCAAGAAGATTGTTCATCATGGTGAATGCCATCAAAGGACTGTATATTTCATGGTAAAATAATGCTCCATCCATCACAAGTCTCGCTCGCGTTACTGAAAATATTTACCGTCGTCGTGTTGTTTATGCAGTGATATTCCCATGGCGCAGTTCATCATCAACATGAATGCTTCACTCCCTCAGTCACAGAAGTTCATAATACATGTTCTGGATAACACTCATCTTTTTGTGAGATCAGATGTTGCTGGTATGATTAGAACTGCCATTGCTACTTTCAGAGAGCAGAATACATACGAGAAGCCCTCTTGATTTAATGTAACCTCCACAGAGGCAACTTTGTGTAGTTTTGAACATCTGTTTGAATTTTTGTTTTATTTTTCTGAACTTTTCCTCTCAAAAGAGCTTATATGTGATTGTTTTTGTGGATAATTTTTGCCTTTTAGGCAACTTTGTGTAGTTTTGAACATCTGTTTGAATTTTTGTTTTATTTTTCTGAACTTTTCCTCTCAAAAGAGCTTATATGTGATTGTTTTTGTGGATAATTTTTGCCTTTTATTCTTATACTCCCTCCGTCCCATACTTATTTACCCCTTTCCTCCCGGCACGAGTTTTAATATGAGAAATATTTATTAGTATTTAAAGAGATAAAGTAGTTTTTGGTTGAAAATTTTTAAACTAAAATCTTATTCATTGTAGTTTTTTTATTTATTAAAAAAGTAGATTTTTTTTTTTAAAAAAAAAACGTAAAAAAATAATCATCGAACGGCCACGTTTGATGTAAGTTTAAAATGTTGGGAGGGAATAGTTGAAAAGAGTGTAGTTGTTTTAATGTCTTTTATGAAAAAAAGGTAAACAAGTATGGGACAGAGGGAGTAATAACTATAATATTTTTTTGCAAAATGCAGTCCAAACATTGTAATAGGCTTTTCCTACTACTGAATTTGAATCAATGGCTCCCACCTTATAACCACCGAGTTAAGTAGGTTATTATTCGAAAGAGAACAAAACGGATGGATTATGAATATCATATTCGTCATAAACAATAATATAATCAAAGCAATACCACTCAGATTAAATAATGAATAACTTTTTTATTTATTTATTAATAGGTTTTTTTTTATATGAATGTCATTTGTTAAAATTTGCATTTTTTTATATGTATTTGTTATGAAATAAATCATATGTTGAATGCCCTATGGAGTTACAAGAAATCTTTGGGAGTTACAAGCAAGTCATTAGGAATTATATGCATGTTACAAGAAACTCTTCATTGCCCAATTAATTCATATTTATGTATTCATCCATAAGGTTCCATATAAATAGGTGTTATGACCACCTTCATTTGTACACAATTTGTATTTTTTAACTAAAATTAGTAATACTATCCCTTTTGGGAGTTAGTATCGCCCCTAGGAATTATATGCATGTAGTCATTCTTTGCCCAATTAACCTGTAAAAATTCAAATTATATTTAGGTTCATTTATTTTATAACACGTTATCAACACGAATGCTTTCTATCATAAACGTTAAAGTAATTATGGTTATCCATAAATCCCGAACATTTAATTATTACTTTTAGAAAATCAAATTGTGTTCATTAGAATTCATAATATCTCAATCTCCCTTCTCGAATTTTGTCGCCTAAATACTGCAGAATCTCATGACTTACATTATATTTTCGTTGAATCAGGTATGTTTCGTTTTTATGAAACTATATGTAAGTTTTATATAATGAATTGCGAAGAATTGATGTTAGAAATGCTTGAGAGGTACTTGAAGCATACTCACCTTTTTATTTCCTATGACACTGCTTTTTATAATTTTGAATTGTCTAATCATCTTGTTCAAATAATAAGAGAAAATTAATTGTCCATATGGTGAAAGCCTTTCTGACATTTAGATTATCTCATTTGTACAAGGAACCTAGAAGAAAATGGATTAATTACTTGTTGGCTTGAGATTATGAATACTAAATCAATCTTGTGTTTTATTTCTATTCTTTCTCCATTAATTATTTAGTCTTGATGTTCATGGATGTCAAGCTTTTAAGGTTCGTATTTTAAATGTCATCAAGTGTATTTTGTTTTCACATTATTTTTTTACCATAGAATGCAGAATGTTGAGTTGATTAGCAACCAAAATAAATACTATGCTTTGAAAAACCAAAATTCACTTGTGTTATTATCTTGATTGTAACATGTGTATCAAAATATATTCTTTAGCACTTGAAATAAATTCTGTACATAATACATATTATCTGCTACATAATAGTAGTTCCCTTATTCATAGTGCTTGTAGTTGCATTAGCGGACTTGATAAAATAATGTGAGTACATTAATGTGCTGATGCAATTTTACGGTGTTGCAATATAAAAGATTTCGATATTGAGATTCATCCTTAGGCAATGGATCATGGGGATACTATTATTGATATTATTCATTAATAATAATAATAAAGCATTGAATCAAAATCGTGTTAAATCAATGGTTTTCCTTCATCATCATATGGATGAGATTAAAAATTGAATATTTCACAATGAAAGATCCACTAAGTGTTGTGGATGGATTTAAAATAAATATACGACCACCTGAAGATGGTCGTCCTTCCAAAAAGCCCGGTATGATTGACTCCACCCACGGCTACAAAATTGATAATGAATACTATTCGGTTATGTTAAAAATAATTTCTCAATTAAAGTTATGTGGTGAAAACATAATTGATGATGATATGCTTGAGAAGACATTCTCTACTCGAATATGCTCCTGCAGTAGCAATATCGAAAAAAAAAAATTGAATAAATATTATGAACTAATTGCTTGTCTAAATTTTGGCCAAATAAAATAATGAATTATTGTTGAATATTATGAGTCCCGACCCACTAGTTCTAGTCCATTACCTGAAGCGAATGCGATTCATCTCAAAATTATGGATGTGGTTGTGGGTGGATGCGGTCGTGATAGATATACTCCACGTAATTATATAAACCACAATAAAAAAAAATTATCTTCCAGAAGAGGGACAATGGAGAAAATAAAAAGTATGTGGATAAATATTACCGGTGCGACATTGAAGGTCATTGACCCATTATCTATCAAATAACAAATCGTCTTGTAAAATAGTGTCAAACATCATTAAAATAAATGATGAAAATATTAAGACAAATCATGTTGATGATAATAATGTTTGTAATGGTGATGATGGAATTTCATTCTTCCTGAATATCAAATATTTGAGATTAAATAATGATGGTGATGTTTTGTCTAATTGATAGTGCTACTTCACACACCATATTTAATAATAGAAAACACTTTTCTCATTTGGAAGAGGGGGAGACAAATGTTAATGCTTAAGTGGTGGTGCAAACTTGATTGAAGGCTCCGGAAGAGCCATTATATTTTTCCAACTAAATTCATTTTAAATAGTGCACTACTGTCTCCCATGCCTCGACAAATTTGTTGAGTTTAAAGATATCCGCAGAAATGAGTATTATATTGAGACTCTAAATACTTATTGATTACAAATATCAATTATGAAAAAAAAGGGTGTGGTTCAATCTATACATATATAAATACAGTTGAAATTAATCACTAATCCTAATGATTTTAATGACTCCAGAAGAGTTACAAAACTGTATTCTTGCAGAATACATGTTCCGATTGAGATTGATGTCCCAGAATGACATCTAATTTAAACAATCGACTCAATAAATATCATGAATATACTCCCCTTTACAACTAGTCTGTGGGAAATAACCAACCATTTCCCATCTGCGAATTTTAAGTTGTGCAATACATGTATCACCACCATAATGAACATAACAGCCCAGATTGGCTAACTGCACATTTAATGAAGATCATTTCTCGACATTAGGGGGAGATAAGAATCCAAAACTAATGAATGCCGAGAAATTTTCCTGAAGGAAAAAGATCTTTACTATTTAAACTCACACACTAGTAAAACTGAACTATAAGTTCAAATGACAATTAACTTACAATTAGCAAGTTTATGCCAAATGCATTTACTAAAGGAATGACTAAATGTTTGATATATATGATTTATAAAGTATAGAGGTCCCAACGAAATCGGGTACATATGTTAATACGTCTACACGCCAGAAGCATGAAGGACATCTTAATACAAAAATAAATTCTTGGTAAACTAAAGCTAGCTAAAATATTCAGTCATCCACAAAATCTCTTGAAGAGATTCGTCCTGAAGACGAAAATCCTAGTAACAATGCACGTGCACAAAATAATCAAAATACTATGATTGCGAACAACCAGATCAAAATATTTTGGGAAATGATGAGGATGGTTTATATGAATTTTACAAATATAAGAGAAGTATCAATGTTGTCGACAACATATTCACCTCCATAATTACTATTACAAATAAAAATCTGGATCCAATACCTAAGTCAATAACTGAGTGCATGAAGCGCTATGACTGGGTAAAATAAAAAGAAGTAATTGTGGTCGAGCTAGACTCGCTAAACAAAAGAAAAGTTTTATATATATACTCGGAAGTATGTATTTGTACAAAAAAACGAAATAAGAATAATAAGGTGGTGAAATACAAAGCGAGATTAGTAGTTCAAGGGTTTTCGCAGAGACTCAATATCAATTTATTCTCTTATTATGTATGGAATAACGCTCCGCCACTTAATATCTCTAGCATCAAATATGGATTAAAAAATGCAGTTATTGGACATTGTATCTTCATATGGATTATTGAATGTCAATATTTATATAAAAGTCCTTAAAAGGATTTGGCATGCCCGAATCATGTAAATTAAATCCAATAGAAATTTATTCTATCAAATTGCAAAATGTCATTTTATGAGCTCAAATGATTTGGGCGTATGTGACAGCCTAATTAAATAAGACTATATCAATGACCAAATAAGTCCATATATTTTCATAAAGAAAATGAGTCAAAATTTGTGATCATTGCAGTATATGTTGATGATCTCAGTTTTGATTGGAACCCCCGAAGAGATCCAAGATACATCTACATACTTAAAGAAATAATTTGAGATAAAAAAAAAATTTTGGAGTTATTAAGTTCTGCCTTGGTTTATAAATTGGACATTTAGAATGTGGAACTTTTGTCCATCAATCTGCGTATACCCAGAAGGTATTAAAATTGTTTTACATTAAAAATGCACATCTATTGAGTACCCAAGTGGTCTTCTAGATGTTGGATCCTAATACGGATCATTTTAGATTGCAAAAGAAAGGTGAAGAGATACTTGATCCTGAAGTACCATATCTCAGTATAATTGGTGGATTAATATATCTTGCTAATTATACAAAATGATATATATTTCACCAATATTTTTCTATACTCATTTCATGAATTACGAAAGAACAATGAAATTGAGGTGCAATAGATCCGATCAAGTGATACTTTTAGAAGATATACTTATCAAGACATAATCGACTGCAACATTTGAGAGACGCCGGTTAAAAGATCTCAAATGATGTTTAAATCGGGGGGAGAATTAATACACTAAGAAATATGTACTTTTTTCCCTTCACTAGGATTATTCCACTCGATTTTTCCTAGCAAGAATTTTAACGAGACATAATAACGGACATTCAAAGGGGGAGTGTTATGAAATAAATCATATGTTGAATGCCCTATGGAGTTACAAGAAATCTTTGGGAGTTACAAGCAAGTCAATAGGAATTATATGCATGTTACAAGAAACTCTTCATTGCCCAATTAATTCATATTTATGTATTCATCCATAAGGTTCCATATAAATAGGTGCTACGACCACCTTCATTTGTACACACAACTAAGAATTAGTAATACTATCCTGGCTTAGTATCGCCCCCAGATGTAGTCATTCTTGACGAACTGAGTAAACAAATTGCGTTCTTCATTTATTTTATAACAGTATTGATAATGTTATCTCACTTGGCTTTTAACGGATTCATTTCATAACTAAAGAGTTTAATTAAACTAAACACAAAATGAATGGCCATTTTCAAGTATAAATATCAAAAGTGTAATGAGAAACATCTCCTGAGATCACTTTTGTAATATGCACATTATAAATGGTAAATGGTATAGCAAGATTAGGGGTGAACTTTTTTGTAATAATTTTATTTCAAAATCCCAACAAACAAATAGAATTGAGCTTTTAATTTTTTTTCCACATGCTTCTCTCCTTAAATACATCTTCACCAAGCCTCTTAATCTTTAAATATTTACTTATGACTTAGTATCATAATTGTGTTTCATATATTAGTAAGAAAAATTAATAAAGATTAAAAAATTCAATATGTGATGGACAAAATAAATTTAATTAAATTCCAATCACAATTCCTTTTATGTTAAAATTTATTAATAGTTGTCCATCAGTAGGGAAAAATTATCTTTGACTAATCAATAAGAGTTGTTTGTCAGGGCTTATACTCTCCTTTAAACAACTTAGGGATTTTTATTTAAAAAGTATGTCTAGTGTGAAAATTTTCATGTATGAAAATCTATAAAATTGTCATAAATCAACCATCTACACCTAAAACACTAAATAATGAACCATAAATTATGACATATTCGGGCCGGGTGAACCATGAATCACTTGGGCCGAGTGAACCATGAACCACTCAATTTTATTTTACTTTCACGAATTACATAATTTAGTTGTAAATTAAAGTTTTTTCATATATGAAAATTTTCATACTAGACTTTGTCTTATTTAAATGACCTAGTCAACACAAAACCTCATTTAAAAAGTCTTTCTTCATAATCTTTTGTTTAAATGGCCATTTTCTTAAATAATGGAGTTTTGTATAATAATAGTATTTTATAGGCTTTTATCTAAATAAATATAAGTTTAGGGCATTTTTGTGAAAGAATAATATAGTTTTCTTTATGCAGGTGTTTTTTCACGCCAATTTTTTATGTTCTTCCATACTCTTCACGCCAATTTTTTTTTTTTATCTCTTTTTTTACTTTTCTTCCTCCATAGCCAAACAATGATGATTACAGTTGTTAAATAAAGAAATTGTGACGATTCATATGAATTATCATCCATCTTCTCAAATATATTTATCTAATGTTTAACTCATTTACACAATTAAAGATCTGATTTCATAATTTGACCTTGAGACATAAGGATAAATAATATACAGGGTATAGAAGAATAGGAAGAGAATAGTTGCGACAGTGACAAGTTGCTGAGAATTTGGCGGTGAGATCTGGACTTTCCGACGGTGGAGAGAGTGATTAGTCAAGCATAAACAAATGGTGTCATTTGTAGAATTAAAGTTGAATAATTATTAATTTAATTCCATTTAATGATTTGTAAGCTAAATTTGGTACTTTGGATCACCGACGAAGAGGGAAAAAAATAGTGTTTAGATAATTAGCCTAGCCGCAAAGTTGTATATCCTAGAGAGAATAGAACAGTACGCGCAAACGGATTTGCTATTTGAAATTACAGCTTCCACTAATTTTAAATGCCTATCAATAAGTAACATAAGCATGGGACAAGAGCACGGAAAGCAAAATTCAAAGAGTATGTCCAGTGTGAAAATTTTCATGTATGAAAATCTATAAAATTGTCCTAAATCAACCATCTACACCCTAAACACTAAATAATGAACCCTAAATTATGACTGATTCGGGACGGGTGAACCATGAATCACTTGGGCCGAATGAACCATGAACCACTCAATTTTGTCTTACCTTCACCAATTACAGAATTTGATTGTAAATTAAAGTTTTTTCATGTATGAAAATTTTCATACTAGACTTTGTCAAATTCAAATCCCTGGTGAGATGATGAAATCATGAATGTGAAAGGAATTTAATTTTCACTTAGCTCAAACATTTTACATATATGTTCTTTGAAAATATTAATGGAAAAACAGATAATTATAATGGAATAAAATAAAAGTAAAATAAAATGGAGAACTATTCCGTGAAATATTCTACCGTGAAATATTATTTAAAATGGGAAGGAGATGAAAATTTGCGAATTCTGATCTGATCGAATCAGGTCAAACAGGTATTTCCTAAAAAAAATCGTTAACGCAAATCAGGAAACTAGCTCCCAGTCCGTGTTACTATAAAGACAAGTATGTGTTACTGTAAAATCAATATATGTTACTATGTGAAGATAGAAAAAAAAGATATTTTTTACTAATTCAATGGTGTAATCTAGTGGCTTAGGCGCATTTACTTAAGGTAGTTGGCCACAGGTCAGAAGGAGAAGCAGATAAAAAACAGAGGGGGGAGCAGATGGAAATGTAGGAGTGTTGTTTTGTCCTTACAGTAACACATGCTTGTCCTTATAGTAACACATATCTCGAAGCAAGTTCAGTTGTTTTGCCTTTATGTGAATTTTATAGAAAAATATGTTTGACCAGTTCGAAAATCACAAGATCCTCAAAGTTTTCCCTCTTTATTTATGCGCTCCTCTTTCTGATCCACGTGTCATGTTTCACGGATCCTTAATTTCTTGTTGTAACACATACATATATTCACAGTAACACATGTTTTCCCTTACAGTAACACAGATCTTGGAGCGAGTTTTGTTGTTCTGCCTTTGCGCGAATTTAAAAAAAAAATCCGCTTGATCGACCCGCACAAAATTCGCAAATTTTTTTTGCTATATTTTATTATTACAATATCTAGTGTTTCAAGCCCTTATTTATTGTCGCATATATTTAATATGTTCAAAATAGTAAAAAATTTGTGAAGACAGAAAATTATGAATTCATAGTCATAAGTATTGCCCATAAAGACATGCGTTTTGTCATAACGATACTTATGTCGTTATTGCAATTTCTAGTGATTTTAAACTCTTATGTATATTGTCACATGCCATTATCATGTTCACAACATTAAAAAACACGTGAAGATAGGAGAATGATGAATTCATATTCATAAGTGTCCATAACGACATGTGTTTTTTTCATATAAGGATAAGTTATATCGTTATAAAAGCTATAGTGATTTTATTCTCTTATTTATGTTGTCACATATAATTTTTTATATTTAAAATATTAGAGAAAGTTATAAGGTGGGGAAATTATGAATTTATAGTTATAAGTGGTCATATAACGATGACATATATGACGGTATAACGATATGCATGTTGTTTTTCAAATTTATAGTGAATTCAAAAACCTACTTTTTATTAGGTCCTCGATTTGTGATTTTTGGGAACATATTATTAAAAGAAAACTAAGTTTACTAGTGAAATTGAAAAACATTATCTAATTTCATTACTTCTACAATAATGTTACAATGTGAAAGAATTGATAATTGCTCAATTGTATAATGTCTGATGAACGTGACAATCAGATTGCAGTCAAATCTTTTGAATATGTCTAAAGTAAGGTGATGTAAGTTATGTTGTCGTATAGTAGATAGAAGTTTGTTAATGCCCATAACAACATGTGTTTCGTTATACAATCAGAATTGTTATTTTATTTTCTAGTGTTTTAATGTCTTAAATAATGTTTTTATCCATTTTTTTTATCTAAATCATAGTAACGAGGATATGACGATGGGCAAATAATAAATATATAGTTGTTAGTGATCATAACGACATGTGTCCCGTTATAACATTATGCAAATCATTATCATGTTTATAATGTTTTAATGCATTTATTTTATGTTTTTCTCCACATTTTTTATTCGTAGTAACAAATACGTGTTGATGGACAAATGATAAATATATAATCCTTATTGTCCGTAACAATATATGTTTTGTTATAACGTTTTACATGTCGTTATATCATTTTCTAGTGTTTTAATGCCCATAAACACGTCAACAAATGGAGTAACAACTCAAAACGAGAAAAATGATAACCATCAAATTAGAGGACAGGTATAAAAATCATTACAACAATTTTATTGAGATTCTAGTATCCTACATTTTTCATAATAATTTGTACAGCTCAATAGTGCATTCCTAAAATCCTTCTTTTCCTCCTCTGATTAGTAATGGTAATAACGATATTAGCTGTAGAAGTTCAATTTTTCAACATTGAATGTAACCATCTTTAAGCAATCATGCAGTTGACGATCCATTTTTCTGTAGAGGAAGTCAGGCCAGCACCTCTAAGCTGCATACCAAAATTAAAACCAAGAATTCAATATATATTGTCCCAAGACACTACAATAGATGATTGTACTCATCATAAAACCACTCTTAGCCTCTTTATGGTAATCATCCAGTTGTTCGAACACATAGTCTATCCTTAGCAATTTACTCCGACAATTTATCTTTGGTCGCCCCACAACCTCTCTGTTATAAGTGAACTTCAAAGCCATGATCCTATAAATATATAGAAAACCGGAATTAATCTGGATAAAACTCATTACGCCGACAACACATAAAAATCAAAAGGGAAGAAAGTTTATTTAGGTTCAGAATTTTGATTCACATGTGTTCTCTTGAGGTTCAACATTCATATTCAAAAAATTAAAAAGGTTATTTAGATTTTGAGGTCAATGTGCAATATATGAGAAGTTTTAGGCTAAAATCCAAAACTATAGTTTAATTTTCTATTTTTTTAATTGAGCAGAAAAAATATTTTAAGTTAAATGTCATTTAGACAATTTTTTATCTCAATAAGGCTACCACAACTAATTTCCCAAACAAGGTATAAGTGGTTTAAGAACTTAATATTATAAGATTATAAATAAGTTGTGTATAACTTATAAGCTCCAAACAATTAGTATGAATATTCAACTTATTTTTCTAATTTTTTTTAAATCTACACATTAAACTCTCTCTCCAACCTAAAGAAGAATTTTAAACCCAATATATTTATCATTTTGCACTAATCTACGTACATTAAGTATTTTGTTTCAATTTTATCATTCTGCTTGTTTTCTGTAATAGTGAAATTAAATAAATGTATGAGTGACAATTAAAGTAAATAAAAAGGGTAAAAATGTCCCTTTATACATTGAGGCAAGGGGTGGCAAATGCCGTGCCTCAATTTTTTTGAATCAGTTATATATTTTCGATGTGAAACTATTAAACAATGTGGTTTTTAGCTCAATGGGAAGTGAAGCGCGTGGGCATTAATGAAATTGTGGGTTTGGTTCCCACATTTGACAATGTTTATTTTTTATTTGCTAGCAATTAAGTAGAGTAATTATTTTACAATGTTAACTTTCATATTTTATTTCATACATAATTATTTTCAATCACATATTTTACTTAAAAACATATATCAAATAGACTACACCATATAGGAAAATTTGCTAGCAATTAAGTAGAGTAGTTTTTTTTTTTTCAATGTTAACTTTCATTTTTTGTTTCATACATAATTGTTTCCAATCACATATATTTTACTTAAATATATCAGATAGTATTACACCATATAGGAAAATTCTTACTTGAGACAGTCTCATGGTGACACCATATAGGAAAATTCTTGCGTGAGACAGCCTTATATTGGGATGGTTCACAAAAAAAACATTCTCGCATTATATTTTGATAGCATTTAAGTAGATTAATTTTTTTTACAATGTTATATTTTATATTTTGTTTCAGACATAATTGTTTTCAATCACATGTTTTACTTAAAATATATTAAATAGAACTATGAAGTCACATGAAATGGAGCTTTTTGGTATCATCTCTTACTTCATCTGGTTCCATAGGAATAAATCTCTGTTTCGGAATTCCTGGCACTAAGAGAGGCCCTTATGCACTCTCTTACTTTGGGGATTCAACCTTGGCGATGCACAATAAGTTATTCTGGGAGATCCAACAGCTTTGCCCTGCTAACTGCATTGATTCTCAATTTGACTTTAGATACAACCTCATTTCTTCGTTGTAGATTTGAACAATTTGTTGATTCTCAATTTCACTTAGATACAACCTCATTTCTTCGTTGTATTTTTGAACAATTTGTTGTTGGGTTCTAGTCCCCGGATTAATTGGACCCGGAATGACGAGATATTAAAAAAAAAAATGTTGTTAACCCTTAAAAAGATCATTCATGTTATTTTCAAGACTCATAAGCACAAACCAAAATGTTATATTTAAAAAAAAATCATGGTCAGTTCTGAGTTCTGACTTGAACACATGTTCTTTCCAAATAGATAAATAAATATATCAAAAAGACTAATACATATGATGTCTTATAAACAATTGCAAGAATCAACTTCTATCAATTGTTCATAATATGCAACATATTGTTCCAAGCTCGATGTATACAAAATGATGTATCAACTAATCTACGAGTCGAATTTGACATGCTAAGTTGCTACATCTTCCGTCTCATCTTCCGTCTCATGCTAGGCTTGAGATTCCGACAATCCATGGCTGTTACAGTTTTGATGAGCAGCTCGGAATTTCAACTCGTGCCTTTCTTCCGAATCCTATGCCTCAGAAGATGAGTTTTCTGACTCATCATTGTGAACTGCGTCCAAAGTAGCCTGCCTGAACAAAGTTGACGTTCGACATATTAACATATCAATTATGATATACACCTCAAACAAAATCACAAGAACTTAATAGCGCAGCAGTAAATAAAGCGTGATACACATAAAATCAAAACAATTTCCCTTTCCTTCTACTGCAGATAATACACAAACTAAACTGTAATACTTTTGAAATACCACCATCACAGTTGTGTAATATTTAAAGGGACTTACATGATGCAGTTCAATCTGTAGTCCCTGCTCAAGTAGCAACACCCTTCCCCTGACAAACTCCGCGTGTTTTATCAGCGTAGATTGTTCTTGAGAAGGTTGTGACGGGGCTGCAGTATCAGCTCCCAAATCACTTTCTTTTGCCTCATCTCCAGGTGCTGCGTTCCCAATATTTTCTGAGTTTCCGTCATTTTGCGGTTGGGAAACTCCTGGAGCCGAAACATGTGGCTGAGATTGTGCTCGAATAAGGTTGAGCTCTTCAGAGATGACTTGATGTATTTTCAAGTCCTTGTCATCAGCAATTGCTTGCCATCTTCCATACCCATGCCTTGACATTCAAAAGCATATCCAGTTAATACACATGGAAAAGTCATAAAATGCCTTTTAAAATTAATACCAATATTCGACGTTACCATAGTTGAAAGAAAAAGGCATTTCATATCCTGCCATTTCGGGACAGCTATATTTCACAACAGATTAATCGAGGGGGGCAGTATTATAATTATTTCGTATCTTTGGAGTTAGAACAACTTTTTTTTAATTAGTTATATGAAATCTCTTTGTTTTTCTCCTTAGTTATGAAACTTCAAATCAACAAAGGAAAGGGAAAAACAAAATACTTCATCACTCCTCGAAGAAGCAACCAGTCGTGCTGCTCCTTCCAAACTCTCCCTCCTTTCAGTTCTGGGTGGCGGGATAATATATAATCATTTGTGAACACCGGAGCGCCACCAGAAAATTTCTGCAGCTGCCAACCACAAAATGCTCCTTCGAATCATAATTGAACACAACAAAACAGCTGCTATGCATTATACAAGGATTTGGAAAAGATTCAATGAAGTCCATTTGTACATAAATTTTAAGAGAGATTGCTTATATCAAGTTAAAAAAACAAATTATTATAAAATACAACAGAATTGATATTTCTTCTCTACAATATACTACAACTTACCTTTTCCCTAATGAGACCTAGTGTTGCTATTCTAAATAGCACATCATCGCTTTTCAGTCCCTCTTTGGGCACACCATCTGCACCCAAAAGATATTACGTATTATCTCATCAATAAATTAAAAGTACAGACAAATATTAGCACAAGAGATTAATAAAGTAATTAATTGCCTTCAAAAGTTAGGGATTCATTCATTTCTTCAAGAAGGTGACGTAAGAGTAGTTCTCCATACCTGCACAAGTCATAACAAAAGTTGCTACTGATCACAATATAACAGACAGAATTGTCAACTTTCTGAATTGCCAAATTTTGGCAGAACTACAGTTTTATTAAGGTAAGAATGTGGTGACCCTTTAATATAATAGAAGGCTAATTATATATAGAAACAAGGGAATAAAACATAAGCATGATAATCTATTGAGGACACAAAGTAGAAAAGCGGAAAACTAATCATTGTTAGATATTACTGGCAAGAAACAAAAGGTTCAATAGCAATTTTCCATATATACATATATATTTAACCATGACCATGAACATTAAAGAAATTCTCAGGACAAGTTGCAGTCGTCAATGTAATGAAAATTATTGTATTATTCCGAAAAATGGTAGGAATAAACACAATATACATTGATTCAACCAACATGTTAAATAAAAATTTTGACAATAGACCAGAGAAATCAATGACATACTCATGAATTTCTTGCAAGGTCTTGTGCTTCAGACGTGGCACAAACTCTGCCCAATCATATTCCCCAGTTCCAAATCTGTGATAAACAATTCAAAAAAGCATAAGCTGGGGGCACACTTATCTAGAGTGAAGACAGATTAAGAGAGGGACATCATAATTAAATTTAACGAAATAATAATCTAGAAATGCAACCTCATCAAAACTTTGGCAAACTTAGTCCTCTGACTTTGATTAAATCCCTTCACGCGAAGAGATTTTCCTTCACCCTCCATGAGAGGAATTTCCTCTGAAGAACCTTCTTCTAATACAAAATAAACAGGAAAAGTATTAAAGATGCATTTATCAAATCAACTGATAAATTATACGCAGTTGGTTTATACCACGAGTTCTTTTAATATGAGCTTTATCATCTTCCCTATCAGTAATTAGATCTTCCAAACCAGCAAGGTCATTCCTCTGTATAAAACATATAGAATCCAATCATTAAAGGAAAGATGTTTCCAGAGTTCCCTTCTGCAGTCTTTTGAACAAAAAACAATAAAAGTGCTAATAGAAAATACAAATGATCTAGTAAGAGAGTGATGTCAGTTTGAAAATAACCAATTCAGTGAGCTCCATTTAGTCTAACCAAGTTGAATTATATTCTTAAATTGCTCGATGTAATAAGCAACAAAGCATACCTGCTTGCGGATTCTCCTCCTCTTGCCCATATAATTAAATTCTTGTGTTTTGTGGACTTCAAATTTATCTTGCAAAAGGTCTTCCCAGTAGCTTGCTCGTTCAAAATTCTCTGCTGCTGGTGTTTCCTCTTCCACTGGTACTTCTGCTTCGTCCACGTACTTGAAGTTTGCAACCTGAGGCATCATAATTTCGTTTTTAGCTTCTTTTAAAAAGGAAGGTACTTAAAATGAGTAATATTTGTGTGCACCAGCTGCACCGTGTAACACATACAAAACTAATACTGACCAACTAGTACTGTTCAATAGAGAAAACTAATACTCCCTCCGTCCTGGTATAAGTTTCCTATTTCTTTTTGTTGTTTTGTTTAAGGAATAATAATAAAATAATAAAAATAAAGTGTAGTTGTGGGTATTGGGAGAGAGGAAAAAGGTATGTGGAGTAATGAGTGGAGTAGTGAATGGCATTCTTTGTAATATTGTGTGAAAAGTAAGGATAAAAATTATGGGTAGTGGAGTTACTTTTTCCATTTATAGAAACGGGAAACTTATTGTGGGATGGATGAAAAAGGAAAGGGAGAAACTTATAGTAGGACAGAAGGAGTATAATTCAATGAAATCAGCTAATATTGTTCAGTGAAAACAGATTATCTACTTAGGCAGTGTGGTCATGGATTCGAGTCACCTCGGGGTAATGGGGGAGGGGTTAAAATCTAAAAAATAGTACTGTTTAGTGAAAACAACTAATATTATTCAGTGAAAACAACTAATACCATTTAAAAGTACACACCAGTTGCACGGTGCAACTGGCGTATACAAGAATTTGCCCATTAAAACATATAATAAATGGATAAAAAGAGGAGTATAACATTCCAATGAAGAAGGATGAAAAGTTCTGTTGCAGGAAAGCATTTCCCGTAATACCATCTACGAAGGCTAAAAGCTATCTAATGGCTGGCAATTATACATTTCCCTTTGTTCAAACTTGTAATCATAGGCAACTTAGCCAAATTAAAAATAATTGATTCCAGCCATAAGCATCAAATATTTTAAATTCAATAGTAAACCAAAGAGTAAGTCTCTGGTGAAACTTGTTCATAGTATAAACTAATACCACAACACTTATCAACTGATACCACTACACTTATAAATTAATATCATAGCATTAAATGCTATGGGTATTAATTTATAAGAGTGGTGATATCAGTTTATAAGTGTAATGGTATTAGTTTCATACCATGAACAAGTTTCGCAGGAGAGTTTGTGTAAACTGAAAGATCTATCTATGGACGGTGTTAAAACTTTCACCATGTTAACAAACTTAGACTAAATAAATCTTGACAGAAAAAGCCAGACCCACATGCTGTTTTCGGATTGTACACAGGAGCAATGACATCATATACAATACATAAAAGATGCTAAACAGATGGAAAATGTAATAAATATTGACCAAGAAAATTTATACTGAGCCACCATAAAAGACAGAAAAGCCCCTAAGAAATTTTATGTTGCATTGATTATGAAAACAAATCAAAGAGAAATTATTACCCTTAAATGCTTTTAAGAATCCGCTCTCCTCTTCATCTTCCAATAATGCCTATTCTTCACCAATTTGTTCGCGGTTAAGTAATCTACAACATAGAGCATTCCAGTTTAGACCAACAACAGAAAGCGAATAATATCCAATGGAAATTGTGAAAGATTTCATTTACCTATTTATTGCAGCATCATCATAATGAATTTGACGAGATTTTACTGATTCATCGTTATCTTCATCAAAGAACTCCTTTGCCCCATACCTGATTATGTCATCTAGTTCTTCCTGCATCCAAACCAAAGAAAATTCATATAGAACACAGGAAATTTCACTTTAACAAAACAGATAATCAACAAAGATCCCTAACAAAAATCAAACCATATACAAGAAACGTAGTTGCATAACTAGAAAATCACCTTGGTCTTTGTTGAACAAAATTATAAGCCATGGTATGGAACTTGTACCACATTTTATAGCCAAATAATATGTTGGTCTGTCATGAGGTATTTCTGCGATTTCAGAATTAAATGCTATACAACTTTTTCTTATCTTTTCTTTTCAAGGATAACTGCCATCAAAATTCCATCCAGCTAATGAAAGCCGCGTTATTCACATTTACTGCAATTTGCAAAATTTTATAAAGGCAAATGGGAGAAAAAGCAATTGCCGAATTTGCGGGCAAGTGAATTTAAAATTTTAATTGAGTAGGTCTCCTGTGAACCAGGTTCGCTCGAACTCTCTTCTACAAAGTATCACCTTTTAGCATACGAAGGATCACGTTTTAGCATATGAAGTATCACCATCCAACTAATGAAAACCATGTTATTAAATGTTATACAACTTTTTCTTATCTTATCCTTTTGAGGTATAAACCTATCGTAAAAATTCCATCCAGCTAATGAAAACCGCGTTATTCACATTTAGTGCAATTTGCCAAAATATTATAAAGGCAAATGGGAGAAAAAGCGCATGCAGAATTTGCTGGTAAATGAATTATCACCTTTTAGCATATGAAGTATCACTATTTAGAAAATGCTTGATTTTATGTGTTATTCTTCTCAAAATCACTGAACAGTGACACTTGGTATGATAAACAGTATTACTTCATATATCATCCAGCTAATGAAAGCCACGTTATTCACATTCAGTACAATTTGCGAAGATATTATAAAGGCAAATGGGAGAAAAAGCAAATGCGGAATTTGCGGGCAAATGAACTATCACCTTTTAGCATATGATGTATTACCATTATAAAATGCTTGATTTTATGTGTTATTCTTCTCAAAATCACTGAACAGTGACACTTGGCATGCTAAACAGTATTACTTCATATACCATCCAACTAATGAAAACCAACCTGTTCACATTTAGTGCAGTTTTCCAAAATATTATAAAGGAAAATCGGAGAAAAAGCACATGCGGAATTTGCGGGCAAATGAACTACCACCTTTTAGCATATTAAGTATCACCATTTAAAAACTGCTTGATTTTATGTGTTATTATTCTCAAAATCACTGAACAATGAGACTTGGTATCTAAACAGATACTAAACAGTGATACAGAGTTCACTACAAAACTTGCGTGAACCAAGTTTCATAGAAGTTTTTGTCATTTTATTTAGGGTAAATTACAGTTACCCCTATTTATAAAACGAACCAACAATTGTATGAATGCTGATAGTTCAAGAAAAGGGCAATTTACAGAATTGGAGAAAATTTCAACAGCAGTAAATTGCTTCAATTATGTTAACCATCCAACTTGTGTGATTTTTAATTTATACATTACGAATAGGCTAAGAAAGATATAGGTTACCTGATTAATATTTTGGGCTTTTAACCTCCCAACGACTAGATGTTCCAAGACCATTTTCTTCTTGGTCATCTGCATCATTCTCTCTTCAATTGTTCTTCATGAGATTAGCCTGTATATCATGGCCTGCAGCATACAGAGAAGGTTAAATCTGAAAAGCAGAAAAGTAAAGCCATCAGATGATCTAGAAACCTTATTTGTTTGACCAAGCCGATGAGCTCTCGCCATGGCCTGCAGATATGCATGCGGTTTCCAGTCGCTACAAATTTTGAGATCATCAGAATGCGATGGTTAATAGAGAAGAATATAGATATCTCAAAATATATAAAATGATAAGATGTGCAGACAAATGCAAACATTCGCATTACCTATCGTAAATAATTACTGTGTCAGCTCTTGTTGATAGTAAAAAACAAAATCTGGATGAATTCTTCGCATTAATGATTAAACCTGTCTTTCTAATTTGTCTTTCTGCTCCCCCAACTTTTCCATCAATCCTCTCGTATTGCATGTTCTAAAATGTATACAAGAGAGAGCATCAATTAACACCCTTCTGAGGTACTATATCAAGTAAATTAAGTAGATCCATCCATACTTGTTACAATAATCTTCTAGCAAGTCCAACATATGCTGAAATTGTGAATATACCAGAACTCAGTGTCCCTCCTCTTTAAGTCTCACCATCATCTTGTCCAAAAGTTGTAATTTGCCAGAGGATTCCACCAGTTGTCTGAGAGATTAATATCATTGTGAACAAAAAAATGAAGAAAACGACAGCTATTACTATTAAATCATACAGGTTAATATATACGTTTTTAAAAGAACAGCTTTCACAGGAACAAAAGTAAGGTACTCAAAATAAAAGCTATAACATGCACCTCTGTAAAAACGATGTTACCATATCCATTTTGACAAATACTTCTATGTATCAGTTGCAACGTGCAACTCAAGTGCATTTTGAAATGATATTAATAGTTTAACTGAAAGGTATTAATTCGTCAGTTTTAGTTGTTTTCACTGAGCAGTATTAGTTGTTTTCTAGTTCAAAATTAAGAACAAACATCAGAGGAGGACGGAAATATTACTTGGTGAAAGAATTCCGTCTCATCTAAAAGTCCGAACTTGTAGAGAGGTGCAGAATTAATTCGTTTATTTAAATTCCCTCAACACTCCCCCTCACTCGTGGGCCGAATCATTGCCTCTGCCCTCTGGGGAGGAGGCCCAACGAGTGGACAATTTTAAATGGGTGGAGTGCTTTCCATGGGAATCGAACTCAGGATCTGGGTTGAGCCAGAGACTCTGATACCATGAAAGAATTCTGTCTCATTTAAAAGTCCGAACTTGAAGAGAGGTGCGGCAATAATTCCTTTATTTAATTTCCCTCAACACTTGGAAAACCCATTAGTGTCTTCTGGTTCAACGTTTTCCAGCATAAATGGATGACAACAGAGCTTGCGCAGTTCCATCACCACATTTATAAGAGAAATCTAGCCGTCAAAAGTGTAAACAATATTATTCTATTTATTTAAATTGAAAATTAGGGATAGTAAAAACATTATTGTGTTAAGTGTTATCTTACCCGAGCACCACCTTTGCGGGTGAGTATCTGATAATTATGAGTCAAGATTGCTTTGTAATACTCTTTCTGCATGCTGCTTAATTCGACACGCAATATTAGCTCTTCCTTAGGAGATAATTCCTTTATTACATCTTTCTTAACTCCTGCAGTTCAAAGGAAAATTATTGGTGGTCACAGAAACTATATGATAACTACAAATTTATTAAGCATATATCAAGTTTCTGTACATACTTCTCAGAAGATATGGGGCTAACATCTTGTGAAGCCTAGAAATTTGTTCCTCTTGATTGATATCCTTGAACTCCTCCTGAAAATCCTCTAAGCTTCCAAACTGGAAAACTTTTTTGATATCATATCAGTTTCATGAATTTCAAGACTGATAAAAGTATTAAGCGTGAATTTACGGAACTAACCTTCCCGGCATCAAGGAAATGCATAAGCATGAAAAGTTCGGCCAAGTTGTTCTGCAGTGAATGAATTAAATTAAAAACGTTTATAATTGCTTAAACTGGGTGCTTACTGAGATAGATGTAAACTAGAATTGAGTCAAATGTTTATCCGTCGACTGAAGAGTACATACAAAACATTACGGGTATGTTACTTTGGATTTTGCGATCCCAATCCTTGTTTATCACGAGAATCACATGTAAGATTTTGAAATCTTTTAAATCCAACTCTAATTTGTACTATATAAAACTACTTTATCACCTACCAGTACCATCCCCTCTCTTCTTTTAAATAATCATTCAAATAATATTATATTCATCACTATTACATACTTGATTTGACATAAAACAATAATCCTGCCCTATCAAGAATTCAAAACAAACATACTATCTCTATTCATCAAGACTTTCACATTCACAAGGATGTTTAAGTCCAGATTTGCCCCGCCGACTACAATCCCATAACAAACATACCTGAAGTGGAGTTCCGGTCAAGAGGACACGATGACTACTTGAATATTGCATCAATGAAGAAAACAATTTTGAGTCCTTAATTTTTAGACGATGACCTTCATCAACAATCTACATTGAGAAAATGTTAAGCAAATTTCTAGAGAAGTATGAAATAGACTAAAAACAAGTCAGCACAACGGGATTTCATCTCACCATGCACTCCCACTTGATGGGCTTCAATGATGATGAATCCAAGTTGATCATTTTCATTTCATAAGATGTTAAAAGGACATCAAATTTTGTCCGATCTTGTTTGCTAGATTTCTTTTTCCTGCTCTTGTTTTGATTTTCGGGATAGTAAAATTCATAATCTCTAATGACATTGCGTGCTTGGGCAGGGCCAACATATATCACCTGCAAAAGTTGACTCTTAATCAATTTCAGTCACAAGCTAATCTGGTGAAACTTGAAACATTACGCTTCTCAAGCTAATCTATCTTTCCCAACCATGCATGCATACTTACAACATTCATATGAGGAGCCCATGTGGCAAATTCACATTCCCAGTTCCTCAATGTCGAGAGAGGAGCAAAAAAAAAAAAGATGTGGAGATATATTACCATCCCCAAAAAGAGATGCTAAAAAGGCAATACTCTGAATCGTCTTTCCTGCACTCATGAAAAGTTATTACAGGAAATGGCACAAAAGAAGATTGGAAAAGAAAGTAAAATTGAAAGGAAAACACAGCCTACCAAGTCCCATTTCATCTGCAAGTACCACATGTGTCTGTATAGACCAAGCAAAACGTAAGAAATTCAGCCCTTCCAGCTGATATGGATGCAATGAACCTTGACTTTTTTAATAGATAAATACAGAGTCAAGAAAAGAGATTAATCATGATAAAACATCACCCAAAACTCAATTTAATTGTGTACCTCCACAAAGAAAATCAAGGCTGCTCTCATAATGTTGAGAATCTTTCTGACTATTCTTTAATTCAATAACATCAGCAAGGTTGAATGCTATCAAACTTTTCGATTTCTTGGTGAAAGGATGCAATATCCAATTTCAACTCCCAAGAGCATTCATCATACTGAAGCTCCTTCCATTTCACAAGATATTCTTTTCCTTGTTCTACTTCCCTGGTATTTAGAATTAGAATTAATGGCTTAGAGGTCCACCTACCTACTTACTCATAAATCCAAACAAAAAAAAAATAACTCCTAGGTCCAAAACCCTACCTAAAATATCAATAATACCCCAACATTAAATTCTCATTTTCCTCCATACAATGAACTAGTCCCTCTCACTCTCACAATTATCTTCTCATTCTCTCTCTAACTTCTCACCTCTCTCTCCCAAACACACACCACCACCGCCTGCAACCGCCGCCGCCGTCTGTCGCAACAAACACACACCACCGAGAGATGCGCCGCTGAAGACGCTACTGTAGATGCGCCGCTGAAGGCGGTGGCTACTAATTCTCCTCTCTCTCTCTATAACAATCAGTCGCCCATGCCTCCGCCACTCTAGTGGAAGCAGATCCGAGCGGACAAAGGCTGAATCCGACGGTGACGGTGGAAGTAGATCCGAGCGGGACTACGACAAGTGGAAGCAAACGAAGCAGATCTGAGTTTGTGAATGAAGGATAATTTGAATCGGATAATTTTCTGTTAATTTTAAATTTTTTTCTGTTAATTTTTCTGTTAAAATTTCTGGAGTGATGATATCTGGGAATAATGAATCGTTGGTCTGACTTTCTGAGTACTTGGATATGTTGGAAAATGCAAGGCTTTTGTAGTTATGATGAATTTTTGGGAATTGGGTTCGCCTCTTTTTTGCTTGAATATCCAGGTTTTGTGTTTTTTAGTTGTTGGATTTCATTTTTCCTTGATTTTTGGGTTGCTAATTTTTTGGTCCATGTGTTTGCAGTTTTTTGCTAATTTTCTGGATTTGAATGGTGGTCAAATTGAAGAAATTCGATGATGGGTGGTGGTTCATTCATGGGTTTGTTATTTGTTGGCTTTTCTGGCTTTTCTGAATTTTAAGAAATTGTAGATCTGGACGATGGAGGAAGAAAGAAAATGATTTCTGCAAGATGGACTTTGGAGGAAGAAAAGGATGGAAAGAGAAATGCTTTTGCTGAATTTAGAGGTATATGGATTATACATACGTTCGTAAATTTATGAACATATTCATAATTTTTGTGCATATATTCATGTATTCGTGCATATGTGCATGTATTTTATACCCTCGTTCATGTCGAAATATAAGAAACAAGATAGGTAAATTATTGTAATTTTTTTTTATATATGTAAGTTTCAAATTGTAAACGTACAAAGATAACTGCAAATCTTCCTATTTTTCGTCATTCCCTTAAAAAAAATATAAGAAACAAGAAATAGAAGATGAATGTATTAAAAAATAAATTGGTGAAGATAAGGTTCCTATTTTTCATCATTCCCCTAAAGAAAATATAAGAAACAAGAAATAGAAGATGAATGTATTAAAGAATAAATTGGTGAAGCAAAAGTGGGTGGAGGGGTTGATGGGATAATATCAAATCTTTGAGTAATTAGTTTTTCGATGGATAATAATGTTGAACAGATGGAAGGGGGTATTAATTAACTGAAAAAGATTATTTATAATGTTAATTAAATTTGATAATCTTTTTTGAATAACCTTTTTATTATAAATGGATAGTCTATATTAATTATGAAGGATTAATTAATATTTATGAAATTTAATATCACCCCTTATTGATAATTCAAGATCCATCGGGGAAGTAATCTTAAAAGGCCCCTAAGTAAATTTCAACATATATAGTCAATAACCTAAAAAATGTGTTTAAAATAAAATAAATATTATTTAATTATTTTTCCTCATAAATTTCGAAATTTATGGATAAAAGGGAAAAGATTTTCTTTGAATTTTGTTATGGAATGAAGATATGATTCTTGGAATACAAGATTATCTCATTAAATTCAAGAAATCTACCGACTTTTGTTATCCATAGGGAAATTTCAAAAAATTTGATAATTAAGGAAAAGAAAGATTTTTCTTGATTTTCTTGAAAATATATTATGGAAGATATGTATTTTTGAAATACGAGAATATCTCATAAATTGAAAGATCCAAATCTTGGAATTTTGCTTATAATTTTAAAATATACTCCATAACAAAAGTATGTGGGATTTTGTGGAATATTATAATTATGGAAAAAAAGAATATAGGAGATATATTCAAGATTTCTTGGATCGAAAAAGATTTTCCCACATTATTTTTGCCAAAAATTTTCGATCACCTATGCTCTATAAATAGGGGATGACTCTTTCATTCCCAAGACAATTTTATGTCTTTGGAAAAATTAGTAAATCCACATGAAAATTGAAGTCAACATAATTTATTTTCCTTTTAGTTAATTGTTAGTCCTCCTACCAATAATGACGAGGATTAAGGAATCTTGGGAAGTTCTTTTTTGGTGAGTCTAATCAACCAAGTCATTTAATCCCAAAAAAGAATGCGTTCAAAATAAACTTAGCGTAGGATTTCGTGAATTAATTATATGCATGATTTGTTGTTGGATTATTATTTGAATTAATATAGGATTAATTTATGCTAGTAATAATTATAAGAATTAAATTTGTATTTAAATATTCATCCCGAATATATTTGTACAACTTATTCCCCAATATGAGTAACACTATCGAAGAATTGAGGATGCGTCTCAATAAGCTTGAAGGGAAAAGTTGTGAACTCCCTGTAGATATTGTGAATTAGAAGGCTGATAATTAGAGGCATGGAAATATTAGTTTTTGGAGATATATAAGACATTGGTTTTTTTAGTTTATTGTTTCATGTAGTATTGATAACAAAGATTGTTGATTGGTTTCTAATTGTTTGAAGGAGTTTTTTTTGTTAATGCAAATTAATTATTTTATCTTTAATTAATTTAGTTTTTGTTGTAATATTTATTATTTAGTATTATTACTGATTTAATATAAGTTCAATTAAATTGATAATAAAAGTAATTATTTTATGATGGAATAAATGCATCACAATATGTATCATTTTTATGACGAAATAATAGTCTGATATGTTAACTAATCATGACAATAAATGTTGTTACTATATCAATTTCTTTAGTGACAATAATATCATCGTAACTGAATAATATATTTTTATGACAAAAAATATTTTGTCACCATTTTCACATCTTTTAACGACGACGAATATTTTGTCACTAAAGTCTATTTTTTTGTGACGAAATTTAGTTGTCATTATATCTATATATATAACCACGATCATTCTTTTCGTCATTTTTTTGTAATTCTTTCATGACGAAAAATGTGAAATATGATGAATAATATATTGTCACCAAATCTGAACTTTTGGCGATGATTATTATTTTCGTCGCTAAATAATATATTATAGTGACGAAAATAATTTGTCACAATTTCCACATCATTTTGCGACAATAAAAATTTTGTCACTAAATCATACTAATTAGTGACAAATTTTATCGTCATTATATATGTACACATATAACGATGATCAACATTTTGTCACCGAATAACAACTCTTTCTTAACGAATATAGAAAATGTGACGAAATAACCAAGCTAATTGTGATAAAATTAACGTCACTAAAGTAACTTTTTTGTGACAATTATTTATATCGTCACGTAAAATTGAACTTTAGTGACGAAACGGCATATTAAGTGACAATTTTTTTATGCCTAAAGTGACAATTTATATGTCACAATAGATGGAAACATATAGGGACGATGACCTTTTTCGTCACCAAATGATGCCTTTTTCATGACGAATTAATATAGCGTCACATTTTTCATAATACCACGCACTTTAAATGACGATCTATGCCACAAAAAAATTCTTCACAAATTATCAATTGTGACGAAAATGATGTTTCAGTGACAAATTTTTTCGTCGCGATTTCTCGAATTTCCTGTAGTGATTTCTTCAAATCGCTCTTGAGGAGCTTCAATTTTTCTTTCACCACAAAACTCCCCCATCCACTCACCTCGTACTTCTTCCATGAATATTGAATGAACGGATTAAAATCTGGGTGATGACACCAAGCATTCACAAACTAGAAAGGCCTCGGACCCCAATCCACTGTCTTTAACTCGAAAAAAGTGGGCAATGGTCTGAAACAGTCCGTTGGAGGACTTTTCACGTAGGACAACGACCATTCTGGTAATCAATCATCAATGACAAGTATCCTATCAATTCTGCTCTTGCACTTCCCATCTGACGAGTAACACGTAAAGCTTCTACCGTGTATTGGAAGATCGTGGAGCTTCGAATCATGGATGAAGTTATCAAAGCTTGTAATCTCCCTTCTATTAGTTGTAGTGCTCTGCCCCACCCTTTCCCTGATTGCTCTTATGGCATTGAAATCCCCGGCAATACACAAACAACTATCCCCAAACTGTTGAACAATAAGAGACAGTCTGTCCCACAGCTCTTCTTTCTCCCTGGATTGACATGATGCATATACATTCACAACACAACACCTAATCCTGTTCGGACCCCAAAGAATTAACAATCATCGCTATATCCCATAACTTGAGGCTATGAAAGTATCTAAATTCCACAAGGTCAGGATACCACCTGACCTTCCAACCGGATTTATCACCCCATTTGTTTTACACAAGTTAACATCCATACTCTCAATTTTCGTTTCTTGTATACAACAAATATCAACTCTTAGTTTCGATCTCAGACTTAAAACCTCTTCCCTCTTCACTGTACTCCCCAAACCTCTAATATTAAAAGAGATGAGCTTCATGGATAACTTACTTTTGATTTCTCCCCGTCTGCCTTAGCCTTGATGTTTTCTGATACTTCCAACCTCACCATACTTGAAACCATTTCCTCATCTTCTCCACAGTGAGAAAGCCCAATGCTTTTCCCAAAATTCCAGGCTTTGGAGATCGATTAGAAAGCGATTTCTCATATCTCTTTATAATCTTGAATATCCTCATGGAAATATTTTTGTAGGAATTTTTTCGTGCCCAAATCGCGCAATAACATGATTCTTCGTCGATGCGGATCTTGAACGAAATTCCATCAATCACCGTCGTAATGTGCTTTGGTGTGACGACTGAAATCGATGATGAAATTAGGATTCTCACAAAATCTAAACGAGATCTCTTCTCCGACGCCTCATCCATCTTCATGAATAGCCCCATACTCGCACAAGCTAAAGAGAAAAATTTGTTCGACCATTATTTTATCTTGTCCAAACAAGAATTTAGTTAACATCTATCGATTAATGCAATCGAACAAAACGACGTCCATTCATTTTAATCTCACTTTGGTTGAATTTGTGGGAATAAAGATAAGGATCAAATTTCCTCCCATATTTTCCAGAATTAGGTTTCCACCACACTCGTTCTTTAATTCCTCTTGATAATCTTCCCATGTGAATTTTATTTTTAACGATCCCGTAAAAAACACCTTAACCCCCTCTCTCTCCGAGTCCGAGGATTGGTACTGCATAGTTTCCACCTTGAAGTCCATATCTTATCTCCCTTCCTTTCTTTCAGTGGCATCCGCAAAGATACGTATTTTTTTTTCTCCCGACAATAATAATATCATTTTGCTTTGGCCTAGTTCTCTCTCGAATTTCGGAATAAAAGCTCTCAGTTCGTATGTGCCAAACCAAGTGTTATTGAGACCTTCCAGAAGAAATTGTTTGTCCTGTCTCCTTGAAAACCTAATGAAGCCAAACTTTTTCCCATACTTGTCACGTTTCATTCTTCCTTATTCAAATTTTCCTTCAATATGCTGCCTCACAATCCTTTCATTCTTGAATAGAAAAGTCCAAGAGGCCTGCATTGCATGAAAAATATGACTCTAAATCTCAAATTCAATATTGTTACACCACTAACCTCACGATACTTTGGGTTTGGGGTAATCCTATGGCTTGGGTACTTTGAATTATTATTTTCAATCAAGGTTAATGTTCTATTTTCCCCCTTCCCCTCACCATATTATTCCATGGTCACACCACTCAATAGTTTTTTTTGTTGAATTGATTTGATTGACGAACATTTTATTATTATATACATATAAATTTTAATCATATTTTAATTTAACCATTTATTCTCGACTATTATTATATGCACAAGGTGCACCGTGCACTCTATAGTATATTTTAAATATATACAATTTATTGCATTGAAATATATAATTTGTTACATTGAAACATGCAACTTGTTTTACAAACACATCACTACAAAAAACACGCGTTTTACCGACGGAAATTAGCGACGGTTCTTACGACGGTTACGGTAAAATGGTCAAAGTCAATAATTTTAGCGACGGTTTAGAGAACCATCGCAAATAGTGACGATTCTAGCTACGGTTTTAGTGACGTTTTGGATTAATCCCTTTAGCAAAATTTTTTTTTTTTTTAAATTACTAAAGCGGCACTTTTTTTTTTTAATTTTTTTTTTAAACATTAATTATGTATTTTTTTTTTATGTTTCAGGATTATACAAGATTTTTTAATTGTTGTTAATGCACCTTACCGTCTATTTAATTTATAGTCACTTGGAGAAGAGTTCCACCCTAATAGTAGTCGGATTATTTTTTTTAGTTTTAGGATAAAATTTAATTCATAGTATATTTAAATATATATATATTGACTAAAAGTAGTACTTGTTTAAATAGAAAAATAGTACTTATTTAAATGAAAGTATTACTTGTTAAATGAAAATTTTACTTAAGTTTAAATAGAAAAATAGTACTTGTTTAAATAGAAAAGTAGTACTTGTTTAAATGAAAAGTAGTACTTGTTTAAATAGAAAAACATTATTTGTTTAAATAGAAAAGTAGCATTTGTTTAAATAGAATAGTAGTACTTGGTTAAATGAAAAGTATTACTTGTTTAAATTAAAAGTATTGTTTAAATAATAGAAAGTATTACTTGTTTAAATGAAAGGTATTACTTGTTTAAATGAAAAGTATTACTTGTTAAATGAAAAGTATTACTTGTTTAAATAGAAAGGTAGTAGTTGTTTAAATAGAAAAGTAGTACTTGTTTAAAAGGAAAGTAGTACCTGTTTAAATGAAAAGTATTACTTGTTTAAATAGAAAAGTATTACTTGGTTAAATAGAAAAGTAGTACTTGTTTAAATGAAAAGTAGTACTTGTTTAAATGAAAAGTATTATTTGTTTAAATGAAAGGTATTACTTGTATAAATGAAAAGTAGTACTTGTTAAAATGAAAAGTAGTACTTGTTTAAATGAAAAGTAATACTTGTTTAAATGCAAAGTATTACTTGTTTAAATAGAAAAGTAGTACTTGTTTAAATAGAAAAGTATAACTTGTTTAAATTAAAAGTATTACTTATTTAAATAATAGAAAGTATTACTTGTTTAAATGAAAGGTATTACTTGTTTAAATGAAAAATATTACTTGTTAAATGAAAAGTAGTACTTGTTTAAATGAAAAGTATTATTTGTTTAAATAGAAAAGTATTACTTTTTTAAATAGAAAAGTATTACTTGTGTAAATAGAAAAGTAGTACTTGGTTAAATGAAAAGTAGTACTTGGTTAAATTAAAAGTATTGTTTAAATAATAGAAAGTATTACTTGTTTAAATGAAAAGTATTACTTGTTAAATAAAAAGTATAACTTGTTTAAATAGAAAAGTATTAGTTGTTTAAATAGAAAAGTAGTACTTGTTTAAATAGAAAAGTATTACTTGTTTAAATAGAAAAGTAGTACTTGTTTAAATTGAAAAGTAGTACTTGTTTAAATTGAAAAGTATTACTTGTTTAAATAGAAAAGTAGTAGTTGTTTAAATAGAAAAGTAGTACTTGTTTAAATAGAAAAGTATTACTTGTTTAAATGAAAAGTAGTACTTGTTTAAATAGAAAGTAATACTTTTTTAAATAGAAAAGTAGTACTTGTTTTTAATGAAAAGTATTACTTGTTAAATTAAAAGTATTACTTGTTTAAATAGAAAAGTAGTACTTGTTTAAATGAAAAGTAATGCTTGTTTAAATAGAAAAGTAGTACTTGTTTAAATGAAAAGTATTACTTGTTAAATTAAAAGTATTACTTGTTTAAATAGAAAAGTAGTACTTGTTTAAATAGAAAAGTATTACTTGTTTAAATGAAAAGTAGTACTTGTTTAAATGAAAAGTAATACTTGTTTAAATTCAAAGTATTACTTGTTTAAATAGAAAAGTAGTACTTGTTTAAATAGAAAAGTATTACTTGTATAAATTAAAAGTATTACTTATTTAAATAATAGAAAGTATTACTTGTTTAAATGAAAGGTATTACTTGTTTAAATGAAAAATATTACTTGTTAAATGAAAAGTAGTACTTGTTTAAATGAAAAGTATTACTTGTTTAAATAGAAAAGTATTACTTGTTTAAATAGAAAAGTAGTACTTGGTTAAATGAAAAGTAGTACTTGGTTAAATTAAAAGTATTGTTTAAATAATAGAAAGTATTACTTGTTTAAATGAAAGGTATTACTTGTTTTAATGAAAAGTATTACTTGTTAAATAAAAAGTATAACTTGTTTAAATAGAAAAGTATTAGTTGTTTAAATAGAAAAGTAGTACTTGTTTAAATAGAAAAGTATTACTTGTTTAAATAGAAAAGTAGTACTTGTTTAAATAGAAAAGTATTACTTGTTTAAATAGAAAAGTAGTAGTTGTTTAAATAGAAAAGTAGTACTTGTTTAAATAGAAAAGTATTACTTGTTTAAATAGAAAAGTAGTACTTGTTTAAATAGAAAAGTATTACTTGTTTAAATGAAAAGTAGTACTTGTTTAAATAGAAAGTAATATTTTTTTAAATAGAAAAGTAGTACTTGTTTTTAATGAAAAGTATTACTTGTTAAATTAAAAGTATTACTTGTTTAAATAGAAAAGTAGTACTTGTTTAAATGAAAAGTAATGCTTGTTTAAATAAAAAAGTAGTACTTGTTTAAATGAAAAGTATTACTTGTTAAATTAAAAGTATTACTTGTTTAAATAGAAAAGTAGTACTTGTTTAAATAGAAACGTATTACTTGTTTAAATAGAAAGTACTACTTTTTAAATAGGAAAGTAGTACTTGTTTAAATGAAAAGTATTACTTGTTAAATTAAAAGTATTACTTGTTTAAATAGAAAAGTAGTACTTGTTTAAATAGAAAAGTAGTACTTGTTTAAATGAAAAGTAATACTTGTTTAAATGAAAGGTATTATATATTTAAATGAAAGGTATTACTTGTTTAAATGAGAAGTAGTACTTGTTAAAATGAAAAGTAGTACTTGTTTAAATGAAAAGTAGTACTTGTTTAAATAGAAAGTGTCACTTGTTTCAATGAAAACTAGTAGTTGTTTAAATAGAAAAGTAGTACTTGTTTAAATAAAAAGTATTACTTGTTTAAATAGAAAAGTAGTACTTGGTTAAATGAAAAACATTATTTGTTTAAATTAAAAGTATTACTTGTTTAAATAGAAAGTAATGCTTGTTTAAATAGAAAAGTAGTACTTGTTTAAATATAAAAGTATTACTTGTTTAAATAGAAAAGTAGTAGTTGTTTAAATAGAAAAGTATTACTTGTTTAAATAGAAAAGTAGTACTTGTTTAAATAGAAAAATATTACTTGTTTAAATGAAAAGTAGTACTTGTTTAAATAGAAAGTAATACTTTTTTAAATAGAAAAGTAGTACTTGTTTTTAATGAAAAGTATTACTTGTTAAATTAAAAGTATTAATTGTTTAAATAGGAAAGTAGTACTTGTTGAAATGAAAAGTAATGCTTGTTTAAATAGAAAAGTAGTAATTGTTTAAATGAAAAGTAGTACTTGTTAAATTAAAAGTATTACTTGTTTAAATAGAAAAGTAGTACTTGTTTAAATAGAAAAGTATTAATTGTTTAAATAGAAAGTAATACTTTTTTAAATAGAAAAGTAGTTCTTGTTTAAATGAAAAGTATTAATTGTTAAATTAAAAGTATTACTTGTTTAAATTTTAAATAGAAAGTAGTACTTTTTTAAATAGATAGTAGTATTTGTTTAAAAAAATGAATTTTTAGAAAATATACAATTTTAAAAGAATATAATCTTTTATTTATATTTTATACTAAAAAAATATATATATAATTAGTATTTTAAAGATTATTAGATAGTTAAAACTTAAATTAAATAAATGAAATAAAAATTTTAAAAAAAAAGTGTAAAAAAAATGAATTCAAAATAAATGAATAAATATATTTTAATATAATACAATTTAATTTAAATTTATAAATAAATAAAAAATAAAAATTATTATATTAAAATGTGGTTAAATCATTAAATTAGATAATTGAAATAAATGATTTTAAAAAAATTGAAAAAAATAAAATAATTTTTAGGACATATATAATTAATTTCATTAAGTAAACGTAAGAAAGCAAGTGCCAGAGCGGTTTGATTCCCGCTCAGGCGCCCATAGGTCCCGTGTTCGGTCCCCCTTGGGAGCGAAATTTGTCTATTTAATTGGGAGGTTTGGTAGCTTATATATGATATTCTTGGTGGTTGGGTTCGACATGGTTCGTGGTTCGGGTGGTTCGGTGCCCACCTAGACGCCTTCTGGGCTCGGGTTCGAACCACCGTGAGCCATTTTTTTTTGTAAATTCAGGCTTTAGCGACGGATTTAGCGACTGATTTAATAAATAAAAAAATAAAATAAAAATTATTAAAAAAAAAAAACGGTCACAAAAAATTGTCGGATTTTTTTTCGTAGCCAAAACCGTCGCTAATGTCGTTAGCGATGATTTTTTCCGTCGCTAAAACCGTCGTTAAACTCCTTCTTTTTTGTAGTGCATGTTGCACGTTTCAATATACTAAATTGTGTATTTCAATGAAAAAATTATATATTTTTAAAATACATTATGTTATATATTTTTAAAATACATATGTGTATGAAAGCCACCCTTATGTTCTACTCATATTATTAATTATTACATTATTTTAAGTAAACACAATTATTTTAAAATATAGAAATACAAGCAGGAAAACATGAGTATATATAAACTTTATTTATAGTCCGATGTGGCAGGGAATCCAACATGTTTACAACTTTCTCTCTATAACTATATCTATTTGTATGCATAGATTCTATGTTTATAATTATAGGATTTGCAGTCTATAATCTTTTTCCGATTTCAAATGTCGATTTCATTTGTTTTTTATGAAACACCCTATTTATTTTCCCATCAATCAAATAATTTACTAATTTTTTGCCTTGTGACCAATTACACTAAATAACCTCCCAAGAAAAAAAACAATTCACGATAGCTCATATATTTTTCTTAAAGATTCACCAATAATTTTTCGTCGAGGTCAGATTCAAACAAATTTTTCGACAACTCCTAATCCTCGAACCCATAAATTTCTATAACTGTGGAGAATTTTCGACCTCTCAAGCACTTGGAGGCCATCAAAATGCCCACAGAAAAGAAAAGACGATAAAAAAGAGAGGGCATTAGAGAAGCAAATCAAGCGCAAGTTTCCAGATCTAAAACTCGGCAATCCCGAATCCTCTTAGACGATTTCTTTCTTGTAGGAGGAAGATTTCTTCTTCTCAAGCCACTTGGAGGCCCACCAAAACACCCACAAAATAGAGAGGGTACTAAAAAAGAGAGGGCACTAGAGAAGTCCCATCAGGAAGTGGAAAATCAGATGGCCCGTGATGGTGTCCTACCGTTTTTCGATCACCCCATGCTTTTCAGTCATTCCAAGTTAGTGTTATGGATTAGTAAGAAGCTTATTTTATTATATATAATTATCAATTGTCATTTGGCACATAAATTCTTATTTACCAAATAACAACCGATAACTATGCATTATTATAAAATGAACTTCAAATTAATCCACAACACTAATCTGGAATGACCGAAAAGCGTGGGGTGATCGAAAAGCGTGGGACAACCTCATGGGCCATCCGATTTGCAACTTCCTGGCGGGAGATCTCTAGTGCCCTCTCTAGTTTTGTGGGAGTTTTCGTGGCCTCCAAGTGTTTGAGATCGAAGAAAACTCCCTTCTGCAATATACGCATGCAAAAAAAAAAAAAAAAAATTGGCTGCAAGGATTTTGGGTTGCCGAGTTTTGAATCTGGAAACTCGCGTTTGAGTTGCTTCTCTAGTGCCCTCTCTTTTTGTGGGCGTTTTGATGGCCTCCAAGTGCTGAGAGGTCGAAAATTATTTATCTTTGCAGAAATTTTTGGATTCGAGGATTAGGAGTTGCCGGAATATTTGTTTGAATCTGGGCTCAACGAAAAATCACACTTGGGCATCTTCATTGTGTGTTTGAGAATTGATTGAATAAAGGAATTATATAGGAATGCTATATAAAAAATTTCTTCAATAATAAGAGAAATTATAGGTGAATCTTCAGGAAAAATATTCGAGTTGTCGTGAATAGTTTTTTTCTTGGAAAGTTATTTAATGTATTTCCATATGTAGCATGAGATAATTAGTAACAAGGCAAAAATTAGTAAATATTGATGGGAAAATAAAAAAAATTCAATCGATATTTGAAACACAGAGAAGATTATGGACTGTGAGTGTTTGGGGTTACCATTGTTGGAATATTTGTTAGCATAAAAAAAATGATTTCAACCTAGTTTTGAATTTGAAAACTTGCGCTTGGGTAGCTTCTCGCTCGTGCCCTCTCTTTTTTGTGGGTGTTTTGATGGTCTCCAGGTGCTCGAGAAGTAAAAAATTCCCTCTTGCAATAGAGGGATGAAAAAAAATTGGCTTCGAGGATTTGAGGTTGCCCTCGTTGGAAAATTTGTTAAAATCAAAAGATTTTAAAAAATTAAACCGAGTTTTGAACCCAGGCTCGAAAACTTTACTTGGGCGTCTTCGAGTTAGATCCTTCTACTTTTTTTCTCGCCTTCTTGATAAGCGATTTTTCCGAAATATTGAAGGCCTCGGTGTGGCATGGCTCAAGGATTTCCATCGAACAAATAATTGTCTGTTTGAAAGTTGATTGAATAGAAGAATTATACATGGAATGGTGCATCAGGATTATGGAAAAATATCCATATCTTAGTTCGAACACCAACGAGTACTTTTTATATTTTTGCACAAATCCTTCATAAAAGCTCTCATCTATTTCTTATCAAGCTTTCCTCTAAGTGCTCTTGACTTAGAAAGATCCAAGAAGCACTGAAAGGTAAACAATCCATCAACTAGCTTAGATGTTCATATATCTGATTTTCTAGGTTGTTCATGCTTTGATAACTGATTGGAACGAAAACTGTACTTGTATCATTAACTAAACTAAAAGGTATTAGTGAAATAATTTTGAAGTTGGTAGAATTATTCTTAGGATGTTAGAAATCATTTTTGCTAGGTCGAACTTCAGAAACAAATAGGGTACTTTCGTGTTTTCTATTTTATCATCGATATGTTTTAAAATTCTGGGAATATTATATGATGGTCTATGTGAAGTTCAATATAATTTTCTATAATCTGGTTATTTTTGGAGCTACGGTTTAGAAGTTAAAAATCGTACAAGTTAACATGTTGAACAGTGTTACGTTTTGAAAAACTTAGTGGCCTTAGACTAATATCTTTACATGAGACTTGGAATGAACTTGTTCTAGACTTAATAAAGATAATTTCTGAAGATGATGGTATTATATTTTAATTTTTAAATATTTTATTTCATTTTATTAGCAGTGATGAAATTGCATGCTTGTACCTCTGTTTTAGAAAGATTTATTAAAATCTTATTTTTTCGTGTAAAGTCTTGACTGAATATTTATGTTCTCTTATTCTACACGATGTAAAGTAATTACTGGTAATTTTTGAGAATTTATTTAAAAGCCTAAGTATTTTATTTGATTTTCTCAAAACGAACAATCTATTTCCAAAAGAAAAGAAAAGGTTGTGAATATATGTGTTTGGCCACTTTTGTGATAAGATCAAAGTATGAGAATGTTATATGTGTTGATGAGTGCTTACACATGAAATATGAGGATCAAATTCAAAGTCCAACTATTTTCAAGGTATTTTAGAAGTAGCATGGTAAAAACTGATCTTTTTTATTCAACTGACCCTGTGTTCATGTAGATTCATGTTCTACATGTAGTAAAATGCTAATAGGTCAAATTTGTTATTTTATAGGATAATATAAGTATTTTATTTTGTTTCTTCAAATAAATTGGCTGTTGACAATTAGTACAAACACCGTAGGGTGTTTTAAGTTTCGAATCTGCTAGCATTGAGTTATAAATAAGTAGTTGTAATGTCATTTATAATTTTATGTAACAAGAGATACAATTTTAAACTCGACTCAGACTCTATAATTCCTAGGATAGTAAGGAGGCAACGAGAGCACATTGCAAAATTTGTGTCACATCCCGTCCATGAATTAATAGTGCACTTTATGCAAAAGAACATATAAAAGCATATGAGGGTATTTACATAAAAAAGCATACATGGAATTATAATTGGATCGTACATTGTGCACAATCCTCACTTTTTGGCCCAGACAATTTATGTGTTCCTGTGTTTTTATGGAGATCAAAATTCAAAACATAAAAAAACAATTAAAAAGCAAGGGATGATACCGTATATAGCAAGATGGATGCTCTCACGTGAGAATATTTTTTTGTGATTTCGGAGCTGTTTTGACGCTATATTTTTTTTTCGATTCTTCTCAGTTCTCACGGTGATTTTTGTTTTTCTGATTTTTCAGCGACGACGTATCATATATATATTAAAAAGGGGTGATATATATTAGGAATTTAAATCCTACTACAATATTTGGTTTATATGATTTTCTTAATTTTGGGAATTACTTTGTGGAATTTGAATTGATCTACACAATATTTGATTTATGTGATTTCTAAATATTGGGATATATTTTTAGGAATTTGAATCGGTCTAAAGATTTGATTTATATTGTTTCCTAAATATATGAATGTATTTTATGAGATTTGAATCCGTCTATATTATTTGATTTACATAGTTTTCTAAATATTGGGATATATATTTTTTGAAATTTGAATCCGTCTATAATATTTGATTTATATGGTTTTAATTTCTAAATATTGGTACTTATTCTATGGAATTTGCATTCCACTATAGTATTTATGGTATCTTAAATTTTGGGATATATTTTTATAAAATTTTGGGATTTATAATTTTAAAAAAAGTGAATACTACTATATTATTTAATTTATATGGTATACTAAATTTTTGGATATATTTTTATAAAATTTTTGGATGAAGATTAACTTTTTTTATATCTTATCTAAAATATTGATATATATTAGGAATTTAAAATCCTACTATGAAATTTGATTTATGATTTCTTAAATTTTAGGAAATATTTTTGTGGGATTTGAATTGGTCTACATTATTTGATTTATATGATTTCCTAAATATGAGGATATAATTTAAGGATTTTGAATCTGTCTACAATATTTGATTTATATAGTTTTCTAAATGCTGGAATATATTCAATGAAATTCGATTTCTTCGACAATATTTGATTTTATATGGTTTCCTAAATACTGTGATGTATATTTTTTAGAATTTGAATCCATCTATAATATTTGATTTATATGTTTTTCTTAAATATTGGTACTTATTCTATGAAATTTGAGTCTGTATTTGATTCTATACTACAATATTTAATATTTATGATATTCTAAATTCTGGGATATATTTTTTTATAAAATTTGGGATTTATAATTTAAAAAAGTGAATTCTACTATAATATTTAATTTATATGGTTTTCTAAATTTTTGGGGGATATATTTTTATGAAATTTTAGGATGAAGATTAAATTTTCATATCTTATCCAAAAGATTGAAATATATTAGGATTTTTTTTTGAAAGGATTATATATTAGGAATTTAAATTCTACTACAATAGTTGATTTATATGGTATCCTAAATTTTGGAAAATATTTATGGAATTTGTATTGGTCTAAAATATTTGACTTATATGGTTCTCTAAATATTAGGATATATTTTAAGGAATTTGACTCAGTCTACAGTATTCGATTTATATGGTTTCTAAATATTGGAATATATAAATTTTATGGAATTTGAATCCATCTACAATATTTGATTTATATGATTTCCTAAATATTGGGATATATATTTTTTAAATTTTGAATCCGACAACAATTTTTTATTTAAATGATTTTCCTAAATATCCGTGCTTCGGTGCGTCAAGATCGCTTTCTTATGCATTTTTGAAGCGTCTGTTATAAAAAAATAGAAAGGTGCAATTGTTCCAATAGAAGCATGCAACTATGTTCCCATATTAATATTTTGCTTTTTTCATAAATATAATAAGTTACACTTTTCAAAGATAACAAGTTCTTGACGCTTAAATTTCTTACTATGAAATAAGATAGTCTTGGCAAGGGTGCATCTGAGACCTAGTCCTACTATAATATTTAATTTATATGATATCCTAAATTCTAGAATATATTTTTATGAAATTTTGGGATTTATATATATATATATATTTTTAAAGTGAATTTTACTATGATATTTAATTTATATGGTATCCTAAATTTTGGGCAAAGATTAAATTTTCAAATCTTATCCAAAATATTGATATATGTTAGGAATTTAAATCCTACTACAATATTTGATTTAGAAAAAGTCTTATGTCAAAATTTTCGTATGTAAAAATATGTAAATTTGGTGGGCTGCTAAACTTATTAACATTAGCGGGCCGCAATTCAACGATTTTACATGTTTGGATGTAATACTTTTATAATTTTACATATAGTATCAAAGACGGACGTATTTATCCTGGTCCTGGTGAGGGGGCACGTGCCCCCACATTTTTTTTCCTTATTTTTAATTTTTTATACTACTAGTTATACTATATAGTATTAAAATTCATGAATTTGCTATGTTAAATAACCGGCCCAATTACCTTGATTTTTAGGCCTCAACCCCCACTTTCAAAATCACAACCCCACAACGTTCCCACGCACCCCACAAAGTACCAAATTCTAAATTTATGATGTTTGGATTAGTTTATGGAATGAATTAGAAGCAAGCATTTTTAATGTATTTCATATTTATATTATTTTTATGCCCATTCAATGTGTCATAATGGTGAATTTAATTAAATTATATAGTTGGTTTGCTGTCAATAGAGATCGAACTCGCATTTTTAATGTATTTCATATTTATATTATTTTTATGCCCATTCAATGTGTCATAATGGTGAATTTAATTAAATTATATAGTTGGTTTGCTGTCAATAGAGATCGAACTCGCATCAAACGACCAAGAGAAGCAGTCGGTCACTGTTAGGCTACAAAGGCATGCAGTGCTAAGCTTAGCCGCTTACTTTTATATTTACTGTTAAAAAATTAATTTGTCAAAACTAGGAATTGAATCGAACTCGCATCAAACGGCCAAGAGAAGCAGTCGGTCACCGTTAGGCTACAAAGGCATGCAGTGCTAAGCTTAGCCGCTTACTTTTAAATTTACTGTTAAAAAATTAATTTGTCAAAACTAGGAATTGAACCTGCGACAGACAGGTAGAGAAAGCTTCTACCTACCACTGGGCTACTAAGGCCGACGATACCAAACTCACACGCCCGCCTTTTATTATCATTAAGATTTGCGAAATATAATATTTTCACATGTGAAAATTCACGTAAGACCTACTCTTTTGAAGTCCTAATGCTATTATCACACTCAACATAGTGATTAATTACTATAGTGACATTGATCTTCAAAACGTGTAGAAATGATACTACCTCCATCCACCAATCTTATGTTTGTTTGACTTTTACACGCGTTTTTGAGAGCGAGTTTTGTATTACTAATTGAAATGATAAAGTGACTTTTAAGGAGGGGTATGATAGATGTCCCCCCTAAAAGTCACTTTATCATTTCAATTATTAATACAAAACTCGTTCGCAAAAACGCGTGTAAAATTCAAACAAGCATAAGATTGGTGGACGGAGGGAGTATTGGTTATAAAATATTTGTTTTATTCTTGTTCAATGGCTTAGAAAGAGAGTAGGGTCTTTTACTCACTCCCATGCACACCTAAGAAAACAAACAATTAATACATATTTAAATTAGAAAGAAATGCAACTTGTAAATAATAAATTAATTAGTATGCAATCAATGTACAGTGATCATCATAAGTAATCAATATATGAGGTTGACTTACTGTTTCATCTTGTGCAAAGCGTTAAGCAGCTTATGGATTCTGATACCACTACAAAAAAAATGCGTTTTAGAGAAGATTTTAGGGATGGACAAACCGTCTCAAAATACTATTTGAGACGGATTTAATACGGTTTTTTTTCCTTCCCTAAATCAGGCGTCTCAAATTTAGAGACGGTTTTTGCAAAATTTCGTCTCAAATTTGAGACGATTTTAGTCGTCTCAAATTTGAGACGGTTTAAACCGTCCAAAAAATGACCCGGATCCACCCCATTTCGGGTCAAATTTTCGTCTCTATTCCGTCTTAAATTCGTTTCTAATTTGAGACGGTTCAAACCGTCTCAAATATCGTCAGAAATTACGACGAAAAAACCGTCCCTAAACTGTAGATATTTGAGACGGAAAAAATCGTCAAAATTTGGGACGAAAAAACCGTCTCAAAAGTAATATTAATAAAAAAACTCGGCGAAAATTTGAGACGGATTTGGGAAGGCAAAAACCGTCTCAAAATCAATTTTTTTTTAAATGCCCTTGGTGGTTCGAACCTGCGCCGCTAGATAGCCTGAGCAGGCGTCGAACCACCTGAGCCGTGAGCCGCGAACAACTAACCACCGAACCATATAGTATTTAAGCCTTCACAGGCTTGTAAATTAAATTTGCGAAAATCGGTCCCATCAGGGATCGAACCCGCTTTGGTTGAGCGACAGGGCGGACGCTCAACCACTTGGACACTTGATTTCATTCGTTTAGTTTACAACTTTAATTGTATATGTGCACAAATTAAATAAATTATTTAAAAAAATGTATCAATTTTCTATGTATATGTGCATTAATTCCACACCTTTTAAAATTATAATTATTTTTTAATATTTATAAATTCTAATTAAATTATGTTATATTACTTTAAAATTTGTATTTCTAATTATCTTACCTCAAAATTTCAAATTCTCCCCCAATTTAAATTTAAATTTTATTTATTTATATAACCTTAATTTATATATTATAGATGCTAATTGATTTATTTTTTATATTAATTTCTACTTTAGTTATGTTATATTAGTTAAAATCTATTTATAGCTAAAACTAAATTTATTTAATAAAAAGAATTAAATATGCAAATAATTATCAATATTAAAAATGATAGTCAATGTGTTTACAAATTAAAAAAATAATTATTCTTCATCTTATTCCTCATCGTCATCCTCATTTTCTTCCTCATCACCATCCTCGTCTTCTTCATCATCCTCATCTTCTTCATTATTCTCATCTCCATTCTCATTTTCGTCTTCGTTCAATTCCTCCTCATCGCTCTCAATTTCTACCATATCTGGATTTGCAGATGTTAAGTCTACAAAAAGACAATAATCTCCTGAATGCACTTCAGTTTGAGTCTCTATACCTTCCGTTTGGAACATAATTTCTTCCTCCTCATTACTTTTATTCGTTTTAGGAATTTCCACCAATGATCTTGCTTTAACTTTGCAAACAGCCATCCAGTCATTATTTGACCGCACCCCGGGGTATGTGCAATAGTATACTTGAGATACTTGAACAACAAATACAAATGGATCATACCCCGGATATTTTCTTTTTGGATTAACATCGACCAGTTTGTAATTTGAATGGATTCTTGTTCCTGTGCCTGACGGATCAAACCAATCACACTTGAAAACACTACTATCTTCGCAGGATATCCCGGATATCCTACTTCAACGACTTCCTGCAGCTCTCCATAATAATCACGTGGATCTGCATTAAAGTTTGCACTCTTAATGCAAACACCATTGTTTGTAGTCGTTTTGGTAGATGCACACTCAGTCGTATGAAACTTGTAGCCATTTACATAATATCCGCGGTATGTGCTAACACGACGTAGTGGTCCTCTACTGAGATCCCTTATAAATTGTTTCTCAAAGTTGTGAGACTGACCCTGTAATTAAATATTTAAGTATATAATAAATTATATGCGTATATATTATATATAAAATAAATTATATAATAAACAATACTCACATAATTTTGGAACCATCCTGCAAATTCACGACTACTGTAGCCACCTACTTCGTCATCTGCGATATTTGAATTTTCATGTTGTAGCTCTGTTGTATAGATCCTTATTGAAAATAAAATACAATTGTTCATATCAATCAACTTAATTAATTGTTTATTCAAAAGATAAACATAAATTTAATACTTACTGGATGTACTGTAGGATCTCGTCGCAATTCAATAACACATATGTGAGTGCAACTTCAGCCTCTTGTTGGGATAAGCAGTGTCGTTTGGTCTTTTTTCCCAAAGGTCGACCTGGAAACTTAAATATAGACAAATTACCTTCGAGATCTCCATAGACATTGTCTGTCCTCTACCATCGTAATTACGTGGCTCATTTCTCAACCTCGTCTTAACACGATCCTCAAAATAATACGAACAAAATGACATAACCTCTTCATTCAAATAAGCATTAACATCGATGCTTCAATCTTGGCCTTTTGTTTAGCATTGAGCTTCAAATTATGGAGATACCTACACATACTAAAAGTGATTGGGAAATTAAAGTTGTACTACTTAAAGTGATTTAGCATAAGTATATATAAAATTTTACCTCTCAAATGGATACATCCACCTGTATTGCACTGGACCAGCAATTTTGGCTTCATATGCTAAGTGTACTGGTAAGTGCTCTATTGAATCAAAAAAGCTTGGTGGGAAAATGCGCTCCAACTTGCACAAAATAACTGGAATGTATTTCTCCAAACAGATCATGTCATCAACTGTAATCATTAATTGTTGAAGTTAAATGTCGGAAGAATAGACATAATTCAGTTATAGCCCCCCATACAGTTTTTGGAAGAAATTCCCTAGTTGCAATCGGCAACAGCCGCTGCACAAACACGTGTCAATCATGACTTTTCATCCCTGACACCTTCCCGTTTGTTGTGTTTACGCAACGACTCAAGTTTGACACGTAATCATCCGGAAAGTTCAACTCTTCAATCCACTTACAAAATGTTAGTTTTTCATCCTTATCAAGTGCTTAATTTGCCTTCGGATATTTTCCCGTCCTCTCATCCTTTTTCAAAGTTTTACGATTGCATATCGTATTCAACTCATCGCGAGACTTTGAAGTGTCTTTTGTCTTGCCTTCTGTATTCATAATTGTGTGGAACACATTATCAAACACATTTTTTTCAGTATGCATCACATCCAGGTTGTGTCGAATCAAAAGTGAGCTCCAGTAGGGCAAATCCCAAAAAATACTCTTTTTCTTCCAACCACCCGTTATATGTTTATTCCAATCCGTAGCTTTATCTTCTGTTGGTTTTTTCAATCCCATCCTATTAATTTCTAACAACATTCATTCGCCTGTACAAATTCAAAAGATTAAATTGATACCTTTAATTATGTATTGTGTCACTTTTATCACAAATCATTCTCCAATATATTTTTCTTTGAAAAACCATATCCCTTCCATCTAAATACTTGAAACACACACATTATTCACTCCATACTACAATAATCTATATAGAAAATATATCAATTTTCCCCATTCATTATCCAGGATACATCACCATACAAAAACTAAATTGTTCAAAAAACTTAAAACTAAAATGTTCAAAATAAAACAAGTTTCATGCCAAATTGTTTCATAAAAATAAAACCCCTATGAATTGTCAATCAAAATAGGCCTCCTCCTCCTCCTCCTCCTCCTCATCATCCTCCTCTTCATTCTCATCCGCCTCGTGATCGTCACTAAGGTGAAATTCCCTATTCCGTTGACCACCACTCAATGAAGCATCTTCAGTTCCGCTACGACCACCTCCTCCGCCAATAGGACCACCTCCGACAGAAGCTCCAGGAGCACCAACATCAACACCACTGCTCATATTCTGCCAAAAATCGGGCCCTAGATTCAGGTGAGTGGTCAAGTACTCAAATTTGGCCTGATAATCAGCTATAATTGCTGCAGATTGTGATGCAGTCATCGAGGATGACACTTGTGAACGGGAGGCCTATTTGGTCTGTGTCTCTCGTATAGCAAGCGCCATCCTACTAGTTCTGATGATCCGTCCTCTGTTCACTCCAACCTCCTCGAGGTAGATTTCATCAGTATTGACTGGTGGTGGAAGAGGCACCTGTGATCCACTTGCCTCAGCCTGAGCACATGTCTGTCTCTGAGCCTCTATATGTTCTCGGGCATCTTTTATCCTCCGATTGAGTTTCTTCTGCAAATACAATTTAATTATGTATTATATAATAAAATAATTATCAAACCAAATTAAACAAAAGACTATAATTTCTTAGGTGTAGCTCGGTCGTGCGGTGGTACGTGGATGTCTCTTGTTCCTCATTAAACAGATGGGGAATTTTCAATGTCTCTAGAAGGTCGGGACGCGATCACGTCGTCCGCTCCTATTAAACAAATACATGTATTAATTTAAATTAAATATAATATATATACCCTATATTCAAATGTAAATTTATTACTCACAATTTCAAGTGAATGCTCCAAAATAGATCGAGACCCTGCCCGATGAGTCTCTATCCCACTCCCATTAGGATTAGACATTCGATTTTTCCGATTTTGCTCTCACATCTTTTTGTACTCTTCAGAGTTCCATTTATCAGTCAACGAGTTCCAGACACCCGGTTGAAGTTTAGTGGTGAGGTCCAACTTCCATTTTTTCCACTACTGTCTCCACTTATACTTGATCGCCTTATACCGGGCGCAGGCAATAATACAAAATGGCCCGTAGATCATACTATCAATCGCCGGATCCCAAACACACTCTTTCTACATTCAAATTAATTAAGAATGTCATAAATTCAATATACAATATATAATATTATATTAAAATAAATTATGACTTGTAGTTTTACATACCTTGAACTCGTCAAAATAGATTTTACGCATATCTTTTGGCACAAATGTAGGTCCCGAACGGGTTTTGTTAGGGCAAAAGTCTAGAGGGGAGGGGTGAATAGATTTCTGAAAACTTTTCGTGCAAGATCAGGTGTGAAGGCAAGTTGTCTGATCAGAGAGCGAGTGAATCAGTTTGGACTGATATCCAACTTACTGATCGCCTGATGACAAACCAGTTCTGTGTCTATCAGTTTAACTGATGTGCAGAAGCAAGTTTTAACCCGTGTGAAAAACCAGTTTTATAGAATCAAAATTTGCTTGTCTGTTTTCAGGTAGATGACAAAGTGTCAAGCTGACCAGATCAGTTACTTGTTGCAAAGCTGATCTAGACTCAGAATATGTATGCAATATCAAATCTGGTAGTGTGCTATGCCTCCATACACATATCTTTTGGCACAAATTTCCAAGAAAAGGCACTATGGGCTATGCCTCCATCCGCAATGACATCAGTGACTTTCACAGCCGCCTCGTGACCAGGTATAATACTGTAAATTCAATAATTAAAAAATATTCGAGAAATACATAATTTAATTTATGATTAAAAGAAAAATATACTTACCTCCCTCTCAGGATATCGATTGTGAGACGTCCATCATTGCCCACTGGGTGATGTGTCGGAGTACCCGCATCACCATCGGGAGACTGTGAGGAGTGGGGAATGGAAGGATATGGCATATAAGGTCTAAGTACCCTCTTCCTCTTTATACGTCTGCTAGAACCTTCCCCGGAAGGTTGGGTAAGATCATCTCTATCTTATTCACTCATCTGTATTCAATTAGTAACAACATTATTAAGATTAAGTTGCTTAGAAATTAAAAACATATGCATGAGAAAAAGAAAACAATACTGCCTTTGAACAAATATTAGAGCACCACAAAATTAATTTTGTTCTGAGTTTCTAATTGAGATCAAACATGATTTTGAACAGCTGTTCTTGATGACACCAATGAATGTAAAACTTGCAACCATATTGTTAGTTGGCCAGACAAAAGAATGAGGCACCAACACCATTCATCTCTTTCATTTGAGAATTAATTAGTAAGTATGTGTGTACGTTTTTATTTATTTACTAATGCATTTTCAGGAGTCACATATAACTATATGAATTTGCACATATCTTGTAAAAAGACAAACCAATCTAGCCATTTATTTAATTTATATGCCTACACGATTTTGCAATATGAAATTGCATTAGTCTTAAACTTTGTCACTCTGCATGTGTATAATAGAAGGTTTATTGCTTAATTTAGTGAATCAAAAGTACGATTTAACCATCTAAAACTTGCTAATTTGAAAATAAAATAGTTTGATGCTAGTTACAACATATATGTATGATTGTTCTCTTGGAAAAGCGTGTACTAGTCTTGTTTATCAAAAGAACCTGATAGTGATTAATCTTCATAAATGTATAATATAAAAATCAGCAATACAAATATCTAATTCAAGATAATTTAGAATAATACTTAACAATCTGGGCTGCATATATTAAATATAGAGAAGACTTGGAGATTCATGCACCAAACAACATGCTTCAAATACAAATTTCCTATCCCAACAAGTAATACATATTAACTGTTTCAAACTATTAGTCTTCAACTGTAATCTCAATACTTGGAGCAGCGAATTTAGAAGATTTGTGATGACTAACTAATTATGAAATACCACAGAACAAACAGAGCAAGGATTTAGAAGATTTATGAAATACCACAGAACAAAACTCAGCAAGAATTGAAGAATAAAAGTAAAAAAACTTACCGTCGATTAGTAGAGGTCTGCGGCAGGCAGCGGGAGCGGGCGTGATGGAAATTGGGGAAGAAGACTGTAAATTGGGCGCGGTGGAAATCTGAGACGGAAATGGGCATGGTGGAAATTTCAGGGTAAATCTGAGTATATATTTGCAATATTTGAGACGGTATTTCCGTCTCAAAATCGATTTTAAATCGTGCCAAAATCTGAGAGGTCAAAGTGGGCGGTGGAGGCGACACGCGTCCCAAATTTTGAGACGATTTTACCGTCTCTGAATGAAATTAGAAATTTGAGACAATATTTCCGTCTCAAATAAGGCGGGCATAATAAATGGTAGTAGGTGTGGTTTTCCGGGTCATAAATCCGTCTCAAATCCATCTAAAAAATGACCCGTTTGTTTTGAGACGGTAAAAACCGTCTCAAATTTTAAAACATACGATGGCGTTTAGGGATTAGGGAATTTTCCATCCCAAATTCATCTCAAAGTCGTCCCAACTTAAGACGGTTTCTATGACCGTCTCAAATATGGTCAATTTTGACCGTATGACTGATTCCGTCCCTAATCCGTCCCAACTAGCGACGAAAATTATGCCGTCTCAAATTTCCGTCTCTAAAACGCGTCTTTTTTGTAGTGTACTTCGCTTGCTCAAATCTTAGAATATGCATACGAGGAGGTGAAATCTTTACACATGAATCTCAGATTTTTCGACATGCATACCAGGAAGAGATGTGTGAACGCTAGCTTGGATGAAGGATTGAGAGACGAATTATGCAAATTTGAAGATGCAATCGAATCCCTCATCTCAAATCAGTTGCTTTCTCAATCCCTGCAGGATCATCCACTACCATTTTCCGTAGATCTGGAGGATCTAAACCGAAATTAGCAACTTCAAAGCAACATTAGAGAAGATGAAGATGCCTTACTTTAGAGAATCAAGAAACATGCATCATGATGATGAAGATGATGATGTTTCATCAAGAATTAATTATGGGGGAAACAAGTTTAAGATTGTTGGATTATACTCTGATCGGATTCCCTTTATAAAAAGAGTGTTGTGAGAAGAATAAATTCGACTTGCATAGAGGTCGCAAGGATTGCAAGTCGCTACAGGCGACCAGAAAGAGCGACTCGGAACAAGACTCCGCGAGCCGCAGGTCGTAGGTAGCTCACAGTCGCACAGTCACAGGTCGTAGGTAGCTCACACGTAGCCCACAGGCTGCCAGAGGTCGCAGATCCTGTCAACACTTGGCAAACGCGCGATAAGCCACAAGATCCGCTCAAGTCCACCCATAATTGGCGACACTAAATGCAAAAATTCCTCGACCCGTGAGATGGAATTCGGCCAAAGCAGGATTGAAGCCACATTTATTGTACATTCCTTAAGTAAATTCCCGCCCGAGAGGCGGGAATCCTTGTATAAATAGGCCACCATGGCCATACTAGAAGGAGGTTGAAATTTTGCTAGTATTTTCAGTACAAAAACTACGAAGATAGTAAAAATACTCCTGGCTTGATTCGCCCCCAGACGTAGTCTCTTCAAAGATGAACTGGGTCACCAAACATTGTCTCTTTTACCTGTTTTGATCGTCTAAATTGCTATCATATCAATTACTTATTGTTTGTTGGCCGGAATATTAAACCGGGCACAACAATTGGCGCCGTCTCTGGGAAAATTCTACTGATTTTCCAAAAACTCTTTAGAAAACCCACCATCCCATCATTCACAATGGCGAATAACCAAAATGAGGTTGCTAGACAAGAAGCTGATGCACATGATGGGGCAGAAGCCTCCCTGAGCTCCCATCACACTAACCGAAGGGTTTCTATAGCCACTCGCATCGGGGCAATCTCATTCGCACCCAAGATGAAAAAAAAGTCATCCCGGTTGTCCTCCGTAAGAAAAAAACCTTACCTTCGACGGCCCAGAAGAATCATTTCCAAACAAGAGAATCACCCAGGGGGCAAACCCTTCTAAAGTTAAGGGGCACCTGACCCCAAAAGGGTAGTCCGCAGGCAAGTTGACCTTCCCGGAGGTGAGAAACATCAATACCTGGGATTACCGACTCCCTCGCACTAAAAGACCAGCGGGTTTGAACAATGTGTTCAACCACCTCGGAAACCTTGAGCACTGAAAGCTCCACACAACGCAGAGGATGAGGCCAATTCTCAGCCCGAAAATGACAAACAGCTTGATCGCGACCTCGCATTCGCATTGGCTGCACACCACCACGAAATGCCGAAGGGTTCTGCCGCCTATCATGGCAACAGGTAGGGCGCCTTTCTGATCTCACATCTTCGCGACGCACAAGTCGCCGCACTTACTCGCACTGTTCAGGCATTGCTTGAACAGATTGAAGATCATAACGGGATGATGGGGACAGACACCAACCTCGTCATCCCGAGATCACCATTTGGTACGCTAATCACTTTAGCACCTACTCAGAGAAAAGTCGACGCAACGGCAATAGATTGATGCAATGGGAGCTCTGACCCAAAGATTCATGTATCGAGGTATATCTCTTACATGGCATCCATGGGGGCAATCGACGCTACCAAATGTAGGCTCTTTCCTTTAATTTTGAGCGACCTTGCTCATATTTGGTTCACTTCACTGCCTCCATGCTCAGTGGACACATTCGATCAGCTCGCCAGGCTATTCTTAAGTCATTTCTCGACAATGGCTCCCCGACCAGCGACCAAGCAACACCTAATGAATGCTCAACAAGGCAACGATGAGTCTGATCGATCCTATATTGAATGGATCGAGAAGCTCATCCTTGAAGGAGATCCCTTAGGGGATGAGGCGAAACTGCTCGGGGCCATTGGCGGCCTCATAAAGGGAACCAAGATGTGGCGGTGCATGACCGCCGACTATCCAACCAGTTACGCCGACTTCCGAAAGTGAGCTGGCGACCTGATTCTTACTACAGAGCTTTTGGAGTCCCGGCTCTCCGATACAGAGAAAGTTGGGGCACTAAAGAGGAGTTCCAAAGGAGCTGGGAGCCACCAAAAAACTCCCAACAACTACAAGCCGTTCGAAGAGTCAATTTCTATGAAGTTGATGGATGTCCTAGGCATGACGCCCATTCATGTATACACGTAGATCAAGGGTTGGGAGTTAATTCTCCCACCTTGCCAAATGAAGAATAAGAACAAGCAGAACTCATACAAGTTTTGCCACTACCACGATCAGGCAGGCCACTGCACAAGTGAATGTAAAGACCTGTTGAAACAACTTTGGAGGTTGTATGAAGACGGTTTATTGAATGAGTTCGTCAAGCGACCTCAAACGGACAACAAGCCAGATCCTTGAGATCGCTAATCACCCAACCGTCCCAAACGAGGAGATCTGGCCGAAAGGTCTCTCCACCATTAAAGACACCAAGATGTCTACCTATTAAAGCTTACGAGCTCGAAAATTCATACGGCACAAAGACCCAGTACCCATGAAATGTGAATCACCCGAAGAACTATTTTCAATAGATCGGAGGTCGCTTTTTTGTACTAGTTTAGCCAAGTCAAATGAAATGTCATCTTTCTTTTCAAAATTCCTATGTGTTTAAACTGAAGGAGGTAGTATGAATAAACAACGCCTTCCCAAGGTACGACTTTCGACATACTGGCGGCGAGATCGCCACCCTAGCAGTGCAGTCCTCCCCCGACTTTGTAAGACGACTAAGCAAAGTTCATAAATAAGCCGCATCCAAATAAGACGGCAAGAACACATGCAATTCTAAAAAGTCGCATAAGAAAATCAATTCGGCACAATAAAGGGAGGAAAAAGAAACGATTTTCATTACTGACGGAAAGCCCGAAGGCTACTCACATCAAGTCGCGAACCGCTCGTCCATAAATGGCCGTCGACAAGTGCAAACAAGTCTCATATAAAGGGGTTCGTTACCTCAAAATACGAGCACAAAAAAGACTTGTATGAAGAGGCTCGCTACCTCAGAGTACAAGCACATAAAAGACTTATACAAAGAGGCTCGCCACCTCGGAGTACGAGCACAGACAAGTCTCGCACAGAGAGATTCAACTCAAAGTGCGAGCACAAATAAGACTCGCACCAAGGGGCTCACCTCAAAGTGCGAGCACAGACAAGTCTCAGACAGAGAGATTCAACTCAAAGTGCGAGCACAAATAAGTCTCGCACAAAGAGATTCAACTCAAAGTGCGAGCACAGATAAAACTCACACTAAGGGGTTCACCTCAAAGTACGAGTACAGACCAAGACTCTCGACGGGCCCAGCCCCTCGACGAGCTCAATCCCGGCAAATAACAATCTCAGATGATCAACCCCCAGACTTGGGGGCACGAGGAAGAATCGAGCCCGCTAAGACGAGTCATATCTAAAGTTGAAGATCCAAACTTGATACCAAGAGTGCGACCTCAAGAGCAGAAAGCAGGCAAGTCTTATTTGAAGCAGAGATCAAGACCGACCTCCGAACGAAGTCGGAGTCCGCTCTTGGGGGCAATTGTTGTGAGAAGTTTAAATCCGACTTGCATAGAGGTCACAAGGATTGCAAGTCGCTACAGGTGACCAGAAAGAGCGGCTCGAAACAAGACTCAGCGAGCCGGAGGTCGTAGGTAGCTCACAGGTCGCAGGTTATAGGTCACAGGTCGTAGGTAGCTCACAGGTAGCCCACAGGCTGCCAGAGGTCGCAGATCCTGTCAACACTTGGAAAATGCGCGATAAGCCACAAGATCCGCCCCGCAATTGGCGCGCACTAAATGCAGCGACCTCTGACCCGGCGAGTCAGAATTCCCGGCCAGCGGGATTGAAGCCACATTTATTGTCATTCCTTATGTAAATTCCCGCCCGAGAGGCAGGAATCCTTGTATAAATAGGCCACTATGGCCATACTAGAAGGAGGTTGGAATTTTACTAGTATTTAAGTACAAAAACTAAGAAGATAGTAAAAATACTCCTGGCTTAGTTCACCCCCAGACGTAGTCTCTTCAAAGACAAATTGAGTTACCAAACATTGTCTCTTTTACCTGTTTTGATTGTCTTAATTGCTATCCTATCAATTACTTATTGTTTGTTGGCCGGAATATTAAACCGGGCACAACAAGGAGCAATCATGTGTGTGGAAAACCCTGCCAAGTTCAAAATCTTGTCATTTGTTGGGATGGCGGGCATTGGTAAGACGACTCTTGCTAAGGAAATTTTTGAAGATCCTGATATAGTGGAACACTTCGAGTATCGTGTGTGGGTGAAGGTTGGTAGAAATAATTGAACAATTGTTGAAATCGCACGACGGATCTTGGCCCAACTGAATCCTGATTCGGATAAATTGGTTACTCAAGAAGATGAGGAAATAGAAATAGGTCGTAATTTGCGAAGAAGTTTGGAGAGCAAAAGATGCTTCATTGTGTTGGATGATGTATGGGACAATGAAATCAGACACGGGATGGATCTTCCGTATATGCTACATGGAAGTCGGGTGTTGCTACTACACAGCTACATGAAGTAGCCGAGGAAGCTAGTTGTAATGATGATCTATGCATGTTGAAAATGCGGTTGCTGAATAAAGAAGAAAGTTGGGATCTTTTTAGTGCCAAGGTGTTTGGTGAAAATTTATGCCCTTATGAGCTTGTCAAACCTGGAAAGAAAATTACCGAAAAATGTGAAGGTCTTCCTCTTCTAATCGTCACGGTGGCAAACTTTTACTTAAGGATGAGAAGAAGCTAGAGTACTGGAACAAGGTGGCAGAAGATAAAGAAAATCAACTTCTCAAGGATGCATACAAAGAAATACAAGAGGTATTATTTCCAAGCTATGACCACTTATTTCAATATTTAAAACCATGCTTTCTTTATATGAGAGTTTTTCCTCAAGATTATGAGATCCCCAAGTCCATTATCATAAATTTGTGGATATGAAAATTCAGAGTCGTGTGCTATGAATTGTTTGAGTGAGCTTGTTCGGAATAATGTTGTGATCGTATATTAAAAGAGCAGTTTTTATCCTTGGGTGATGATTGACAGAGTAAAAACTTGCGGCCTCCATTCTTCCTTTTGGCACTTATGTAACAGAGAAGCTGAGAAGAACAAGTTTCTTCATGTCTTTAACAATCTTGAAGATTGTTTTGAAGAGAGCATAAAAGGACATTGTCGGTTGTGCATCCACAATAATGTATTATTTGGTATTAAAGATGTGCATAGATCAATAGAACATGTTTGTGCATCCACTGCTCGTTCTCTCCTATGTTTCGGTCTATATCATCAGTATGAAGTACCGTTATGTTTTGGTTTGAGGTTGCTCAAGGTACTTGATGCTCTTGCAATTCGTTTCTACGACTTCCCATTGGAAGTTCTAAAACTAATTCTACTTAGATACCTCACCCTCACGTGTTCCTCCTTCCATCGCTAAACTAAGGAAACTTCAGTTCCTGATTGTTGGTCGACATATGAGCATCAAGTCCAGTGTTGCTCCATCTTATCTGCCAACAGAAGTATGGGATATGAAAGAATTGCAACATCTTCAAATCATGGGAAGTGACCTACCAGATCCTTGTGGTAAACTCTTACCAAATCTCTTTAAACTTATAGGTGTGAGCGCTCACAGTTGTACCAAGGAGGCTCTTAAAGGAATTCCATATCTAAAGAAATTGGGAATTTTAATTGAGTTGGAGCCTAATGCTACTGAACCCTTGCGCTGCTTTGATCATATCTCCAATCTCAAAGAACTACGATCCTTTAAATGTGTCATTGCGAATCCTATGTTTGCTACCCCACCTGCAGCTTCTTTTTTCAAGATGCCATCATCTCTACGAAGGTTGCATTTGAGTGGTTTGAGATATCCCTGGGAATACATGACTATAATTGCTTTGTTGCCATATCTTAAAGAGCTCAAGTTGCGATGTTATGCCTTTCGAGGCCCAAAGTGGGAAATACAAGAAAAGCATTTTCCAGAACTTGCTTTTCTCCTTATTGAAGACACTGATATGGTGCAATTGAAAGCGAGGCGTGGAAGTTTCCCGAGGCTTAGAGGCATAAGCCTGAAACACTGTTATAAATTACAAAAGCTTCATCTGGAATATTGTGCCTCTATTGAAAAGATTGAACTTGTTGACTGCAACCCTCTAGCTGTGAATTATGCACAACAAACAAGAATTCCTCAGTGTGGTTTGGTTGTCCATTCTTCGTGGAATGATGTGAATCTCAAGTTTTCACAAGCAACTCGGCCAAAAAGGTTAGAATATTCCGATTTAACTTGTTTCTCTCTTTTGTATGTTGGTGTTGCATTGGTGGATTGTGAATCTCATCATCATACATGCATTTACACACATGTGGGTGTATTTACTCAACATATACACACTATGGGAATTTCAATCAATTCATATGCTATGAATTAATTGAATTTATGCACTTTTAATTAAAATTTGTCTCATATCTTGTCATTTGGTAATTTGGTTTTAAGGAAATTCTTAAAAGCATGGTGAATGATGGGATGAGACCATCAAGTCCTACTTTACCAAATGTGGGCCTCTTCGCCAGTTGGAGACAGAATCAGAACGGAGTTTCTTATTTTCATATCATAGTTCATTATTTTGGACTTTTAATTTTAATTAGTTTATTTAATTTCATGGGGTTCATTGACTCAATTAATTTCCATATGGGACACAAAATGATCGAATGATTTCTTGGGCTTCTAGGGATTAGATTTTTTTTTTTTTTTTTTGAGAGCTCCACAAGGATCAGATCAAAGATGTTGGTAATCCTGAGTTAAAGACAGAATATGTCTAGGAATATCCTCGGCAACCCAAGCTTGAGGGGTGGACAACTTAGTGGCAATCGTTGCCAGCCATGTGAGCTACAACATTTTTGGCACGAGGGCAATACCAAACACCTTTCACTGAGGTGTCCGAGATCCGGTTGCGCGCAGTAGAGATAAGGTTTTCTTCACATCCCCTGTAGCAAGATTCCTTCTTGATTGCATGAATGACATTAGTAGAGTCCGAGTAGATGGTAACCGAGCCAGGTTTATGGGTAAGCCAAAAGGAGAGTCTGTCTATGATCGCCTTAAGCTCCGCCGCCATAACAGTGCCCGGTGGATTAATTTTATGATGGCCTGCGGCCCACATATTTCCCCTGTGATCCAAGATTGCTAAACCCACAGCATAAAGCATCTCCTCTTCCTTGAAAGCAGCGTCCACCGTAAGGGAGAAGATATTGTCGTTCTTGATTTCCGGAGGTTGCAAATAGAGTTTAGTCAAAGGAAGGGGTTTGTGGATGATATTGATTTTTGCTCTTTGGAAGGCGTCCAAGAATGAATTTGTCCAGACGACTCTAATTTTTTGATTAATTTCGCGTGCCAGACCACTCTTTTTATGGGCCAGATCACATCTTTCATTCCAAACTCCCCACATTTTGATGACGAATTTCTCCATGTTGTTTCGGTCCAGGATCGGGGAAAGAAGAAGTAGGAGGTTCCCGATTGGTCGTGGTGCCCCTTTTAAATAAGATCCCACCATTCCGAATTTTTCCAAGTGTCTTTTACTACCTAACAAAGAAAAATAGCATGATTAAAATCAGCCCAGTAGTAACCACAAAGAGCGCACCTGGGAGAACAAGGCACATGATGTCGAACAAGGTTGGCTTCAGTAGCAATTGCGTTGTGAGCAGCTTTCCACGTGAAGATCTTCACTTTAGGGGGGAGTTGTAATTCCCATATTTTAGCCTAAAAAGAAGGGATAATGGTGGATGTGCTAGCCTTATCCTGAGGGTATTGGTATTATGTGGGTTTGAAGTTCCAGTATGCAGATTTCACAGTATACGTGCCTTTCTTTTCATATTTCCAGTAGTGGGTGTCACAACTGCTATTGAGATCGATAGGGATTCGTTTGATAGCATCAACCTCATAGGGGAGAAAAAGTCTTCTAAGTTTATTGAAGTCCCAAGTACCCCGTTGAGTAATGATGTCTTTAACTCTAACATTGTTCTCGTAGGTGGTGCAAGACGTAATTTTACCCTCTGCAAGAGTAGGGATCCATTTATCTTTTCTAACTTGAATTTTCTCGCCGTTGCTGATTTTCCAGAAAAGACCGATGGAGATAATGTCCTTACTCCAAAGGATAGATCTCCATATGTAAGAGGGATTAGCGCCACCAGTAGCAATCATGATGTCCGTATGTTTGAAATATTTGGCTTTGAACACGTTGGATACTAGGGAGTCCGGATATAGAATCATCCTCCAGATTTGTTTAGCAAGAAGAACTTTATTGAAGGTGACAAGATCTCTATAACCCATTCTACATTCCTTTTTGGGTTTGGTAAGGGTTTTCCAATCTTTCCAGTGAACCTTTTTGTCATTACTTTTGGCTCCCCACCAAAACCTGGCACTCATATCCTCGATTTCACAACATATGGTAGCTGGAATTCTAAAGCATGTCATAACATAGGTGGGAATAGCCTGGATAACGGATTTGAGGAGAACTTCTCGTCCCCCATCCGAGAAACATTTGTTTTTCCAGCCATCAATTTTCTTGGCTACTCTATCCCTGAGATAACCAAATTGGATCCTTTTGCTTCTGGTAGAGAAGGTGGGAAGCCCCAAGTAGAGTTCATGTCCTTGGCATATCTGGATCTGGAGTCGATTTTTAACATATTGAATATTTTCCCCAGAGGTGTTTTTGCTGAAAGTGACTGCAGATTTATCAAAATTAACCAGTTGGCCGGAGGCTCTCTCGTAATTTGAAAGACAAGACTTAATCGCCTCCACGTCTTCATTGGAAGTTTTGAAAAAAACCGGACTGTCGTCCGCGTAGAAAAGGTGTGTGATCATGGGGCTACCTCTAGCCACCTTCACTCCGTGTAGCTTACCAGAGTCCGCAAAGGCATTGAGCATAGCCGAGAGACCTTGAGAAATGATGACAAAGAGGTATGGGGAGAGGGGTCTCAAGCGTGTAGGCCTCTCTCAAAGTGGGGGCAATGTTGCCTGTTATATTATCATTGACTTTGAAAGAGTACGTGGCCGTCGTAACGCAGTTCATGATCAGGTTTACCCATTTGACGTCAAACCCCATTTTAATCATAATTGCTTTAAGATAATACCACACGATCATAAGCCTTGCTCATATCTAATTTGAGTGTCGCGTAACCTTGTTTGCTATTGTTATGACGGAGCCAGTGCATGCATTCAAAGCCGATGAGGATGTTATCAGTGATGAGTCGGCTTGGGATGAATGCGCTTTGGTATGAATCAATAATCTGACCGAGGGTAGCTCTGAAACGGTTGGTGATAGCTCTAGCAACAATTTTGTACGTGACGTTGCAGAGACTGATATGTCTGTAATCCTTCATGTTGAGAGGGTCCTTGATCTTAGGGATAAGAGTGATGACCGTAGGATTCCGATTCCGCAGATCATCCTCACCGTTGAGTATTTTAAGAGCATAGCTGGAGATGTCATTCCCGATTGTATCCCATGCGTCTTGAAAGAAAAGGGCAGTAAAACCATCGGGTCCAGGGGCCTTCGAAGGATTGAGATCAAATAGTGCTTTTCGGATATACTCCATTGTGAAAGGTTTTGTGAGAGTATTATTCATATCATGGGTAACGGAGGGGTTAATGTGGTTTACGACTTTGGTAATATCCTCCTCCGAAGGGTTTTGGGACCGAAAAAGATCGGTGTAGTAACTAGTAATCGTGGTGTTCTTTCGGTTCTTTAACAGTGACACCCTCATCATTAATAAGGGAAAGGATTTTGTTGCGCTTATGTGGAGCGGAAGCCGTTCTATAGAAGTAGGTAGTATTACGATCTCCAAAGGCAAGCCAATTGACTCTAGATCGTTGTTTCCAGTGAGATTCCTCCTGATAGAGGAGTTTTTCGAGAGAAGCTTCCAACGAACGAGTAGCCTTATGGTTGTAGGAGTCATCTTCAGCGTTAAGATGCTTATTGAGATCTTGGCGTGTGTTCTTGATTCTCCTTTTGAGGTCACCCAGATTAGTGTGCGCCCAATCCTTAAGATAACGAGCTGTATTTTCAAGTCGGGAGTTGAGATTTACCTCGTGAGCATTATGATTCCAGGCGTTGAGCATAGCCTCCTTGTAGTCTTCCTCGAGGAGCCATTTGTGCTCAAATGTGAATCTATTTGAGGCTTTCTTAAGGGAGGGTTGAGGAGTGTGGCAGGTCTTTAAGAGAATCGGACGATGGTCGGATCCATAGAAGTCAAGATTTTGAATGGTTTTATCCGTGAAGATGCTAATCCAAGCAAGGTTGGCGACATATCTATCCAAACGAACCAACACACGTTGTCTTCCGTCTCTCATATTACACCACGTAAAATTTGGGCCAGCCGCACCAAGGTCGGAAAGATCATTCATGTGTAGGGCTTCTTGGAAGGCAGTCATTTGAGCAGGAGCTCTCAGAGCCCCCCCTTGTTTTTCAACTTCGTAAAGAATCTCATTAAAATCCCCACCTACAAGCCAACCAAAAAATTAGTATTAGAATGAGTTTTTGCAATCTTATTAAGAAGAGCCCATGAGTGGTGACGAAGGTTGATATTAGGGTTTCCATAGAAACCGGTAAAGTACCAATTGATATTATTAGAGGCGATAAGGCAATCTATATGACCAATGAAGTACGACAAAACATAAACATTCATGGTTTCATTCCAAAATAAGACCAGTCCCCCACTACTACCAATAGGATCAACACAAAAACAACCATAAAAGTTCAAAGTAACACGCCAATTAGAAGCAACAACATTAGAAATTTTAGATTCATAAATAAAGAGAAGATCGGGGGTATGGTCCTCTATTAAGCGCTGTAGATTACAGAATGCTCGTTGTCCCCCGAGTCCACTAGCATTCCAAGATACACAAATCATGGCTGTCGGCAGGGTTGGTCAAAACTAACCACCGCCGTTGTTTCGGAGGATGAAGTAGCAATCTCGTTCTCAGTCTGGGTGTCCATTTTAGGGTTTTTTGCTGGAATCCAGCTCCTGTTTGCCCACCCTTTTCCTGCCAGGTTTGGGTTTATTTGGAGTGACACCTTCCTTCTTCCCTTTCGCCCTAGAAGGGGCTTTGAGTTTCATGTTGGTAGGGTCCGAGCCCCCAGTTTGCGTGAGATAGTTGTTGCCCATTGAGAAAGTGCTATTCCGACAAAGAGAGAATCTCCTCCTCCATGACTGCGAAAAACAACGATAAAAAAGGGGGGGGGGTTGGGCCACAAAAAAGGGAAAGAGTGTAGAAACAAAAGGGAAGGAAGCTTTGAAATGGGAATCAGCAGATTTGGTGGGGGAATGAACAGTTGCAGAACTTTAAAATAAAGTCTGGAAACTTAAACGCACAGCGGCGCAGGGTTTCTCAAGCCAAAACCTAACCCAAGAAATTCAAAAATGGGGCTGGACGGCTGAGCGGAAGAATTCTAGTGAGAGAAATTCTTCAAGAGTGAAACCCTCCTCTATTAATAGAAAGTTATTAATAGTGAGGATTAGATTTTTTATCAGCACAATAGAAAGTTACGAATTGCTTCTTGGGACTACAATTTTTTTATCTTTTTTTAGTCCAGCAACTTAATTTGCTCCATTTAAAAATTGATCCCGATTGATTTGATTTTTTTTATTTTGATCCTATATGTTATCAAAAAATTTGAAATTGGTCCGTTAACCTGTTACAGCAGGTCACTAAATATATAACCGCCACCTAGATTTTTTTATCCTAACAATTTTTTGTCGGGATTTTAGTGCGTGTTTTGGTTTATTTTTTTATTTTCGGTCAATTTTAAACTCGGTAAACCGACCCGATTCACTTTGTCTTTTAATATACAAATTATTTTTAAACTTGACCCAAAACTCCACCAAAATTATTAGGATTAAAAAACTTCACGTGATGCTTCGAATAAAAGAAAAAAATAAATCAATAACACTTTCTCATCCTATACTTGACTAAATAAGTTTCCGGGGACGACCTCTAACCTAGTGAAGGTTAAATGTCACCATTGTTAGACTTGCTTAATGAATTGCATATGTTATATAATAGTGACTCAATGAGTACGTACACACATATAATAGTGACAAATATTCAAAGTTTTACTATGAAGGAATTATATGATGCTCTTAAATGGTGAAACAGACCCCAATATATCATAGTTGAGGGAAACCAGGTAAAGAAAGGCATGTGAGTGGGGAGAGAGATGTATTGTAAAAGAAAATAAACTTGAGAATATATATCATAGCATAGGTCAGAATACATAAGACCATTTATTCTAAGAAGATGCAAATAATTAAGAATTGGCCGAAGATATATAAGGTGAATTAGCGTCACATTACAGTATATGAGATGAAACGTTAACTATATCTCACTATTAACCAACATTAATGTGCATTACCTAGAACATAAACTTATGTGATTTCTCTGGTTTAGCTTAGTGCATCCATCATAATATTGCATAAGACTATAAGTATGGTTTGGAAAATAAGACTGGGAAGATTAACAAAGTGGCTAGCTACAAAGCTTATACAGCAGCAGACAGTGTGAAAAGTCTAGCATATCATTCTGAATAGCTCTACATGTGTTCATTAACCATTCCATAGAGCATTAATTTTCACAAAGCATAAACAAAATATCTTGCATATATCTTGCAATACCGAAGATATATAAGGTGAATTAACATCATATTACAGTATATGAGATGAAACGTTAACTATATCTCACTATTAACCAACATTAATGTGCATTACCTAGAACTTAGGCTTATGCAATTTCTCTGGTTTAACTTAGTGCATCCATCATATTGCATAAGTATTGAAAGCAAGGCATGGTGATTGGTGACTACAAATTACAAAATGCATTAAAGATTCTGATCAGGTGACTACGTGACATTTGCTGCTGCAAGTGAAATCATTCTTGTTACAATTTTGAAAACAGAGTATTCAGGATATTATATATTTAATTTTATGGCATATTCAAAAAACGTAATTGATAATTTTGGAAGCACATATATTCTTGCCTTGCAGCTCATGTAATGCACTAGTGAGATAATTGGGGGGAAAAATTAGGGAATACCACATTTTAAAAAACAATAACTGAAACTCTTTCTTTCTGTAAAAAAATACCACATGCAAATGAACAACACTTGATGAAATAATAATAATATACATTGATACTCTTGACAATTTACAAGAATGAAAGAATTTAGGCTGATGGTGTATATCAACTACACTTTCTCACCCCAAGAGTGTCTCATAAGTTTAAACCTCTAGGTCAAAAAGGTGTATATCAACTACAGTTTCTCATCCCATACTTGACTAAATAAGTTATCCAGGGACAACCTCTAACCGAGTGAATGTTACTTGCTTAATGAATACATACATTATATAATAGTGACTCAATGAATACGTACATACATATAATAGTGACAAATATTCAAAGTTTTACTATGAAGGAATTATATGATGCTCTTAAATGGTGAAAAAGAGCAATATATCATAGCTGGGGGAAACCAGGTAAAGAGAGGCATGTGAATAGGGAGAGATATGTATTGTAAAAGAAAGCTAAATAATCTATTGAATTTTAGACACTACAACAAAAAAGGGATTTCCAATAGCATGATCTGAATATAGCAATTAAGCACCAACTACAATTCAAATTTATTAAATTCCCCAATATAACCTTGACTTGCAAAATCCAGTTTTTGTTGTCTTAGAAGAATTAACAACCGGACGGTCTGAACTCTGCTTCCAAGCTGAAGAATTATCACCTGAAAATGAAATAGCAGATATAAGCACAAAAAAACAAAGTAACTGAATGATATACTTCAAAGTAAGGTTGTTTAGTATATAAAATAATTCCATTTCACTTATAGAGTAATACTATTTTATATATAGAGTAAATCAAAGTAACACCTTTCAATAGAATTGTGTTATTTTCCAATAATGTAACTACAAAATTATCCATTAGTCATTAAACACTACTACAATGATGTTACGTATAGCAGACGTGAACGAGGAAAGAAGAAGATCAAGGGGAAATAGCTATTTATTATCTTTAATTACTTGTGATTTTCTGTTTGAATTAATTACTTATTATTTTCTGCATGAATTAATTAACTAGTCAATGGGTCTGTTAGCCGTGGGCTTAATTACTAGTCAATGGGCATGTTTCCCATGGACTTAAGTAGTATTATAAGTACATGTGTAAGCATTGTGTAAAGGTGTGCAGAGATTATTGATTGTCATATTTGGCTTAGACAGATTATTCCGTTGGACAGATTTATATGTCGGAATTCCTGATTATTCAGTGTGTTACTCCCCTTGCTTCTAACATTTAATAAATCAGAACAAATTGAAAAACTAACCTTAATAACCTTGTTGAGAGGGCATAAAATGCCCCACTATCCCTACGTCGTGTAAACGTTTCTGGAAAATCGCAATCTCCATAGCAAATAAATCCATAACAGCAGCATCCAGCCACATATTTGTGATAGCCAAGTTCCAGCCACATATTTGTGATAGCCAAGTTGGAAGTTGTTGGAAAATTTATAGTTTTGATAAAAGTTCCAAAAACACATGTAATAGGACCAGTCAGACATGTTAGCTGACTGATGTTTATATTACCGTTTATAGAATACCAGTTGATAATTACTGTATAGAACAACTGATGTAATAGATAGGTCACATATTGAGGGGGAACCTCAATATGTATAAGTCGATCAAGATCCAAAGAACAAATTGATATCCGACAGCCGAATGCTAGAGAAGAACGAAGATCGATTGATCCGATCTAGTCGATATCTCACCAAGTCATAAAGCTCAAACTCGAAATACTTGAAGATCGATGACTTCGGAAGATCGGACCCGGAAGACCTACATCGGTCGAGTCTGCTTAGTTGAAGCTAAGTCAACCGCACCGAAGACTCCATCGTAGACTGATCGATTCGACCGATCGGTCAGCTCACCGTGAAAAACCGATGTTTCACCTAAGTCATCGCCTATGATCCGAACAAGAAGAATGTCAACCTTAGTTGGAAGAACAACACCGAAAAAGTGCATCCGTTAACCAATAAGAACTAGACACGTATGATCCGATGCCGCAATTACGGGATTTGATGTTGCTCTCTCTAACGGCTATAAAATACAAGTTCACGCTTTTCGGCCATGCCGCCTCAAGCACGCCACATCAATCCCAAAACCTACCAAATATAGCCGAAATTCAAATTGCTCTCCAACGGCTCTTTGATTTCAAGGTCTATAAATATGGGATCACACTTCGAAGTGAACACACGGAAACACCGAACAATCAAGAAGCTCAAGCAATTATCGATTTCCGCATCGAAGAACACGATCAAGAAGATTATTTTATTAAGTGTTCATCCCATAAGTTCTTAGCATAGAAATCTTTTCATCTAGGCGATAGGCTACCTTAAACACTAGAAAAAGATTTCATAGTTGGAACCAAAACAATCTTATCCAAAACCCAAAGTTAGGTTAAGTTGTTTAGCAAGATTCGCACTAGGGTTTCTAGTTCGATTTAAGGGATCGGTTGAGTGAGAACTCCTTAAATATCTCGTCGGTGTCTTTGTGTTGGACTAACACATAAAACTAAGTCCAATTGGTTAAGTTGGTGCCCTCAGATAGGGAAGAGGGACGTAGGACCGGGTTTGTCCGAACCACTATAAATCTTGTGTGCCTTTACCGCTTTGATTAACCGTCTACACAATTGCACAACCTTTAAAAGCGCATACATATTCTAAGTTGAGATCACCAAAGACCAAGCTTCGATCCGATCAAGCTGACACTTCACCAACCGGTTAAAAGACTAACTTTGAATCGATTTATAAAAACCGATTTTTCACGGTAAAACTTAAGCTTCCGCGACACATCGCTTAAACCGATAGTTACCGAATCGATCTGCTTTCGGCGATTAGTAAGTTGGTTATCACCAAACCGATTCACTCGCGACTCGATCAAAGCTAATCGCCATCATACCGATCTGACAAAAAGTTTTCGTAAGTCTATTCACCCTCCCCCTCTAGACTTCGCCCTCACAAAACCCGCTCGACCTACAAGTGGTATCGAGGCGGTTGGTTCTACGACCAATCGACTTTGTGTATCATCGATTCTTGAGGAAGAATCTTTGTGGTCGATCGAATCGATCTTGAAAAACCTTCTTAAAACTCATTCATTTTTAAAAAACACTCAACATGGATAACACCTCGTAGTATCATGATCTGCCAAGTTCTCAATCGATGAGTATGCAGATTGGGCCATATATATGTCCAACCATCTAGGTTCGATTAGTGGCGTAATGATGGAAGTCATCGAAAAGAGGACCCATCATCATATATTACGACAACCCCGCGCTTGGAGGAGATCCGATTTTGCCCCGAAGTCTTGTACGAAAAAAGCCCAAATTTTGATGGATGCAGAGAAAGGAAATCGATACTCTAGATACTATCGCAAAGGCATATTATCATGAAAATAATGGATAAGGTCACCAAGGAAAAGGTTAAGTATCTCAAAATCAAGAAAGCAATGTGGGATACTCTAGCTGAAATATCTTGGGAAATGACCAGATAAAAGACAATGCCCGCAAGTTTAACCGGTGAAGTTCAAAAAATCAAGATGTTGCCCAACGAAACCATCAACGAACTCGATGGAAGGATTACAATGTCAATAAACAAGCTTCGAGAACTTGGTAGAGAGATGTCTGATAAAGATATCAACTACAAAATTTTAAGGTCTCTCACCAAGAAATGGGACATGAAGGTCACGGTAATCAAGGATTGCCAAGACATTTAAAAAATGAAGCCAAGTAGCTTGTTCTTGAGCCTTAAAGCTCACGAGTTCGATTTAATTGAGAGAGGACAAGCAGATGAAGATGAGGTGCCCGCTGAAGCCTCAACTTCCAAATCAGTTGCTTTTAAGGCAACCAAAGAAATAGAGATTGAGACCAATGAACCCATTGGAAACATCATAAGTCGGTGTAACAGACGCTCTCGCTTACGAAACTAGAAAAATCAAATACTCAACCGGGTAAGTATCAAGATTCTATAAAGATTATCAACATACCCGAGGAAGAGATAGGAGATCGCATAACAGATCTCCGAAAAGAACTGATCGATGATCGGAGAGATCCGCAGAGATGAAAGGAAAAGAGATAATCTAAATGATGAGAGAAGAGATAACCAATCGATGAAGAAGCTCGGACTACTATCGAAAAGGAAAGTCACCGATAGATCATACGACGAGTGATTCACCCGAAGAAAAAAGGTTCCGTGGATCAAGGAGCGTGCTTCAACCGTGGAGAAGCCAGTCACTACAAATAAGCAGATGCCTGACTGGACGCCAAGAGAAAGGGAAGAAAAGAGGAACAAAAGAGAGCAATGGTACAGGGACAGAAAAGCCATGGTTGCCGACATCGCCGAAATTGACGATCAGATTCCGCCTCCGAGGATTCTCGGATACTCCTCTCAGAGAAGATTTCGCCCCGATCAACAAAGGTCTGCTTGACTTCTATGGAAATGAAGATATGATATTCTCTTCGATGATGATGAGATCCGCCACGATGGCAAAGGAGGACCAACTGAGGTAACCTCCAAACCCGATTTGTTCGCTTTACACCGCTATCATTAGCACACTGGGGGGAGATTGACCTGCAGCTCTACTCTGAGCAATTGCTTGAGGATCTCTCCAATGCAGTAGACACTTATGCTATAGTGGAAGCTGAAAATGACAAGCTGAGGACCAAAAATAATCAGCTTGCTAAAGAGAATGATCTCAAGAAAGCCTCCGAACTTAAATCTGTTAAACCGCTTTCGGGCAACCGAGGAATTTAAAATTTTGAAAGTTAAAGCTTCGATCGGAGAAGCGAGATCAAAGATCACCGACAATTAACAAACAACAAGTTCGATGACTTCAAAATCCTCGCAAGCAAAATTCGATGAGCTATTCCGAAAGCATGAAAGTCTAAAATCATCCGAGGATAATCAAGCAAAGAAGAAAATAGAGGTTTTCACAAAATCATCTAAAACCGCTTCAAGACATGAACACCTATTTTCAACAACGATTAACAAGAAGGGACTTGGGTATGAGAACCCTTCCACATCCTCAAAAGCCCCTACCGATTCATCTCAAAAAGGTGTAATCGCACGAGTTTACGACAAAGATACACCAAAACCCAAACATGTATCTAATAAGGAAAAAAGACCATTGAAAGCGGGGTAAAGGCATGTGCCTAACCGTAAGGGGACATAAATGGACCCCAACCGGTAAAGCATCACCGAGAATCAAATGAAGAACCCGGTTCTTCCGAAGAGACCTCAACCCGATCAACAGATCGAGAATCGAAAAAGACAACCCAGTAAAAGGGAAGTCTAATCTGAGACAATCAAGGTCACCGCCTAATAAGCATGCTTCGTAAACCGCAAAAACCACCTATGCCGAAAAAGATATGAATCTTTTGATGGTAGCGAATCGTACCTACCCCCCTATAATTAGAAATCTAGGGTTGTCTTTTTGAACCACACCGATGAAAAAAAAGACAAACGAAAAGATAAATCCCAAGTCTTCTAAGTCATCCAAGGTTCACACTAATAATCATACTAATCAGAAAGCATATAAAGAGACGTATGATTATGTTGATAGGTATGGGAGACAAATCAGGCCTTCTGATCTAACTGATCACAATAGAAGTGCTCTATTTGTATGGATCCCCAAAACTAATCCTAACCCCTCAGGACCCAATCCAAAAGGGGTACCTAAAGCCCGATTTGGGTCAGCAGGATCGCGTGGTCCGCCAACAAAGGAGGTGTGCAAGCAACTATCCGGTACATCGATAGTGGATGCTCAAGGCACATGATTGAAGCAAACATCTCCTCGGCTCTTACATAGAAACGAAAGGCCGCGTGTACTCTTTCGGTGATGATAACTTTGGTTATACCAAAGGATTCAGAACCTTAGAGAATGATGATGTACAAGTAACTGGAGTCTCGTATGTCGAAGGTCTAAAGCACAACCTATTATCGGTTTCACAATTCTGCGACAACGGATTCAGTGTTGAGTTCTCGACTAACCAATGCACTATCAAGAATCGAGCCACTCAACGATTTTTGCTAATCGGTTCAAGGAAAGGGACGATCTACACAAATGATTGGAACAATTGCCCAAGAAATGCATGCTCGATTGTCAAGAGTTCCAAAAGTAGCGGTTGGCTCTCGCACAAAAAGAATGAGCCATCCCGAACTTTAAAACTCTTAATAAGATAAAGAAGGATGTCACTAGTGGAAGGACTTCCTAATGAAGTATTTTCAAAGGATCGGACATGTCTTTGCATGTCGGAGAGAAAACAGTCAAAGCTTCATTCAAGGGAATTCCGGACGGCATCCAAAGAGAGTATCTTTGCAGATGCTTCATATGGATCTATTTGGACCCGATTACACCAAAGAAGTCTCAACAGACGAAATATACTCGTAATCGTGGATGACTATTCCAAGTTTACATGGGTTATATTCTTACATAAGAAGAATGAGACGACAACGAAGATACCCGAAATTGCTAAAAAGATTACAAAATGAGAAGGGTGTCGATGTAGTAAAAATCGAGACCGATAAAGGTACGAAATTTACGAACTCTTTTATTACCGATTTTTGCTCTAAGTTTGGTATACTGACATGAAACATCACCGCAAGGACGCCACAACAAAATGGAGTAGCGAGCGGAGAACAGAACTCTCAAAGAAGTTCGCCGCATACGATGTTAAATTGAACATGCAATACCAAGCCATTTCGGGGCGTATAATCAACATCGCATGCCATACTCGAAATAGATGTCTTCCGACTAAGGCTCACTACAAAACACCTTATGAATCGTGGGAAGGGCGAGAAAACCTCGTGTTTTTCTTACTTCCATGTTTTTGGTGTAAGTGTTTCATACACAACAATGGGAAGAGTCGGTTGAAGACTTTTGAGGCCAAGTCGGATGAGGGTATATTCTTAGGATATTCCTCATCTAGCAAGGCTTTCGGGGTTTACAAATGCATTTAACCCTACTTGTGGAAGAAACACCCCATGTAGTCTTTGATGAAGCATCTTACGAACAAGAGAAATCTGCCTCGAGAACAAGACGTGCACGATCAACCAAGACTGATGCTCGGAAAATGGATCGGTAATGATCAAGGAAAAAGAATCGAAACCGTAATAAAGATACATTCCAGATCTAGTGATTCACCGATCATTCAGATCCTAAGGTACGAAAAAATTGTCGATGAAGAAGAAGTTCGCATACCGAGATAAGATCAATCGAACCATCCGGTTCGGGGGGAACACCGAAGTTCCCACGAAACAAACATCGAGACATGATGAGTCCAACATCACCGAGACATGTTCTTATCAAGTGGATCATAATTACGCACCACTCCCGATCGCTAGAATGAACCTTTATCGAAAATGGATGATGTTCTCCAAACAGACGCAAATCGAAACGAAGGACACGGATAACCGGTCATCCAACTGATCCGATCATCGGAGACCCATCCGATAAAGTTAAAACTAGACATCGACAGTGAAAGTGCCATATATTCTTTGTTATTTGTCTATGAAGGAACCAACAACAATAGAGGAAGCTCTACAAGACGCAAGTCGGATTCTAGCCATGCGGGAGGAGAGCCGAACAGTTCGAGAGAAATCAAGTTTGGGAACCGGTAGACACACGAAATCATCAAGACGTAATTGGCACGAAGTGGGTTTTCAAGAACAAGAGAGATGAGAAAAATGTCATCACGAAAATAAGGCAAGACTTGTTGCTAAGGGGTATTCACAATCGGAAGGAATTGATTATGATGAGACCTTTGCACCATCGCCGCTTAGAAAGCCATTCGGTCGGGTCAAGTTTCGCATATGCTTCCCACGAGGGTTCATCTGTGTATCGATGGACGTAAAAAGCATTTTTAAATGGGGTACTAGCAGAGAGAAGTTTATGTCGAACAACCTCCGTGCTTCGACAAGAGCAACCAAGTGTACCGCTTTAAGAAAAGCTCTTTATGGCTTCAAACAAGCTCCTCGAGCTTGGTATGATACACTCTCTCGATTCTTGATAGACAGTGGGTTCACTAAAGGAACGATGGGACGAACCTTATTCGAATAGAAGATGGAGAAGATATTCGATGGTTCATCTCACGGATCGACATCATCTTCGGATCTCCCAACAAGAGTCTATGTGAAAGATTCAAAGAAACCGATGCAAGGGAAGTTCGAGATGTCCATGATGGGACGGATGAATTACTTTTCGGGTCTCCGGTGAAGCAAAGTCTGAAAGGATATTCATCTCGCTAAGCAAAAAGTACACTAGGAATTTATTGGCTAAGTTTGGAGTTCAAAATTGCAAGAGAAGCCAAAATTCCTATGATGACCGGATTCAAGATGGATCCAGATGAGGATGTTCGAAAACAAATCGAAAAGAATATAGGGCTCTCATTGGATCTCTACTATACCTAATCGCCAAATAGACCCGGATATCACCTTTGCGGTAGGTGTATGTGCGATTTTCGAGCAAATCCAATGCAAAGCCACCTAGAAAAATTTAAAGCGGATTCTTAAGTATCTGAAGGACAAGAAATCTTGGTTTATTTTACCCATCGATGATAATTTAGAGCTTAGTGAGTATTCTGATTACGATTATGGAGGTTGCAAGATTGACAGAAGTCAACCTCGTGAACATGTCGGTTTTTAGGAAGTAAAAAGCGATCTCGTGGTTTTCAAAGAAGCGTACATCGATTCGCGACATCTACTATTGAAGCGAGAATATATGGTCATAGAAGTTGTTGCTCCCAAACCGCTCCGCTTAGTTAGCAATGGTGGGATTATAACATTGTAGCTAAGAATGTACCTATATTCTGTGGATAAAGAATAGTGCTATTGCAATCACTCGTAATCTGTTCTACATACAAGATGCAAGCATGTGGATGTCGACACCATTTTATAAGAGATCATGTTGAAAAGAAGAATATCGAATGGAAAAGATTCACACCGATTCTGAAAAGTCGATATTCTAACCAAGCCACTAGCCGAGATCGATTCGAGAGAATTGTGCAATAAGCTAGGGCTTCTGGATCTTGGAGAAAAAGCACCTAAAATGCTTGATGGATTGTTCTCCAGAACCAGCTGGTTAAGAGACTAACCAGGTTGAAAGGTATCAGTTGAGTTTGGTATCTCAACTGATCAGAAGATCAGTCAAGGAACTGATATGAGAAATCGATCAGATTTACAAGTTATCAGATTAAAGGAACTGATCAGATTTAAGGTTTATCAGATTAAAGGAAACACTCAATTTAAAAGGAATATCTGATTAAATCAGTTGGGTTATTTTACATCTTTGTAAGTCTATTTAGCTGATATTCAACAAGCAAGATTCACAGATTAAAGCCTACAATCGCATAAGAAAGTAGAGAATTTACACAACAATGGAATAATAGAACTTTTCATTGATAAAGACCCGAAGGTCAGATTACATTACAAGTTACAAGTACAAAGGACCCGGAGGTCAGTACATAAGTCATAACCGAAAACCCTAAACCTATAACCCTAAACCCTCATCCTAACCCAAGAAGAGCAGGGGAGAGAGAGATTTTAAATCTGATGCTCTCATTTTCCCTCACTTAACAAGGGTGAGAGAGGCTTTAAAGTAATCCTAAAGCCGCTAGGTGAAGCTAAAACCAGTGGAGCGAGAGCGGCGTTGATAGGATTTCTAAGCCGGGAGCCCTTAGACACAAGTCAATGGACTCTCCAATTTGTTAAATGGAGCACATGTGCCAAGAAATTGGTTCAAAGACCTTATGGGCACATGTGTCGCATGAAAAAATAGAGTTGATATACGAAGATCAGCTGTTGTCTGATCCAGACCGTATATCAAACTCATGTTTTATATCAGACTGAGTCTATTGATGTTAGTTCCGTCATCTCGATAGACACACAAGGTGCATACGGTTAGGAGAAGTGTATTCTCGATTCATGACATCGAGATCCGCCACGCCCGTGGTGGTAGAAAGCTTAGCAACAATTGTATGTGAAATCTTTGATGACGATTTAAAACAACGATAAAGGGACACACGGGGGTTGATTTGAGAAGTCAAATCATTGAAAAAAGGGGTAAAGATGTTTCTTTAAGTTTCACCGAAAATAAGGGTTCACCGTAATGCATGATTTTACAAAGAAGATAAGTATGGTGAATGGGTTATGTTGTGTAAAAACATTGGTCCAATTTATAGAGGCCGAGCAAGGGTGCAAATGCAAATTTGATTTCAAAAAGCCTATTAGAGAAATTTGCATCATAAGGACAAATGTAGGAATCACGCCGGAATCGATAATTGGATAAATTTACGGCGGATTGACATATCGAGATATACGTATTTATAATTATGCATGTCAAATCGCTACCAACTTAGGAATAGAGACTACTATTCTAGACTAAGTTTTACGGTAACACTTATCCCAAGAATTGGCTTGATCCGAGAAGAATCGATTAGGTCAACCAAAAAATCTGATTACATACTAAAATCGATCGATAAGGAAGATCAGTTGAACTTGAAACCTCAACAAATCAGATATATCAGTCTATGAGAAAATAAAAATATCGGTTGAAGGGGGAACTTCAACCGATCGAGGAGGATCGAAGGAAATCGACGAAAAATGAAAACAGATCGGTTGAAAAGAAAGAACGGTTGGGAAATTATAAGGCTTAGGCAGAAAACTAAGATCAACAAGTGGAATCAACTTCATGGTATTGGATATATTACTATATCGACCAACGGATACTCTTTTTCTTTTCCTTGTTATTTGCTTATTTATCGGACCTTATCTGCTTTTTATTTGCCTTAATGTACGCGTATTCGATTCCCTCAAAAATCATTTAATGCGGACGTGGCGACCAGATTAATTGCTACAAAAAAATGAGCTTTTAAATCCAAAAGGTTTTCGTACGTGCTTTTCCCAACCATTCGATCAAAACCGCTTAATCTGGATCGTTTAATCTTTTCAAACGGTTGATCTTCCAAATCTTGTCTTTTTCCCTCCTCATCTTTATAAGGTTCATCAAAAACCCTACCAGAGTTTTCCAATTCACAAACTTGCGTTCTTTTTTCTGAAAACTCTCCAGATTACTTCTCTGCGATTCAAAGTGTTTTTCTTAAGTTTCAAAATTATCTTCCCAAAAAACAGAATCTGGTAATTTCTGATTATTTGATGAGTCCTTTTTTTTTCCTTAAAATCCATTGATCTTAAAGATTTTGTCAATCGATGGTATCATGTGTTATGCTTTATTGTTTCTTGGTTTCCGCATGTGTTTATCGATTACTAGGCCTATGTATAGGTCTGAAAATCAATATATCATATCTCTATGTTTATGCACAATCTTAATCGAGTCTATCTTATTTGTAGATGGCCACTCACGGTATGGGTAAAATAATGTGCAATTATGCGGAACTGGCATTAAAGATTGTCGACGATGATAAAAAGATTATTCTCATAAATAAGTGCAAGAATCAGTTTATATACTTGCCAATATAACCCCAACAACGTCGTCATTTACTTTATTAGATGGTTCAAGCCCTCGGTTGAACACTTCCCATTTGTCCCACCTCTTTTAAGTGAGCTTCCAAGGATTTTTAAACCATTCGTAGATATGCAGCTCTTGCGTGGAATCTACATTACCGGAGTCGGTCTTTACATCACTGATGAAGCGTCTTTTTGAGGAAATTAACATGATCGAGTTTAAGCTCCAAATCCTTCTCCCCTTTAAGATAGAATTGAAACTTCACTTGTTTTCCATCTTGTAACACCTCTTGTTCAATAACTTTATATATAAACAACGATAAAAGTTAGACGTAAAAGTTAGACATGCAGCAATACTTTGATGGGATTCGAATCCCAATTACTCACGTTTACTCACGAAAAGGTAAGGGGGGAAATCAGGAACACCAAGTTATGGTGATATGATCAAAACATATCAGAGGCGCAAGAAAGGAGTTGTGGTTCAACCAAAAATCCTTCTCAAGTATTCCCGAAGTCCAAGCTTGATGATCCGGTGGGAGATCCTTCAAACTCTGTAACACTCAAGGAAAAAATTAATTTCATGTTGAACACAATTGAAATTTTCGAAAAAACACAAATGGTTAACGTTTCAAAAATATTTGATATTTTTTCAACGCTGATATTTTTCTTAAAAATTACTGTGTTATTGAAATCATCTTATGGGACTGAAAAAATCAGTTCCTTATTTATAACAATAGGGGTTGGACGAAAATTTGACTAAAAAAGATATGGATGTGAAATATTTTATTCTTAAAGAGATAATTATATCTTCTCCACATATCTTCCATATTTATCTTTTTCCACAAGATAATCTTCTTTCCTTATCTATAATTTTCGAAATATCTATCAAGAAACCAAAGTCAAAGATTCTCGAAATTATGGGAAAATCTTGTTCTCTAACTAACCTTCCTTCTATAATATCTTTTCAAGAAATCTTTTCTTTAATATTGAAAAAATAAAAAAATTACATATATATATATATATATATAATTTCCAAAATTATATTTTCTCAATATATATATCTTCATGCAACAATTAATTTAATTTTTTATTTTAACCACATTGTGTTAATGGACTTATATTGGACTACTTGAGGGGCCTTTAGGAGAATTGATATTTGACCTCCCAATGGGCCTAGAAACCAATATTAAGCCCCAATATTTTCCAACCCATTAATATAAATTCATTCCACTATAAAATTAATATTGCACTATCTATCCTAACCCATATTACGAATATGGCTCCCGATTATTATTTTCCGTGTTTAAGATTCATTGTCCATTAATTAATTTAAGCTACTAAATGCTTTAATTAATAATATCTTTTATTTCCTTGGAGTAAGGACAACTCAACCATTATTATCATACCGAAATTTAATCCACAATACAGGTTTGATATGATAAACCTTTTGAGCCCACCAAGGGGACAAAATCAAACAAGACTCTCCAAGTACACGATTCTCTATTTTAAATCTTGGCGATATGTCATGTAATTAATAATATTGCCCAAAAATACAAAGTATTGAATCTCATTGACATGCTACCCATAATAAATCAAAATAATAAATATTAACTACATACAATCCCATTTAAGTGACATAGATTAAGAAATTACAACCACTGAGTCTAATTCTTCTTCCTTAAGTCAGTCTAGAAGAATTTCCTCACTGTAGATCCAATTCATCACATCTTTATGTACTAGTGTAACCTATTGGTCAAGACAAACCAATCCAAGCATTACACATCAACTTTTATCAATGGATTGTTCAATTCCGTCTAAGTTGTGAATAAATTATACTTATATACATGGAACTGATAATGTGATCTTATGTGATCTTCTACACACCACATTATCTATAATGTAAAGTACTAAACGGTTATGCAATAAATATGTAACATTCATGATATTTAAAGCAATAATGATAAAAAGATTATTCTCATAAATAAGTGCAAGAATCAGTTTATATACTTGCCAGTATAACCCCAACAAAGTCGTCATTAGCTTTATTAGATGGTTCAAGCCCTCGGTTGAACGCTCCCCGGTAAAAAAAGTTTGTATAAACTTACCCACCTTAACCCAATCAGCACACTTCTCATTTTCTTTTATTGATTTCAAACCAATATTCCAAATTTGCAGAACCCCATCGTGAACTCCAAACATAGACAAGTTGAAATCATTTACGAAACACAAACCTTTCTAGTGTGTATAAATTACAAATGAGATAAGAGATCGAATAACCTTTTTGATTTCTTCTTTGAGGAAATAGTATTCTTTTCCTTTACCAGGCATGGGCTTGTTGAAAGTATAGAACTTCCCATTTGTCCCACCTCTTTTAAGTGAGCTTCCAAGGATTTGTCAAACCATTCTTAGATATGCCGCTCTTGCGTGGAATCTACATTACCGGAGGCGGTCTTTACATCACCGATGAAGCGTCTTTTGAGGAAATTAACATGATCGAGTTTAAGCTCCAAATCCTTCTCCCCCTTAAGATAGAATTGAAACTTCACTTGTTTTCCATCTTGTAACACCTCCTGTTCAACAACTTTATATATAAACAACTGTAAAAGTTAGACGTAAAAGTTAGACATGCAGCAATACTGTGATGGGATTCGAATCCCAATTACTCACGTTTACTCACGAAAAGGTTTACTCACGAAAAGGTAAGGGGGGAAATCAGGACACCAAGTTATGGTGATATGACCAAAATATATCAGAGGCGCAAGAAAGGAGTTGTGGTTCAACCAAAAGCCTTCTCAATTATTCCCGAAGTCCAAGCTTGATGATCCGGTGGGAGATCCTTCAAACTCTCAAACACTCAAGGAAAAAATTAATTTCATGTTGAACACAATTGAAATTTCCGAAAAAACACAAATGGTTAACGTTTCAAAAATATTTGATATTTTTTCAATGCTGATATTTTTCTTAAAAAACAATTACTATGTTATTGAAATCATCTTATGGGACTGAAAAAATCAGTTCCTTATTTATAACAATAGGGGTTGGACGAAAATTTGACTAAAAAAGATATGGATGTGAAAGATTTTATTCTTAAAGAGATAATTATATCTTCTCCACATATCTTCCATATTTATCTTTTTCCACAAGATAATCTTCTTTCCTTATCTATAATTTTCGAAATATCTATCATGAAACCAAAGTCCAAGATTCTTGAAATTATGGGAAGATCTTGTTCTCTAACAAACCTTCCTTCCATAATATCTTTTCAAGAAATCTTTTCTTTAATCTTGAAAAAATAAAAAATTACATATATATATATAAATATAATTTCCAAAATTATATTTTCTCAATATATATATCTTCTTGCAAAAATTAATTCTTTTATTTTAACCACATTGTGTTAATGGACTTATATTGGACTACTTGAGGGGCTTTTAGGAGAATTAGGATTTGACCTCCCAATGGGCCTAGAAACCAATATTAAGCCCCAATATTTTCCAACCCACTAATATTAATTCATTCTACTATAAAATTAATATTGCACTATCTATCCTAACCCATATTACGAATATGACTCCCGGTTATTATTTCCCGTGTTTAAGATTCATTGTCCATTAATTAATTTAAGCTACTGAATGCTTTAATTAATAATATCTTTTATTTCCTTGGAGTAAGGACATCTCACCCATTATTATCATACCAAAATTTAATCCACTGTACATGTTTGATATGATAAACCTTTTGAGCCCACAAAGGGGAAAAAATCAAATAAGACTCTCCAAGTACACGATTCTCTATTTTAAATCTTGGCGATATGTCATGTAATTAATAATATTGCCCAAAATACAAAGTGGTGGGAAATTTAGAGTTTTGATGAAAGTTCTAAAACACATGTAATAGGACCAGTCAGACCTGTTAGCTGACTGATGTTTTTATTACCAGTTATAAGATGACCAGTTGATAATTATTATCTAGAACAACTGATGTATAAGATAGGTCACATATTAAGGGGGAACCTCAATATGTATAGGTCAGATCTAAAGATCAGAAGAACAAAAGATCAGCTGAAGTCCGACAGGCCAGAAGGCATGGGAAGGACAGAAGATCAGACGATCTTATAAAGTCAGATAATCAGGTGAAGTCATGAAACACAAATTCAGAAGACCTGAAGATCAGACCAGAAGACCTAAATCAACATAGTCTGCTAGTTGAGCTAAGACAACTGGCACCAGAAGACTCTATCGGTAGATCGATCAGTTATGGCGATCGGTCGGCCACACCGTGGTAATCGATGTTTCACCAAGTCATACGTTGTTGATCTGAACAAGAAGAATGTCAACTTTAGTTGGTAGAACAAACACTGAAAAGTGCTTTTGTTAACCAATAAGAACAAGACACGTATGAACTTTAGTTGGACTAACACAATAATCTAAGTCCAGTTTGTTAAGTAGGTTAAGTTGGTGCCCCTTGTGATAGGGAAGAGTGGACGTAGGACTGGTTGTCCGAACCACTATAAATCTTGTGTGCATTTACCTATTTGATTAACTGCTTTAAACTATTGCACACAACTTGATTATATCTGCATACATATTTTGAGTTAGGATCAGCTAGCACCAAGTTATCGATCCGATCGATGACTCCACATCATCGATTGAAAACTTGAACCGAATCGATTTGTTATAAACCGTTTTTTTCACACGGGGTATAAACTAGCTTCCGCTGTCATCGTTAAACCGATAGATACCGAATCGATCTACCCTCAAAGCGATCGAAGAAGTTGGATATCGATCCAAACCGATTCACTTGCACTTTGATCGAAAAACCGCAATCACACCCGATCTGCACGAAAAAAAAGTTTGAGAAGTCTATTCACCCTCCCCTCTAGACTTTTGCCCTCACGAAACCCGTTCGGGACCTACAAGTGGTATCAGAGCAGTAGTTCTATGAACCACTGGCTTTGAATATCATCGGTTCTTGAGGAAGAACCTTTGTGGTCACTTGAACTGATCTTGAAAAACCTTTTTCAAATCTCATTTGTTTTCAAACTCATGATCAGCATGGATAATACTTCGGGTATGTATCGTGATTTGCCTAAATTTTCCATTGATGAGTATGCAGACTGGACGATATACATGAGCAACCATCTGGGATCAATAAGCAGCAGGATGATAGAAGTTCTTGAACGAGGACCCATCATCATCTATCATGATAACCCAGCTGTTGGAGGTGATCCAGATTTTGTAGTTGGAAGTCTTGTCAAAAAGAGTCCTGACCTGATGGATGCTGAAGAGAGAAAGTTGTACACTCTGGATACCATAGCCAGACACATAATCATGAAGACCATGGACAAGATAACCAGAGAAAAGATAAAGTATCTCAAGACAAACAAAACAGGATGTAGGATACACTTGGCAAATGTGTGAAGGAAATGATCTCGATTAAAGATAGCGGTACGCAAAAGTTTAACCGGTGAAATTCGAGAAACTTAAGATGCTACCAAATGAAACCATCAATGAGCTCGATGGAAGAATCACCATGTCAGTCAACAAGTTACGGGAACTTGGACGAGAAATGTCAGATAAAGACATCAATTACAAGATCTTGAGATCTCTGACTAAGAAGTTGGATATGAAAGTCACTATAATAAACGATTGTCAAGATATTGCTAAGATGAAGCCAAGCAACCTATTCCTGAGTCTTAAAGCTCATGAGTTAGATCTGATCGAAAGAGGGCAAGAAGAAGAAGATGAGTGAGTCAAGAAGCCACACCGCCACATCAAAATCAACAGATTCAAAGCAGCCAAAGAAAGAACTCAAAGTCTACTGAACTTGTTGGAAATATTATAAGTCAAACTGAACAGATTGCTTTGCTAACTAGAAAACTTGAAAAATCTAACATCCAACTTGGTAAGTATCGCATATTTTACAGGGATTATCAAAACAGCAGAGGAAGAGATAGGAGGCCAGCTGGCAGATCTCCAGAAAGGACCAGATCTGATGACCGAAGAGATGATCACAGAAAGGATCGCAGAGAAGATAAGAAAAGAGATGATCGGTCTGATGAAAGAAGAGACAACAGATCTGAGAGAAGAAATTATGATTACAATCGACAGGTAAGTCACCCATGATTTCTACGACGGAATAATGACTCACCGGCGTAAGAAGTTCCGTGGATCGTGGAGTGTGTTTCAACTATGAGAAACCAGGTCATTACAAATGATTTGCCTGGACGACACCAAAAGAAAGAAGAGAAGAGAAGCGAATGAAGAGAGCAACGCTATAGAGACAGGAAAGTCATGGTTGCTGATACATCAGAAATTGATGATTCTTATCTGCCTTCAAAGGATTCTGGCTACTCACCAGTAGAGGACTTTTGTCTGATAAGCAACGCTGATGATTTCTACCACTACGATGATCTGATATTCTCTTCTGATGATGAAATCATGCGATGGCTAAGGAGGAAGACCAATCTGAGGTAACCTCTAAACCTTCTACTCTTTCAGTTTCCACATCAGCTATAATTAGCACACCTGTTGGAGAGATTGACTTGCGCGCCTATTCTCGAGCAATTGCTTGATGATCTCTAACGCAAAGAGACACTTATACGATAGTGGAAGCCAAAAAATGATAAGCTAAGGATTGAAAATACTCAGCTTGTTAAGGAAAATCTTTGTCGAGAAAAGCGGTGAACTAAAATCATTTGAAGCTCGGAGATAAATCAAGAACTGAAAGTTCTGAAAGTTAATTCTTCTGATCAGGAGAAGCAGATTAAGGAACAACTTGTTATCAATAAATAGCAAGCTGATGATTTTAAAATCCTACAAGCCAAGTTTGATTATCTCTTCCGACTACATGAGAGTCTGAAATTAATTGAGGATAGTTTACGGAAGAAAATACAGGTTTTCACGAAATCTTCAAAAACCGTTCAGGATATGAACAACTATTTTCGAACGACAACTAATAAGAAGGGAACTGGGTATGAAAACCCTTCTACATCCTCAAAAGCCCCATCTGGTTCACTTCAAAAAGGTGTAATCAAACGAGTTTCTAATATAGATACACAAAAAGTAAAATATGTATCTGATAAGGGAAAGAGACCTGCTGAACAAGTAAGGCAATTGCCCAATCAGAAAGGGAACAAAAATGGACCCCAACTGATTAAGCATCAGCTGAGGAATCAACAGATGAACCCAGTTCTTCTGAAGAGACCTCAACCTGATCAGCAGATTAGGTATCAGAAATGACAACATGTCAAAGGGAAATCTAATCAAAACCTAATCGTGGTCACCGCCTAACAAGCAAGCTAAAGGTAAACCGCTAAGACCATTAATGCCAAAAGATATGAATTTTTAATGGTAGCGATCGTACCTACCTTACAATCGTCGAAACCTAAAGTCACGACCTTTTGTGTTCCCCAATCGATTAAAAAAGAAGACAAAACAACAAAGAAAAAATCTCAAGTCTTCGATTCACTCAAGGCTCGCACAAATAATCATCTTGATCGAGAATGCATATGAAGAGATGTATGATTATGTAGATGTTTATGGGAGACAAATCGGCCTTCTCGATCTATCGACACAATAGAAGTGCCTGTTTGTATGGATCCCTAAAACCAACTCTAACCCCTCAGGACCCAATCCAAAAGGGGTACCTAAAGCCTGATTTGATTGCGGGTTCACGTGGGTTTGGCCAACAAAGGAGGTGTACAAGCGACTATCTAGTACATCGATAGTGGATGCTCAAGGCATATGACTGGAAGCAAACATCTCCTTAGCTCTTATACAGAACAAGAAGGCCCACGTGTACTCTTTGGTGATGATAACTTTGGTTTTACGGAGGATTCGAACCTTAGAGAATGATGATGTACATGTTACTGGAGTCTTGTATGTCGAAGGTTTAAAGCATAACCTGTTATCAGTTTCATAATTCTGCGACAACGGATTCAGTGTTGAGTTCTCGATTGATCAGTGTACTATCAAGAATCGAGCTACTCAACAGATCTTGTTAACTGGTTCAAGGAAAGGTACGATTTATACAGCAGATTGGAACAATTGTTCAAGAAATGCATGCACGATTGTTAAGAGTTCCAAAAGTAGCGGTTGGCTCGCACAAAAAGAATGAGTCATCCGAACTTTAAAAATCTTAACAAAATAGCAAGGATGTCTTTGGTTGAGGACTTCGAATGAGGTATTCTCTAAGGATCGGACATGTGTCGCATGTCGGAAGGAAAAGCGAGTTAAAGCCTCATTCAAGGGAATCCTGGACCAACATCCAAATAGGTATTGCAATCGCTCCATATGGACTTATTTGGACCCGATTACACGATCGATCTCATAAAAATATACTCGTAATCGTGGATGATTATTCCAAGTTTACAGGTTTGTATTCTTGTATAAGAAGAATGAGACAATAACAAAGATACCGAGTTTGCTTCAAGAAACTACAAAACCAAAAGGTGTCGATTATAGTGAAAATTAGATCGGATAAAGGTACATAATTTACGAACTCTTTTATTCTTGATTTTTGCACTAAGTTTGGTATACAACATGAGACATCACCAGAAGAACGCCTACAAATGAATGGTGTAGCGAGCGGAGAAACAGAACACTCAAAAGAAGTTTGCTTCGACTATGTTAAATTTAACATGCAACACCAAGCCATTTAAAGGCGAAGCCATCAATCTTGCATGTCACACTCGGAATGCAGATGCTTTTTCGACTAAGGCTCACTACAAAACACCCTATGAAATCGTGGAAGGGCGAAAAACCTCGTGTTTCTTACTTCCATGTTTTTTTAGTGCAAGTGTTTCATACACAACAATGGGAAGAGTCAGTTGAAGACTTTTGAGGCCAAGTCAGATGAGGGTATATTCTTAGGATATTCCTCATCCAGCAAGGCTTTTAGGGTTTACAACAGGCAAACCCTAGTTGTGGAAGAAACACCTCATGTGATCTTTGATGAAACATCTTCTGAACAAGAGAAATCTACCTCAGAATAAGAATTACCAGATCAACCGGTACCTGATGCACATAAAATGGATCAGCTAAGTATCAAGGAAAAATTATCAGAACACGTAACAATGTATATTCCAGATCCTGCTGATTCACCAGGTCAATCAGACCCTAAGGTACGTCTGTTGTCAATAAAGAAGTTGCATGCAATTTGAGACAGTATCAATTGAACCATCTGGTTCCTACAGACAGCCATCAGCACATGATGAGTCCAACATTAGCTGAGACTTGTCCATGTCAAGTGGATCATAATTATGCACCACTCCCAATCACTAGTAATGAACTACTATCAGAAGAGGATGATGTTCTCCAAACAGATGCAAATCAGAAAAGAAGGACCTGGGTAACCAGTCATCCAACTGATCTGATTATCGGAGATCCATATGATAGAGTCAAAACTAGACATCAGATTGGTGAAAGTGTCATGTATTATTGTTATCTGTCTTTGAAGGAACCAACTAAAGTAGAGGAAGCTCTACAAGATGCAAACTGGATTCTAGCATGCAAGAAGAACTGGAACAGTTTGAAAGGAATCGAGGTTTGAAATCAAGGATGTACCAACCCATCAAGATGTGATTGGCACAAAGTGGGTATTCAAGAACAAGAGAGATGAGAACAATGTCATAACCGTAAATAAGACAAGACTTTTGTTGCTAGGGGGTATTCACAATCGGAAGGAATTGATTATGATGAGACCTTTGCACCGATCCGCCGCCTTTGAAGCCATTCGTTTTTTTTGGCATATCTTTGCCCACAGAGGGTTTATTGTGTATCAGATGGATGTAAAGAGTGCATTCTTAAACGGGGTACTAGCTGAGGAAGTTTATGTTGAACAACCTCCAGGCTTTGAAAAAGGCGACTAGGTGTACCGTTTAAGAAAAGCTCTTTATGGCCTGAAACAAGCTCCTCGAGCTTGGTATGATACACTCTCTCAGTTCTTGATAAACTGTGGTTTCACTAAAGGAATAGTGGACAGAACCTTATTCGAATAGAAGATGGAGAAGATATTACGATGGTTCGATTTATGTGGACGACATCATCTTGGGATCTCCCAACAAGAGTTTATGTGAAAAATTGACAAAAAAATGATGCAAGGGAAGTTCGAGATGTCCATGATGGGTCGATGAGTTACTTTTACGGGTTTACAAGGTAAGCAAAGTACGAAGGGATATTCATCCGCCAAGGTGAAGTACACTAGAGTTTATTGGCTAAGTTTGGAGTTCAAAAGCCAAAGGAAGCGAAATTCCTATGATGACCGGATTCAAGATGGATCCGGATGATGATGGTCGAAAACTAATCGAGAAGAATATAGGGCTCTCATTGGATCTTTATTATACCCGATGCCCGGTAGAGACAGATATCACTTTTTAGGTGGGTGTATGTGCGGTTTCGAGCAAATCAATGCAAAGCCACACGAAGCGACTAAAAGCGGATTCTTAAGTATCTGAAGGGGACAATAAACCTTGGTTTATTTTACCCATCAAATGATAATCTAGAGCTTAGTGGGTATTCTGATTCTGATTATGGAGGTTGCAGAATTGATAGGAAGTCAACCTCAGGTACATGTCAGTTTTTAGGTAGTAAACTGATCTCGTGGGTTTCAAAGAAGCAGACATCAGTTGCGACATCTACTACTGAAGCAGAATATATGGCTGCAAGAAGTTGTTTTCTCCCAATCGCCTTTCTGGCTTAGTCAAGAATCGAGGATTATAACATTGTAGCTAAGAACGCGTTACCTATATTACGTGATAGTAATAGTCTTTATTGCAATCACTCAGAATCTGTTCTACATACAAGATGCAAGCATGTGGATGCAGACACCATTTTATAAGAGATCATGTTGAAAAGAAGAATATCATAATGGAAAAGATCCATCTTGATAAAATGAAAAGTCGATATTTTAACCAAGCCACTAGCTGAGATCAGATTCAGAGAATTATGCAATGAGCTAGGGCTTCTGGATCTTGGAGAAAAAGCACCAGAAATGTTTGGTGGATGATCTCGAAACCAATGGTTAAGAGACTAACCAAAGTTAAGAGGAATCGGTTGAGTTGGGTATCTCAAGCGATCGGAAGATCGATCAAGGAACCCGATATGAGAAGGCTTTATCGATTAAAGGAATCGATTAGATTAAAGAATTATCGATTAAGGAACTGATCAGTTTGGTTGTTTCATACTTTGTAAGTCGATTAAGCTAATGTTCAACAAGCAAGTTACATAAGATTAAAGCTTCAATCGCATAAGGAAACAGAAAATACACAACAATGGAATAATAGAAATTTTCATTGATAAAGACCCGGAGGTTAGATTTACATTACAAGTTACAAGTACAAAAGGACCCGGAGGTCAGTACATAAGCCATAAACCGAAAACCCTAAGCCTAACCCTAAAAGGGGGGAGAGAGGTTTTAAAGATTTTAAAGCCTGATGCCCCCATTTTCCCCCACTTAACCCTAAAAGGGGTGTGAGAGGCTTTGAAATAATCCTAAAGCCACCCTCAGAGCTTCGGAGTTAGGAGCGAGAGCGGCCTTGAATGATTTCTAAGCCAGGAGCCTCTAGTCCTAAAATCAATGGGCTCTCCAGCTGTTAAATGGGACACAAGTGCTAAAGATGTGGTCCAAAGACCATATGACCACAAGTGTCGAATGCAAATATTGAGTTTGATATACGATGATCAGCTGTTATCTGATCAAGATCGAATACCAAACTCATGTTTTGTATCAGACTGAGTCTGTTGATGCTAATTCCGTCATCATTATAGGCACACAAGGTGCATACGGTTAGGAGAAGTGTCTTCTCATTTGCTACAGCAGATCCGCCGCCTCGGTGGTAGAGAAGCTTGGTAATAATTGTATGTGTAATCTTTGATGACGACGAAAGCAGTAATAAGGGACACACAGGGTTGATTTGAGAAGCTGAAATCATTTGAAAAGGGTTAAAGGTTTTTGCCGGAAGTTTCACAGGAAATAAGGGTTCACCGGAATACATGGTTTACAACACTTAAAGAAGATAAGTATGGTGAATGGGTTATGTTGTGTAAATCATTGGTCCAATTTATAGAGGCCAAACAGGGGTGCAAATGCAAATTTGATTTCTCAAAGCCTTTTAGAGAAATTGGCACCGCAAGGACAGCGCGTAGGAAACACGCGACTGATGATTGGATAAGCTTACGGCGATTGATATCCCAAAGTATCCAAACTATTATTACGAATGTCAAATCGTGCCGACTTAGGGAATCGAGATGACTATCCGATTTTCAAGACTAAGTTTTGGTGGTAACACTTATCCCAAGAATTGACTTGGTATGAGTAAAATCAGATTAGGTCAACTGAAATCTGATTAGATAAGAGACTGATCAGATGAGGAAGATCAGTTGAGTATGATACCTCAACAAATCAGATAAATCAGTCAATAAGAAATCAGAAATAACAGTTGAAGGGGGAACTTCAACTGATCAGGGAGGATCAGAAAAGGGAATATCAGACGCAAAGTGGAGCGGATCAGTTGAAAGGGACAGTTGGGAAATTATAAGGATTAGGCAGAAACTAAGATCAACAAGTGGTACAGACAGACTTCAAGTGGTATTGACTGATTACAATATCAGTCAACCAGATACGCATTTCTGTTTCTTTGTCTACTGCTTACATATCTGAAATTATCTGATAATATTTGCCTTTACTACGCACATACTTTTGTGACGCATACCTGCAAAGTATTTAATGCGGACGTAGGGTATATGTATTAAATGCCACTAAATATGTTTTTAAATCTAAAAGGTAATCGTGCGTGCATATCCTGACCACACGATCAAAACTGTTCAATCTGGATCGTTTATCCTTTTCAAACGTTTGATCTTCTAGTCTCGATTTTCCCTCCTTCCTTTTATAAGCTTCATCAAAACCCTACCAGAGTATTTTTTTTCTCAAAAATTCTTGCGATTTATTCTCTGAAAACTCACAATTACCTTTCTGCAATTCAAAGTGTTTCTTGCGATTCAACCTGTTTCAAAATCGAAAAGCAGAATCTGATAATTTTTGGTTAATTGATGAATTACTTTCCTAAAATCTATTGAACATATAGATTACGTTTATTTATGTTATCCTGTGTTATGCCTTATCATTTCTTGATATCCGTATGTATTCATCGATTACTAGGTCTGAGAATAGGTCTGATAATCAATATATGATATCTTTATGGTTATGCACAAATTTTAATCGAGTCTATCTTACTGTATATGGCAACTCACGGAATGGGCAAAATTATGTGTAACTATGCGGATTTGGCAACCAAAATTGTTGAAGACAAATTTGTAAGGTTTGGTGTTACATGGGATCCGGAAGCAACGGAGGTGGAACAAATTATGAGGAAGGGTGGTCTCAAAAAATACTGTGATGCTCACTGCAATCCAGTAGTGCAGTATGAGGCACTGGAATTCTTGAGGAATTTGAAGGTTGACGAGGAGAATCCTGGAGACGAACTGATTTCTTCAGTAAATGGAGAGGATATCAGACTTACAAATGTTGATATAACTCGAATTGCTCAACCAACGCCTAAAGGAAAAATCTCTCCCCACTCACTCTGGGGAGAATGAAGACGAATTGATCGAGAATGAACTCTTCGAGAGGCCGATAAACACCGATCGTAGGGCTTTGTCGGGCCTATGTTGAAAAGGAAATACCGTTTGTTGTTTGACATTCCATCAAAAAACAATCATGGGTATCTCGTTCAGCCCGGATGGATTAACAAAATGTAAAATGTATAGTATGGCTGCTATTATCGATGAAGCCAAAAATATTAATTGGCATGGTTTCTTGAAGGCTATTCTGCTCCAAGAACATGACAAGTTTGGAGTTAGTGAACAGAGATAAGTCTATCTGAAGAAGAGAATCAGCAATCTCAACAAGGTTGCAGTCATTCTGAAGGACAAGATGCCCAATGCTGAATGGGATCAGAATGGACTGAAGTCCTACAAGGCCTTTCTCTCAACCACAACTGCCATCTATGGGCCATCAGATGATGATATGCGGCCCACCCCCTAAGTCTAAGAAAGGGAAAAACATGGAGTCAGCTACATCTGCAACAGATGCTCCTCAAAAGAAGAAGAGAAAACTGGTAAAGGCTCAGGAGAAGAGGCCAAAGAAGGTAAAACAGGCCACCATGACTCTTTTTCTGGAAGACGAGTCAGATGAAGAAGGAGTGCTAGATCAACGCGATCTTGAAAGCAGAGATCACCAAAAAAATCGACAGATAAAGCTTCCCAAGTTGAGAGCTCGCCCGTAACATTACGAGGGAAGAGCAAGGACGAACGATCTCCTTCACCTAAATCTCACTACCGATTCACCACTCAGACTTCTAGCTGCTGAAAGCATATCTCTCCTTCTCCTTCACATGCTCGCGAACCTGAAAGTTCACCACTTCGCGAACCAGTAAGATCACCTGCTGCAGAACCCGGACGCACTTGTCGCTAAATGTAACCTCTGCAGATTCAAACAATCACCAACATCCATCCTTTCTCGGACACCACCAAAACCTTCTACATCTCATCAACCTAACTCAGTCGATCCGAATGAAGATTCTCGAGTCCAGATCATCCAAGACCATCACCGGAAAATGGTCGAATGAGAATTGAACGCCTTGAAATTGATGAGTTGTATCCAGAGTTGGTAACCCATCCTGTTATTCGAGAGGAAGTAATGGAGATCCTCACCTGGAAAGATCTCCCTTTGAAGAACTTCTCATATTTCATGATCATTATTGAACAGATGGGAGGTGCTGATGCATTCGCATATTTTGATTTCGACATGAAGAAATCTGCTCAGGTAGGATCACCAAATTAACCGATAATCTACCGAAGCGATCAAAGCTCGATCCACGTAAAATTTGGGAATATTTGAACAAGTTGAACTGGAGGCAGTTGCAGAAACTCCTAAGGAAGATGATCCTATGAAGGATGTGGGAGTTGCCGATGATAGTGGGCCCCGTGCTTGCGATTCATGACCAGCCACTAGAGGCGCAAACAACCGAAATGATCAGGTGATGCAAAATATTCCTGCAACACACATCACTACTGATCAACTTCATGAGATCAGATCGTGTTTTAAAGATCTTCTGAAAGAAGAAGTTGAGGGAGTGTTGGCTAATGAACTTAACAACACAATAGCTGATCAGAGGCAGATTGGCCTCAAAGAAATAACGAATCAATGAAAATTGGCTATTTCCCAGATTGAAGCAATCAAAGATCAGTTCTCTCAAACCGTGACCAACCCGACATTCTTTGAATTTAAGAAGGCGATTGACGACAAACTAGTCGGGTTGATCAACAACAAGTTTCTCTTCTAATGGTCACAGAAAAGTTTGAAATGACTGAAGAAAAACTTGATAAACTCATTCTTACCCTCTCTACTGCCGTTGAATATGTCAAGACTGAGCTGATCTCAAAGATTCAAAATCTATCTACTCAAGCTCAAGATTTATCTATTGAAGATCTTAACAAGGCCATATCAGTCATCTTTGGATCTCTGACTTCCCACCTCAATGCTCTTTTTGATCAAACCAAAAAGGGGAAGGATGATTGAGAAACCAACCGACTTTTATCGAAACAACGTAAGAACCGATTCGACGGTTGAAACCTATGGCCAGAGACTAGACCATCTGGATCTGTTTGCTAATGAAATTTCTGAGAAGATGGAGAAGTCAAAGGCAAGAAAGTTAGATGCTGCGGGTGCTGGGACATCAAAACATGTACCAGCCACTCAGACTAAGAGAGTCACGAGAAACACAAATAGCCGGATCTGGTAGATAAGAATTGGCCGAGAAACCGCTCTAAGGAGCAAATTCTTTGAAGAAGCTCGAATTAGTGAAGAAGAAAAAGAAGAGCCGAAAAAATTGGCAGAGGCGTAAGATCTGAAAAAAAAAATACTGATTGAGGGCGAAGAAAGGCAAAGCCCGAAAAATCAGGCGCGAACCTCGGTTGCCAAAGAAGAGTTGATGAAATCATTCCGAAAATTTGCCGCACATGCCGATAGGTTCGAGGAATGGAATAAGATCGAAGTGAATGGCTTCGGATGCTTTTGTCCTCGGATCTAGTGCCACAAGAAGAATCACCGGATCTGAGAATTTCTCAACTGGTTGGAGAACAAGCACCCAGATTTTCTGAAATATCTGGAAAATGAGGCTATTTGACGTGATGGACTACTCGAATATCTTGTCAAGAGTATGACGTGATGGACTACTCGAAGAAGGCAGATGGCTCATTTGACAGACTGGCATTTCAAAGGTTCTATTTTGACATCCTGATCAAAGCTCGCATAACTGATCCTCAGCAGATCAATGATGTCAAATGGAAGCTATATCTGGGATATTCAACATTCCTCGGGATCAACGAAAATGCGGAGGATATAAGCCAAGAGATTGAAGATCAGAAGACTGTTTAGGATCAGCTGAATTTAAACCCAAACTTTTCTGATGTAATATGTAATCGATAAATCTGATGAATGAAAAGTATATTCTTTTTCTGATCCTTAGACAAAATCTCATTGTCTTCTGATTATGTGTTCTTTATTATTTTATATTTATCAACTATGTTGGTTTCTCAAGTGTTTTGGTTTCATCAAAAAGGGGGAAATTGTTGGTAAATTTAGAGTTTTGATGAAAGTTCTGAAACACATGTAATAGGACCAGTCAGACCTGTTAGCTGACTGATGTTTTTATTACTAGTTATAAGATGACCAGTTGATAATTATTATATAGAACAACTGATGTATAAGATATGTCACATATTAAGGGGGAACCTCAATATGTATAGGTCAGATCTAAAGATCAGAAGAACAAAAGATCAGCTGAAGTTCGACAGGCCAGAAGGCATGGGAAGGACATAAGATCAGACGATCTTATAAAGTCAAATAATCAGGTGAAGTCATGAAACACAAATTCAGAAGACCTGAAGATCAGACCAGAAGACCTACATCAGCCTAGTCTGCTAGTTGAGCTAAGACAACTGGCACCAGAAGACTCTATCAGTAGACCGATCGGTTTATGTAATCGATCGGTCACCACACCAATTGGTAAATCGATGTTTCACCAAGTCATACGTTGTTGATCCGAACAAGAAGAATGTCAACTTTAGTTGGTAGAACAAACAACGAAAAAGTGCTTTTGTTAACCAATAAGAACAAGACACGTATGAAACGGAGCCGACAATCACGGATTGGTCTTTGCTTGGCGGCTATAAAAAAACGACATACACACTTTCGGCCATGCCGTACCTAGAAGCACGTCACATCAAATCCTACATATCTACCAAATATAGTCGAAAATTCAAATTGCTCTCCAACGGCTCTTTGATTTCGAGGTCTATAAATATGGGATTACTCTTCAGAGTGAAGACACGGAAATTATCAAGAAGCTCATACTATAGCCAAATTTCTGCACGAAGAACACAACCTTGAAGATTATTTTTCTAAGTGTTCATCCCATAGTTCTTAGCACAAAAATCTTATCCTCTAGTCATAAATTTAGGCTACTTAAATACTAGGAAAGATTTCAAAGTTGGAACAAACAACAAATCTTACCCAAAACCCAAAAGTTAGGTTAAGTTTGTTTAGCAAGATTTCGGATTGGGGTTTCTAGTTACGATTTAAGGATCGGTTGAGTGAGAGCTCTATAAATATCTGTTGGTGTAATGTGTTGGATTAACACAATAATCTAAGTGCAGTTGGTTAAGTCGGTTAAGTTGGTGCTCCTTGTGATAGGGAAGAGTGGACGTAGGACTGGTAGTCCGAACCACTATAAATCTTGTGTGCATTTACCTGTTTGATTAACTGCTTTACACTATTGCACACAACTTGATTATATCTACATACATATTCTGAGTTAGGATCAACTAGCACCAAGCTACTGATCTGATAAGATTGACTCCACACTATCGATTGAAAATTGATTTCGAAATCGATTTGTTATAAACTGGTTTTTCACACTGGTATAAACTAGCTTCCGCACAATCAGTTAAACTGATAGATAACAAACTGATCATCCTCAAAGGATCAAGAAGTTGATATCGATCCAAATCGATTCATTTGCACTCGATCGAAAAAACGCAATCACACCCCGATCCAACAAAAAAGTTTTCAGAAGTCTATTCACCCCTCCCCTCTAGACTTCTGCCCTCACGAAACCCATTCGGGACCTACACAAAGTATTGAATCTCATTGACACACTACCCATAATAAATCAAAAAAAATAAATATTAACTACATACAATCCCATTTAAGTGACATAGATTAGCAAATATCAACCACTGAGTCTAATTCTTCTTCCTTAAGTCAGTCAAGAAGAATTTCCTCATTGTAGATCCACTTCAGCACATCTTTATGTACTAGTGTAACCTATTGGTCAAGACAAACCAATCCAAGCATTACACATCAACTTTTATCAATGGATTGTTCAATTCCGTCTAAGTTCTGAATCAATTATACTTATATACAAGGAACTGATAATGTGATCTTATGTGATCTTCTACACACCACATTATCTATAATGTAAAGTACTGAACGGTTATGCAATAAATATATAACATTCATGATATTTAAAGCAACAATGATAAAAAGATTATTCTCATAAATAAGTGCAAGAATCAGTTTATATACTTGCCAGTATAACACCAACAACATTCTCATTAGCTTTATTAGATGGTTCAAGCCCTCGGTTGAACGCTCCCCGGTAAAAAAAGTTTGTATAAACTTACCCACCTTAACCCAATCAGCACGCTTCTCATCTTCTTTTATTGACTTCAAACCAATATTCCAAATTTGCAGAACCCCATCGCGAACTCAAAACATAGACAAGTTGAAATCATTTACGAAACACAAACCTTTCGAGTGTATATAAATTACAAATGAGATAAGAGATTGAATAACCTTTTTGATTTCTTCTTTGAGGAAATAATACTCTTTTCCTTTACCAGGCATGGGTTCGTTGAAAGTATAGAACTTCCCATTTGTCCCACCTCTTTTAAGTGAGCTTCCAAGGATTTGTCAAACCATTCGTAGATAAGCAGCTCTTGCGTGGAATCTACATTACCGGAGGCGGTCTTTACATCACTGATGAAGCGTCTTTTGAGGAAATTAACATGATCGAGTTTAAGCTTCAAATCCTTCTCCCCCTTAAGATAGAATTGAAACTTCACTTGTTTTCCATCTTGTAACACCTCTTGTTAAACAACTTTATATATAAACAATTATAAAAGTTAGACGTAAAAGTTAGACATGCAACAATACTGTGATGGGATTCGAATCCCAATTACTCACGTTTACTCACGAAAAGGTAAGGGGGGAAATCAGGAACACCAAGTTATGGTGATATGATCAAAACATATCAGAGGCGCAAGAAAAGAGTTGTGGTTCAACCGAAAAGCCTTCTCAAGTATTCCCGAAGTCCAAGCTTGATGATCCGGTGGGAGATCCTTCAAACTCTCTAACACTCAAGGAAAAAATTAATTTCATGTTGAACACAATTGAAATTTCCGAAAAAACACAAATGGTTAACGTTTCAAAAATATTTGATATTTTTTCAACGCTAATATTTTTCTTAAAAAACAATTACTGTGTTATTGAAATCGTCTTATGGGACTGAAAAATCAGTTCCTTATTTATAACAATAGGGGTTGGACAAAAATTTGACTAAAAAAGATATGGATGTGAAAGATTTTATTCTTAAAGAGATAATTATATCTTCTCCACATATCTTCCTTATTTATCCTTTTCCACAAGATAATCTTCTTTCCTTATCTGTAATTTTCGAAATATCTATCAAGAAACCAAAGCCAAAGATTCTCGAAATTATGGGAAGATCTTGTTCTCTAACAAACCTTCCTTCCATAATATCTTTTCAAGAAATCTTTTCTTTAATCTTGAAAAAAAAAAAATTACATATATATATAAATATAATTTCCAAAATTATATTTTCTCAATATATATATCTTCTTGCAACAATTAATTCTTTTATTTTAACCACATTGTGTTAATGAACTTATATTGGACTACTTGAGGGGCCTTTAGGAGAATTATGATTTGACCTCCCAATGGGCCTAGAAACCAATATTAAGCCCCAATATTTCCAACCCATTAATATTAATTCATTCCACTATAAAATTAATATTGCACTATCTATCCTAACCCATATTACGAAAATGGCTCCCGGTTATTATTTCCCGTGTTTAAGATTCATTGTCCATTAATTAATTTAAGCTATTGAATGCTTTAATTAATAATATCTTTTATTTCCTTGGAGTAAGGACAACTCACCCTTTGAGCCCACCAAGGGGACAAAATCAAACAAGACTCTCCAAGTACACAATTCTCTATTTTAAATCTTGGCGATATGTCATGTAATTAATAATATTGCCCAAAATACAAAGTATTGAATCTCATTGACACGCTACCCATAATAAATAAAAACAATAAATATTAACTACATACAATCCCATTTAAGTGACATAGATTAAGAAATTACAACCACTGAGTCTAATTCTTCTTCCTTAAGTCAGTCTAGAAGAATTTCCTCACTGTAGATCCAATTCAGCACATCTTTATGTACTAGTGTAACCTATTGGTCAAGACAAACCAATCCAAGCATTACACATTAACTTTTATCAATGTATTGTTCAATTCCATCTAAGTTGTGAATCAATTATACTTATATACAAGGAACTGATAATGTGATCTTATGTGATCTTCTACACACCACATTATCTATAATGTAAAGTACTGAACGGTTATGCAATAAATATGTAACATTCATGATATTTAAAGCAACAATGATAAAAATATTATTCTCATAAATAAGTGCAAGAATCAGTTTATATACTTGCCAGTATAACCCCAACAACGTCGTCATTAGCTTTATTAGATGGTTCAAGCCCTCGGTTGAATGCTCCCCGGTAAAAAAAGTTTGTATAAACTTACTGTTGGTCCCGTGAAAAACCCATGAAATGCGGAAAAAACATGTAATGCATAAAAACAGGGGAGAATGAATGGTGATTCTAATTTTTTTTAATCTATGATGTGTTTTGCTTATAATTGAATGCATATGACAAGATAAGAACGTAAAACAATAGAGAACACAACAAAATATAGTGGTTCGGAGACTCAAGCTCCTACATCCACTCTCCCTATTCCTAGGGAAATTCTTTCAAACGAGACTTATCACCCTCCACGGGATTGCCTACAGATATTTATCGAGCTCTTACTCAAACTGGACTTATCACCCTCTCGGGCTCGCCTCGGGACTTATCACCCTCCACGGGATTGCCTACAGATGTTTAACGAGTTCTCACTCAAACTGGACTTATCACCCTCTCGGGCTCACCTCGGGACTTATCACCCTCCACGGGATTGCCTACAGATGTTTAACGAGTTCTCACTCAAACTGGACTTATCACCCTCTAGGGCTCTCCTCGGGACTTATCACCCTCCACGGGATTACCTAACAACTACCTCACTTCACCACTAGTTATCTCTTACGAGAATGGGGTTTGGATTTGGCGTTGTCTCCAACTATGGTGAGATTTTCCCTTACATTTGTTTAGCCTCAATGCCAAGGATGGGAAAATCTCTCTAAGCTTAGGATATTACATTTGTGCTTAGATCTAGGGTAGAACACTCTTTGAATATATTTGTATATCTACAGACTTGTGTTCTATGGTGGGAATGCTTGAGTATATGGCTCTTGGCTCTGTAGCATCTTTTTCCACATTCTCCAAGCCTAAGAATGATGAAAGACCTTGTATTTATAGTGTAGATTTGAATGTTACCGTTGGAGAGAATCACATTCAAATCCATACTATTCTGTAAGTTCTGCAGCTTTTTCAGGCTGGTTGTCTTCCTCTCATTGGTTCACGTCAGCTGAATCTAACGGCTATATTCTTCAGGATCTTCTGAGCCTTCAGGGTTCTCCGAGTCTTCAGGATTCTTTTGAGTCTTCAGGATTCTTCTGAGTCTCAGGAATCTTTTACTCAGGATTCTTTGATTCAGCAGACTTCTCTTCAGCGGACTTTGTCTGATCAAGTATACTGACACTCAGGCTAACTGAGTTCAGCTCTTCTGACTTTAGACATCCTGACCCTCAGGTCACTTTTACTCACTGACCCTCAGGTCACTTGACACAGGCTATCTGATTTCTTCTTGCCTGATCTGATCAGCTCGCCTGATCAGATCAACACATCTTCAGGTCAACATATCAGGATAGCATCAGATCAACTGCATCAGGTTAGCACATCTGATCTCAATCACGTCTGATCTCGATCAGTCTCATCTGCTCCTCTTCTGATCAGCAACCTTCTCTTCTGATCTTCTGGTCAGTTTCTTTCTGATCAGCTTGTCTGCTCTTCTGATCACCAGATCAACTCGTCTGTTCTTCTGGTCAACTGATCAGGTCTGTTCTGGTTATCTGATCAGCTGACTTTTTCCTTCTGATTTGCTGGCTTAGCTTTTTCTTCAATTCTAATTTTGCACAGCTCATCAGTTAACTCAGAACTCATCTTACTCATCTGATCTCGATCAGTCTCGTCTACAGCCTCGTCTGATCTTGATCATCTACTTCTGATTTCATGAGTTCCCCCTTAACTTGTTCTCTCGTTCCCCCTCAACTTGTTATCTGTAGATTAACTTCAATAATACAAGTTGATAATGTTTTGGCATAAATCAGCAAAACTAAAATATACTAACACTTACCCACCTTAACCCAATCAGCACGCTTCTCAATTTGTTTTATTGATTTCAAACCAATATTCCAAATTTGTAGAACCCCATCGCGAACTCCAAACATAGACAAGTTGAAATCATTTACGAAACACAAACCTTTCGAGTGTATATAAATTACAAATGAGATAAGAGATCGAATAACCTTTTTGATTTCTTCTTTGAGGAAATAGTACTCTTTTCCTTTAACAGGCATGGGCTCGTTGAAAGTATAGAACTTCCCATTTGTCCCACCTCTTTTAAGTGAGCTTTCAAGGATTTGTCAAACCATTCGTAGATATGCAGCTCTTGCGTGGAATCTACATTACCGGAGGCGGACTTTACATCACTGATGAAGCGTCTTTTGAGGAAATTAACATGATCGAGTTTAAGCTCCAAATCCTTCTCCCCCTTAAGATAGAATTGAAACTTCACTTGTTTTCCATCTTGTAACACCTCTTGTTCAACAACTTTATATATAAACAACTGTAAAAGTTAGACGTAAAAGTTAGACATGCAGCAATACTGTGATGGGATTCGAATCCCAATATGATCAAAACATATCGGTAAGGGGGAAATCGCAACAAAGAGTTATGGTGATTCAACCAAAACCCTTCTCAAAAGGATTTCAACCAAAACCCTTCTCCAAAGTCCAAGCTTAATGATCCGGTGGGAGATCCTTCAAACTCTCTAACACTCAAGGAAAAAATTAATTTCATGTTGAACACAATTGAATTTTTTTAAAAAACACAAATGGTTAACGTTTCAAAAATATTTGATATTTTTTCAACGCTGATATTTTTCTTAAAAAACAATTATTGTGTTATTGAAATCATCTTATGGGACTGAAAAAATAAGTTCCTTATTTATAACAATAGGGGTTGGATGAAAATTTGACTAAAAAAGATATGGATGTGAAAGATTTTATTCTTAAAGAGATAATTATATGTTCTCCACATATCTTCCATATTTATATTTTTCCACAATATAATCTTCTTTCCTTATCTATAATTTTTGAATTATCTATCAAGAAACCAAAGTCAAAGATTCTCGAAATTATGGGAAGATCTTGTTCTCTAACATACCATCCTTCCATAATATCTTTTCAAGAAATCTTTTCTTTAATCTTGAAAAAATAAAAAATTACATATATATATAAATATAATTTCCAAAATTATATTTTCTCAATATATATATCTTCTTGCAATAATTAATTCTTTTATTTTAACCACATTGTGTTAATGGACTTATATTGGACTACTTGAGGGGCCTTTAGGAGAATTAGGATTTGACCTCCCAATGGGCCTAGAAACCAATATTAAGCCCCAATATTTTCCAACCCATTAATATTAATTCATTCCACTATAAAATTAATATTGCACTATCTATCCTAACCCATATTACGAAAATGGCTCCCGGTTATTATTTCCCGTGTTTAAGATTCATTGTCCATTAATTAATTTAAGCTACTGAATGCTTTAATTAATAATATCTTTTATTTCCTTGGAGTAAGGACAACTCACCCATTATTTTCATACCGAAATTTAATCCACTATAATACAGGTTTGATATGATAAACCTTTTGAGCCCACCAAGGGGACAAAATCAAACAAGACTCTCCAAGTACACGATTCTCTATTTTAAATCTTGGCGATATGTCATGTAATTAATAATATTGCCCAAAATACAAAGTATTGAATCTCATTGACTAGCTACCCATAATAAATCAAAACAATAAATATTAACTACATACAATCCCATTTAAGTGACATAGATTAAGAAATTACAATCACTAAGTCTAATTCTTCTTCCTTAAGTCAGTCTAGAAGAATTTCCTCACTGTAGATCCAATTCAGCACATCTTTATGTACTAGTGTAACCTATTGGTCAAGACAAACAAATCCCAGCACTACACATCAACTTTTATCAATGGATTGTTCAATTCCATCTAAGTTGTGAGTCAATTATACTTATATACAAGGTACTGATAATGTGATCTTATGTGATCTTCTACACACCACATTATCTATAATGTAAAGTACTGAACGGTTATGCAATAAATATGTAACATTCATGATATTTAAAGCAACAATGATAAAAAGATTATTCTCATAAATAAGTGCAAGAATCAGTTTATATACGTGCCAGTATAACCCCAACAACGTCGAATTTAGCTTTATTAGATGGTTCAAGCCCTCGGTTGAACGCTCCCCGGTAAAAAAAGTTTGTATAAACTTACCCACCTTGACCCAATCAGCACGCTTCTCATTTTCTTTTATTGATTTCAAACCAATATTCCAAATTTGCAGAACCCCGTTGCGAACTCCAAACATAGACAAGTTGAAATCATTTACGAAACACAAACCTTTCGAGTGTATATAAATTACAAATGAGATAAGAGATTGAATAACCTTTTTAATTTATTCTTTGAGGAAAAAGTACTATTTTCCTTTACTAGGCATGGGCTCGTTGAAAGTATAGAACTTCCCATTTGTCCCCTCTCCATCGACCCCTTTTAAGTGAGCTTCCAAGGATTTGTCAAACCATTCGTAGATATGCAGCTCTTGCATGGAATCTACATTACCAGAGGCAGTCTTTACATCACCGATGAAGCGTCTTTTGAGGAAATTAACATTATCGAGTTTAAACTTCAAATCCTTCTCCCCCTTAAGATATAATTGAAACTTCACTTTTTTTCCATCTTGTAACACATGTTGATACCAAAAATATGAGCAAGGGTTAAGATATTTATGTGGCTAGGTTTGGCATCAAACAAGTTAATGATTTGGGGGGATTATGAATTAATGAGGAACAAAGAGAATGTCCTCCATTAATTGTGGATGATTGGTTTTAAATGCATGAGGGGGTAAAACATTAAATTTGCAAGAGGAGTTGGGCCAATGGTCTCTTTTTAGCTTCTTAGAGCCTTGTAATAAATGGAGAATGTGGAACCCTTAAATGAGTTCCCACAAGTATTTATACTTGTTACAATATGAGAGTAGATCTTTATATCCTAATTTCTAGACTATTAATGCATCTTTAGTCAAAACCCTGGATCAGAGCCGGCTCAAATGCAGCCCTAATTAATGCTCTTTGTCTTTGTTCGCCAGATCGAGGTCGCCGACACTATCTCGAGGTCGGCCGCCCCCTCGAGGTCGCTTAAATGCCATGATGCTCTTTCCCGATCGGTGACTCTGTTCAGAACTTCAAGAGTCCTTCAGCCATGAGTTCCCTTTTGAGGAAAGTCACCCCTATACTGAAGCCAACGGGGGACACAGATAGGCTGGCGCGTCGCTTGGGGCTCTGTGTCGCCTGCGGACCAAAAACCGAGGCCTCTTGTGAGCTCTTTCATTGAGAGGTCGGGATTACTTTCTTCAGGTCGCTCAAGTTGCTCGTCCCTCTCCAGCCATCGAGCTTGCTTTGTTGCCCGGGCTCGACTTGAGCCCGCTCAGAACTGGGAGATAAGTTACAACCCCGGCCCTTCCTAAATAGGAGGTTGAACTTTCTAACTACGGGGTCTCGCTCACCCCTAAATATCTCGCACACAACAATTACCCCCCAGGTCGCATGCCAAGCTTCCAGCTCTGGAGGGGGCCTGGTAGTTGACAACCGCATCGAACTCTAGTCAGGTCGCGATGTCTTCCCTGAATTCGATGAGTCGTTTTGTATTCCGAGGGCGGTCAGCTATGACGTGCGTAGGTTGATTTTGCAGGTGCAATGATGGCACGTGTCATTCACGTGCGATTTTAAACGTCACGACGTGCGGATGTCCTTGATCCGCGAGCTCTACTTGCCCTAATTGGCTTCTATTTAAGTAGGGATCCTCCTTCATTTCCAACTTTTGCATCTTCGCTCCCCCTCTCTCTTCTGCCAGAATCCCTGCCGTTACATCGTTCGCCATCGTCGGAGTTCCAACAGGCCGAGAGTTTCAGGTAATAAAGCCTTCCCTTCCTTGATTTTCCTATAGATCCCGTATCGAGTTTCTCGGCTCCGCAAGCTCCCTCCAGAGACACCACCGCCCTTCCGCCGCTGTCAGGGCCACGGGTGCGGCAATTGGAAGGCCTACCCAGCGGGAATTTCCTGGTATTTGATGTGTCCTCCGGTTCCGCCACTCGCGATGACCTGGGAGGCGATGATTCTGACTCCGACTCCTTCTATTCTGACATCCTTCGAGAGGATGATGTCGTGGATGGAGATGATGAAGATTGGAGGGGCGATGCCCCTCCCGGTTCGACGACGGTTCATGGAGCTCGGGTTGCTCCCCGTCAGACAGGGACCTCTTCCGGCGCCCCGATCGTCGAGATCCCCTATGCTCGGACCGAAGCTTGCCCCTCGGGGCTCAGCTTCAAGGAGTATGTTCGCAATTTCCCCTATCAGCGACCCGAGCAACGCCCTGCCGAAAGGAAAGGTAAGACGAAACCGGAAGAGATCCTATTCATGGCCGGCGAACTCCCCAGCTCGATCGAGGAGGCCGAGCTGGATTTTTTCCGAGAGTGGTATGAGGTCCCGCAGGACGTACATTTTTGGGTCCCAACCCTTGATGAAAGGGCCATTCAGAATCATAGGCTAGACTTTTCACATTGCCTGCTGCTGTATTAGCTTTGTAGCTAGCCACTTTGCTAATCTTCCCAGTCTTATTTTCCAAATCATAATTATATGATGGATGCACTAAGCTAAACCAGAGAAATCGCATAAGTCTAGGTTCTAGGTAATGCACATTAATGTTGGTTAATAGTGAGATATAGTTAACGTTTCATCTCATATACAGTAATGTGACGCTAATTCACCTTATATATCTTCGGCTCAAGTCTTAATTATTTGCATCTTCTTAGAATAAATGGTCTTATGCATTTTGACCTATGCTATGATATATATTCTCAAGTTCAACATGTTATTTTCTTTCTTTTACAATATATATCTCTCCCCACTCACATGCCTCTCTTTACCTAGTTTCCCTCAACTATGATATATTGGGGTCTGTTTCACCATTTAAGAGCATCATATAATTCCTTCACAGTAAAACTTTGAATATTTGTCACTATTATATGTGTGCACGTACTCATTGAGTCACTATTATATAATATATGCATTCATTAAGCAAGTCTAAATCCATGCAGATTTTCATCTCTATTTTCTGCTTTACACACCCGAAAATCTCTATTGTTCCTTCCATTGCTATTAATGCCAATTCAATTTTCATCTCTTCCGGCGTCCACCCGACAATACTGCTCGGCCCTCGAAATCCATGCAGATGGATTTTCGCCTATAAAATACGGGAGTTTAAGTTTTGCATGTGATGGAGCTGGTGATGGGCCATTGCCTCCTGCGAACGGTGTTTCCCCTTGACGGACAGATGCACCCTCTGAGTTTTCTGCTTTCTTCTTATCCTTATCTCCATTGTCCAAACTATTGTCTCAAGAGTGATTCCAAACCGTCCAAACGATATTGAGATCAGTTGACAATCCTTCCATTTGTTTCTCAATCACAGCGATTCCCTTCTCCAACAACTCAATCCGTTCCTTCTCTAAACCTGAACGCGTGTTTGTCATAGTGAGATTGATCCGGCTGGTCGGACCAATTTGTTAGAGCTTAAAAGGAATCGCCAAAAATCCACACAAAGTATGATAGATAAATCCCGGGAGAAATTCCCGTCCAAGCCTGAGGCTGAAAATTCCGTGATCCCAAAAAAAGATATGACCTAATTACCCAAACCAAAATACTTATACTAAGGCCCGCGAGACAAAAGCCCATGCTTAGACAACAATTATGGAAAGAAATAACACAAGATAATTACGGAAAAGAAATCACAGAATACACGTAGAATCACTGGCCATCTTTCTATTCGGGCCCAAGCCCACAAACCACAACTCCTTTCTTGCGCCTCTGATGTGTTTTGATCATATCACCATAACTTGGTGTTCCTGATTTCCCCCCTTACCTTTTCGTGAGTAAACTTGAGTAATTGGGATTCGAATCGCATCACAGTATTGCTGCATGTCTAACTTTCATAGTTGTTTACATATAAAGTTGTTGGAAAAGATGTGTTACAAGATGGAAAACAAGTGAAGTTTCAATTCTATCTTAAGGGGGAGAAGGATTTGGAGCTTAAACTCGATCATGTTAATTTCCTCAAAAGACACTTCATCAGTGATGTAAAGACCGCCTCCGGTAATGTAGATTCCACGCAAGAGCGGCATATCTACGAATGGTTTGACAAATCCTTGGAAGCTCATTTATGTTGATACCAAAAATATGAGCAAGAGTTAAGATATTTATGTGGCTAGGTTTGACATCAAACAAGTTAATGATTTGGGGGGATTATGAATTAATGAGGAACAAAGAGAATGTTCTCCATTAATTGTGGATGATTGGTTTTAAATGCATGAGGGAGTGAAACATTAAATTTGCCAGAGGAGTTGGGCAAATGGCCTCTTTTTAGCTTCTTAGAGCCTTGTAATAAATGGAGAATGTGAAACCCTTAAATGAGTTCTTACCACAAGTATTTATACTTGTTACAATATGAGAGTAGATCTCTAGATCCTAATCTCTAGACTATTAATGCATCTTTAGTCAAAACCCTGGATTAGAGCCTGCTCAAATATAGCCCTAATTAATGCTCTTTGTCTTTGTTCGCCCGGCCAAGGGTCTCCGCCCGCTGTCTCAAAGGTCGCTGATCTTTCCCCTCGAGGTTGCCTTGTATTTCTTTCCCGATCGGTGACTCTGTTCCTGTAACTCGAGAGTCCTTCAGGGCACAGGTTCCCTTTTGAGGAAAGTTACCCCTATACTGAAGCCACCGGGGAACACAGATAGGCTGGAGCGTCGCTTGGGGCTCTGCGTCGCCTGCGGACCCAGAAACCGAGGCCCCTTGCGAGCTCTTTCATTGAGAGGTTGGGATTACCTTCTTCAGGTCGCTCAAGTTGCTTGTCCCTCTCAAGCCACCGAGCTTGCTTTATTGCCCAGGCTCGACTTGAGCCCGCTCAGAACTGGGAGATAAGTTACAACCTCGAGCTCGGGGGACCTCGCCCTTCCTAGATAGGAGGTTGAACTCTCTAACTGCGGGGTCTCGCTCACCCTTAAATATCTCGCATACAACAATTGCCCCCGGTGCATGGCCGAGCTTCACCCTTTCTCGGGAGGAGGCTGAATTAAATCGGTCGCAATGTTTTCCCTGAATTCAATGAGTCGTTTCGTATTCCGAGGGCGGCCAGCTATGACGTGCGTAGGTTGCTTTTGCAGGTGCAATGATGGCGCGTGTCCTTCACGCGCGACTTTAAACGTCGCGATGTGCGGATGTCCTCGATTTGCGAGCTCTACGCGCCCTAATTGGCTTCTATTTAAGTGGGGATCCACCTTCATTTCCCACGTTTTGCATCTTCTCTCTCTCTCTCTCTTCTGCCAGAATCCCTGCCGTTACGTCATTCACCGTCGCCGGAGTTCCGACAGGCCGAGAGTTTCAGGTAATAAAGCATTCCCTTCCTTGATTTTCCTATGGATCCCGTATCGAGTTTCTCGGCTCCGCAAGCTCCCTCCGGAGACACCACTGCCCTTCCGCCACTGGCAGGGCCGCGGGCGTGGCAATCGGAAGGCCTACCCAGCGGGAATTTCCTGGTATTTGATGTGTCCTCCGGTTCCGCCACTCGCGATGACCTGGGCGGCGATGATTCTGACTCCTTCTATTCTGACATCCTTCGAGAGGATGACGCCGTGGATGGAGACGATGAAGATTGGAGGGGCGATGCCCCTCCCAGTTCGATGGCGGTTCATGGAGCTCGGGTTGCTCCCCGTCAGATAGGGACCTCCTCAGGTGCCCCGATCGCCGAGATTCCCTATGCTCAGACTGAAGCTTGCCCCTCGGGGCTCAGCTTCAAGAAGTATGTTCACAATTTCCCCTATCAGCGACCCGAGAAGCGCCCTGCCGAAAGGAAAGGTAAGATGAAACCGGAAGAGATCCTATTCATGGCCGGCGAACTCCTCAGCTCGATCGAGGAGGCCGAGCTGGATCTTTTCTGTGAGTGGTATGAGGTTCTGCAGGACATACATTTTTAGGTCCTAACGCTTGATGAATGGGCCGACCAACCCCCGGCTGGATGTGTGGCCATCAACCAAGGTGCCATGGATGCCAGTGTGCGCTTTCCTCTACACCCGAGGATCAGCGAGCTCCTGAACCGATGGGACATTGCTCCGACTCAAATCACGCCGAATGGGTGGAGCACGCTAGTAGGGCTGTTGACCGTGTTCGGATCGATCCAGCCCGATCACCTTCCGGCGGTCGACGAGATCCTTTCATTGACGAACATCGTGGGGGCCCACGTGGAAGGGAACTGTTGGTACTACGTGTGGGCTCACCCTCACAATAAGATAGTGGAGGACGTTTCGAATAAGGTGGATGGGTGGAAGTCACGATACTGGTGGGTCTCCAGAGATTGGCGAAGCCCGGTGGAGAGGTCCGGCTAAGGTGGTTGAATTAATATTAGGACCGCGTTCGGATTCGCCAAAATTAAGTCCTACTATTTCTCTTCATTTTCTAGGTCACTGATTTGACTTCGTTTTCCTTTTGTAGCCAAAATGCTGGAGGATCCTCTTTTCTCGAATTTCCTAGCTCGCGCCATCATGGTCTGCCGAAAAAGTCTCCTCGACAGGTTGCTGAGGGTCCTGGGAACAAACGAAGCTCGGCAGAGCTAGGGTATATTGGTCGGTCCTAACCATCTGCGGGTTCAGAATCCTCGAGGTAGTTCCTCTTTCGACGGTTTTTGCGAATTTGTTGTGCGAGCTGACCTTCTAATTTTGTTTGCAGTGGCACCTTGCTTCAATCTCGCAATCGTCCCTACCCCGGAAGAAATAGAAATCATGTCGGCCTCCAACCCCGCTGCTATGAAGAAAGAGAGGATCGGCAGCTCGCCGAAGCAAAGGCAAAACAGAAAGCGGAGAGGGCGGCCCAGGAACTCTCCAAAGCGTCTGCCGCTGAGGGGGGCTCGGGCTCCCAGCAGTCCAGGGGACCCGAGGTCGCAGTCACCCAGGTCGCCGACCAACCCACTGCTTTGTTCGCGACTGGCCCTCCCTCGGACAAGGGCAAGAAAGTGGAGAGCACATCCAAGCGCACCGACCGCCCGTCCGCCGAGGACTCCTCCAAAAGGAGCCGGTGGGGGGACGAACCCAGGGGGTCGCCCCGAGGTGCTCGCTCTTCTCGTCCCGCGAGCTCCCAGCTAGGCCGTATCTCAGATGAGGAGCGGTCGAAAGATGACCGGACCTACTTGGGATGGGGCGACTCGTCCGTGTAAGTGCATATCGTTTTTGTGTAATTATTCATCCTCCGATCAGTTATCCCTATATTTTAATACTGGTGAATTTCTCAGGGACACTGCCGACCTGCCGCACTTCGTGGCGAGCTACCTCCGCTCTCGCCACCTCGATTCCCTGCAGGGTCTCCTGGACTACCTGCGCCGGGCCTGTGAGCTGCCCGCCAGGTCGTGGACGCTCGGCATGGAGAATGTGGTCGAGGAGGCCGGGCCCGTCGGAAACATCCGGATGGCCATGGTGTATGCGGGCCGGCTGGCGACGATGATGAAGGCCTCGGAGGACTTCACCACCTCCGATGAGCGGGTCCGACGGGCCTTCGAGGAAAAGTAGCAGGCAGATAAAGCCCGGGAGGAGGCCGTTGACACCAAGAACACTGCCCTCGGGGTGGTCGAGGGTCTCAAGATCCGGCTGGATGGCTCGGAAGTGCGAATCCGAGATCTGGAGACCTCGGTGGTGGGGATGGATGCCGAGCTGAAGGCCAGCCGATCGGAGGTCAATTTCCTGAAGGCCGAGCTAGACGTGCACGAGGGCGTTCTCCAGGAGAAGAACGAGCAGCTCCGGGTTCAAGGGGATGACCTCCGGGAGAAAGATCAGGAGATCGCTCGCCTAACGGAAGACAACGCCGTCCTGGACGGCCTGGGCAACTTTGCATCCGTCGAGGCCATGGCGAAGTGTATTCGCCTCGCTCGCTCCTTCCCCGAGGGCTTGGCCCTTAAGAATGCCATGGTCGCCGAGCTCTCGGCCTTCTTCGACCACAACCCGGTCAAGCCTGGAGACTCCTTTCCCATCGCCGATCTGGGGCCTGACGGGCTCGATTTAAGCCACTTCGAGGGCATCAAAAACCTCAACCTGTTTAATCCGGCCGCAATCCTGTCCACTTCGGCCGGCGACCAGGGGGGACCCAGCGGCCCGTTGGTAGAGGATCTTCCGGGGGAGGAGGGCAGAGTGGACGGGTCGAACCCCGAGTGGAGCCCCTTCTGGAGGATGGCGATCAGGCGGTAGGCCAGGCCCAAGGCTGAGTTAGTTTGCCCTGCGGGGTTTTGAAAATGTATCTTTTTCCTTTTCTTTTCTTTTGAATCATTTCGCCCTAGGGGCTTTCATTTGTATCTCTTTTTGCTTTTAATGGAATGAATTTTACTCTTAAGGTCGCTTCCAATTGCTTACAACTTGTGATTCTGTCTGAGTTATTCATCTCGCTCTGAAATGTCGTCTTATTTGGTTGCGACTTCGCGATCTTAATAATCGACTTGAGATTTAATGACTTTGTCTAAGTTATTTACCTCGCTTTAGAATGTCGTCTTATTTGGTTGCGACTTTGTGATCTTAATAACCGACTTGAGATTTGATGAATTTGTCTAAGTTATTTATCTAGCTTTAGAATGTCGTCTTATTTGGTTGCGACTTCGAGATCTTAATAACCGACTTGAGATTTAATGAATTTGTTTAAGTTATTTATCTCGCTTTACGATGTCGTCTTATTCGGTTGCGACTTCGCAATCTTAATAAGCGACTCGAGATTTGATGAATTTGTCTAAGTTATTTATCTCGCTTTACGATGTCGTCTTATTTGGTTGTGACTTCGCGATCTTAATAACTGACTTTGAAAAAGTTCGTGACATATCTCGCGTAATGGGGATCTCTATCTTATAGACCTGCCCCCTATTTTTCGAGTTGATTTTCTCAAAACAAAATTGGAAAAAAGGAAATAGATGGGAAAATTGGAACTTTGTATTCATGTAGGGTGAAAGCACTACATTTATAACCGAAGTAAGTTCCTATTAATAATATTGAACGAGCTGGCCAGGAGCTCTTACTGATAATACTTCTTTAAGAAGGTCGCGTTCCATGGGTACTGAGCTGGAGTACCGTCTATATCTTCTAGCTCGTATGCCCCGTTGGGTAGATCTTGGTGACTCGGAATGGTCCCTCCCACGTTGGGCCAAAAGGACCATTGTTCACTCCCTGCACTCTTTTGAGGACGAGGTCGCCTTTGCGAAACTGACGGACCCGGACTTTGGAGTTGTAGTATTTCTCTGATCTTTGCTTATAAATTCCGTTGCAAATGTTCGAGTTGATCCGCTTTTCTTCGAGTAGGTCAAAACTGACTTCCTGAGCTCGGTCATTTTCTTCACCGATGTCCTGCGAAGTTCGGTATGTCGGGAATTGGATCTCGTCCGGTATGACCGTCTCTGACCCAAAAGCGAGCGAGAAAGGTGTCTCGCCTGTCGAACTCCTGCAAGTAGTTCGATATGCCCAAAGTATCTCGGGGAGTTTGCTTGCCCAGGTGCCATTGGCACCTTCGATCCTTGTCTTGAGGGTGCGTTTAATTATCTTGTTGACGGCCTCGACTTGGCCGTTTGACTATGGATGGTACGGGGTCGAGAATAACTTTGTGATTTTCCATTTCTCGAAGAAGGTCCTTATCTCCCATCCATCGAACTGTGGCCCGTTGTCCGACACGATCGCCATTGGGAGCCCGAACCTGTAGATAATATTCTTCCATATGAATCTTATTATGGCAGATTGATCGGTACTTCCTAGGGCCTCTGCTTCCGCCCATTTGGTGAAATAGTCCACCGCGACGACGACGAACTTGACTGACCCCTGTGCCATTGGTAGAGGGCCGATAAGGTCGATTCTCCATTTAGCAAAAGGCCAAGGACTATAGATCGGGGTTAGTTCCTCCGGGGCGATCTTGATCTTTGGGGCGAAAACCTGATATCGCTTACAAGCCTTGGCGTATTCGAGGGCGTCCCGTTTTAGGGTTAGCCAGAAATATCCTTGTCGCAGAATCTTGTGTGCGAGGGTGTGGCCTCCCCCATGGCTGCCACATACCCCCTCGTGGACTTCTTTCATGATCCCCCTGCCGACTTCCGGGGTGAAACATTTTAATAAAGGGTGCACGAAACCTCGCTTATATAGCTGGTCATCGATGATGGTATACCGGCCAGCCCTCACTTGGAGTTACTGGGCTTCGACTTTGTTTTCCGGGAGCTCGCCCTCTTGGATGTACTTCATGATTGGAGTTATCCAATAGTCGTCCCCTGGGTTGACCTGTGCAATGATGGGCTGGCTACCTGATGGGGTGGTGATCCGTATGATCGTGATATCAGACATATGGGAGCCTCCCTCGGAGGTCGCTAGGCGAGCTAGAGCGTCTGCTTGAGTGTTTTCCTTCCTTGGGATCTTGGCGATGTTGACCTGCTCGAACCTCGAGATCAACTCTCGAGCGATTTGGCGATATACAACCATCTGCTCGCTTCTTGCCTCGTATTTACTCGTCATCTGGAAAGCGACCAATTGTGAGTCGCAGAAAATGTTTAGCCGTCAAACTCCTACCGCCATCTCCATTTCTAGCCCGTTGATCAGAGCTTCGTACTCGGCTTTGTTGTTTGTGGCCCGAAAATCAAATTGTATTGCCATGGTGAACGATCTCCCTTAGGGGCTGATTAGTACGACTCCGGCCCCAGCTCGCTCGCAGGTCGATGAACCGTCAACATACAGTTCCCATGGCTGTCTTACTGTTTTGATCTGCTCGGTTGGGAATGTCAGCTCTACGAGGAAATCAGCCAGGGCTTGTGCCTTTATTCCTGTCCGAGGTCCATAAGTTACTCCGAACTGATCGATCTCCACCGACCACTTGAGGCATCTTCCTGCTGTATCGGGTCGGTGGAGAATTCGTCGCAGCGGCAGCGAAGTCAGGACCTCGACGTGGTGATCGAAGAAATAAGGGCGGAGCTTCCTGATGCTCATGACGAGAGCATAAGCCAGTTTTTCTAAAGGCGGGTACCTTAGCTCGGCGTCATTTAGGGTCTGACTCACAAAATAGATTGGCTAGTGATCTTGCCCCTCAGCTCGGACCAATACGGCGCTTAGAGCGGTCTCTGAGGCCGCCATATATAGGTACAGTGTTTCCCCCAGGATTGGCTTAGCCAGGATTTGGGTGTCTGACAGGTATTTCTTAATACTCTCGAACGCGAGCTGGCTCTGGGCGGTCCACTTGAACTTTCCTTTTCCGATTGTATCGAAGAAAGGTTTTCACTTGTCTCCTATGCGCGAGATAAATCGATTCAGCGCGGCTAGGCACCCTGTTAACCTTTGTACCTCCTTAATGCTCTGAGGCACACTCATATCTTGAATCGCCTTGATTTTGCTCGGGTTTGCTACAATTCTTCGTCTTCTTACCATATACCCCAGGAACTTTCCCGATTCCACACTGAAGTTGCATTTCTTAGGGTTCAACTTCATCTTGTACTGTCTTAGAATGTCGAACGCTTGAGCGAGGTGCCCCAGGTGGTCTTCTTTCCTCTCACTCTTACCACCAGGTCGTCTATATAAACCTCCATGATTTTCCCAATCTGCTCCGTGAACATGCAATTTACGAGCCTTTGGTAGGTCACCCCGGCATTCTTCAGCCCAAATGGCATACGCTTCCAACATTATGCGTCCTTCTCGGTTAAGAAAGATGTGTGATTCTGATCGTCCTTGTGCATGGCTATCTGGTGATACCCGTGAACGCGTCCATGAAGGACATCGCCTCGTGCCCCGCGGTGCCATCGGTCAAATGGTCAATATGCGGCATGGGGAAGTGATCCTTGGGACACGCCGCATTCAGATCAGTGAAGTTGATGCACAATCTCCACGAATTATTAGCCTTCTTCACTAAAACCGCGTTTGCTACCCATTGCGGCTTGTCGGCCTGCACGATGAACTTGTTGTCTAGGAGTTTCTTGACCTCGTCGGCCAAAGCGGCATATTTCTCTGGTCCGAACTTTCATTCTTTTTTGGGAGACGGGTTTCCTGCTAGGGTCGATATTGAGCCTATGGCATGCGACATCGGGATCGATACCGATCATGTCCTCGTGCGACCACGCGAAGACATCCAGGTTTGCTTTGAGGAATTCGATCATCTGACCCCTCATCTCGCTTGGCATAGTCGTGTCGATGATTATTTCCATGTCGGGCCATGATCCGCTGATTGGGACCCTCTCTAATTCCTCGACGGGCGTAGCTCGCTGCCCCTGGGCTCGTCTGGGGTCATCGATTGGCTCATAACCCAGCTTGGGATCTATATCCGGTAGCACATGCAGATTCGTGGCTTGATTTGCTCCTTCCACGCCGTCTGCGACCTTTATCTTTTTGCTAGACTCGCTCTTGTGTATCGAGGTTTGGTCCCATGGTCGGTCCCGCGAGGTCATCATTATCGTCTCCATGTCGCATGTTATGTGGATGGTACCTGGATTTGGATCGGTCTGCAACATGCATCCTCGGGACATCGCTTGATTCCCCTTTATCATTCCCACGGCCCCTCCCGAGTGGGGAACTTTATACAGTAATAGTGCGATGACGAGGCCACTTCGAACTCGTGTTCAAAAGGCCTCCCCAGGAAACCATTGTATGTCGAGGGCTGGTCGATTATAATGAAATCGAGCTGTCGAGTTGCCTTTGTCTTAGGATCCTTATCCGAGACCAGCTCGACAGCCAAGCGGATGATCCCGTAGGGCATGACCGTGGAATTCCCGAACCCCTTAATGACAATCTCGCATAGTTCGACGTAGTCACCGAAGCTCCCAATCTGATCCAAGGCGCTTTTGAATAGTATATTGCAAAAACACGTGTTGTCTATCAAGAGGCGATGGACCATTACCCCCATGATTTTTGTTGAAATCACGATCGAATCGTTGTTAGGATACTGCACTCCCTATTTTTCCTCGTCCGAGAAGGCAAGTGAGTTAGATGCCCTGGCGGTATGGTTGATCGGGTGGCATATTTGATGGACATTGTCCATGGCGCGCAATTCAGCCTTCCTTCATCGGCGAGAGAGATTCAGGGACGGAAGGATCCCGCCGATAACGCCCCCCATCGGCGCGATCATTTGGGCGGCTCTCCCCGCGGCATTGTTCGGAAAAGGAGGGACCTGCCGATTGCCGTTTGCCGCGGGCTTTGCCGGAGGTGGAGCTTGCTGCTGGTTGTTTCCTTATCATTTTTTGACGAACTCATCCAGCTTGCCCTCCTCGTACAGCTTCCATAATTGCCTCAAGAGGTAGCGGTATTCACTCGTGTTGTGTCCGATGCTCTCGTAGTAATGACAGAATTTGTTCGAATTCATCTTCCCCTTCCGTCTTCATTATTTTCCTGGGTTCCTCCAGCAGATTCTTGTCCTTGATCTGGTTGAAAACCTCGTTGGGGGTGGTGCTCAGGACCTCCATCAATCTGACCTCAATTTCGCCCCCGAAGGGTTTGAAGTTGTTCGCAGTCTTGCGCTGGTTTCCACCCTTTCTATGAGAGCTCGACGGTTTCACCTCGGGTTTTTTTGCCTCATTTTCGGTGACTCATTCCCCGAGTCGCATGGCTAGCATCTCGACCTTGCTGATGTGGTTACCCGCCTTCCACCGGAACTTGGCGTACGAGCTCGGATATTCCTTGTACATCAACTTCCACAACTTTGTGTTCAGGCGTAGACCTCGGACTGCCCCCATGACTTTGGCCTCGTCCCCCATGGGCTCGCCCTCTAGTAAGAGATTGTCGACCCATTCGATATAATCGCGATCTGACTCGGTGGTGCCTTGTTGGACGTTAGCAAAGATCTGCTTGGCCGATGGTCTCGGCGCCATTGTGGTGAAATGGTTGACGAAGAGGGTGGCCAGTTGGTGAAATGACTCGATGGAGTCCGGGGGGAGAGCCTTGAACCATCGGTATGCTTGGTCACCCAAAGTGAGCGGGAAAAGGCGGCATCGTGTTACCTCCGTGGCTCCCATCGAGGTCATGTGATCGGAGAACTTTCCGAGGTGGGTGGCCGGATCCGAGCTCCCGTTGTATTGGCTAATGGAAGTCACTGTGATCTTCAGTTGTTCAGGTGCGTAAATAATATCCGGGACTAAGGGCGAAACCGGGACCAGGGCTGAGGTAGCTGACCCAACCTTCTGATTCATCTGGTCTTGCAACTCCTTGAGGGTCTTTTTGATGGCTTCGAGCTGATCATCCCCGGGGTTGTGAGGTTGGTTTGGTACCGGCATGCCCAATCGATCATGCATAGACACTCTCGGTCCCCTGCTCCCCCGATCTCGGGCATCATCCCCGACCTCAAAAGAGTTTTCCAAATTTCGCCTAACCGTGAACGAGTTGGTTCTGGCTATCACGCGACGAGCTCGGGGTCTGCGTGGGGCATCGCTCCCCAATCTATCGAAGATGGATTCGACCTGATGTGACTGCTGAGAACTTCCCCTCCTTGTAGAGGGGGTCTCCTCCCGATGATCGCGGTGAACCCCCGACCTTTGGGAGCCAGGAGCGGTAAGGCTAGTTTTGGCCGGTCTGTTTCGAGGCCTCGCGCCCTCGTCCATTTTCCTCTTCCCCCGGGAACCGGAGTTCCCATGGGATTCCGCACGATGATGCGGTCTGCTGCGCTCTCCCGCCAGGTTGCGTTGACGGCATTTGAGGATTCTGACGGCTTCCCGGAGGTCTTCAGGAGTTCGGATATCCGCCAGGTTCTTGAGGGGACCTTCGGTGCTAGATGTGGCCTCCCTTTGATGGCAAGATGCCTGTGCCCCAGCAGAAGCCATACCGGGTTCAAAGATTCCCTTCCCGTCGGTGAAGGGATAACAGGTGGGGCATTTCAAAAATGAATCTGGGAATTCACTAGTGAAAGACCCTTCTTCTAGCGCCAATTGTTAATACCAAAAATATGAGCAAGGGTTAAGATATTTATGCGGCTAGGTTTGACATCAAACAAGTTAATGATTTGGGGGGATTATGAATTAATGAGGAACAAAGAGAATGTCCTCCATTAATTGTGGATGATTGGTTTTAAATGCATGAGGGGGTGAAACATTAAATTTGCAAGAGGAGTTGGGCCAATGACCTCTTTTTAGCTTCTTAGAGTCTTGTAATAAATGGAGAATGTTGAACCCTTAAATGAGTTCTTACCACAAGTATTTATACTTGTTACAATATGAGAGTAGATCTCTAGATCCTAATCTCTAGACTATTAATGCATCTTTAGTCAAAACTCTAGATCAGAGCCGGCTCAAATGTAGCCCTAATTAATGCTCTTTGTCTATGTTCGCCAGACCGAGGTCACCGGCACTGTCTCCGAGGTCGCTGATGCTGCCCTTGAGGTCGCCCGCCGCGCTCTTTCCCGATCGGTGACTCTGTTCCTGTAACTCGAGAGTCCTTCAGGGCACAGGTTCCCTTTTGAGGAAAATCACCCCTATACTGAAGCCACCGGGGAACACAGATAGGTTGGCACGTCGCTTTGGTCTCTGCATCGCCTACAGACCCAGAAACCGAGGCCTCTTACGAGCTCTTTCATTGAGAGGTCGGGATTACCTTCTTCAGGTCGCTCAAGTTGCTTGTCCCTCTCAAGCCACCGAGCTTGCTTTATTGTCCGGGCTCGACTTGAGCCCGCTCAGAACTGGGAGATAAGTTACAACCCCGAGCTCGGGGGACCTCGCCCTTCCTAGATAGGAGGTTGAACTCTCTAACTGCGGCGTCTCGCTCACCCCTAAATATCTTGCATACAACAATTTAAAAGAGGCTGAGGGAGAGGGGACAAATGGGAAGTTCTATACTTTCAACGAGCCCATGCATGGTAAAGGAAAAGAGTATTATTTCCTCAAAGAAGAAATCAAAAAGGTTATTCAATCTCTAATGAGAAAAAAAGTTTTTTGGTCCCATAACTTTCCTGTAATCTGTTTTTGGTCCCAAAATATTTAACTATCCAATTTTGGTCCCACAACTATTGTGTTTGTCCAATTTTGGTCCCATTTTCGCCGAAAAAACAAAAACGATGTCATTTTCGTTAAAAATTTGGGGATCTCTGATCGCGCGTGTGTCCAAATTGTCGTTTGTCCAATTTTGGTCCCATAACTATTGTGTTTGTCCAATTTTGGTCCAATAACTATTGTGTTTGTCCAATTTTGGTCCCATGTTTGTTTCTTCTAATTTTAATTTTAGTTGTAGCATAATTATAGTTACTACATAATTTTAGTTATTCTTTTAAGTTGCAGTATTTAATCTTAATAGTAATTAAAATTTTTATTTAAATTTATTGTTTGAATTACCTAGGTGTATAATAAAATGGAGTAAAAAAAAAAAAAAAAAATAAACAGTCAGCGTCCACGTCACAAGCGCGATCGGAGATCCCCAATTTTTGAACGAAAACGACGTCACACGTCCAATCTCCGATTGCGCGTGTGACGTGGATGCTGACTGTTTATTTTTTATTTTTTTCATTTTTTTCACTCCTAGGTAATTCAAACAATAAATTTAAATAAAAAATTTAATTAATATTAAGATTATTAAAATTATGCAGTAATAAAATTATGCTACAACTAAAATTAAAATTAAAAGAAACAAATATGGGACCAAAATTGGGCAAACACAATACTTATGGGACCAAAATTGGACAAACGACAATTTGGACACACACGCGATAGGAGATCCCCCAATTTTTGAACGTTTTCGGCGAAAATGGGACCAAAATTTGATAGTTAAATATTTTGGGACAAAAAACTAGATTACAGGAAAGTTATGGGACCAAAAAACTTTTTTTCTCATCTCTTATCTCGTTTGTAATTTATATACACTCGAAAGGATTGGGTTTCGTAAATGATTTCAACTTGTCTATGTTTGGAGTTCGCGATGGGGTTCTGCAAATTTGGAATATTTGTTTGAAATCAATAAAAGAAAATGAGAAGCGTGCTGATTGGGTCAAGGTGGGTAAGTTTATACAAACTTTTTTGACCGGGGAGAGTTCAACCGAGGGCTTGAACCATCTAATAAAGCTAATGACGATGTTGTTGGGGTTATACTGACAATTATGCTTTGAATGCTACTTATGTATGTAAACTGATTCTTGCACTTATTTATGAGAATAATCTTTTTATCATTGTTGCTTTAAATATCATGAATGTTACATATTTATTGCATAACCGTTCAGTACTTTACATTATAGATAATGTGGTTTGTAGAAGATCACAGAAGATCACATTATCAGTTCCTTGTATATAAGTATAATTGATTCACAACTTAGATGGAATTGAACAAGCCATTGGTAAAAGTTTATGTGTAATGCTTGGATTGGTTTGTCTTGACCAATAGGTTACACTAGTACATAAAGATGTGTTGAATTGGACCTACAGTGAGGAAATTCTTCTAGACTGACTTAAGGAAGAAGAATTAGACTCAGTGGTTGTAATTTCTTAATCTCTGTCACTTAAATGGGATTGTATGTACTTAATATTTATTGCTTTGATTTATTATGGGTAGCGAGTCAATGAGATTCAATAATTTGTATTTTGGGCAATATTATTAATTACATGACATATCGTTAAGATTTAAAACAGAGAATCATGTACTTGGAGAGTCTTGTTTGATTTTGTCCCCTTGGTGGGCTCAAAAGGTTTATCATATCAAACCTGTACAGTGGATTAAATTCTGGTATGATAATAATGGGTGAGTTGTCCTTACTCCAAGGAAATAAAAGATATTAATTAATTAAAGCATTCAGTAGCTTAAATTAATTAATGGACAATGAATCTTAAACACGGAAAATAATAACCGAGAGCCATATTCGTAATATGGGTTAGGATGGATAGTGCAATATTAATTTTATAGTTGAATGAATTAATATTAATGGGTTGTGAAGAATTCTCACACACAAAGAAGGTTTAGGGAAATCTTCTGTGTTATTGAAAAGGGAATTCTCTAATACATATATAGAGCTCATAACGCGTAAAATCCCTACAAATCTGCTAGTCTATAGTAGACTAATTACGGTGCATAAATAAGGAAAGATATATCACAATGATCTGAATAAATCTTTCACTCCCCCTCAAGTTGGCGCATGATGGTTACAAATGCCCAACTTGCTAGTTAGAAAACGGAAACGAGCTGCCCCCAAAGCTTTCGTAAACAAATCCGCGACTTGGTGCTCCGTAGATATTTTACATGGCATTATTTCTTTGGACTCAACTCTCTTACGAACAAAATAGCAATCCATTTCTATGTGTTTCGTGCGTTCATGAAAGACTGGATTATTTGCAATATGCCTTGCAGTTTGATTATCACAGAAAAGCGAAGTTGCTCCTTGTTGGTCTGCCTCAATGTCTTTGAGCAACCATCGCAGCCATATAATTTCACTAATTGTGGTAGCCATTGACCTATATTTTGCTTCTGCCGAAGACCGTGAGACAACCGATTGCTGTTTAGTTCGCCAAGAAATCGGTGCTCCACCCAAAGATATAAAATAACCTGTACAAGATCATCTTGTCATGGGACAACCTCCCCAATCATCATCACAATATGCTTCAAGCTGAAAATCATCATTTGCTTGGAAGAACAACCCCTGTCCAGCGGTACCTTTAAGGAATCGCAACACTCTAATTGTTGTGTCCATGTGCCTTCGACGAGGTGTCGTAATGAATTGACTTAGATAGTTGATCGCAAACTGAATATCCGGCCTTGTGACGGTCAACTAGAGTAGTCGCCCAATTAACCGCCTATAACAAAGAGCATCAACATGTGGGCTGTTATCCTCACTGCTTAACCGCAAATTTTGTTCCATGGGAAATTCACTCGGACGTCCACCTTACAAGCCACTCTCATCCAAAATATCAAGTGTGTATTTTCTTTGGCTTAAAACAATACCATCCTTCGTACGAGCAACTTCTATCCCGAGAAAATACTTCAAGGGTCCCAAATCTTTGATACTAAAGAGCTTGTCCAAGTAATTCTTCACATGAGCAATTTTATTGTCATCATTGCCTGCCAATATCACATCATCTACGTATATAAGAGCTGCTACGTAGGTGTCTCCTCTCTTGTAGATGAACAATTAATGGTCTACTCGTGACTGCCGAAACCCAATATTGATCAATGCCTGGGTGAATTTAAGGTACCAATTTCTCGAAGCTTGGCGAAGGCCATAGAGTGATTTTCGTAGCCTGCACACACGTGTTTCAACCTCCTTTGCAAACCCTTGTGGTACTTTCATATATACGTGTTCCACCAAGTCTCCATGAAGTAAGCTTCTCATGGTGACAAGCTTTGCCATCGGTACAAAAATCTCATGAAAATCTATTCCTTCAATTTGTGTAAAACCTTTTGCCACCAATCGTGCCTTGTACCGCTCCACTTCTCCATTGGGTTTATACTTTATTTTGTAGACCCACTTTGAGTCAATGGCCTTCTTCCCCGGTGGTAGTGGTTCTAAAGTCCACGTACCATTTTCTTTCAATGCCTGAGTCTCCAAATTCATTTCCTCACACCACTTCTCATTTTTTATCGCCTGATGGAAATATTTAGGCTCATCGAGAGAAGTGATGGCCGCAAGAAAGGTCTTATGAACGTTAGAAAACTTATCATAAGAAACATAGTGTGATAAGGGATATACCTCAGAGGTTCCATGATTTAAGTGGGCAGCGAATGGTCTATAGATGTAGGCAACTCCGTGACATATGAATCGAGATGCTTAGGTTGTTTCTTTGCACGATCACTTCTGCGTAAACCATTGTTTGACTGTTGTGATGGTCCAGCCTCTATTTGATTAGGCTCATTGTTGATAGAGTCCAATTCTGAGCTCATTGTACCGGGGTTGTGTGAAGCCTCTCTCCCTGACACATCATTTGTATCATCTTGGATATGTAATGGACCATTGTTGCTGATCCCAAATGGCCCATATCCATTAGTTTCCCACTCATCCTGCCTTATGTTTTTTAATTCTTTCAACACCATTTTCATGTTCAGGAGTTTTATATGGGAAAACATCTTCAATGAACCTCATATCACGTGAAGTGTATATTTCCCTCGTCTCCAAGTCATAAACATGATATCCCTTTTGAGAGTGAGGATACCCAACAAAAATGCATCGTCGCCCTCTTACCTCAAACTTGTCTCCCCCTTTCCGATTATCTTTAGCATAAGCCAAACACCCAAATACACGAAGATTTTTATAAGACATCTCATTTTCAAATAAAATTTCATAAGGTGTTTTATGCTTAAGAATTTTGGAAGGCAAGCGGTTTATGATATAAGTTGCAGTTAACACACACTCTCCCCAAAATTCTATAGGCAATCCCGCTTCAAACCTTAAGGCTCTCGCTACTTCCAATATATGCATATGCTTTCTCTCCACTACCCCATTTTGTTGTGGTGTGTCAGTGCATGAAGTTTCAAGTATAATCCCATGATCACTATAATAATCCAACATGTACTTCAACTGAAATTCTACCCCATTATCAGTTCGAATTCTTTTAACACCCTTTCCAAATTGGTTTTGCACCATATTACAAAACATGGTTAAAAAACGACTTACCTCAGACTTTTGTTTCATGAGAAATACCCACACACCTCTATTGAAATCATCAACCATAGACAAAAAATAGTGTGCACCAGAAAAAGATGGAGTACGATAACTGCCCCAAATATCACAATGTATTAGTTCAAAACAAGAAGCAATTTTTATACTACTACGAGGAAAAGAAAGTCTAGTCAACTTTGCCCTTAAACAAGAGTCACAATGCTCATTATTTTTCCCAAAAGTATTGTAAACACCATTAATAAATTGCGACTTTAAACTTGAAGCATGCCCTAATCTCTTATGCCAAATCTTTGAATCAACAGTCACCGACATGGCCATACCTTCTCCTGCTATCGGCTCCAAGCAATATAGACCATCGCAATGCCTACCCACTCCAATTAGGTTCCTCGAAGGTAAGTCTTGTATTACACAAAAATCCGGGAAGAATGTGAGCACACAGTTTAAATCCCTTGTCAATCTGCTAAAAGAAAGCAAATTACACTAAAAATCGGGGATATTCAACACACGATTTAACTTCAACCCATTTTTCAAGTTAGTATCACCAACACTTCTAACAGCTATGACTGTACCATTTGCAATTTTAACGGGCATCTCAGTTCCCTCTCTCGTTTGATTAAAAAGCAATTTGCTATTACAGGTGATATGCTCAGTCGCCCCTGAATCAATTATCCAGGGCTTTAAGTTATTTATCTTACCCGCCATGTTGATAGTGGAAGGACTCTCGTCATGAGTAACCTGTGAACTACTCTGGCTGAAATACTCCATGAGTTTGGAGTATTGATCGCTCGTCAGGCCTGGTACGGGGCTGCTGCTCGTAGTTATATGGGCAGATTTATTCCCGCCCTTCTGCTTACTCCACGAATCATCTTTCTTCCCATTGTCACGTCCTCATTTTTCACGATTTTTGGGATAACCTATGAGCTCATAACACTCATCAATGGTATGATTGAGTCTTTGGCAATGTGTACACTTCTTCACCTCACGACTTCCCTCCTTTCGTTCTCCTCCTCCTCTTTCTTGGCGTCTCACACCTTGAGTTTGAAAGGCAGCGGCCTCAATGTTAGTTTTCCCAGCAGCCGTGATTTGTTTCTGTCGCTCATCCTCAGAAACAATATGGAATGCTGCTCCAAGTGAAATCATTGGTTTCGTGCTCAGAATTTGGGTCTTGATTGTCCCAAAACTTTCATCCAGACCCATGAGGAACTCGTACATGCGCTCATTTTCCCTCATGGCGATCAACTGCTTAGGAACATCACATTTGCATCCAGTGCACTTACAAACAGGGATAGGTGAGATGGTCTCTAACTCGTCCTATAACCCCTTTAGTTTTGTGTAGTAGGCCGAAACTGATAATTTTTCTTGACGAGTGAGACTTATTTTACGCTTCAGTTAAAAGCCTAGGCCCACTCTCACTTCCAAAGCACTCTTGCAAATCTTCCCATATCTCACGTGCGCGCTCTCACTTTAAAAGCACTATGCGGATTTTTTGTCCATAGAACGTACAGCAACCCCTCACCATCTTCCCATATCTCACGTCCGTCGACAAAATTTGTTTTTTTTGCATAGAGTGTTTAACGTCAATCTGCATAATTACCATCACGAAGAGAATCACTCGTGAAAACCAAATTTGGATTATCAGATCCAGACAAGTAATATGGTGACATCACGTCTACCATAGATGATTTTGAATCTGACGTCTCATCACCCTTTTTGTCATGGTCGACTAAGTGATGAACCAAGTGTATCAAGTTTTGAAAAAGAGATTTATTGTGCGGAAGTTGGTCGATCGTTTTCCTGCTCTGGTGCCATGAAGAATTCTCACGCACAGAGAAGGTTTAGGGAAATCTTCTGTGTTGTTGAAAAGGGAATTCTCTAATACATATATACAGCTCATAACGCGTAAAAATCCCTACAAATCTGCTAGTCTATAGTAGACTAATTACGGTGCATAAATAAGGAAAGATATATCACAATGATCTCAATAAATCTTTCAGGTTGGAAAATATTGGGGCTCAATATTGGTTTCTAGGCCCATTGGGAGGTCAAATCCTAATTCTCCTAAAGGCCCCCCAAGTAGTCCAATATAAGTCCATTAACACAACATGGTTAAAATAAAAGAATTAATTGTTGCAAGAAGATATATATATTAGGAAAATATAATTTTGGAAATTATATTTATATATATATATATGTAATTTTTTTATTTTTTTCAAGATTAAAGAAAAGATTTCTTGAAAAGATATTATGGAAGGAAGATAAGGTTTGTTAGAGAACAAGATCTTCCCATAATTTCGAGAATGTTTGGCTTTGGTTTCATGATGGATATTTCAAAAATTATAGATAAGGAAAGAAGAGAATCTTGTGGAAAAAGATAAATATGGAAGATATGTGGAGAAGATATAATTATCTCTTTAAGAATAAAATCTTTCACATCCATATCTTTTTTTAGTCAAATTTTCGTCCAACCCCTATTGTTATGAATAAGGGACTGATTTTTTCAATCCCATAAGATGATTTCAATAACACAGAAATTATTTTTTCGGAAAAATATCAGCGTCGACAAAAATATCAAATATTTTTTAAACGTCAACAATTTGTGTTTTTTCGAAAATTTCAATTGTGTGCAACAAGAAATTAATTTTTCCTTGAGTGTTAGAGAGTTTGAAGGATCTCCCGCCGGATCATCAACCTTGGACTTCGGGAATACTTGAGAAGACTTTTTGGTTGAATCATATCACTTTGTGCCTCTTCCCAAAGGTGTCTCTCCGATCAAAGGTAAATGCGTAATCCCTTAGTTCCGCATGTTTAGGGATTTAATGTTTTACCGTTATTCAAATTACGTGAATTGCATGATTTAATTGTTTAAATCATAGAATTAGATTTATGTTAATTCGTAGTTAATTTACGTCCCGAATAGATCCTGGCATGTCAAAAAAAATAATTTTCCCCAAAGAAGTTCCCAAAATCACCGAAAGTGAGTGGAGGTGAACACCTTTTCCCGATGCACATTACATTGATGAGTCATTCAGATAGGTTGACATTTATGAAGAATATAATAGATAATTTTGATGGCTTGCACCCCAAAAAAACATTCAGCCTATTGGACAGCCATTAGAGATGGGGAATAGCGACAAGTGGTTGGACAAAGTGCGCACAACCTATAAGTTTGTGCACAATAGTCTCGTGTACAAATGCACAAATGTCTCATCTCCACAACTGTCATTAAGGGATTCAATGGTCAATCATATGTGGAGTGCTGAACACTTGGTTAATATGCTACGAAAGATAATAAATGATTTTGATTTTGATCATGCTTCTAAAAGTACAAATCGTCATAAGTGTAACTTGGAAATTGTAAAGATGTGTAAAAATTTATCTACACATCTTTACGAATGTGCAAGAGTAACACTACAAGAGAATGTTGTTACTCCAAAAATAAGGCTACTTCCAACTTGGTTGTCACAAATATGTGGCTGGATGCTGCTGTTATGGATTTATATGCTATGTGGAGATTGTGATTTTCCAGAAACGTTTACACGACGTAGGGATACTGGGGCATTTTATGCCCTCTCAACAAGATTATTAAGGTTAGCTTTTCAATTTGTTATGATTTATTAAATGTTAGAAGCAAGGGAGTAACACACTGAAAAATAAGGAATTCCGACAGATAAATATGTCCAACAGAATAATCTGTCCAAGCCAAATATGACAATCAATAATCTCTGCACACCTTTACACAATGCTTACATGTCAGTTTTGGATTGTGTCTTATCGCGTATTTGTGCACGAGATTATTGTGCACACAACTAAAGGTTGTGAGCAATTTGTCCAACCAGTTGTTGTTATACCTATACCAACAATGGCGTTCTCATAGGACAAAGTGGATAATTCAAGTGGTTAGAGCACTGTGCTGTGAGGTCATGGGTTTGAGTAGATTGATATATGATGAATAATTATCTTATCAGACCATTTGATGTAAAAAAATGACAATCGATTTAATCAACATGAACTATAAGATTGATATACAAAAAAAGTTAAGCATCTTGATGATATACAAATGTTAAAAAAATAAAATCATATAGTATACCTTTAATAAAATAGAAATGCAATTTTAGTAAGTATTACGTACAAAAGAAACCACACAAATTTAATCAACATGAATTATAAGATTGATATACTGTGAATAATTATCTCATCAAACCATTTGATGTATAATTATTGCAATCAATTTAATCAACATGAATTATAAGATTGATATACAAAAAATATTAAGCATCTTGATGATATACATATATCAAAAGAATTATATAGTATACCTTTAATAAAATAGAACTATAATTTTAGTAAATATTAATTGCAAAATAAACCTTAAACCAACACAATGTGTAGAAATATAATGAATAAACATGCACTATAAGATTGATATATACGGTGAAGAGTATCTTACTTGCAAAAGAAACCATTAAACCAACACTTATTGAGCAATAAAATAAATCAACATGAATAATAAAATTGTTATACAGTGAAGAATATCGCACCTAATAATTAGAGGTAAAATAAGAACCTGGAAAACTAATAACTTCTGATTTCGAATTTTTGGTATAAGTTTTTATTTTGGAATACATATATCAAATAAATTATATAGTGTACCTTAAATAAAATAGATCTGCAATTTTAGTAAATATCACTTGCAAAAGAAATAATTAAACCAATACAAATTTAATCACCATGAACTATAATATTGATATACGGAGAAGAATATCTCACCTAATAATTAGACATAAAATAAGAACCTGAAAAACTAATAACTTTTGATTTTGAATTTTTTGTTTAAGTTTTTATGTATGGAAAAAAATATATCAAAGAAATCTTATATTGTACCTTAAATAAAATAGATCTGTAATTTTAGTAAGTATCACTTGCAAAAGAAATAATTAAACCAACACAAATTTAATAAACATGAACTATAAGATTGATATACGGTGCATAATTGTCTTATCAGACCATTTGATGTAAAATAATATAAATCAATTTAATCAACATGGACTATAAGATTGATATAAAAAAAATATGTATATTAAGCATCTTGATGATATACAAATATAAAAAAAAAATCATATAGTATACCTTTAATAAAATAGAACTGCAATTTTAGTATCTATTACTTGCAAAAAAAAAACCCATTAAACCAACAAAAATTGTGTAACAATTAAATAAATTAACATGGACTATATGATTTTGATATATATATATACTGTGAAAAGTACCTCTCTTGCAAAAGAAACCATTAAACCAACACAAATTGTGTTTCAATCAAACAAATCAACATGAACTATAAAATTGATATAAAGTCAAGAATATACACCTAATAATAAGATGTAAAATAAGAACTTGAAAAACTAGAAACTTCTGATTTCGAATTTTTTGTATAAGTTTTTATATATGGTCTCAAAAGATGAAGAAAACAAATTATCAAATAAACTTCAAAGTAATTTGAGAAAACAAGGAAAACAGTCTAACATGTAAGTCATCTAGGTCTTTTCTCATTGAGTCAGTTTCTTGTCACTGCACTTTCACTTGTGCAAATGTCATGAGCATTAAATACACTAAAACTATGAGTGTTCAATATACCAGTGAAGGTTGTGAAGTTATCTATATATAACCTTATGAAAGTAGTGTGTACTAAAAAAATCTAATTTTGAAAAGCGAAACTACCAATGAGTTAAACATAAAACTAAATTAAAGTTAGATAAAATCACACAAATAACATTCATATGTGATGAAAATTTCAGCTATATAGAAAAACTAACCTTAATAACCTTGTTGAGAGGGCATAAAATGACTCAGTGTTCCTCGGTCGTAAAGAAGTTTCTGGAAAACAACCAACTCCTTAGCAAATAAGTACATAATAGCAGTGTCCACCCAAATATCCGTGACATCGATATTGATATCTTCTAATTTTTTAGCAATCAACTCCTTAGCAAATAAGTACATAATAGCAATGTCTACCCATATATCTGTGACATCGATATCGACATCTTCTAAGTTTTGAGCATCCACTAATAGCGTTTCTCTTGCACTTTCGTAAAGATGTGTTGAAATATTTCTACATGTCTTTACAATATGTAAATTGCAATGATAACGGGAAGATGCAGTATCAAGATCACTCATTATCTTTCGTAGCTCATCAACCAAACGTGTATTACTCCAGTCATAAAATACTAGTGAATCCCTTAATGTTACTTTTGGATTGTCTCTCATCACGCATTTGTGCACGAGACTATTGTGCACACAACTAAAGGTTGTGAGCAATTTGTCCAACCAGTTATTGTTATCCCTATCTCAACAATGACGTTTTCATAGGACAAAGTGGGATAACTCAAGTGGTTAGAGAACTGTGTTGTGAGGTCATGGGTTTGAGTAGATTGATATATGATAAATAATTATCTCATCAAACCATTTGATGTAAAAAATGGCAATCGATTTAATCAACATGAACTATAAGATTGATATATACAAAAAAAGTTAAGCATCTTGATGATATACAAATATTAAAAAAATAAAATCATATAGTATACCTTTAATAAAATAGAACTGCAATTTTAGTAAGTATTAGTACAAAAGAAACCACACAAATTTAATCAACATGAATTATATGATTGATATACTGTGAATAATTATCTCATCAGACCATTTGATGTATAATTATAACAATTAATTTAATGAACATGAACTATAAGATTGATATACAAAAAAATTAAGCATCTTGATGATATACAAATAACTAAAGAATTAAATAGTATACCTTTAATAAAATAGAACTGCAATTTTAGTAAGTATTACTTGCAAAATAAACCATTAAACCAACACAATTTTGCATCTGATTCTGAAGCTGTATCTCCATCCCCCGCAGGTGGTACGATGAAAGAGTTAGAGGTAGCAGGTGGAGGTGAAACCTGCAGACGTGTTGTTGATGCTGCCTTCTTCTTCTTAATCGTCTCTCAATCCTCTGAATCCTGGGCATGTTCCCGCTCCTTCTCCGTTTCCAATATCTGCTCATTCTCAAAGGGGACCCCTGCAGCCCCTCCAGGGCCATGCTCCAAGTACCCTGTGGAGGGAAGGGTCTCTCCCTTCCCCACCTCCTGCATATCAACATCATTCATCTTACCAGCCACAGTATCAGAAGGTCCTGAGTCTCGAGTGTCCCCAGATTGTGCAATGGTGATAATATTCTTTTCCGTAAACGTTTTTTGGACCCATGCCTTTTGTTTATGTCCGTTGCCTGGACCAGGAGGTTTGTCATCCAGCTTTCCCTCTGGCTGGTTCCCTCCATGAGTACGATAGTTGTCAACCGAGCGACCAATTATCTGACAGTGCATACAAAAATCTGGGTGTTGCTCATAGCCTATTGAAGCAACAATGTCCTATTCTTTGCCTTTACGAAGATCCAGTTCAATTAAAACACGAGCGTAGTGGCACATGGTTCTATTCTGTGTATGTTCATCAACGCTCACAACAGGACCAAGGGCAGAAGCAATTTTCTCAATAATGGGAACATAAAAATATTCAATTGGAAATTTAAAATACGAACCCAGACGTTCACAATCGGAGAACTCACCTTATAGGGGTTGAATTCCGGCACCCATTTCTGAAGTCTTATCATCCCGAGGTCTATGAACCAGGAACTTTTTAAAAAAATCTTGTCTCGCTCCTTTAAGTCATCAAATTGTATTTTGAAGTATCCTCGACCTAAAGTTACTAGTTTCCATCCTCCCTTTATATTCCAACTTTTGTCTAGTAAAGTCTTAAGATCCACAGTCGGAATCGGTTTAGCACCTGACCTTAGTAAGATACGCCCAATGACAGAATGTTGCAAATCACACACTCCTTGCCTATGTATCACATCATCAATGTTAACCGACATAAATTCACCCTTTCTAACTGGTGCGGCCATCGAAGGGTTTAGAACATGGGCAAATGATCTATTCTGTGGTGAAATTTGTGTATCCGGGCTCAACCGATCTGTCTTCCTATCACCATGAGCAACAAGGGCATTGCTATCAAAACGAAGAGTCTGAGCAACCTACTGGGGATCGACCTGTACAAGAGCAGGCTGCTGTAAACCACCATTATTCAAGTTCAACACCAGTCCCTCAGGTTTATAAACATCAGAAGAATGGGTCTCTCTATCAACAAGGGTGTTGCTATTAGTACCAACAACCTGAGTAGTCTAGTGGGGTTCCAAATGTGCAGCAAAAGCAGCACCAGCAGGCTGTTGCACATCACAAGAATTCAAGTTAGAGACCAATGCCCCAGTTTTATGCAGACCAGTAAAACCAGTAGGATGAGCAATATTATGTAAATTTGACCCAGCAGTAGGCACACCATGAGTACTAATCCTAGAATCAGACCTCAATTTTGAAAGCATAGACAATGAACCAGGGTTTGAAGGCAAAGCAGCATCATTCAATAACAAATCAGGGGCGAACAAATTACCCGAAATTATAGACTAATCCGTGCGATTAACCCCTGCAGCAGAAGAGTATCGATTAGTCTCCATAAGAGTAGGGAATCCTGCGTGAGATGCAGCGTTGTGGGGCCTGGGTGATGGAGCCCTAACCAGAGTCGCATCTAAAAGGGGGGCCTCCGATGAAGGAAAAATCAGGCATGAAATCTCTGGGATGGGGCGTGGCTGAATAGTCCTATTCAGAATTTCATGAATCAGAGTTGAATCTGTGGGCGGAGCCCGCAAATCGGCCGTCGTGGCTAAGTGCGACGACGGAGATAGCACAAGTAAGGCTGATAGTGTTTCTGGGTTCGACAAGATGGTGAATAACTTGTTGAATAACTCGAGGGGATGTGTGTACATCGGTGCGGTGCCCATGGCGGCCAGGCCGCCGGCGACGGGGGGGTGAAACGAAGTAGAAATTGGATAAAAAATTTACACATAGTATAAGGTGTAATCGCATGCAGTGGGGGCTTCTTCTCTTTTTATGTTCTATTACTTGCAAAGGAAACTATTAAACCAACAAAAATTGTGTAACAATTAAATAAATCAACATGGACTATAAGATTTTGATATATATACAGTGAAAAGTACCTCTCTTGCAAAAGAAACCATTAAGCCAACACAAATTGTATATCAATCAAACAAATCAACATGAACTATAAGATTGATTTACAATGAAGAATATCTAACCTAATAATATGTAAAATAAGAACTTCAAAAACTAAAAACTTCTTATTTTTGAATTGCTTGTATAAGTTTTTATATATGGTCTCAAAAGATGATGAAGACAAGATTATCAAATAAACTTCAAAGTATTTGAGAAGAAAAGGAAAGCAGTCTAACCTGTAAGTTATCTATCTCTTCCATCATTGAGTTAGTGTCTTGTCACTGCACTCTCACTTGTGAGACAAAGTCTCATGTGCAACAGATTTAAGATCTGTGCACTTTTCCCAACCCTACGCATCTATCCACAAAACATGTCTAATATATTTAATGGGTCAAGTATTTTTTTAAATGAGTCATTCTGTTGCATGAGTGCACGGTGCACTTGGGTGCACAAGAGACTCACTCGACTTGTTTAAATGTCATGAGCATTAAATACACTAAAATTATGAGCATTAAATATACCAGTGAAGGCTGTGAAGCTATCTATATATAACCTTATGAAAGTAGTGTGTACTAAAGAAATTTAATTCTGAAAAGCGAAACTACCAATAAAGTAAACAGAGAACTAAAGTTAATGCTAGATAAAATCACACATGTAACATTCATATGTGATGAAAATTTTAGCTAAATAGAAAAACTAACCTTAATAACCTCTTGTTAAGAGGGCATAAACCTCTTGTTGAGAGGGCATAAAATGACCCAGTGTCCCTCGGTCGTATAGAAGTTTCTGGAAAACCACCAACTCCTTAGCAAATAAGTACATAATAGCAGAGTCCACCCACATATCCGTGACAACGATATCGACATCTTCTAAGTTTTGAGCCTCCGCTAATAGCGTTTCTCTTGCACTTTCATAAAGATGTGTTGAAAATTTTCTACATGTCTTTACAATATTCAAGTTGCAATGATAACGGGAAGATGCAGTATCAAGATCACTCATTATCTTTCGTAAGCGTATATTACTCAAGTCATAAAATACCAGTGAATCCATTAATGTCACTTTTGGATTGTCTCTCATCACGCATTTGTGTACGAGACTATTGTGCACACAACTAAAGGTTGTGAGCAGTGGCAGACATGGAGGGGTATATGGAGATACAATTGTACCCCCAAAATGAAATATACCCCTCTTTATACCTTGTGTTAAAAAAATAAAATTGTATTTTATTATGTATAATTAGGAAAAAAAATTCAAATGTATTCCCAAATTTTAAATTCTACTCAAATGTATCCCCAAGTTTTGAATCCTAGATCCGCCACTGGTTGTGAGCAATTTGTCCATCCAATTATTGTTATCCACATCTCAACAATGGTGTTCTCATACGACAATGTGGATAGCTCAAGTGGTTAGAACATCACTACCTGTGTTGTGAGGTCATGGGTTCGAGTAGATTGATATACAGTGTCTAATTATCTCATCAGACCATTTGATGTAAAAAAATAGCAATCGAGTTAATCAACATGAACTATAAGATTGATATACAAAAAAATTAAACATCTTGATGATATACAAATATAAAAAAAAAATCATATAATATACCTTTAATAAAATAGAACTGCAATTTTAGTAAGTAAATAAAATAGAATTGCAATTTTAGTAAGTATTACGTACAAAAGAAACTACACAAATTTAATCAACATGAACTATAAGATTGATATATTGTGAATAATTATCTCATCAGACCATTTGATATATAATTATAGCAATCAATTTAATCATCATGAACTATAAGATTGATATACAAAAAAAATTAAGCATCTAGATGATATACAAATATCAAAAGAATCATATAGTATACCTTTAATAAAATAGAACAATAATTTTAGTAAGTATTATCTGCAAAATAAACCATTAAACCAACACAACGTGTAGCAATATAATAAATCAACTTGCACTATCAGATTGATATATACGGTACCTGAAGAGTACCTCACTTGCAAAAGAAACCATTAAACTAACACAAATTTTGTTGCAATAAAATAAATCAACATGAACTATAAAATTGATATACGATGAAGAATATCTCACCTAATAAATAGACGTAAAATAAGAACCTGGAAAACTAATAACTTCTGTTTTCGAATTTTTGGTATAAGTTTTTATGTATGGAATACATATATCAAAGAAATCATATAGTGTACCTTAAATAAAATAGATCAACAATTTTAGTAAGTATCACTTGCAAAGAAATAATTAAACCAACACAAATTTAATCAACATAAACTATAATATTGATATACGGTGCATAATTGTCTTATCAAATCATTTGATGTAAAATAATAGCAATCAAGTTAATCAACATGAATTATAAGATTGATATACAAAAAAATTAAGCATCTTGATGATATACAAATATAAAAAAAATCATATAGTATATCTTTAATAAAATAGAACTACAATTTTAGTAGCTATTACTTGCAAAAGAAACCATTATACTAACAAAAATTGTTTAACAATTAAATAAATTAACATGGACTATAAGATGTTGATATATACAGTGAAAAGTATCTCTCTTGCAAAAGAAACCATTAAATCAACACAAATTGTGTAACAGTCAAACAAATCAACATAAACTATAAGATTGATATACAGTGAAGAATATCTCACCTAATAATAAGATGTAAAATAAAAACCTGAAAAACAAAAAACTTCTGATTTCAAATTTTTTATATAAATTTTTATATATGGTCTCAAAAGATGAAGAAAACTAGATTATCAAATAAACTTCAAGGTTGTGAACCGTTTAGTCCGAACTCCTATAGGGCTGAGCCCTAGTCCTATAGGATTAGGATCAACCCGCCAGCCCATTTAATATTTATTTTAAATTAATTTTAATATAATTATATGATAATTTTAGTAATTTATTTTTATTTTTATACATGTTTTAAATGAAATTAGTTAAAAGATAATAATTAAATCAAATATAAATATAAATATTAAGTAAAAAAGATGTTGATTATTAAATATTGTCATCTCTTCAACATTGCTTATTCTTTTTAAATTTTGGTTAACGTGATTGAATTTAATTAAAATTGTTTTTATTATATTAATATATTTTTTATTTATTTTATATGTTAAATTTAAGTTACATTATATCATATCATAGATATTTTAAATTTTAATTTAATTTACTTTTGCTAATTTTTTTTTTTTATAGCCGTTTAACCGCAGACCGTTTAGGTCCGCGGACATGTGGAACTGAGTCTAATACATTAGGCCAACCCGTTTTAGATTTCTATTCCATAATAACAATGAAAAACGAAATCTAAAGAATGAATAAAGTGATACTACTATTATATAACAATTGAAAACATAGTGAGCGCAATTTCTCCCGCCAAAAAAACCCTACCACTGTCTTCCCGCTCTCCACTCTCCTGAAGGCTACAACAGCAACACCCCTGCTTCCTCCATCTCTCCGACTCCAAAGTCAAAGGAGCAGAGTACTGTTGCAACGCTGCAGTTGTATTTGTATCCCGTCCCACCCCCTTTCGCAGCCGTTTCCTTTATCCTCCATTAATTTCTGGTAATTTCCTTGTTTTGGGATTCTTCCATTTTCATTTTTTAGATGATTTTATGATTAATGGCTTTGTAATGTTATAATCGGTATTATATATGTCTAGATTATTGATCTTTAAGGCTAATTTTTGAATCTCAGTAATATGGATTTGAATTAGGTTTTCGCCCTTCACGAAAGGTTTTGGTCTCTATATACAGAAACCGTAGTTGGTGGACAGTGGCTTAATTTTCTATATATATTTGTTCTAGGAACTTTCGAGGGTGAATCTGCATATCTTTCTTTGTTTCGGTTTATTGGATTGACACGGATTTGAGAAATTGTTAATGGGTTTTGCTTTTCGAATTAGTTTTAAATAGAATGGAGGTTTGGATATTTTTAACCCTATTCCTGAACTGTAGATCACAAAGATGGAAGAGGAAATCAAGGCAGAGTTCACAAATAACGGTTTCACTTTTGACAACGAGGAGGATATCCTGCAAAAATGTGAGATATTATTTTCTCAATTTGTTTGTGAATTGAAAAATCTAGTGGAGGCATAACAATTTGCTTGTTTATTTGAATTGTTTGGTTTTTCAGGTCTAACATATTGCATACAGTACAAGCTCAGTGCTTCAGACCTTGTCTCCAGCTGGGAAGTATACCATCTCAACAGGTTTTTACTTACTTTATTTGGAGAAGAAAGGTTATATTTGTCTTTGTCATTGTTTTTGTTGGTTGCTTCATATTCCGCCTCCCATAAATAGGAGGGTTGAAGAGGTTATCAAATATCTCAACTTGTGTTATGTTCTTTCAAATTAGTTTTATTTCTGGCTGAGCCACAATTTTATAAAAAAAAAATTTAGCTTTTAAGTTGTGAAAGTTTGGTAATTAGTATCTAATAAGCACTTAAATAATAAGCAGCGACTGACATAATCTTTAAAATTGTACAAATTTGTTTATTCTTCATTATATTTATCAATTTTGCATTTTCAGTACTATATATATGTAATTTCTGACGCGGCCCTTGATTGAATTTTGTTCAAACTATTGAGCAATTATTTTTTACAATTAAATTGTCAAACTTAGAATCTCAGGAACAAATTCAAGGAATCTTTCTTTTATTTCTGTTAAGGAGGTAAAGAAATGTGATACGATATTGTCATATCAGCCGAGTCAGCTCTGGAATGGTGGAATGCAATATTTTCATTTTTTGTACCAAGATTTGTTTTATCTTATCATGCTTTCCAAATGTGTGATAGGTTCTTTGGACACAGAACATAATTTTTTTTCTTGTTATTTGTTTCTATGTGCGTACTCATTAGTGTTTCTGGTTGCAGGGGCCTAGATAACACAGTACAAAGCGCACATATGGGTGCATTTTTGGAGCAACTGCAAAGCGAACAATTGGATAAAGTCAGAGGAAAAGAGTCTGGACTGCATCTGTACTCTAATGATGTAGCCATGTGAGTCTCTTGTTTTTTATGATGCTCTTTCCCCGCCGTCTTTGATTTATGTGAACTTCTATGATGGGTGACATGCTAATTATTTGCTAGACTCAAATTTTCTAGTGTTTTCTGGACCTCTACTATATATTATTCTAGTAACTTAGTAAATACTCTGTAATTAGTTTTATGATGTATTAATATTCCTCAAGTGAAGACAGTAAATATTAATCCTTTTATTGCACCGTGGCCTTGGACAATGTATTAAAACAATCACTTTGGCGCTTGGACTGAAGAACTCTTTCCGTCCTTTCATGCAGAAACGTCAAATTAAAGCTTTTCGCTTATGTATTCTTGACTTTTTACTATGCTTCAGTCATGGGAATTACATTTGGCATTGTTTTCTTTTCTGCAATTTTAAACAGGATTCTGCAGGGCAATTATGAAGAAGCAGAAGGCATACTTGATACACCCCCTAAAAAACACACAAACACACATGAAAAGTCATCTGATTCAGTACAAAAAACAAATGGCAGCAAATTTTCCACTGAAAAACCTCTAGAATCAATAACACCTTTTGGAACTAGAAAGGATAAGTTTATTGTTCAATCCAAGCTTAATGAGCATAAAAGTATGCAGACCATCAAAGTTGAGGAGAATCATGAAAATTCTGAAGATGAAATCATCAAGAGAATCCAACCTAGCCAAGAATGTTCCTTGATAATTAACAAATCTCTGCTCGAGCCAGGTTGCAGATTCATGCATGATAGAATCGAAGACAAGGTATTATTGCCTTTTTTATTTCACTGCAGTAATTGTATTTTGTTTTTTGGAGTTAAAAGGAGATCTCGTTTTTTCTGCTGTGACTTAGGTTAATTTCCTAGAAAATCGAATAAAAAACCGAGCTGCTGCTTATGTCTCCTCAGGGCGGTATGAAGAACCAGTCGACCCTTCTGTTGCTTCCCAGGTAATTAAGCTTCTCGACGTTTGTTGGGGAGAGGAATACGAGGAATTGATTATAGGTCTAATTGCAGAAAAATTCACAACCTTTGCAAATTGCAATCTAATCTAAACTTCTTAATCTTGGTAAGCAGAATCTCAATTTTTTTTTGCAATGCGAACCAATGCTGCCTGGGAATGATGTGTCACCTTCCCGGTGATGAGTAATTAATTGTATTAACACGTTTAGATTTATTCGGATGGAAGCAAATAATCGTCATTTCCGAGCAGGAGCAAATGTGCCCATTGGTTCAAATTGCAGTTTTTTTTTTTTTTAAATTGAGATTTTGTTTACCAGGACTCAAAAGTTTAGTTTAGATTGCAATTTGTGAAAAGGTTGTGATTTTATCTGCAATTTAGCCTTGATTATGCATGCAAAGTTAATGGATTATGGAATAAAGGAAAGTTTGAACTTTGAGTTAGCGTGATAATCTTACAATTATCACTCATGTATGTTTCAATTTAACATCAACGTAGTTCTCTCTGTTTAATAAATAATGATATTTCAGAAAAGCATTTTTGCTGTTGGCATGATCTGTTGTGAGGAAGAAGGCCGCCTTAAGGAGAAGCCTGTTTTGCTGCAAAGCAGGTTGAAGATCTTCCGTTGCATATTATTTATTTTCTTCTCATTGTTAATGACCGAGATTGTATATCATTGATAGAATATGATATACATATATAATACTTGAAGAATATAAAATTTACATGAAAAGAGCATAGTTATTAAAGGCGCGCCCGAGGCGCCTAAGGCGCACGGCGCTCGGGGCGCTAGCCACCTCGCCTGCCATAGGTCCAGGCGGTTGGGATTTTCTGGGCGCTCGCCTGGGGGCTCCTTTCGCCGTCTTGACTCGGGCAAAGGCTCGCCTAAGGCGTGCCTTGCGTACATCTAGGGTTTGAAATAAAAATAAACATTTTTTATTTGTCAAATAACATCAGAATAATAAAAAATACTATCTCTTAAGTCTTAATATTTAAGTGAAACGCATCTAGGGTTTCAAGATTCACTTTTTATCAAGTATAATCGTGCGTTGAAGCATCGGTAATCGGTATGACTCACGTAATCACATTGATCCTATCTCTTTGAGGGATATAGATGAAAGCAATGAGTGGATGGTTGGTCTAATGGAAGATGAAGATGAGTTGGTTCACCAAGGTGAAAATTTGACTTGGGGTATTGCTACAGAAGCAATGGTTAGGTTTACTAAGAAATTATCAAGGTCTTATGTTGTTTTTTCCAGGGATGCAAGGCGCGCGCCTAAGGCGCTAGGCGCTGCTTCGCGCCTTGTGGCGCCTTGCGCCATTAATAACTATGGAAAAGAGAAACAAATAATTATGCATTTAAAATGGTGTATAAGATATTTGAGAACTTATAAGATGCTTCAACGTGATAGGTAATTTTCACACAAGATCTTTTAAGCTTCCTAAATAAGATGTTACAGAGTTTTGAAAGTGTTTATGGAAAAAAGAGAAGATTCTAACTCATTCTGAGAGTAATATCTATTTAGTGAAATTTCTTTAATTTATATTACTTCTATTTCAAAAGTATCATTATTAGCATTATCAAAGCGCCATGCCCTGTTACCCCCCCACTTCCCCCTTCACCCAGATATTTCAATTATCTATTTTATAATAAGATCTGATATCTTATAAGCTCAAAAAACATCAATAAGAAGTTACAAAGTGGAATAGCTTATAACATCTTCAAAATACACCTAGCCAAAAACCATTAACTTCTTCCTAGTTTATAGTGTCAAGTGTACGAATTCTTTAACAGGGGATACAATTTGACAATCTGTAGAGTCCAATATAATGTCTAGCTAATTGCCTTTTCTAGCTTGTGTGAAGACATTTTTTATAACTAGCTTGTCCTTCAAAATTTTGGACTGTTTTTAAGTTAGATCTTGCTTAAAAACACATGAAATATGTTCATAGCTAGGAATGTAAGATCTACATGCGCTTTTTCTTTTGAAATGCTTGTTTTCTTCAACATGCTTGATTTTATTTTGAAAGTTTGTTCCTGTTGAGATGTTTATATCTATTTCATGCCTTTATTGAATAATTTTGATAACCTCCATTTGTCTGAGAATTTCTTGATGCATTGCCAACTCATCAAATATAGTTTGAGGTGATCTTTTTATCCATAGAGTTAACTATCCAGGCCATAACCATGGATTTCTCTCTCTCTGCCTCCCTCCCCCACCCCCCTGTGGATTGGCGTGAGTAGTATCCCTTGACAATGTCTGCATTATATTGCCAGTTACTTTTTAACGGAACAAAAAGTTACATAATAACTTTCCTAATCACTAATTTACTGTTTTGACTAGGCTAATATCTATTTTTATAGCTAGGCTATCCATAGAGATCAAATAAATCTTAGCCAGAAGTTATCCTTTTCAACTGTTATACAGTCACAGTCAGGTAGCTTATTGGTCTCTTGTAATTTGCCAGTAATGTAAAGCATCATTGTAAGCCTTATTAGTTGATACCTGCCTCGCTATTTTTATTTTCATATTTTTCCTAAATCTCTATGTTAATATTGCTGAATGTTATACATTTTTACATGTTTTACAGTGTTGAGCATTCTGGTGGGCAGCGTGTTCGTCTTGACTTGCAAAAGTTAAAACAGTTTTCTATTTTCCCAGGCCAGGTTAGAGTAATCCTCTTCATAGGCAGCATGTTTCACTCTATTGATGTGTCTTGTGTAGGATTTTTTTAATCCTGTAACTTGGGGTTGTTCCAGGCAAAAAAATCCTTTTTTTACCACGTGTCCAACTTTATTCTTTTTTGACCTATTTCAGTCCTTTTTCTTCCCTTTTGAAAAATTTAGTCCGTTTTAAAAATAAAGAATTAAAAGTGGATACAGGTAGACTAAAATTAATAAATTAAAAAGAAAAAGGACCGCAATCGCTCTAGAGGATTAAAATTGGACAGAACAGCCCCAAGTTAAATGACAAAAATGATATTAACTCGAAGAAACACTGATATTGAGTACTAGGTGGTGGGTGTTGAAGGGCATAATCCCAGTGGACTCTGCCTAATTGCATCAAATATTATTGATTACGTCCCATTGTCTGTTGCTAATAGCGAGCAAAATCCTCCCAAAAGACGAGCTTTGGGTCACAACCTTCCCTCACAAGATACACGGCAGGTGTCTTTGGTATGTAATTTTTCGTGCTATGGAATGAGAGAGAATCAGTGTGTTTGTTCACTAGTCAAATGTATTTGTCTACCTTTGATTGCTTGATAATTCTGGCTAATTGTTATGTGCTGGTAAGTACTTTACGTGCTCTCATTTCTTACTTTTATGCTTTTTAGCATGCAATATTAATTGAATATGTTTATGGTTGACATAATTTGCTAGTTAAGTTTACAACCGGGGCTTTAAGGTGATGTTTGTTTTGGGTTTTAAGTGATTTTTAAAACCGAATTTTATAATCTAGATGATTTTGAAATCCTGATAAATAGAAATGTGTGTTTGTCTTGGGATTTTAAGTAGGGTGAGATTTAACATTATGTCAAATCAATGTGTAAGAGTGAATAGTGTATTATTATATTGTTGTTGGGTGTGATTGTAATGATTGGATGATGTGAATTATGATTTATAAATATTAATACGTAAGAAGAGATAATTGATTGTATTGGACAATATGGTAATATGTTTATAGGTGTTGTAGTGGTGGTTTTATAGAATCCGATTTCAAAATCCCAAAGTAGAACCAGATTCAGATTTAAAATCCGAAACCTGGTTTTTAAAACGTAAAACAAACACCACCTAAAGGATCTGTATGTATTTGGTAGTCCCCGTTCCCTAACAATGCACCAAGTGAAGTGCATTTGTTTGTCAAATATAATTGTATCAGATGACCATAATCCAGGTATGCTTAGGCTGAAACAAAAATATCTGAGTATCTTTAATAACAATTTTGGAAAGTATGCTGTAATAGAAGTTATACAAGATTTATGCAGCATTCCATACTTTGTTAATTAAGTATGAATTCTCTCGTTGTTTTGGATTTACACAGTTATTGCGCAAACATAAAGTCCCAAGTGCCTTTTCTTGGCTACTTTTTTATTGAACAGATTGTTGCAGCAGGCCCTTTTACTACAAGTGATAATTTGTTATTTGAGCCTCTAACTGATCTTTTGGCGTATGCACGTAGAAAGCAACCTCAGTTGCTTGTCTTGGTGAGAACCTCCCAACCTTTCATTAGTAACTTGCCTCTTATTTCAATGTTGGCAAAAAAAAAAAAAAGTCACGACCTTTTAACGTTTTTTCAATTACAATATATGTTTGTAAAATTTGCAATTCAACTCGACCATTCAAATTATTGCAATTATATCACATGACTATTCTGCGGCAAGTCCTGCTGACATGGCAGTGTATGAAATAAATAAAAAAAGATTGTGAAATTGAAACAATAACAAAAGGTTAATTTTCCGACTACTACATCAGCATAAGCTGTCAGAAAATGGTCATATGTAATTGCAAAATTTAAAAGAATAAGTCTCTTGTACACCAGTTGCACTGTGCAACTGGTGCACAACTAATACTGTTCAATGAAAATGACTAATACTGTTCAATGAAAATGACTAATACTGTTTGGTGAAAACAACAAATACTGTTAAAAATGCATTTGAGTTGCATGGTGTCTTTTGAATTGCAAATTAAAAAAAAACTCACAATGCTGTAATTAAAAAAACGTGTAAAGGGTGTTATGCAAATAATTAACCCTTTGATAAAAAACTGGTAAGGATGTAAAAAAAAAAACTTGTATCTCACTTCATATTTTGTGTGACAGCTAGGGCCATTTATTGATTCTGATCATCCAGAAATCAGGAAAGGAACAGCCAATCAGACCTTTGAAGAAATGTTTCGTCTTGAGATCCTTGGAAAGGTTATACAAGTCGAAATCTGTTGCATTGACCTTTTCAGCTTCTTAATTATACTTGTGTTTTTTATATTGATTTTTCATATAGCTTCAAGATTATGTGGAGTATATGGGTTCTGCGGCACAAGTGATTCTTATGCCATCTATCAGGGATGCTAATCATGACTTTGTTTTCCCTCAGGTGAGCAGCTACTTCATTTCTTCTCTATACTTCCAACTGCTGCCTCTTATTCATTTTGCAAACCTGCTCTAACCCTAAGATTTCGTTCTTTTGACAGCCTGCTTTTGACATTGATCCTACAGAATTTAGTAATCAGGTACAGAAGATGCTTTATGACCCTAGAAATATGTGTCCACATAAATTTTTATTTGCGCGTCTGACAAATTACTTTGTTTCAGATACACAGTGTGTCTAATCCAGGGATGTTCTCTGCTAATCAGGTTACAATCACAATTCTACAGTATTTACTCTTTCAGGGGTTGGCAACAGTGCTTATGCATCTCTCTTAAAAATATGATGATAATGAGACCTTTTTGCTACCAATCTCTCTCTTCCTGCTGGAAAATAAGTTACTTTTTCACAAAATGACATGTTAATTACTTATGGTACTAGCTCCGTTGAAGTAATGGGTCGTACAATCTGCTAAGATTAAAAATGCAACAGTACTCCAGGGGGCGCTTGGTTAAAATTTGTTCAATGAGAATGTGAATGAGAATGAGTTTAGGGCGATTTCTTCAATCCACTACCTCCCCTCTACAATCATTTCTCATCAAACATTCCCTTATTCTTCAACCAATAACCATTTGTTGTCCACTATATTCCAAAATTAGGGCTACATTGGGACAATACTTTCTCCAACATATCCTTTTCATTATTCAGGCGTAGAGGGAAAATAGATTTTCTTTACCATTCCCATTCCCATTGAAGAATTTAAATCAAGCGCCCCCTAAATTCACATTTCCAACTCTAACTCAAGACATAATGATAATCGGAGGGTGCAGGAGTTAAAAAGTTTTTTGGTCCCATACTTATCTAATGTCCAATTTTGATCCCATAAAAACTCACCTTTTCAATTTAGTCCCAATATTAAAAAATTTATCCAATTTTTGCCCAAAATTGCTGGAGTATTGAAAATTGTGTTGTTTTATGTCACATAAATGTCCAATTTTGGCTCAATAACTTGTCTATTATCCACACTTGGCCGCAAATTAAATCTTCACGTGACATTCGTGTGACATAAAATGATGTCGTTTTAAATTTTCTTGCGATTTTGGGGCCAAAATTGGACAAATTTACAAACATTAAAGAGGTGAACTTTTTTGGGACCAAAATTGAAGAGTAGACAAGTTATGGGACCAATTTTTTTTTTTTTTGACTCAAGGGCGTAGTAAACTCAGAAAACTGCAACTACAAATTATCGGGGACAAAGCATGCAGTTATTGTGTGTTCACAGGAAAGAGTGTTGGCTGTTTTGCAATGGAGGAGAGTGTTGATAAATTAGTGTTGATTGACAGGTGAAAGTTGGTTGCTGCACCGCGGATGTACTAAAGCATCTTAGTGCTGAGGAAATCTGTCGAAATCCACAAGATGGGTCGAAGCAGCAGCGCTTAACCAATCTAGCTAAGCATATCCTCAACCAACGCAGGTATGAATGGTGAATTAATGCTTTGGAATGTAATCCATCTTTATTTAAATATTGGTCATTCTTTCTTCATATCTTTTGCAGCTTCTATCCACTATATCCACCTGCAGAAGAGGTTCCATTGGATTTCTCCCTTGCTGACAAAGCAATACATTTTTCATCTATTCCGGATGTACTCATATTACCTTCGAACTTAGCACACTTTGTCAAGGTTAGCATATATTATATATAGCAACAAAGCTCTCTCTTTTGATGGCTGGCTAAATAGAACAGGAATAATGAAGCAGGATTAATTTGTGGAACAGGTGGTCTCACTTGGAGAAGGAAACGAGGGAGAAGAAGAGGTAAAGTGCATTTGTGTGAATCCAGTAAGACTTGCCCGAGGCGAAGGAGGGGGTTTCTTTGTTGAGATCAACTACAAAGAGAATCCGGATTCATCAATTGCTTCAGTCATCCGCATATGAATGACAAGTCTTATGTAAACCAGTTTCACCGTGCAAATGGTTTGCATTTTATGTGTATTTTAAGTAGTATTAGCTGTTTTATTATAAACATATTAGTTTGTTAGTATTAGTTTTATTAAAACGATTTAGTTTGTCAGCATTAGTTGTTGAATTCAAAAGTATTGTTCCCTTGCTATTTCACGTGTGCTATATATAGGCACTTGGGCTTCTCGAGTTCCATGAATAGTTATTGCGCTGTTATCTTGGGCCAAATAAGTGTTTGGTAGATATGTGTTTAAATCACTTGGGCCCAAGATATTTAAGAAGCCCGCACTTAAAATACTGTTTGTGTTAGTAAGACTAATCTGACCAAAAGACATGAGATATATTGTCTCGTGTGAACAGTAACACGGGCAAATAATGTATTGCCTAATTTACCCCTGGAGTATATAAAGGAAATCGACATTCTTTTCTTCATTTCTCCGAATTATTGAAGGCATTCAACACAATTCCTCTCATTTCCCCTCCTGAAGTCTCTCTGTATCCTCACTCGAAGACGAATCATCTTCTCCGATCTTATGGCTTCGGAAGACGACACCGGAGATGAACAACCTTAGCCAGATTTTTCTTTCGCTTTTCTAGTCATTTCAAAACTAGGGTTTAGTTAGATTTCCCCAGATACAGTGTTTATTGAAGCCAGATTGTAATTATTTGTGATTATGAGTGCGAAATTGCAACATGCAGTGAAGGATTCGAGTTTTTCTTAAGATTTTGTTTTTGGTCCTCTTTTATTGACAATTGAAATGAATTATTTTAGCGATACACACACATGAATAGTGCTTTGAAATGAGTTGGGGTTCTAATATATTTTTGGGGATCTTTTTTTGACAATTGATATTTATTATTTTAGTATTATGTTTTAGGGATTTTTCCGGAACAATTCTGGGGTTCTAATGTGATGATATACGAGGTGTCTTTTTTTTAATTCCGATCTTGATTTATTTTGACCCACACATGAATTATACGAGGTTCTAATATGATGTTGAACCTTTGATTGCTTTTTCAGAACCATTTGTGCCGTACATCCAAAGGCTAGTCCAATATCCTCTACCTTTAAAAACAGAGTTATAACATTGTTTTGGTACAAAGCGAAAGAGGATGAGCTCCTTAATGGAGTTTTATTCTTGTTGAAGAAGATCCGTGTGACAAATGCCAAGACGTATCTGAATTTCCTAAAGGAGGTTTCCAATTATCTATCCTTGAGACTTGATGACAAGGCTAATGTGAAGGTTATCTGTATGAAGATGCGGCATTTGACCGATTTATGGCGTCATTACTCAATGTTTCTGTTTAAGCGGTCCGGGTTGTCATACAACCCACACACAAATGAGACAAAATTTGTACCAAAATATTGGAGAAGTTTTGAAAAAGGTTTGTGTTTAAACTGAAGTTACGCGTGGATAACCAAAATATATTGCTATTTATATTGAGTATTTCTGATTTTGTTCATCAATTGCAGGAGTCCGAGCTTGATGTGTATTTCCGCACATATGGGTTTAACCATTATGAAAAGTGTTGTCATATTTTTGGCTGCTATAAGCTTGAACAATACGCATCTTACATCGACGAGGCCATATTTGCCACTATACCTGTTGGATATCTTATAAAGGGTCCAAATGCCTTCTGTTATCCCATTGTGAGTACAAATTTGTTACATACTGTATAATTATGTGTCTATACATGTTTGATTTTTGAATTAATAACCGAAATTGTGTGTTTACGTGTGCAAAGCATCGTGCTCGAACCCCGGTATTGAAAAAAAATGAAATGGTCCCCCTCTACAAGCACAGTGGTTGGTCTAATGATGATTTTGATGAAGTGTTTTTACACAATGGTTGGGTTCCATATGATGATTGAGAATTCATAGAACACTTTGTGGAGGTTTTCGACAAATTTAAAATCGATACCAAACTCTGTTTCATGCTAAGGGTGTCAGAAATCTCAATCTGATACAATAATCCCGACGATGACAATCTTACATATCTTGGGATCCTCGATAAGATTCGCTCCATAGCGTATGTCTATCAACTTTTCAAGCGCTTCGTATTCCATACTATTGGTGTGAAATACAATTTTCTGAGGCATCACGCGAAGGTTGACGACATCTACTGGAACCGTGAGGGAAAGGTAAATTCAATACATGAGTTATACAATGTTTCAATTATTTTTGTTTCATGTGACTTATAATTTTATTCTTCGTGTACCAGGAACCACTGTACATGTACATGTTTAGGACAGACGAGTTTCCTTTCTATCAACAATGCTATCATGTGTTTGAAGAGAGAGGAGTGCAAAAATATGTCAATGATGATCTGCCACACCTTGATTCCTCAATTCCAAAAGGTCTTAAAATCACGGATGAAGAGGACATCTTCAAAAGTTTCTATCAAGTTGTTTAATGTAATTCATGTTTCACCTTTATGATATGTTGGAGTTTTAACTTAACTTTTGGGCCTATAAATATAACTCTGGTTAGTTTTTGAACTTGGGGGTAATTGATTTGGTTGTTTTGTTGGATGGAAGGTACAACTGTGGGAAGTAGTTGATGACGGTTGAAATGTGTTTTGTTTTTGTGCCTTGAAATGGCATGTTATGAACTGATGACCCTTTGGTTTGTATGTATCTATGTTATATAACATTCTACTGATCATGTTTAAGTTTGAAATAGTTTTGTTTTGTATGTTCTTCAATATAAATGTTGGTTTGTTTTGAGCCTTGAATTATTCTGCATATACGAATTTCAACATTATGCCTATATTTTGTTCATCAATTACCCATTATTGTTGTTAACATATTACAATATTATATCAAGTTTGTCATAATTCATGGCCCCCATAAAAAAACTAGATTGTCCTAAAGAATTCTAAAGGTAATCCGAATAGGCATTGAAACCATAACAATTGTGTATGATGAATATTAATTTGTAAATGGTTGTACCTCGTATCATTTATGAGACTGTCTACTTGAGCTGATTGTATTTGTTTATATCTAACAAATCTAATCATACAATCACATAGTATAAATTGTAATTGTGGTGTAAGAATTTTACATCTTTGGACGAAATCAATGTAATCCGAATTGAGTACAACTTGTATTAGCTTGCAATTACATACATATATATATATATATATATATATATATATATATCTCTTTTGCAAAGTCCGATAGTCTAATTGCGATTTGAATCGATGCAGTTTGTTTGTGAACGTCCAAGCTGAATAGTAGAACCCTTATTACTTAAAATAAAATTTACATTTTGCTAATGTATCTAGAAATAATTTTCAATGCACAATTTGCTCAATTGTTAACTTATGCGATGGATTATATATATATAGCAAGTTATAATATATGTATGTATCACATTGTAATGGTATAACGTATTTTAAAAAGATGGATGTAGTCAGAAACAATAATGAGGTTGTCTACTTGCTGCTCGAAGAGATTATGCTCCACACAATTACTGTCATTGCCATTATTATCGAGATTATGAGAATGGATAGACGTATGAATGTAAGAAGGGCAAGAAGAAGGTATACCATAATAGGTCGTATACCTGGACAAATTTGGAAGTTAAGACGATTAATTGGTAAATATGACACTGATTGCTTTGATAATCTACAAATGGATCGTAACACGTTCGGTAGGCTTTGTATACTACTACGTAATGTTGGTGGATTGGTTGATGACAAGTATGTTAGTATAGAAGAACATATGGCAATGTTCCTGAGTGTCTTAGCACATCACAAGAAAAATCGAGTTGTTAGATTCGACTTTATTCGTTCTGGTCAGACCGTGTCATATTACGTCCACCAAGTATTGTGTGCCGTTCTACAACTACATTAAATATTACTTGCCAAACCAGTTCCAGTTCCTGATGACAACAACAATCCACGTTGGAAGTGGTTTAAGGTAATTACAAGTCACACTATTAATACGTTTCCATTTATGCAGTGTTACATACATTGTTGTGTGTGATACATTTATTGTTTCATTTTGTTATATACACAGGGTTGTCTTGGAGCACTCGACGGCACATATGTGAGCGTACACGTTCCGATTGCAGATAGAGGGCGATATAGAACACGTAGGAACACAATATCCACAAACGTCCTAGCTTGTTGTGATCAGGAAATGCAATTTTCATACGTTCTGGTAGGTTGGGAGGGATCGACATCTAATGATAGAGTGTTAAGGGATGCTGTCAATAGAGTTAATGGACTCAAAGTTCCCACTGGTATGTAATTACCATAATACTAGTTTGATCGCTAAAAGCATAATTATGTGTTATTCTAATGAATTCTAATTGCTATTAGGTACATATTATTTATGCGATAATGGGTATGCAAATAGTGACGGATTTCTATCGCCATATAGGTGTACATTATCATTTGAATGAATGGGAACTACTCAATCAATGCCCGCTAACCACCAAGAACACTTCAACATGCGTCATACATGTGCACGTAACATCATCGAACGTGCATTTGGTGTTTTGAAAAAGAGATGGTGTATCTTTAGTAGTACCACTTTTTATCCAATTAAGACCCAAGTAAGATTGATTATGGCTTGTTTCCTACTACACAATTTTATTCGGAATGAAATGGAAGTAGATCCTATAAATGCTCTCTTAGACGAAGAGGAGGTGGAGATCGAGAACAACGATGGCAACGAAGATTATGTTGAAACCATTAAAGCAACAAATGAATGGTCGGCCTATAGAGACCAAATTTCACATGAAATGTGGACAAAATATAATGGTTCTTAGGAATACATGTTCTCAAATATTATGGAAAAAACAAATGTTGTGTATCATTTGTAGGTTATGCTTTATGTTTCTATTGCTATATTGTAGAAACAATTATTCTAACTAATCATATGTTATTCCAGGATTCTATGTTGTATGTTACTCCATTATTTGACTTACTAAGTTAATCTATTATGAGTATGGCCATTTTCTGCACGCTATTATTGTCATAATGCATATGTTATTATAACACATGTGCTTATGAAGTCAGAATGACATGATTCATTAATTAGCATCAATATGTGGCAATTACATTTTTCTATCATACAAATTGTGTATATTACTATGGTCTTTTATTACTTTTGTTTGAGATTGTAGTTGTTAGATGGACAACATAGAGGATGGAGCAAAACGTGGTAGAGGTGCGGCTAAAAAAACTAACAACACACGGAGGATTTGGACAAATAATGAAGAAAAAGTATTGATAGTTGCACTTAAGGAGTTGGTTAGTAATGGATGGAAAAGTGATAATGGATTTCGTACGGGTTACTTGTTGAAATTGGAGGATGCTATGCGCAAGGTCTATCCAAATACTAACTTGAAAGCCGAACCAAACATTATGTCAAAGATGACAACCTGGAAAAAGGCATATGGTGCCATTATTTCTGTTCAACGTGATACTACCGGGGTTGGGTTCAATACAACCACAAGCATGTTGGAAGTTACTGACGAACAATGGGAATTGGTTGTCAAAGTACATTGTATAAGTCTTAGCGTGCATTTTTCATTTGTAGCTAATTGTATTTTTACATATGTAGTGTACTTGATGATTATAATTTGTTTGATGTTCAAAAATAACAGAGAGATCCAAACATGAAAGGAATGCGGTTCAAAGAATGGCCTTTGTTTCCGGATTGGGTTGAGGTGTTTGGTAAGGACCGTGCAACGGGAGATATAGCAGAAGATGTCATGGACGGAGCAAGTACAATGAAGAAGCAGAGGGATGAAAACAAAGCAAACCCAAACACCCAAAAGGAATCCGAGTTCGGCGATGATAACTACTTCAACCTGGGTGATCCAGATTTTGAACGTCGAACGTTCTATGGTTTGAATGAAAAATGCACTGAGGATAACACTGCTAATAAAGATACCAATCCTAAAACATCGACTAAGTCACGTAGGAAAAAAAAAAGAAGGTTGATGTGGTTGACAACACAATGGTTAATCTCCTCCAAGATTTGTGTCGTTCCACTGGAGATCGTCTATCGACAATTGCAAAAAGGATTGGATACGACCACGAATTATGTGGAAAACGTGAGAAAGTCTTCGGTTTGCTTGGACACTACTGTTCAAAAGATCGACGTTTCGAAAATTATTGGGGGCAATGTTGCTAAGCTAGACATATTCATGGGTATGACCGAAGATGAACGGGTTGTGTACGCAATGCATTTGCTATCACATGGGAATGGTTAGACCAAGCATACTGTGTTGGTCGTTTTTGTTGTTTTGCTTTTGAAAATACATTATGCTACTTGTCCCCAATATTTTGATATGGATTGTGAAGATTATAATCTGTGGAATGTGATGGGTTTTGTAAGGATATTCCTATTTCTTTTTGGTATGCATTATGTAATGACTTTATTAACCATCTTTCCAAAGTCAGTGACAAGTATGAAAGGTTTAATCATTTTATCTAGTTGGTTGTAATGGTGCCGCACATAATCTATAGTAGTGAGATAACTATATGTTTGTTCCAGTACATATAATATGGTAAAGAACATACAATATATGTAAACAGATTTTATGAGCTTCAAATATAACCAACATGCAAACGGATAAGGAAGCCAAACAAACACACTAATTTCCATTAGGTAGTACACAACACAATCATTGGAAATTAGAAACCAATTACAGAAAATAGTAAACGATAATTGAATGGGGAATAATAAACCAACAACATACTTAACAACCAACTAAAAATTACTTCAAACCAACCAAATGGCATACTGCAGCAGAAAAAACCACCCATTTTTCAAAGACCCCATGTCAGAGAAACCCACACTCGATGATTACTTCCAGGGGGAAACGTTATTCCACGATGGCGGATAATGACCCCTTGGAGGGGTACGACCACCGGTTTGATCACTTCGATAGCTCAAGTCCGAATGCCATGATGGAGAAGTCTCGGAGTCGGAGTCGAGGTCCTGAAAGTTTGAAAGATCATTCCAAAACTGACCTCCGGAACTCTGTTGACCATCAACTTCTTCATCAACCAACGAGAACTTCTTCTTGGGCTCCCTTGGTGCACGAACGATGTTCGAGCTATCAGATGACACAATCACAATCTCCTCATCCTCACCAAATCGAACAAGCTTTGAAGTTGCATCGGGTGGGGGACCAAACAAACCTTTTAGTTGATTCCAACGTGGATCACCAAAAGAGTCATATGCTTTGGAAAAATCCTCAACCTAAACATATAACAAGCATATATTTATTAGTGGGAAAATTATGATTGCCATAATACATTGGTCATGCTCACTAAGATGAATATTAAGATGAACAAATACAATAATATTTTACAGCAAGAATCGACGGCCACAAGTTCGGATTTGCATGAATGCGGTTATTTGCCTCATTGTAATGAACACCCGGAAGTCGAATCAACCAACTAAAAACACGATGATGTTTCTTGAGCTTTCACACTTGTCTTGCACAAAAGTTGAAGTCGAACGATTTCTTTTGCATCTTGTTCACAATGTATTGTCCAGTACTTATAGAATCGACATTATCACCGTTTGGAACGAAGTTTCCCATTTGAGCTTGATCAAAGAGGACCTCTGTGAAGAGTGCATCAACATTAGCATCCCATTTTAATGAGTACAAAAAGTCCTCTTGTCGAAGGTGTATATGAGTTATACTCATGTTTGTGTTTATCAATATTATGGTACAACAAAGTATGAGTTGTGGTGCTTTCATTTTATAGTGGTAAACCATGCATATGGATACTAGTTGTAAGTATTGGTTCGAACAGGTGGCAATATTCCAACTTGTGGCTATTTTTCTAAAGTTTCATGATGTTGATGTAGAAAATCTACACAAAGTTGTGAAATCCCAATGCATGAATGGATAAGAGAATATATTCTCCTGCAAAGTAACAGTTGCTTGCCAAATTGGGTGCATTTGATATGTCATATTATATTAGATGCTTCCATTATTTTGAGTTGTCATTCATATTGTAGTCTTGGTATTCAAGTGGGTTGCATAGTCCAAAATTTGTCTGACTATACAGTAAATAATCTAATACATATTCTACTATTTAAAAGCATGCATGTTTCACCAACTTGCTAATTATTTTTATCTTATCTCATACTCCCTCCGTCCCAATCTTTCAGTGAGTTTGACTGTTCATAAGGATTTATTGGAACAATGATAAAGTGGTGGAGGTAGAAAGAGTTGTATATTTGTATTTTATGTGATAAAGTGATGTGATAAAGTGATCAAGTGTATTTCCATTTTAGAAAATATGCCTTAAAGATTGGGACAAAAAAAAAATGGCAACGCTCCCTTAAAGATTGGGACGAAGAGAGTATTAGGTACAATGAATAAGTAGGGCTCTGCATATTATTATTTACAAATATGCTAACACATAATACAACACCATAACAAGCTGCATAGTTGAAAGAATTACAAAAGGAAACTAAGTTTGTATTAAGCAAACAGATAATTCAACCTGATAATATACATCAACAAAATAGGTTCCCATATATACATCAACAAATTGCACATCCAAATATTACAATCAAAATGGGACATACTGTCATCAACAATTCACTAAGATAGCACTATGCCAACAATTGAAACTATGATATCATGTCAATAGGGGTCTACGAAATACAAACTTCACTTATCAATAATGCTTCCCCGTTACAAACCCGATCATAACTAGACAAAATGATGTGAAAATTAAAATCATATTTAAAATAACCAAAAAACACAACGTGTTTGTCAACGAGCCCATACCCACACCCTTTGCACTGTTGTTCATGGATCGTCCATTGTGTTCTGATCGTGTAGGGACCTTCCTATGAACTTTCGAGCATTCCACCCCACCATCAATGGTGTTTGAGGTACCGGTAAAGTTGTTGTTTTGACGATGAAAGTCATCACACCAAATGAAACTCTTCGAATGCTTTCCGTCAACGGGATATTTATAAAAATAACGTCCGGGGTTATTAGACTTTTCACTGGCGCAAAGCAATATCATGATGCCCTTACCACACGAACAAGAAGGAGGGGCAATATTTTGTCCTTCATAAGACATCCTATAATAACAAATAAAAGAAAACAACTTATTTAGTTTAGGAAAATTAAAAACACAATCATAGTTGTAAGAATGTTGCAATTAAAAACATATCCAGTTGTTAGAATGATGGAATTATAAGAAAACTTGAACTATCTATCAAAGACACTTCCTACAATAAGTTGGCTGACTTAGATCAACGTGGGATTGATTGAATACAACCAATTTCATCCGATGGACACTCATAATCATTGTCCTAATAGTGCAAAAAATATCTCAAACACACTTCATATTACAAAATTTGTTGGAGAACAACCAAATACAAACAATTTCACCCAAATATTTACATAATCATTGTTCTAAGTTAGGGATTATCAACCAATACTGAAATGGCATAATATTTCGGAAAAAATGAACAGGTTTAATCTTATGTAGTATTGAAATAGGCAAAAGTGCATAATTAGTAAGCTTCAATACTATGAATGCAAATGCACGATGTATCTCTTGTTCACCCGAACCCTAACTTCAATATTCACAAATCATATGTATTGAAATTAAAACCAAATATTTGAACAAATACAAACATATAGAAAACCAAAATATGAGGGATTAATGGACTATACCTATTGATGAACGAAATGAAAATGGGCGTGGTTTCAATCGTTTGCCGAGCAGAGTCCATCACACATATGGATTGAAAATGCAACAAATTAGAACAATACAAATGCAAAGTATAACTAAACAGGAGGGATTAACGACGTTTACCTAAACGATGGTGAAAGTGCTGTGTGAATCGTCGAACAAGAAGCAATCGCGAAGAAGGTGGGGGACGAAAACACTGATCTACTGATTGTATTTGATGTGCTAGGAGCGTGTTTTGTCTTTGGGTAAGGTTGTAATAACTTAAATATGAAAGGGGTAATAATGTAATTTTACATACCAATAATTGATAATCGGGCTTCTTAATCTGGTGATATTTTTTACTACCAAAGACCAGTATGCAACTCTCGGGCTGGCCTAATCTGGGCTTTTTAAATAAACGGGCCAATCGCATAGTTTGTTAACAGGGGCTATCAAACGGCCCCTCAAGGAATTGCTAATGGTCCATGACTAAAAAGGCGCTGATGGTCTGAAATGAATTGCTAATGGCCAAAATTATATGGGTCCATCTTGACTCAGTTTCGTTTCGATTGACTTCAAGAAATATTTGGGTAATGTTCGTTTCGTGATTATCCCGACGGACTTTGGACTTTACAATCTCAAACCTCATTTGTTTTGAGACTTGAAGGATTTTGAAATTCTATTATTCCCACTCTACCTTATAACCTAGTACCACATTATTTTTTATTCTGTCAATACACTTACATCATCTACTTTTTTATTCTTTCAATACACTCAAAATAATATAATAATATCACATTAATCATCTTTTCCACCATCCTACCCTATTAAATTTCATAACAAACATACATTTTAGTTATTTCATAAGATTTTGAAATCCTAGGACTTCAAAGTTTCGATTTCCCGCGCCCACTATAAGCCCAAAACGAACATACCCTTTGAGACGTGTTTTGCCAATTTCTAACAAAATATTATTTTCATTTCAAGTGCAATTAGTCATGATGTGGACTGATTTCAGACCACATTAACAAATAAATATAAAAGAACAAATTAATCATACTCAAATATAATCTTCCAATATCCATCGAGAGAAAAGCAAAATTTCTCAACTCACGTGCGAATCACATGCAGAAAATCGGGCTGAGAGGGTTTAGGGTCCCAGTGACGGCCCTCTGATGTTCAAATCAGTCGAGTATATGAGAGAAAAATATTTCAATCAATAGAGTATTGCAAAAGATCAATCATACCTCAGATCAATGAGAATGAGGCTATTTATACACTTTCATATTGTGGGCAAAAGAGTCTTTTTACTTACTACGATTGGCTGAATATTTATGGTCACTGATTAGAGGTGAAATTGAGTGAGTTACGAGCGAGTTTTAGCCATGTTTTGAGTGTTTTTAGTGATATTCTTGTGGTGATTGAGCATAATCTGTATAAAATCACTAATTTGCTTATTTGGTTTGTATAAGAGGAAAGAGGACTGAAAATGGAGTTCGTGAGACTTCGCGGTGCATGAATCGGACTCCCGGTTGAAAAGATATGAAAGAAATACTGAAAAGTATTAGTTGGAGTGAAGAAAGGTGATAGAAGGATGAGGTCGAGCACCTAGAGCTCGACCAATGCGGTCGAGTGGGCACAAGTGTATGGAGCAATCGGCGCTCGACTAGGTGTGGTCGAGCGAAACCGCTCGACCAAGGATGGTGCTCGAGCGCAAGGGAATCCAGCGATGTAGAAGCGCTCGACCAAACTAAGTGGTCGAGCGATACTGCTCGACCAAGTGCTATGATCGAGCGGTCTGAGAGTGGGATATATAAGGCAGATGGGAAAAATAAGAGGAGGACATTTTTTCCAGGGGAAGAGGACGAAAATTAGATAGAGGAAAGGAGAAAAAAAATACCTAGGGTTCAGGGAAGAAGGAGAGAAATTCATCCACGAGTAACACAATTCGATTAAAAAATTTACTGGTTTAACATTCTAGTTTTCCTGATTTTGTTTTGTTTAATTTCTCAGTTTTTACTTTTGAAGAACAATTTAGGGTTTATTTAAATTTCCTATCCAATACTTTTTGTGCTACTTGAATTCAATTGATTATCCATTGTTGATTTGGATTATGCATTCTTTCTTAATGAGTTCTATGATTTCGTTGGTTATTTGTGATTTGATGATCAAGATGTTAGGCTAAACTTTTGATTGCTTTGGATAGGATGATCGCGTAGAAATAGTGAATTGGTTAGGCGATTAGGATGATTCGAGGTGTAAATTGAATAATCTTCTTAAATTGCTAAGTGGAATAACCAATCCAATAAAAAACCATTGAATTGAGTACCAAAGTTGTTAAAGAGAGGACGACCGAATCACTTTTTTCCAACGAATAGGCTTGAGGAGAGGGTTTGTGACGGGGTTGGTAAAATACCGGTTCATTTAGGGAGGACGGCCGAATCGCCCAACTTGAATAAAGGCTTTAGCAGTTAAGCACAATCTTAATAACTTGGTTATTTGGTGAGTGAGGTAAAGAGGGTATTAGTTGAGTAGTCGGGAATAAAAACCGAGCTTTTGCTGTATCTTATTTAGTGCGGGATTAGGGAAGTTGATTGCCTAGTTTCAGTACACTTAGGGTTATTCTTTTGTACACCAAGATAGTCTTTGTCGCCAAACCAATTCCAATAGTATACGTAGGGATTCCTATCCAAAGCAATATTCTCCAATATTTGCACTTCATCTGAAGTTAGAGTAATCTTTGTCATTTGCTGATTTTCTGTTAATTCAATAGTAGTGAAATAGAACTATCAAATTGCACCCATATTAGTTACAAAGCATAGATTTCCAGGGATTTACACGCATACGAAACTTCCTTTGGGTTCGATACTACTTGGTCTAAATACTTACCCTTTCTACAGTGATCCCATACTCTTGTGGGGTAACTGCTAGTTAAGAATATAACATTTTACGATAAAGTCAATGGCGTCGTTGCCGGGGATGTGACGTATGAGCTTTGTGTAAAACTTGGAAATATATTAGTAGCTAGTAGTGGGTGTTTTCTTTTCTGTTTTTACTATATTTTTGTGTTAGTTACATTTGATTTCTTTGCTTGAGTTTTCAGGTTTATGAGAACACGCTCAAAAGGAGAAACGAGCGTTGATCGAACTGAACTAGACCCTGAAGCTATAGCAAGAAGGAATCGAGCTTTTCAGAGGAGAATGGCTGCGGTAGGGAATGACGGGTTGAATGTGGATGGAAATTGAGGGAACTGAGAGAATCAGTTGCAACCAGAAGGGATTAATAACCCGAACCCACAGCAAAACCAACCATACCCCCAAAACCAACCGCAGTATCCCAACCAACCAAACCAGCAAAACCAATTCCCTAACCAAAATCAAAACTTCCAAAATCTTAATCATCCATACAACAACCAACCTTACCAAAATCCACCTTACCAAAACCACCAACCAAACCCAAACTATAACCCACACTACAACCCTCTCTACCAAAACCAACAAAACCACCCAAGGGGAGGGAATCCTGATATGGCTATCCGAGGGATGTTTGAGGCTCAACCTCAAAGACACTATGATGGAGTGGCTTTGCCAAGGGTGGAAACTAACAACTTCTCTATTTCACCGGGGATCCTTAAGATGCTCCTTGATTCTCAGTTCAGAGGAGAGGTCGGGAGAGACAATCAAAACACTCATCTCTGGAACTTTTTGATGATTGCTTCGACATTTGATTACAATGGGATGTCGGAGGATGCAAAGAAGCTCAGGTTGTTTCCGTTCTCACTGACCGGGATAGCTAAGGATTGGTTTGATAACACAATTCCCCGAGGAAGTATCACCACTTGGGCTCAAATGGAGCGAGCATTTTTGGAGCGTTTTTATCCTCCATCCAGAACAATGAAGGCAAGAACTGAGATATCTACATTCCGTTAAAAACCTAATGAGGGTCTCAGTCAAGCATGGGAACGATACTGTAACTTGTTGATTGAGTATCCGCAGCATGGGTTCAGTGAGCAAGATACAGTGGCCTACTTTTACTGTAGAATCCATTACAATGAGCAAAAGCACCTCGATGCTTGTGCAGGTGGTGGTTTTCTGAATAAGAGTGCCCGGGAGTGCAGAGAAATTGTAGAAGGAGTTAAAAATGTTGGGGACTGGAATGCTGATCAATCACATCAGAGTGTGAATCAGATGGAAGACAACATTGGAACTCAGAAGCTATTGATGGCTATGATGGAGAAAACCAGTAATATTTAGGTTAGCCAATAGTTTGGGGGAGGAAGCAACGAGGCGAATGAGTTTATGAACCAGTCGGTATTTCAGCAGGAAGAGGACAACTATATGGGGAGGCCGAATTACAACCAGCAGGGGTACCAACAGGGAAATTATCAGCAAGGGTGACCTACCTCTGGTCAACCTTTAAGCCTCAGGGTCCATCACCTTCACAGAACCAATGGCAAAACAATTCAAACTATCAAGGGGGTTCTACATCCTATCCGAATCAGTGGAGAAAGAACGAGAATTTTTCCTATGGAAATCCAAAGGCTGGAATCACTGTTCCACCAGGTGTTGATCCGGGTTCAAAGCCTCCTGGTGGAGAAGGTGGAACATCAGTTGTTGAGATGTTGCAACTTCTTGTACAACAAGGTAAGGAGGTGAAAAAGAGATTATCTTCTCTTGAATTTGATCAGAAAGAGGCGAATAAGAAGAACGAGAGGAGAGAGCAAGATTTCCAGAGGATTCAGCAAGGAAACAACAGGTGATTTAATACGCTTGAATATCAGATGGGACAGATAGAGAAGTCAATAGGTAGAGAGACGGGAAAATTCCCATCTATGCCCGAGGTGAATCCGAAGGAACATTGCAAAGCTATTGAGCTTAGAAGTGGGAGGAAGTATGATGGACCTCCATTACCGACTGAGGTAGAGGAAAATCATAGGCAAGTTGAGGAAGATAGTGAGGGAAAAGAGGTGGAAGATGATGAACCAGTGGAAGAGGTAGACAGTGGAAAGCTAGAAAAAGGGAAAGAAAAAGGGGAAGAATGATGTGTTGATGAAGAAAGGGTACCAAAGTGGAAGACTTCGAGAGAAAAAAGGCTCAAGGTGAAAGAAACTGAACGGGATGAATGGGGGGGTGCCTAAATCTGTGGTTCCTGTTCCTTATCCTCAAAAGTTTATGAAGAAGAAGTTAGACGAGAAGTTTGCTAAGTTTTTGGAGGTATTCAAGAAAATGCACATAAACATACATTTTTATGATGCATTGGAGCAGATGCCGAATTATGCAAAGTTCTTGAAAGATCTAATTGCTAAAAGGAGGAGAGTTGATGAACCTGAGCTCGTTCAGTTGAACCACGAAGTGAGTGCAATGGTGCACAAGGCACTTCCTCCAAAGTTGAAAGATCCGGGCAGCTTCACTATTCTTTGTGACATTGGGAATGGAATCAAGAAGGGAGCTTTGTGTGATTTGGGGGCTAGTATCAACCTTATGCCCTTATCATTATTCAAGAAGCTGAACTGTGGAGAACTGGAACCGACTATGATGACTCTTCAACTAGCCGATAGGTCTATCACTCGACCTCAAGGCGTAGTGGAAGATGTTCTCGTGAAAGTGGATGGTCATGTCTTTCCAGCTGACTTTGTAGTCCTTGAAATGGAAGAGGATGAGCATGTGCCCTTAATCTTGGGAAGACCTTTCTTGGCTACTACTGGGATGGTCTTAGATGTGGCAAATGGAAAAATCACGGTGAAGGTGGATGATCAAGAGATAAAAATTGCTCTTTATGAGGCAATGAAATATCCGATGGGGGATGAGAGTTGTCATTTTGTTGATATGATCGATCTTTGCGCTGATGACACACTCAATAGTGAAGAATTGAAGCAGAGGGAGGTGACGCAAGTGGGGGAAGAAAACAAATTGCACTTGGAGGAGAAGCCTTTTGAGGCGATGTTCGACAAAGCCCCACCATTGGAAGCTAAAAAGGAATTGAAGCCATTACCGGACCACCTTATGTACGCATACTTGGAAGATAATGAAAGGTAGCCTGTTATTGTTTCTTCTTATTTATCTCATGATCAATTAGATAGACTCCTCAAAGTGTTACGTAAGCACAAATCGGGTATCGGTTGGTCCTATGAGGACAAAGGAGGTAACATGGTTTTCGCTTCATGAAAGTAAGTAAGTTCGGTCCGACAATAGGACCTTAAAAATAGCGCTGAATGGGAGGCAACCCATTTATTTTTGGTGTAATTTCAGTTGTTTTGTGTTTTATCGTGGTGTTTTGATCTCGGGTATTTGAGGATGTTGAGTGCAGGTACATTTTTAAACCCCAGGTGGTAAAAGGAGAGGATCACCCGATGTATCGCCCTCCACCACCTCCAGAGCAATGACAGTAGATGGGGAACTCCCCAATTTCTAACTCTTGCCTTTTCCTTTTCTCTTTCATTTATTCTATTTGGGCATATACTTAAACTGGCTATCTCTTGGCACTTATGAAAACGGTGTGTGAATTTGCTTGATTTCATTGTTGATTGATGTCCTCCTTGCTTATATGTTGGTTTACTTTGAGTGTGAATGCTGAGTTGAGTAATTGTTGAATGGTTGAGTGCTTGAGAATGTGTGTAGTTGTGAGTAAGGTGGGTTTGAAAGGGAAGTCGTGCACTTGCAATTTTTCTTTTTGAATATTTGTGTGGCATGAGGCATAAGTTGCTAGGTCTAGGAATGGATGTGAATAACCGTGAGATTTGAGCCTTTAAAGAGATTGAAATTCATCATATTCGTCTCATTCATTGTGTGTGAATCATCACCTTTGAGGTGCTAGAACTTGTGGATATTCTCTCTTCTTGATTGTGTCTTGTATTGCATGCCGGAAGTGATCATAGGCCATGTTTCGATTTGTAAGTCACTTTAGCCCAAATTTCCCAACTAATGACATTTTTCCCTTGCTAGCCCATTTGAGCCCGAGGCCTAATCGTTTGTTAGCAGATTTAAGCCATGTCCGTTTTAAAACTCTTTTGTCCAAAATTGAGTGGAGAATAGGAAAAGTTTTAAATAAGGGGGTGAAATTGGTTGATGTAAAGAATTGATGGGTTGAGTGTATTCATGAACAACTGAATGGGAAGCTTGTGGACGGATGGGAAAGAAATAAGAGTGAGTTGAGCAACGGAAAAGATACATTCTTGCTCGGAAAAAAAAAACAAAACAAAAAAAAGGGAAAGAAAAGAAAGGAAAGGTTGAAATGTTTTAGTTTGGGGGAGGGATAATTGAAAAGAAAAAAAAGATGCAAATAACATTGCATTTGATAACAACACTTTCATCCCTTAGATTGAAATAATTTGACTACGATTTTCTTATTCTCTGCTCATTGAGTCAGTTTCCCATATACTTATCCCACCTGTCCAAAGAGACTTCCGTTACAACCAAGTGAAAGTCCTTGTTGATCCGGTATGAATACATTGAATGTGATCGATGTTGAGAGTATTTACAAGCATATGGTCACTGATTTGTGTGATTGATTGTTTGAGTGTCCCTACTTATTGAAAAAAAAAAAATTGTGAGGGAGTGAAACACACCGTCTAGAGCACATCCATGTTTGATTTGGTGAGTTATGTTGATTGCCCATGAGTAGGAGAAAAGAGGATGAGTTTGTGTCGGGTGACCAATCATTGAAAGTTGAAAGCAATTGCATGCATGATTTGGTACCTCGATTTGTTTTGTCAATTTCACTCAATTTATAATTTCATTGCTTGGGGACAAGCAACATTGTAAGTTTGGGGGAGTTGATTAGAGGTGAAATTGAGTGAGTTACAAGCGAGTTTTAGCCATGTTTTGAGTATTTTTAGTGATATTCTTGTGGTGATTGAGCATAATCTGTATAAAATCACTAATTTTCTTCTTCGGTTTGTATAAGAGGAAAGAGGACTGAAAATGGAGCTTGTGAGACTTCGCGGTGCATGAATCGGACTCCCGGTTGAAAAGATATGAAAGAAATCTGAAAAGTATTAGTTGGAGTGAAGAAAGGTGATAGAAGGATGAGGTCGAGCACCTAGAGCTCGACCAATGCGGTCGAGTGGGCACAAGTGTATGGAGCAATCGACGCTCGACTAGGTGTGGTCGAGCGAAACTGCTCGACCAAGGATGGTGCTCGAGCGCAAGGGAATCCAGCGATGTAGAAGCGCTCGACCAAACTAAGTGGTCGAGCGATACTGCTCGACCAAGTGCTATGATCGAGCGATCTGAGAGTGGGATATATAAGGCATATGGGAAAAATAAGAGGAGGACATTTTTTTCAGGGGAAGAGGACGAAAATTAGATAGAGGAAATGAGAAAAAAAATACCTAGGGTTCAGGGAAGAAGGAGAGAAATTCATCCACGAGTAACACAATTCGATTAAAAAATTTACTGGTTTAACATTCTAGTTTTCCTGATTTTGTTTTGTTTAATTTCTCAGTTTTTACTTTTGAAGAACAATTTAGGGTTTATTTAAATTTCCTATCCAATACTCTTTGTGCTACTTGAATTAAATTGATTATCCATTGTTGATTTGGATTATGCATTCTTTCTTAATGAGTTCTATGATTTCGTTGGTTATTTGTGATTTGATGATCAAGATGTTAGGCTAAACTTTTGATTGCTTTGGATAGGATGATCGTGTAGAAATAGTGAATTGGTTAGGCTATTAGGATGATTCGAGGTGTAAATTGAATAATCTTCTTAAATTGCTAAGTGGAATAACCAATCCAATAAAAAACCATTGAATTGAGTACCAAAGTTGTTAAAGAGAGGACGAATAGAATCACTTTTTTTCCAAATCTAATAGGCTTGAGGAGAGGGTTTGTGACTCGGGTTGGTAAAATACCGGTTCATTTAGGGAGGACGGCCGAATCGCCCAACTTGAATAAAGGCTTTAGCAGTTAAGCACAATCTTAATAACTTAGTTATTTGGTGAGTGAGGTAAAGAGGGTATTAGTTGAGTAGTCGGAATAAAAACCGAGCTTTTGTCAGATCTTATTTAGTCTTGGGATTAGGGAAGTTGATTGCCTAGTTTCAAAGACACTTAGGGTTATTCTTTTGTACACCAAGATAGTCTTTGTCGCCAAACCAATTCCAATAGTATACGTAGGGATTCCTATCCAAAGCAATATTCTCCAATATTTGCACTTCATATGAAGTTAGAGTAATCTTTGTCATTTGCTGATTTTCTGTTAATTCAATAGTAGTGAAATAGAACTATCAAATTGCACCCATATTAGTTACAAAGCATAGATTTCGTGGATTTACACGATACTTAAACTTCCTTTGGGTTCGATACTACTTGGTCTAAATACTTACCCTTGCTACAGTGATTCCATACTCTTGTGGGGTAACTGCTAGTTAAGAATATAGCATTTTACGACAAAGTCAGTCACGTCATAGTGCGGTGCAGACGCGTTTTATAATGAACTTCTCTTATTCTTTTGGCTATAACGTAATAACTATTATTTCCTCCTCTATGTATGCTTTTATATAAACGTATCAGCTTTGACAATAACCTCAACTCCAATAATTTCAGAATTGTACTATAAAATATTCCTCTGAATAACTGGAAGGAAATATAAACCAGATTTGAGAAAATATCCTCCTCTGATAATATAAATCAGATTTGAAAATATTAATTATGTTCTATATAAAAAAAGGGGCAATTACTCTTATGTGTCATTTATAAATTATATTTACTCTAAAGTCCACTACTTTTTATTCCTTACTCTAAGGTGCTATAATTGGACCAAAATATCTAAATTACCCTTATGTATAAAATAATATGCAAATTTTAAATGTTACTGATTTTTTTATTTATTTGTCCTTTTATTAAAAAAAATCAAAAATAAAATATTAGCAAACAAATTTGCATATTTCAGATTTTCAATTTTATTAATTTTTTTAATTGTCTGTAATTTTATTTAATTTTTTTTTTTTAAGATTAGTCAAAAACATCTGCACACCCCAATTTTATTTTTTAATCATATGTTATTTTATTTAAAAATTCTGCACACCCCAAAACTTTGCACACCTATAAAAAATAAAATTTTGCACACCCGTAAAAAATTATGCACACTCGTAAAAAAATCTGCACACCCGAAAAAAAATTCTATTTTTTTAATTGTATATTCTTAACCATTTTGCACACCCGTAAAATAAAAATTTTGCACACCCCTAAAAAATTCGCACACCCATAAAAAGATCTGCACACCCTAATTTTTTTTTAAAATTAACTGTCTTTTTATATAATTAATTTTTTCAGTAATAAAATATTTGCCCAAAAAAAATTCTGCACACCCCAATTTCTTTTTAATCATATGTCCTTTATATTTAAAAATTCTGCACACCTCTAAAAAATAAAATCTGCACACACGTAAAAAATTTCTGCACACCCTTAGAAAATTTTCTGCACACCCGACATTATAACAGCCGGCCCCCCCAAAAACCAAAAAATTGTCATCTTAAATATGCTCAAACATTAAATACATCTACAACAAATTAATCAAATTTGTGCTAATAGAATCTGAAAAATCTACATCAATAAAAGATTAAATAACCAAATCTAAAAATTACATAAATATTAAAAAAATCAATATTCTGATTCCATCGAATAACTCCAATAAATAAACAAATATTCGGATCACAAGCGTACATAATTAACAATCTCATTTTTTGTGATTTTCTAATTTACTTCCATTATTTGCAAGCACCACTGCAGAAACAGAGTAAAAAACAGCCCTCACTGAGCATAAACCAGGTGGCTTAGCCCACCTGGCCACTGGGCTCCTCAATTGAGTGGGAGACCCAAGTTCGATTCTCTTTGGGAACGAATTGGAGTATGTGAGTTATAAGGTGGCTTGGTGGATTTGTGGAGTGTTTGGGTGCTTGGTGTACTAACTACTAACAATTAACTTTGTCCGATAAAAAAAAAAAAAAAGCCCTCACTCCTCATATAAAAAAAAATAATTAAAACCCATAACACAATCACCATAAAATAAAATAAAACTGATGAAGCAAACATTAAAATGTACTATGTACCATATTTTTTTAAATCAAACATAGTATATTCCTAAACCGCCATCGACGTCAAACCGCTGCCGCACTAGCAGCGGCGCCACCACCCTTCTCCATCTCATCGTCGCCGTCTTCGCCCATTCACAAAACATCTTTTGTTCACTACTCCAGTAATCCATATTTTTTTTGTGATTTTCTGGTAATATAAGAGATGAAGATTGATACGTATCAGAAGGAAAATGGGGGAAATTGTGGTAGAAGATGAGAGAGAGAAAGAGATTAAGAGAGACAAAGAAGAGAGAAGTTGAGAGACGTGAATATTCTGCTTGTCTTTCTTTTTCCCTGCTACAACTATTTAAACCTAAACAATACAAATAATATGCAAATGGACCAAAAATATAGGATACTAAAGCCCAAAAAAAATTAATTAATTAAATGACTAGAAGACATTGGCCCAAGCCCAATTGTGGTATTTCCCAGAAGTTGTGCTCATGACAATACTCCCCATACCATAATCCATCCACACACCATAATCCATCCCAATAACACAAAAGGCATAGCCATTAAGATGGCAAATCTGAACAGTGGTATCATTATTAAGGAAAATAATTTCCCTAAATCCCTTGGAAATTCCCTTGATCACAGATGTGTCAAACTTTGCAGGTCTACTCATGAACCTATTAGGAAGGTCAAGCATAAAGAATGAGTAGGATTTACTTGTGATTTTGAATAGTGCAGTACAGTAACTCCCGAAGTCGTGCTCAAACCTGATGCATTTGCAAACATGAATATCCTTTGCAACTGTTATAGGCTTCACAGCCCAATGAAAATACTCAACAAAGTTGCACTCCTCCACCATACCCCAACACGTCTTAAAATGCACCACTTCTTCAGGATTAACCAAGAAACAACTGCATTCATCTCCAATGTAAAATCTGTCAATATTCATTATAGAAGAACCAATATGAAGACCACACCCACCATAAACATGAATAAAAGTCACTTCAAAAGCGCCATCAGTAGATTTCCAACACAGAGCACTAATCTTTTTCTTCTCTAAACCATTTAGTGGTGCATCATCTACAATGTTGGTAATCCCACAGTTTAGAGAACACAACTTTGTAATTCAACTCCAGGACCTTATTGCCGTCAACAACGACATGTGCTTCAACCAAATCCCAAATAATAAGCAGTCCACTTTCACATGTAATCAATACCTTATGTCCAAAAGAACAAGGTTGAGGACAAAAGCCGACTATGGGTTGATGATTGGAGATAGAGACACCAGTTGCTTCAGCAAGAAATTCTAAAGATAGTTCATAATGCACTTGCAGAAATGTTTGAGCATCTTCTATAATTTGATAACCAAATTTCAGCCTCGGTCTTATAATTTGGCTCGCTTTATCAATGCCCTTTCCCAAAAATCCAAAAAACTTATAGTACTCGTATTTTTCAAGAAAAGCACTAACGATGAAAACACATTGAGATTTAGCTTCCATTGGATAGTTATGGCATCTATTGAAAAGTCTCAAGTTGCCGGGATCGAAAGGCTCAGTTGGAGGTGATTCGACCAAGTTCAAGTAGAAGAATTGTATACGAGAATTAAATTTCTTAGAGCTTCCCTTTATAAAAGCTTTCCCAACAATTCCACCAAACATCACACCCATATGAATCAAAACCAGCTTCACATTTGAAGAAGCATCCCATTCTCCCATAGTGTTTACTGTAGAAACGGTGACGTGTAATTTCATTAATACTTCAATCTTCACATTGAATTCTTTCGGTTTCCCAACAAAGACCAGAATTGCAGCCATAGAAAACCTTCTCACTTCCTCATGTCTGTTCCTGATGCCAATAGTTAAAATACCCACGATAACCGTTTCACCAAAAGCTACAAAAGTGAACTCTCCACCCGGATCATAACCTTCATATGTGAATTTTTGGTCATTAGGTTTTGGATTACAATGGCATTTCCCCTTAACCCACCAACCAAGCTCTATCATACTAAATTCACGTGAAAGAAATGAGCCTCTGTTATCCCCATTAGCACTCCAATTAATCAAACCCATCGCTACTGAAGACGCCTAGTTACTACAATTCCCTATTTCCTTCACACTCATGTAATTGAAAAACTCCTTTCCCACATCAGACATACGAATGATTCTATCAGAATTACTACTACAATTTTTCACATTATCACAACTATTATTTTCCACAATCCAAAATCTAGGATGAAACCCACCAAACATAGGAAATTCAATCTTGAGTAAAGGGTTTACGATCTGCATACCTTCAGCAGTCAAACCGTCCGAGTAAATTGAGCCATCTCAGAGCGTTTTTTGAACTCAATCGAGCTCTGAATCTACTGCGACATATGATTCCATCTCATAGGTCTTGATGCTCTCAAGTTGAGTATCTGAATCCTCGTGATAGCAGTCGGTGGCGTCGCTGCCGTGTTCGCCGCACACCAACTCCAAATATTTGGAACCAACTTCGTTTCCCAATTGACCATTAATATGAACACCCGCACCAGTGCCCTGCTTCTCCAAATTCTGGTGTAGATCTACAACTCCATTTCGTCGTTGATTATGTAGCAGCATATTCTCTAGAATTTTGGCAATCTGATCCAGCTGGTTGTTTACTTTCTCAAAATTTGCTTCTAATTTAGAATCGAATCTCTGTATCGCCAAATCGAGGCCGGACGGAGAATCGTTGGCTCTGATACCAATTGTAGTGATCCATTCACTACTCCAGTAATCCATATTTTTTGTGTGATTTTCTGGTAATATAAGAGATGAAGATTGATACGTATCAGAAGGAAAAGGGGGGTAATTGTGGTAGAAGATGAGAGAGAGAAAGAGATTAAGAGAGACAAAGAAGAGAGAAGTTGAGAGACGTGAATATTCTGCTTGTCTTTCTTTTTCCCTGCTACAACTATTTAAACCTAAACAATACAAATAATATGCAAATGGGCCAAAAATGTAGGATACTAAAGCCCAACAAAAATTAATTAATTAAATGACTAGAAGACAGTGGCCCAAGCCCAATTGTGGTATTTCCCAGAAGTTGTGCTCATGACACAATAATCATCTCCCATTCAACAAAATATATGAAACATAGCCGAAATCCCCCAAAAAATTGAAGCAATATTCAACAAACCCCCAAAAATTGCAAAACACCCAAAAATATAAACAGATCTAAAATTATGAATTTACAAAAGCTCCAGCAATATTCAACAAACCCTCAAAATTGCAGCAATATTAGCCGCACCACCACTTTCGCAGATCTGCGGCCCACGTAGCAGGGGCGACCTTCGGCGTGCTTGGCGGGGGGATGATGGTGGGCTTGATGTTATTTGGGGGCTGGAAGGTGTAATTTGTTGGGGATGGGGCCGACCCAGGGTGTTATTTAGTGGGTGTGTGAGTGGGGGTAAAATTGTAACATTTTGGACCTTATATAGTAAGAATAAAAAAGTGTAACACCTTAGAGTAAGAGTAGATGAAAAATGACACTAGAGAGTAATTTTCCCTATAAAAAATAGACATTTGGTCAAAAAGACCTCCTCTGACATGCCTTCCTCCAAATCTGACATATTGACCTTCACTGACCCGATCCTCGCTCGATAATAATATAATATTCATTTATTCACCAAAAATAGATTAGTTCTGATATAGTCCCTATCAAGTCAAGTTAATCTAAATAATGCACATAATTTGAATAAAAATAAATGAGCAATAGAATAAGATGATTACACCAATCAAACTTGTTAACGGAGTCCTTTTTGTGGAGGCAAAGGACTTCCACTATGTTGTATTAGCTCTTGTTATAATAATTAAGTCACCTTCTTTTCAAGTATTTCATACTTGAGCAAGTTTAGAGTATAATGAGCATCTAGTTTCACCACTATTTGTTGCTCAATTTCTCTTTTTTTTTTTTTTTTTGGGTGGGGATGGGGGGGGGGGTTGAGGGGTGGTGGTGGGGGGGTTGGTTTGGTTAACAATACCCTTCTTATAAAACCCCATCATACTCTTGTGGGATGCTTACTATTGCAGGGGAAATTTTGTGCTTTTTAGTGGCAGCAGTTGAGGACAAAACAGGTGAGCAATTATTACAATGAGTAGAATTTTGGAATAGACAAAGTCTCATGTGCAACTCAACTGGTGCACGAATTTAAGATCTGTGCACTCGCCCCAATTCTACCCATGTATCCACAGAACATGTTTAATACATTCAATGAGTCAAGTATTTTTTTAAATAGATCATTCAGTTACATGAGTGCACAGTGCACTTAGGTGCACAAGAGACTCACTCTTCTGTATGAACTTCTTGCACTAATAGCCACAATTGCTTGAGATGGATAATATATGGGTCATATTTCCACATCAAATCATGACCAGTATTATGGGGGTGTTTTAGAAAAATTATACTCCCTCTGTCCTAAGAGGATTACAATATTGAAAACAACACGCAAACTAAGGAGAAAAGTGAAAAGTGGGTTTGAGTGTAATAAAGAAGGGGTATTGTGAGTAATTCAAGGTGGAGATATTGAATTTTAGTGGGTTTTGAGTTGAAATAAAGAAGAGATTTGTGTGACAATTTTGAAAATAAAATAATGTTGTGAGGGTGTTTGTATTATGTATTATTTCCATTTTGGGAGTGTTGCAATAATGTTGGAACGTCCAAATAAGGCAAATGTTGAAGTAATCAAGGGACAAATGGAGTAAGTGATTATAATAACTTAGATTGTGTGTAGAATCAATTCAAAGTGTTTTGTTTCTTTTTTATTAAATTAAATAAGCTATTAAAAGTTGAAAATGGGATGCTTTTGATAGCTTATTAGCATTTTTTTTTAAATAGTACCACCTCCGTCCAGGAATAATGTGCACACTACTTTTTTTATCGAGTTTTAACGAACGAGTTGTTTAATACTCCCTCCATCCCCAAAAAATATATGCTCGCTTTCTTTATTTGTCTGTCCCTTAAAAATATGCTCATTCTTTTTAACGAAATAAAACTATACATCACCCCTTAATTTCTACCATTTTTATCATCACCTATTTACAATATATGCCACTCAATTTACCCACATTAATTCTTAAACTACTCCAATTAAAAATCCTAAACCACCGTTTGACATTAATTAACACACCCACTAAATACCCAAACCCCACCCACATTATTACTCTCTCGCATTCTTCTCTCTTTCTCTTTGTGTTCATCTCTTCTCACCCCCACAAACCCTAGCATCCGCCACTCGCGTCTATCCCAATTCCCGCTCGCGTCTATCCCGATTCTCTCTCTTTCTCTACCACTGAGATGGACGCTGGTGACTCGCGTCTATCCCGATTCTCTCGCTATCCCGATTCCCAAAATCTTGATGTTATTGAGTGTATTTGTCACCGTGGTTCGAAATCTGAGAGTGTCGAAGACACTTTTGCTTTAGAGTCCCAGATATTCGATGGTGTTGGGTTTATTTGTAAGTGTTGTTCGATGAAATCTGAAAGTGTTGAAGACAATTTGTTGCCCGATTCCCAGATTGTCGATACAGTGGTGCCTGAGACTGAGTTATTCAACATGGTGGTTCCCGATTCCCCAGGTTTGATAAATCTATTTTTTTTTAATTATTATGTGTTAAAAAGTTTTGTATTTACCCCGTATGAATCTCACTGTTAATTTTTTGGTTCGGAGATGCTTACAATTTGTTTATTTTGGTTCAAAGATGCTCCTGTAATTTCGGTTCTAAGATGCTTACAATTTATTTTCTCTATTTTTTTATTAAATTGGAGGGAGTGTTTAATTGTTAATACCCTTTTCCACTTTAATTAGCAGGCTGATCTACAAACAATACTTTAATATTTTTTGTACTTTTTTGCTTTTTGTATTTAAATAACAATTTTTCTTAATACTTGTGCCCAACTCAATGAGCATATTTATTGGGGACGGAGGGAGTAGTATTTTAAATGATAAAGTGATTTTTAAGGAGGGGTATTATAGATCCATCTCTCATCTATTATATGCATCTTTAAAAATTACTTTATCATTTCAAATACTAATAAAAAACCCGCTCGCTAAAACACGAGAAAACTAGTAAACATGCCCATTATTCTAGGACGGAGGTAGTATTAACTTTTTTTCCAAATATTATCAAAAAAATTTCTTATAAACACTATTAATTTCTACTATTAATATATTTTTCCTAATCATTAATTTAATTAATTTTGACTATTAATATATTTTTCCTAATCACTAATTTAATCAATTTTCAAAAGTATAATTTTTTTTGCAAACTCCCCCATATATCGCAGCCCCCTAGTGCTAAAATTCAAGCTCATGCCCCCGGGAACTCCAAATGAAAATGGGATATCTTTCTGTACTTACACCGCAGTAATAATCCAATGAGGTGTTTCCCAAATCACACACCGCAGTCCCTCATGCGGTCATCCTAGTGTTTTTCCACTGCAAGGAAAAAAAACAAAAAATCGACTTTAAAATTTTCTGACATTGTTACGAATTTTTTCAACAATAATAATTTTGTTCTTGGTGCGAATTATCTACGATTTGACTACATTTTTTTATAAATCCTGCACACATTTTTATTCCTCAAATTACCTATAAATAAATGGCCTAAGGAATTGCCCACAAACAAATTTGCACATATTACATTTCCATAGACAATTTGTTTCATAGATAATTTGAAGAATGAAGATTACGCACATGATTAATAGAAAAATATGTAGAAAAACCTCGGTAGGTAACACTATAAAAAACACTCATTTTATCGATGATTGTACTAGTCATCGCTAATAGCGACGGATTTGGCGACGGTTACGGTCAAATGATCAAACTTGCTGAGTTTACCGACGGTTGACCTAACAACCGCAATTAGCGACGGAATAACGACGAATTTTTGGTCCTGGTCAAACCTGGTCATCTAACGACGGTTTAGTGACGGTTTAAACCGTCGCTAAAGACACACACGGAGCACGAAGCACCTCAACACTTGGCCCACCGCCTAGACAACTTTAGCGACGATTTTTTGAATTTAGCAATGGTTAAAAACCGTCGCGATTAAAAGTCGTCGCTAAAATCCAATTATATAAACCATAGCCGTAGCATTTGGCAACGATTTTTCCACAAATAGAAATCGCCGCCTCCGCTGTCTGCCGTCGCCGTGTAGTGAGCATTCGATGCACGTCATAAGCTTCGTATCATCACATCGCGTTCTTCAATTTAACGATAATTTTTTCAATTTTTACAGTTTATATTTCATTTTAAGTATATATATGCGTGTATATATATAAGTATATATATGCGTATATATATACACGTACACTATGCATACATTGTGTTATGTTAGATTAGTCAATGTTTAGGAATATGTTTAGGAATTTTGTATGTTATATTAGATTATATAATTTATTTAATTAATTACATACATACATTATGTAATATATGTTAGATTATGTAATTTATTTAATTAGTTGCGTGCGTGAATTTAGTTTTTAATATTTTTAATCTCAGTCATTCATTATTTAATTTTAATCATTGCCGTCCATTTATCACTTATCTATTAATTGTGGATCACACTCTATTCATGTAGTTGCTCTATTTCAAATCCCTGAATTTTTACGAGAAATTATTTATAACATTATTAATAATATAATTTTTAATTCTAATATTAATTTTTTAATTTAATTTATGTCATTCGATCTTTTATGGAAAATAATTAATATAAATATTTTATTTACTAAAAGTAAATCACCTTTAATCTCTATAAAGTCTCTATTTAAAATTCTAAGAATTTTATGAAGAGTTATTTATGTAATTTAAATATTTATATTTTAATCATTCATTTTATTTTAATGATCAGTAGTACATGATTAATCTTATTTTAGATTAAATATTTTAAATATTTATTTAATTTTATTAATTCAATTTACTTATAATTATATTTTTTTATTATTAAACTATAATAATGCTCCCTTTTTTTTGGGGCAAGTGTCATTTATAAAGTGTTCTTACTCTTAAATACCACAATTTTTAACTCTTACTCCTAGGTTCAAAAAATAGATAGGAAATATTGAAATGCTCTTAAGTGCTCCAACAACTAAAATGGACCCATGCGCATATTTAAAATCCGACTTTTCCCCCCCCTATTTTAAAAAAAAATAATTTTAAAATTTTAAAAATTGTAGATTTTAAAGTTTGAATTTTACTGAACTTTTTTAATATGCATATTTCATGTTTAATTTGCATATCTTTCGTTTTATTTAATTTGCATATTTCAAAATTTAAAATTTAGTAATTTTTTTTAATTATCTATAATTTTATATAATTAATTTTTTTAATATTAGCTAAAACATTCTGCACACCCCAATTTTTTTTTAATCATCCAGTATTTTATTTAAAAATTCTGCACTCTCATATAAAAAAAATTATGCACACTCGTAAAAAAAATTGCATACCTAATTTTTTTTAAATCATCCGTCATTTTATTTAAATTTATGTACACCCCACAATTCTACACACCCGAAAAAAATCCTGCACCCCCCAATTTTTTTTTTAAAAATCATCTATCATTTTATTTAAAATTCTGCACACCTGTAAAAAAAAAATTTCGCACACCCGTAAAAAATTATGCACACCTAACTTTTTTTAATTATTTACTCCCTCCTTTTTTAATTACTTGTCGTTATAAGATTTTTAATTATTTTTTTAATACTTGTCGTTCTAATGTTTTTTCTCCAATTATCTCATTTTTGCCATTTTATTCCATATTCCTGATATTATGGATATATTATCGATTAAGCGGTTTTATTTAGCAGTTCTTCTCTCCTTTGTGTTTATCTCCTTTTTTTCCTCGGTCATGGTTGTTTTCTTTTTTTTTTTTTTTTTTACTTTTTAAACAATCTTAAGATCGTGTTATTTGCAAGCTAATTTTTTTATGAAAGATACTCCACCATTTTCTCGGTAGCTATGATTAAGTCAAAACCCACAACTAATTAAGGGTAAGTTTGGTAAAATAAATTATTCTTAATTTAGGAGTTCAACATTAAAACGACATGTAATTTAAAATGGAGGGAGTATAATTTTATTTAAAATTATGTACACACCACAATTCTGCACACCCACAATAAACAATGCACACATAAACAATATAAATTGCACGCGCATTAGAAAATTGCAAATCCAGATAAAATATGAAAAAATTACATCAGAAAATTTAAAATATAAAATTCTCATCCTGCTTCACCATCATGCCTCCAGATGATTATTGCCCCAAAAGCTGCTGCTGTAAACCACTTGCTCTGAATCAAGTGTAATAAACCAAACTAATTGTCAAAATCTTCAAAATAGACAGCATAATTCGAGACCAGAAATGATATTCTCAGATAAATGTTCCAGAATTTTGTTATTTATATTTATTCATTCTTCTTTTATCAACTCATTTGCAATTCATGTGCTTACATACATTACCAGAAAACATCAAACATGACAACAAACTAAAAATTCCTATATGGCAGAGCAGCATAGCACAAAAGCATCGCAAATCAAGAAACCCCAGTTTTCAAATTCCTCATTACTCTACATCTTTTTCAATATAGAACTTTAATTCTTCGCAAAAAAAGATATCATTAATGATAATTCTTGGGACAAATACGACTTCCCTTTGTTCTTCCACCATAGATTCCTGCTCAAGAGCTTGAACACCTTCATCACTCGTACTCGCACGAACCCTTCATAATTCTCTGCTTTCCTCTACAAACATTCCAAGAAACAGATTTTGTGCAACGGAATTCGCTCACAAGTGAATTTTCATTGTTTCCGTACATCGGCCTCCCAGTTCAGAAAACATAATTCTTCACAAAAGCCCCAATTATTTATTGTTCACTGAACAAAGAAACAGAGCTTAAAATCAACACTACAAATTGAAATCGACTTACAAACCCAATTATTATCCAACGTATTCCGAACCAAAATCGAAAACGGCAGTGATGTTATTACCTTACAAGCATATCGATGCCGCCACTAATCATTTCACCAGATTCTAATCATTTCTTACATCTCACACCAAAAACACAAAAACACAAATGAAAGCAACAATTGGTTGCTTTTACCTTTAATTGCAAAACTCAGGGGCAGAAGAAGTGGAATTGTCTTCATCGTGGCCCTTTCGATCCGTATCCCTCCACAGCGGCGGTGAAACCCTAGAACGCTGCATCCGCCGCCGCCGCCATGGCCCCTTCGATCTGTCAATCTTCACACCGCGTCGCCACACTTCAGATTCGAGCAGATTAGAACGGCGTCGCGTGGTCAAGCCCTAGATCAAGCCTGGGACTTTGATTTTGATTTTTGAAATGAAGAATGTGGGAGAATATTGTTGGAGCAAATTTGGATTTCAATTTCCTGGGATTAAGCCGCTGACGACTTCGTGTGATCTATAAAAATAAAAATAAAAATAAAGTCTAATTAATCGAGTTGTGAGGAGAGGGTAAAATTGGAATGTTGTGCAACTTAAAGTAAGATTAAAAAGTGATGATACTTTAGAGTAAGAGTGATATATAAATGGTATTTTAGATCAATTTTTTCTTTTTTTTAATGTCATTCTGGATTTTTTTAGATAAATTATAGATATTTTTTTATCAAAATTAACATTAATTAATAATAATTAAATATTCTAAGAAATTTAAAATTTAAATAATCTTATGTAATAATTGATGTTTAAAATGATATTTATTGTCAAATGATATTTAAACAAAAATGTATTATTAAATATAATATATTTTTAATTATATAACATATTAAAAAGTAAATATAATTTTATTTTCAAGATGTTCGTTTGTTTTTCTGTCTCTTAAAAAGTTCTGTCATATTTCGTTTGTTTTTTCTGTATTCTGTCATATTTGAAGGCTCCATTAGATGACGTTTCTTCCTATGTTTTAAAGAATTCAGAAGACAAAGAAATTAGCAAGCATGACTAGTTTTCAACCATTGGAGGGATCTGGTGAAGGTGGTTGCAGGAGCTAGCATGACTAGTTTTCAACCATGGGAGGGATCTGGTGAAGGCTTTTCTCTCTCTGAAATCACAAATTATTTTCAGAACCCGGACCTCTCATCAAAACCCGTGTTGCCTGGATGGGCTTTCTGGTATCACAAAACAGAATATGAATTAGACCAGGTGGTTTCACTCCCAAAAGAAAACGACGAGAAAGAGAAAATTCGATTTGTGGTGGAAGCAGTAACATCGTCCTTCGGAAACATGAAGGTGCCTTGGTGTATGGTACAGTTTTGGTCAATCAAGGAGCGTTGCCTCACTACTGTGGATCAACCCTTTGGTGTTTTTGGTCCTCTTTATAAAGGGTATTTTTGGTATAGGAAGTTCTGTGAAGCTTATCAGTATTCAGTGAAGGAGGAAGTTGGGCCAGTTGGACGTGTGTACTTGAACGGGAATCCCGAATCTACCCCCGATTTGAGGCTCTACACTATCACAGAGTTTCCACTGCGGGACGAGGCTGCTCGTTGCGGTCTCAGGACTTACTTGGCCCTGCCTCTCTTTGATTTGCATATGCATATATGTTACGGTGTGCTAGAGATCGTATCTCGTTATACTGGTTTCGACCCAACATTTTCTCTTGTGCATCCAGGCCTTAAGGTTAATTTCTCCATCACCTCATCAACATTTTTTTGATTTTATACATTCATGTGTTTAAGCTGAGGAATAATGTTTTCTTAGGCCAATAACTTAGGGAATTATGTTTTAAGGATAATAATTTTACGAGCTTGAAAATGTAGAACATTATGTTTTAAAATCTATAAATATAAAACAATATGTTTTAAAATCTGTAAATGTAGAACAATCAAACCCGAATAAACCCAAATCAAAGCATATATTTTTTGATTTTATATATCCATATGTTTAAGTTGTATATTTGGAAAATGAATTGGCAGGAGGATGCATATTGTTATTTTAGTTTCTTATCATAATTTTGCTTCTTTTATTTCAAACTATATAGTGTAATATTGCTATTTGTATTAATTGATCACATATCATTCAAATCATATGCAGAAAGCTGGGATGAAATCCACGCATATTGGCTTTACACCTATAGTGAATCTCAACAAGGAACCGACTGTAAATATTTCGAACGTACTAAATATTACTCCCTCCTTCTCATTTGGTTTGTCATTTTATCTACCATACAAATTAAGAAAATTATTAAATAGCAATAAATATATGTGTAATGCATCATTCTTACCCTTTTATTTAGATATATGGTCATTTAATGCCTATTGTATATTAAAAAAGTAAATGTAAGGGCAAGATTGATATATAACATATAATTCTCCTAAATTAGTTGCAAAATGACAATTATTTTATGACAAAAAAATATCTCTACAAAGAAAAGAAAAATGGTACATAAGGTTAAGTATTAAGGGACAACTCTTTTTTACCCAAAATAAAATGTCCAAACTCTTTTTTGTCCAATATTTATAAAAATCAATTTTTTGCTCTTTTATGGCATATATATTTACTCAAATTAAATTAATTTACACCCTCACACTAGGTTGAGCATGGGTCGCACTACTTATGAGCGACCCTTGTTCGACTCTTTTTTAATAAAGATAAATATATCATAAAAGGGAGAAAAATAATTTTTCACAGCCATAGGGCAAAAAAGCTTTGAGTAAGTAACTTTCCACTCCAAAATAGGAGCTCAAGTTACTACTAGGTCCACTCATATATATTAAATACTACTAGGTGCAAAATGATATTTAGAAAGTCTGTTTTACCCTTTCCATTTACTAACCAAAATTTCAATTCAAAACTTACAAATTAGACCTGCAATCACGCTTTCACGCTTTCCAATGGCAAAAAGTGGAGGACTTCTTTCTTACACTCCACCTAATGGAAGGATCAAATCATTACACTTTCACACTTCCCCATGCTCTTTCTTTTTCCTATTTTGAGTTCTCTTCTTCACATAATTTAAACATCCACATAATTCTATCCACATTTACATAATTCAATCTTACAATTCTATTTCAATTATAGTTTACATATTCATATAATTCTATCCTACTAAAATCTCAAAAATTATATATTTTTGTCTTCAGTTTAACATGCATAGGTTAATTAACACATGCATATGCTCATAAAAAACATGAATAGGTTCATCAACACATGCATATGTTCAAAAACACATATGCATCAAATTTATAAATATATGCATCTCCAAAATTCAGAACCAACCATCTCAAAAAAATAAACAAGTCCATCAAATTAAATACCAGCAGATCCAAAATCTGAAAATTCAAACAAATAAATCAAAAATAAATAAAATCAAATAGATCCAACATTAAAATCTAAAAATTCCAAAAAACTCCAACAATTTCATCAATAACCCATAAAAAAAAAAAAAAAAAATCCCTGGTTGCCTGAGAAGAAAACTCAGAAACATGAAGGAAGAAAACTCAGAAACTCAGAAGCATGAATTGTATCGTATACTTTAATCTTGAGAAATAATATACAGACTTGGTTCATGAACCCTTTTTCTTCCATCATTTACATAAACACATACAAACATGAACACTCTAACAGAGAACAATCAAAATATCGTTCCACAAAGTTGAAGGTAGCGGCGTACGTCAACTAGATCTTCGTCTTCTTCCCAGAGTCTGTCACAGCCACGTCGTCTTTAGTCTTCGTGGTTCACCGCGGCGGTTCAAGCTCGGTTGCGCAAAATCTTCTCCGCCGCCGTCTGGTTCAACCTCTCCGCCACCACAGATCTGCCACCACCACCAACCACCAAAATAAACCCTAAAAACAATTACCCCCAAAATTTACAAACAGATGTACAAATTAAAAGGAAAGAAACTAAATTACCTTTTATTGCACCTGAACCCACAGCGACACACTGAGCCATTAAAATCGGCGGGCCGCCGTCTGCAAGTTTGGTGGTGGGGCGTCGTTGTGTTTTAGAGAGATAGTGAGAAGAAATTAGAGAGAGAAAGCGTGTGAAGAGAATTGATTAAAAAATGAAGAGGGCGGCTGATTAGGGGAGAAGAGAGAGTTTTAATGAGGGAAAGGGTAGTTTAGGGTTTTTAATAGATGTTTTGGACCTAAGAGTTATTTTGAAACTAGTTTGGACCTCTTAGTATTTTTATGGGCCTTTTTGGACCTATGAGCATGGACGGACTCAGAAATTTTGTCGAGGGGGACCTAATTTATAATAAAGCTTGAGACCGTCTCAATATGAGACAAAATATAATTTGTGCATTGACGCTTTAACATTTAGGGAGGGGTGAGTGTTGATTGTGCTAAGTTGTACCCCGTCTTATGCGAATTTTGTCATAATTAAATGCACTTTCAAATTTTGTATATATATTCAAAAATTATTTAAACTATTTTTTTTTATATTAACCGAGTCAAATATATTTATATATACATATTTAAAATCAGAATTATACATATTTCTTTCCCTTTGCTCCCTCTTCCCCACCTGAAGGATAATAAGAAAATTTATATATAAAAAGAAAGTACACTTTAAAATTAGCCAAAAACTCTAACTTTATCAAGTTAAAAATAAATAACTTATAAGATAATAACCTGTATGATACGGTCTCATATATGAGACGTGGTACAAATTAACAAAAATCAATACCCTTCCTTCTAAAGTGTTAAAGCGGTAATATTCAAATTATACTCCGTCTAACTGTGAGACCGTCTCACACAAATGTGCTTTTAAATTTTTTGTCGCCCAATAACTTTGGGTCGATTGGCCCATCAGTTACCACATTCTGATATACCCCCTGTATGTTTCAACTTTTTTTTATTTTGACCCCAAAAACCGGTCAAACCGGTTGATCAACCGGTGAACAGTACATGTGACAATTAATTTGTATTTTCATTTATTTTTAGGGTGCCACATGTGTAATTCCTTATTTTATTTTTCATTTATATTTACACCATTAATTAACCATGGGTTTGGGTCGGGCATCGGATCGGGTCGGGTTTCCGGGTCGGGTCTAAGTAAAAAAACATTTTTTAGAATTAAATAATCCGGGTATGATACCAGGTTTAAAAACCGAACCGACCCGACTAATTAAATAATACACACCCATTTTACCCTAATCAACAAAATTTGAATTAAATTAAATTAATAACACACACCATTATAGGCAAGCATCAACACTAAATAAAAAAATGGGGAAGAAGACAACAATATTGCAATTCATCTTCATTTATAGACAAGCATCAACACTAAATAAAATTTACACCCAAAATATTTTCATCTGTGCAAAATTTTTTGCACAAATTCACTTTATACCCAAAAAGAATTCTTATCTCTGCAAAAAACAAAAACCAGTAAAATATGAACTTCCACCCCTTCTCCAAAATACCAGATTTTAGCAGTAAAAATTGAACTTCCTTTTTCTTCAAAATAGCAAAACAGAGTACCAACAATCAAAATTATCTGTGAAACACCAAATAACAAGAGCATCAAAATTATCAGAAACGACACACATAGATTTAATAAAAGCCTGTAGGTTCTTCTTCTTGACATCAGATTTGGAGACCTTGAGGCTTCTGTTCACAACGCTCAATCTTGCAAGAAAATTGGTAAAAATACATCAAAACCTTTGTCACTCTGTTTCTCGCATCCCGCGGCGTGGATCCACCGCCACCCATCAACTGTACACACATAATTGCTTCATAACAATCTCATCCCCGTTTCCTCCCATCAAATACACCTCTGTATAATTCAGCACCATAAACACAATCGAGAAATTAGAATCCCTAAAAACGTTTCCCTCCATTGACAATTTCCAGTAGTTCATCCCATTCCACTGCAGCATCGCGTCACCATCCCCAATCACTAATTTATAACCGCCTTCCGATAAATCCCCTTTGTTCAAATTAGAAATTAGGGTTTTTTCGTAACCCTAGTTTTTGCCCCAAAACGATTACATCAGTGGGGAAATCAAACGATTCCCACAAGGAATTGTTGGCACCATCGAGTAAAATCAGGTTTCTTGATTCGAGAAGGAGCATAGAAGAAACAGGGGAGGGGGTTTCCAGCGTTGACCAGACTGGGGTTCCTGCGTCGTCGTAAATCGCGAGGCCATCGACGGTTAATCGGAGTTTGGAAGATTCGAAAATCAGGTGATTCCGATTGGCTGACCAGATAATGGTGTTGGAAAGGACGTGGACTATGACGAAGTAGAAGGATTTGGATTCGGGCTTGGAATTAGTGATTCGGGCCTGGAAATTGTTGTTCGGAGAAGCTAAGAAAGCGCCGGCGCCGGAGTTGTCGACGAATTGGAGATAGGAGGCTGCGAAATTGATGGGGATGGAGGAGGTGTGTACACGATTTCGGGTCGGTTATAACCCTAAACACGACCCACCATCTGGAGTAATAAAAAAAAGTGACCTAAACCCGACCCGGATTATTTAAGTAAAAAAAAAATGACCCGGAAACCCGACCCAAACCGATCCGGTGCCCGACCCAAACTCATGGTTAATTAATGGTGTAAATATAAATGAAAAATAAAATAAGGAATTACACATGTGACACCCTAAAAATAAATGAAAATACAAATTAATTGCCACGTGTACTGTTCACCGATTGACCAACCGGTTTGACCGGTTTTTGGGGTCAAAATAAAAAATAGTTGAAACATACAGGGGATATATCAGAATGTGGTAACTGATGAGCCAATTTCAAATCAACCCAAAGTTATTGGGCGGTAAAAAATTTAATCCCATATATATATATATAAAATTCAAGTGGGGCCAGGAGGGCCTAGTGACCCCCTTGGCCCCTTATGTACGTCCGTCTATGCCTATGAGTACATAATTCAAAAGCTTTTGATCATTCCATATTAGGCATTTTTGCCAATTCCCTGTAAAATTAACTTATCGCAATGATATCAACTGACCAGTATCACCAACCAGAGAGCGAAATCGTAAAGATGATGAAATCGGCTATCAAATTACTACCCCAACTGCATATGGTGCAGGTTTGGAGTCCTTGCAAGGAGTGCGTTAATACGAGCAATAACTTGAGTTGCATGCAAAGAATGGCTTTCATAGAGCCCAAGCGTAAGACACTAAATTCCTGCAGCATAGTGGATGCAGAAATGCGCGATTATCTTGAAGCCTGTGGGTTCCATCATTTACAGATAGGAAAATGGATTGGTAGACCTCTAATGTCAGTTGATAGCAAATCATGTTTCTGCCGAAATATATGTGATTTTAGCATATGTGAGAATCCCTTGGCACATTACGCGCAACAGGCGCGGTTGTCCTTTTGCTTTGTGATTCTCCTTCAGAATATGTACCAAAGCAACAACCACCATTTGGTTGAGTTCTTTTTTCAACCTAATAGCAGAGAAGATGCATGTTACGCTTCGTTACTTCCCTTGCTAATAAAGATAATGGAGAAGGAACTCACGGACTTCAAGTTTGAGAAATCGATAGTTGAAGTGAGGAACACCGGTGCACTTACGTATGAATATGTGGAATGGAAGCATCAGCATTCGCATTCGGAAGAAGTTAACATGTTAACGGTGATGAATGGCCATACAGAGACGTATTTCCTTTCGGATATAAAAAATTACTTTCAGAAAGCCGAATTATCTTGCCTCCAACCACGTGTGAACGAGAAGCAGGGCTGGCTTTTCGGGATAGAGGAGATTTTAAATAACAGTACAACTTTATCCAATGTTACTATGCAGGAGAAGATAAAAAAACTAATGACGGAAATAGCAAACGCATTGGTGCGGAGGCCATTTAGTCTAGTCCAGATTTGGGCGGTTGGAATCAAAGAAAATCGGCCTTTTCTACAAACTTTAGACCAACCTTTTGCTCTCGGTACTCTTGATAAAGATTCTGCCTTTTTCAGGAAGCAGTGTATGAAACATCATTATTTTGTGGATGAAGAAGTTGGGCCGCTTCAGAAGTGGACACCCTGAAACCTCTCCTGACCTTCGTCTCTACTCTACCACCGAGTTTCCACTCAGGGATCATGCTCTGCATTGCCGCCTTAGAAAATATCTTGCTTTCCCCATTTTGGATCAACATAGAAAATGTGTTGGGGTACTAGAATGTGTTGGAACTGATCATGATGAACTTGGAACAATTGATAGCATCCAAGAAGCATTAGAGGTAGCATTTTTATTCTCTTTCACGCAATATTTACATTTCGTGTCTGAAACTTGTTAAAAATGTTGATCTCTGGGCAGGCATCGGGTCTTGGTTCAACTAATATCAACTTCACGACATGTCCAACTCGCCAAGTAAGTTAGTTCTTTGAGGCAGAAATAACCTGACTATAAAAATGAGTTTTGATCAAAATTTTGTTAAAATATTTCCCAACACAGTGATTGTTTTTTAATATCATTAGGTCGATCAATGTTGGAGACTAGCAGAGACTGAAATCCGCGAAGCCATAAAATTGTTCAAGAATATTCCCCAATTATTTCAAGCAGATGTTTGGGTTACATACAATGAATGTGATGGTATCAGCAGTAACATAATTAGATGCATGGAACGGTTCCGATCCTCATATATATACACATTTTGTAGACTGCCGATTAACTTTCGTCAGGTACAAACTGGAAAAGGGATTGTTGGGATGTTGTTAGAATCTGATAATAAGTCATGTTTTTGCCAAAATTCGTGTGGCTTTAGCATAGTTGATCAACCTCTATCACATTCTTTCCAAAAAAGAAAGATTGGATGTTTGCTTTGCGATTTGTTTGCAGAGTTCATACACTGGGAACCTCCTATATGTTATGCAGTTCTTCCTCTACCAAGGTCCTATGGAATTTAAGTATCTTTCCTCGTTTCTCCACATTCTATTGCCGATACTGAAGCAGGAACTTACCAGCTTTAAGGTTTCATCGGGACAACAACTGGGAGACGATTTGGTGGTCGATGTCATTCAATTTCCTCAAGGAAACCAAGTCCCTTCCTCCAATTTGGATGAGTCACATTCATCTCCATTCAAATTTAAATATATTCTTTACGGTCAAAAGGACTCTGTTCCAACTGTTCCGCCGGAAAATCCTTCCAATGCTGCAACTTCTGATGCCAAAGCAAAGGGTGCGGCGAAGAAAAGACTTGGAAGAAAGAGGAATGGTAGCCTACATATCAGACCTGAGGATCTAGAGCCACATTTTGGGAAGAAAATCGAGCACGTTGCACAAGAGCTTGGCGTTGAGTGTAACAACTTTTTATTAATTCTTGTTTAACATGATTGAGGAACTAATTTTGGCTTGGTAATAAACAATTCATTCTTTTTGTTACAGTTGGAAGATCAACAATAAAACGAGCATGTAGGCTGCATGGCATCGATAGGTGGCCAAGTAATGATAAATACATAAAGAACCGTCGGCTCTTTGAGGCTGTAGGAACTTCTCAGGACTTTCCCACCTTGGATGTCTCGCTGCCCCCGACTAATGATAAAAGCACTCTGCAGCCCGTGAGTGATCTTCGTCCCGAGTCTCAAACAGTAATGGTAAAGGCCAAGTATGAAGATGAGATTATAAAGTTTGAGTTATGTCTATCCTCAGTAATGAACAACCTCCTACAAGAAGTAGGCAGAAGATTAGACTTGGAAATAGGGAGTTTCAAATTGAGATACTTGGATGAAGACAATGACAAGATTTTATTAGCCTGTGATGATGATTTGCAGCTTTGTCTTAAAGGTTTGACAGCAATGGACAAGACTACTATGCAGTTGTTTGTTCAATTAATCCCTAAGTAAGTTTTTTTGCTTTATTATTTTGTACACTTGGTATTAGTTGGCATATATATATAGTTACATATCAAAAAAATCTTGATGCAGAGCTTAGGATTTCATTTGTAATGGACAACAATGACACCAAATTTCAATTCAACAGTTATGTCATTTGTATCATGCATGCCACCGCCCTCGGCATGACCCCGGAATGGTGCGCGACGATATTCGTAGTGAAATAAATCACGCTTGAGAGTACAAATGTTATAAATTACACGTCGGACCATCATAGACATGGGTGACGTAAAAAAAATGTATATCGTTTTTATTAATAAGATACCAGAGTTGAATATTACATTATCGCAGAAGTCATGGAATTTTTTACAAAAAATATTCAATATTATTCAATTATATTTATGCTAAGGCAGCATTTGCCCACAGCTCGTTCCCCTGGCTTCCATCCGTACTAGCTAAGCTCACCTGAAAAGTGTTAGCATGAGCATCATGAGACATGCATCTAGTAATCAAATTATACCAAGATATAATAAATAAATTTTAGATCATGAGGGTCTTCTCGTACTCCATTGATATTCAAATTCATATGCAATTTAATGCAGTCACACATAATTAATTATATTATTTTTGACACTTATCATCATGGACGGACCCAAAAATTTCGCCGAGTGGGAGCTCAATTTATAATAAAGCGTGAGACCGTCTCACAATAAGACAAAATGTAATTTGTGCATTGACGCTTTAATATTTTGGGAGGGGTGGGTGTTGATTGTGCTAAGTTGTACCCCATCTCATGCGAGTTTTTGTCATAATTAAATGCACTTTCAAATAATGTATATATATTAAAAAATTATTTAAACTAAATGTTTTTATATTAACCGAGTCAAATATATTTATATATACATATTTAAAATCAGAATTATACATATTTCTTTCTCTTTGCTCCATCTTACATATTTCTTTCTCTTTGCTCCATCTTCCCCACCTGAAGGATAATAAGAAAATTTATATATAAAAAGAAAATACACTTTAAAATTAGCCAAAAACTCTAACCTTATCAAGTTAACAACAAATAACTTATAAGATAATAACCTGTATGAGACGGTCTCATATATGAGACGTGGTACAAATTAACAAAAATCAATACCCTTCCTTCTAAAGTGTTAAAGCGGTAATATTCAAATTATAGTCCGTCTAACTGTGAGACCGTCTCACACAAATGTGCTTCTAACTCTAAATATATATATATATATATATAATTCAAGTGGGGCCAGGGGGTCACACCCCCTTGGCCCCTATGTACGTCCGTCTATGCTTATCATATTGTTACGAGAATGAGCAGGTTTGATGAAGATGGAGTGAAAGGAATTAGGGTTTCTCAAGAACCCGTTGAAAGAGATGGAAAGTCAAAGAAGATTGTGGAAACTAGTGGTTGGCCGAAAGGAGTAAAGGAAACAACTGGCATGGGTTTGAATAAAGTGATGGAAAAGGGCTGCAAGTTTGGGCCCAATTGGAAAGGGTCCAACAACTAATTAACAAGTGGGCTTTAGTAATCTTGGCCCATTTATCTTATTTTATCGTTAGTCCTTTTTATTTGCTAAAGTTGTTAGAGGGGTGGTCCCCACGAGTTGTTACAATAATGGCCATCGGCCATGGGAAATGACATCAGAAAATTAGCCTCATCTCTCTCTTCCTTAACTTCCTCTCTCTAATTCTCTCCCCCCTCATTCATCATAACTTGTTGTTCAAGCTATTTATATTTCTGCACATTTTCCAGAAAATACAAAAAACAAATTACAAAATTACTGAAAAAACCAAAAAAATAACACTTGGTAATCAGAGCCTTTGATCTTCATTATGGCTGAGGGCACCTGCTTGAAAGAGCTGCAAGAATCACACAAAAAATTAGAGACACTATTTCAAACTGAAACCCTAAAAAGGGAGGCAGCAGAGGGCAAATTATCAGATGGAATGAAGGGACTATCAACTAAGATGGAGGAGAAGTTTGACAACTTTGCTAAAACTCTAGCAATGTTGCAATTACAGCTGAGCAACATGGATAAAGGAAAAGAGCAGGGATTTGGGGGTTCCATTCTGGGAAGCCCTAATCAGGGTTCTTCTGGTCCAACCCCTATACATCAGTACTAGGAGACTCCTAACAGAAATTCCTCACTGATACCTAAAATTGAATTTCCTATGTTTGATGGATCTAAACCTAGATCATGGATTCTTAAGTGCAATGGTTATTTCAAGCTTATGCCTAATATGACTGATCAACGAAAAATTACTCTTGCATCTATTCATTTTGAGGGAAAAGCTGCTCTATGGGTTCAAAACTTTAATCAAAGAAACATATAGCTCACTTGGATGCAGTTTATTGACATATTATCCACTAGATTTGAGGAAATCAGGGATTCATTTGTGATTTCTGAATTCAACAAGCTCAAATAGACTGGTAACTATGAAGAGTATGTGGATAAGTTTGAAGAACTAAAGGCTTGTATGCTATTGGTTACTTGGGATGTTTTTTCTGAAGCCTACTTTGTGGCTAGTTTCATTGGAGACCTCAATGATGAGTTGCAATCAACAATTTCTATGTTTGAGCCTAACAATCTACAACATGCTATCAAGCTAGGAAGGAAACAAGATCAGGCTACAACCGCTCTAACTAAAAAACTTGGGCCCTTTCCTAGGGTCTCTAACCCTAACCCTAAATTTAACACATCTTCATGGAAGAAGGGAGAGTCCAATGTGGTAAACCCTACAAGGTCACCAAATTCAAACTCAAGGGTGCCCTTTAAAGTTCTCACATCAGCAGATAATGACTGCTAGGAGAGAAAAAGGACTCTGTTACAATTGTGATGAACCATTTGTTCATGGTCACAAATGTAAACAAAGGATTTCTTATATGATTATGGCAGAGGAAGAAATGGAGGTTGTCAGTTCTGAGAAACCAGATCCAGAAATGGAGGATAGAACAATATTTGGGGCTGATGTTATGGAAGAAATACAGATGAGTTTGAATGCTCTCTCTGGGGAAGATGGTGTCACTACTATGAGACTATTTGGGGAGTACAATCACCATAAACTTCACATCCTCATTGACTCAGGCAATACACTAAGCTTTGTGCAAGCTGCTACTGCTAAGAGGCTGAGTTGTCTCATTGTTCCAGCTAAGCCTATTCTGGTGAAGGTGGCTAATGGGCAGAGGCTAATCAGTTCACAACAGGTTAGCCCTTTCACTTGGAGTATGCAGGGTCATCAGTTTAGTTACTCTCTCAGGTTGCTGGAAAATGAAGGTTGTGATCTGATCTTAGGAGGGGATTGGCTCAAATCTTGCACTCCTATAGAGTTGGACTATACTAACATGACTTTCTCAGTTAATCTATTGGGAAAGAGGGTCAAACTACAAGCACTCACTCCATCAGCTGAGTGTCAACTACTTTCTGATTTGAATTTATATCAGCTCATCCATTTGGAAGCTGATAGGGAAATTGAAGAAGTGTATCTAATCACTTCTCAACAATCTACCCCTACAGAAAACAGACCTGCATTACATAAGTTGCTACAATCCTATCAAGATGTTTTTGAGGAACCTGTGGAACTCCCACCTAGGAGAGGTGTGGAGCATCAGATTTTGCTTAAGCCTGGGAGTGTGCCTAAGCAACAATTTCCTGATAGGACTTCACATTCACACAAGGAGGAGATCGAAAAGATAGTGAAGGACTTACTACAATCTGGGGTGATTCAAAACAGAAAAGCCCTTTTGTTTCCCCTATCATCTTAGTTAAAAAGAAAGATGGGACTTGGAGAATGTGTGTGGACTACAAGTACCTGAATGACCTAACTATAAAACACAACTACCCCATTCCCATCATTGATGAGCTTCTTGATGAGTTACATGGCTCAAAGCTTTTCTCCAAGATTGACTTGAGATCTGGCTACTTCCAGATACTCATGGACAAGGAGCATAGGCATTTAACAACATTTATGACTCATAATGGACACTATGAGTTCCTAGTTATGCCATTTGGTGTGTGTAATGCTCCAGCAACTTTCCAGTCCTTAATGAACCAAGTTTTTGGAGATTACTTGAGGAAATTTATTTTGGTGTTCTTTGATGACATACTCATCTACAGTGCTAATATGGAAGAGCACTTGCATCACTTAGAAATTGTGCTACAACTTCTAAGGACACACAAGCTCTTTGCCAAGAAGAGTAAATGCCAGTTTGGACAGAACATGGTTGAATATTTGGGCCACATCATTTCTGATGTAGGAGTGGCTACTGACCCTGAGAAAATAGAGTGCATGGTGCAATGGCCAAAACCAAGGACCATTAAACAATTGAGGGATTTTGTGGGGCTAACTGACTACTATAGGAAATTTGTGAAAGGTTATGGGTTACTCAGCAAACCTCTGACAACCTTACTCAAAATTGATAGTTTTAAGTGGAATTCTTAAGCTGAGGAGTCTTTTCACAAGTTAAAAGAGGCTATGATTACAACACCAGTCTTGTCACTACCTGACTTCTCAAAGAAGTTTGTGATAGAGACAGATGTGAGTGGAAAGGGAATAGGAGTTGTTCTCATGCAGGAGGGTGTTGGGATAACATATGCCAGGATCTATCGGGATGACCTCATAAACAAAAAATTAAATTAACAATTATTACTAGCATGAATTTACCTAAGTGAATTCAAATAATAATTAATCCAACAACAACATGCAAATAATAATTCACGTAAAAGATCCTAGAATGCGAATTTCTAGGAGTTTAGGTAAACGTACCCGTTGGAGAGACGATCTGAGACAGACAAGATCAAGTATCTGGATACCCACCAAAAGTCCTTCTCAAGTATTCCCAAGTCCTCGTCCAATAACCCCGGTGGAAGGTTCTCCGATTAACGATTTATAAAACAAAGAAAAATAAAAAATTGTTGCACCACCTTTGTGGATTTCTAATATTTCCAACACATGGAACACTAGTTGGGGATGAAAAATTCATCCCCTATTTATAAGTGAGGGAGGGTTCGAAAATTTCAAGGCAAATTAGGGCTAGGAAAGATATTTTCTTGATCTCCAATAAATCTTGAATATATCCAATATATTCTTCTTTCCATATGTATTTTTCAATAAAAATCTCACACCCTTATTTAGCCTTAATTTTAAAAAATTACAAGAAGATTTGCAAGATTGAATCTTTCTTGAATTTATGAGATATTCTTGTATTCCAAGAATACATATATTTCTCCATATAATCTTTCCAAGAAAATCAAGAAATTTTTTCTTCCCTTTCTTTTATGCTATTTTCGAAAAATTCCTATTAAAGAAGTCAAGTGGGAGATTTCTTGAATTTATGGGATAATCTTGTATTCCAAGAATACATTATCTCATTTCCATAAAATCTTTTCAAGAAAATCCTTCTCCCTCTTTTCTTTAATATTTTCGAAAAAAATAAGGAAATATTATGCAACAATAATTTATTTTATTTTAAGCACCTTTTCTTTATTGGACTTTGATTGGGCTACTTGAGGGGCCTTTAGAAGAATTAAGATGGACCTTCCAATGGGCTTCTGAATTCCAACATTGAGCCACAATATAATTCAGCCCATTAATATTAATTAATGCCACTATATAATTAATATTCCACTATCCAACTTAACCCATATTACGGTAATATATCTCCCGATTATTATTTCCCGTGTTTAAGATTATTTAGTCCATTAATTAATTAAGCCACTGAAAAGCTTTATATTAATTAATATATTTATCCTTGGAGTAAGGACAACCCAACTTTATTATCCAACCGGAAAATTAATTCCACTTGCAAGATTTGGTATGATAAAGGTTCCGGGCCCACCAAGGGGACCAATCAAGCAAGACATAGCAAGCACACGATTCTCTGTATTAATTTAGCAACTGTCGTGCAATTAATATTATTGCCCAAGATATAGGGTATCGAAGTCGCAATGATTCTCTTCCCATTTATAAGTCAAAGCAATAACTATCAATCACACACAGTCCTTATTAAGTGACAGAGATTAAGAAATCAACAACCACCGAGGTCTAACTCTTCATCCCTTAAGTCAGTGCGAATGAGTTTATCCCCTCTGCAGGTCCGCTTCAGCGCATCGAATGCACTAGTGTAATCTCTTGGTCAAGACAAGCCAATCTGAGCCTTACACATCAACTTCTACCAATAGATTGTTTGGATCTATCTAAGTTGTGAAACACGCACTCATTTACAAGGCACTGTTAACGCGATCTTCTGTGATCTGGTATCACCACGTTAACTACAATGTAACGTGTGCTACGAACGGTTTGCAATAAATATATATAACATTCAATCATATTTAAAGCAATAATGATAAACAATTTATTTCAGTAAATAAGTGTTTAATACATAGGTTATACAAAGTAAAAGCATATTTTCACGTATAACCCCAACAATCTCCCACTTATACTCAAAGTTTGCTTTTTAGTATACCACAGCATGTCTGATGTATTACTCGGTGACATCTAATGTCACCTACATCAACCTAATAACATTTCTCCCACTTATACTCAAAGCAGATTGACAACGCTCTTGACACCCATTCCTTCCACATGTCTCTCGAATGTTAACTGAGGCAGACCCTTTGTGAATGGATCAGCTAGGTTGTCTTCCGACGCAATCTTTGTCACCTCTATATCTCCTCTCTTAACGATTTCTAGTATAAGATGGTATTTTCTTTCAATGTGTTTGCTGGCCTTGTGGGCTCTCGGTTCCCTTGAATTTGTAACTGCTCTGACATTATCACAAAAGACCGTGATGGTGCTGGGCAAATTCGGAACAACGTCCAAGTTCACTAGGAAGTTCCTGAGCCACACCGCTTCTTTCGCTGCTTCACAAGCAGCTACATATTCGGCTTCCATGGTAGAATCGTCGATGCATTTCTGCTTAACGCTTCTCCATGTTACAGCTCCTCCCCCCAGACAAAACACACTACCCGAGGTAGATTTTTTGGAATCTAGGTCTGATTGGAAATCCGAGTCCGTGTATCCCACTGGAAATAAACTGTCTGACTGATAAACCAGCATTCTATCTCGAGTTCTTTTCAGATACTTCAGAATGTTCTTAACAGCAGTCCAATGTTGATTTCCGGGATTACTCTGATATCTCGTTACCATGCCTACGACGTAACAGATATCCCTCTCATGTCATCTATGAGACTTCTTACTGCCGACGCATAAGGAATCCCTCTCATGTCATCTATCTCCCTTTGTGTCTTGGGACACATGTCTTTCGATAGATGAATTCCGTGCCTGAAAGGTACAAAACCCTTCTTGGAATCTTGCATGTTGAAATGCTTCAAAACGGTATCTATGTATGAAGCTTGCGATAAGCCGATCATTCTCTTCTTTCGATCTCAAGTGATCTTGATCCCAAGAATATGACCGGCTTCCCCTAAGTCCTTCATATCAAACTGTTTTGACAGCCATACCCGTACGTCTGACAAAACCTTTACATCATTTTCGATGAGCAGAATATCGTCTACGTATAGTACCAGGAGTACCAAGGCAGTTCCATCACACTTCCTATAAACACAACTCTCGAAATCATTTTGATCAAATCCATAGGATTTGATTACATGATCAAAACATTGGTTCTAAGCCCGAGATGCTTGCTTCAGTCCATAAATGGACTTCCTCAGCTTGCACACGAGGTGTTCTTGGCATTTTTCGATGAAATCTTCGGGCTGTTGCTTATAGATTTCCTCGTCAAGACTCCCGTTAAGGAAAGCTGTCTTGACATCCATTTGCCAGATCTCAAAATCTAGATGCGCAGCTATTGCCAAGAGAATACGGATGGAGTTAAGCATGGTTACAGACGAAAAGGTTTCTTCATAATCGATACCCTCTTTCTGAGTGTATCCCTTTGCCACAAGCCTAGCTTTGAAGGTTTCCACCTTCCCGCCCGGTCCTCTTTTCCTCTTGTAGACCCAGTTGCATCCAATGGGTTTTACCCCACTGGTTGGTTCAACTAGCTCCCACACCTGATTATGATCCATCGAGCCCATCTCGGCTTCCATTGCAGTTTGCCAGGATTCTGAATCCTTATCTTGGACCGCCTCCTTGTAGGACTAGGGGTCTGATTCATTTCCCCCCCATGAATCTCTCAGGTTATCGGACAACCCTCCCACTACGACGAGGTTCCGGTTGTGTCGGTGTGACGCTTGGTATATCGACCTGGTATAGGAGTTTGCCCTCTTATTTTATTTAAGGTAATCTCACTTTTGGGCTTTCGATTGTTCATAAAGTCTTCTTCCAAAAATCTAAAGTGCGTACTTATTACCACCTTTTGATCTTCGAGACCATAGAACATGCACCCTTTCGTTCCCATGGGATATCCTATAAACAGCCTTAGCTCCGAACGTGCATCCAACTTACCGACTTCCTTGTCTAGCACGTATGCCGGACACCCCCAAATCCTGAGATGTCTCAGACTGGGCTTGCGCCCGATCCACAACTCTTTAGGGGTTTTGGGAACCGATTTTGATGACACCAGATTCATAACGTAAGCCGCCGTTTCCAAGGCATGACCCCAAAATGACTTGGGTAGATCTGAATAACTCATCATGGATCTGACCATTTCTAAGAGTGTTATGTTTCTTCATTCTGCGACCCCATTTTGTTGAGGGGTTCCGGGTGCAGTCAACTGAGAAACAATGCCCTCGTCTGACAGGTAATTCAATAACTCATCACTGAGGTATTCGCCTCCACGATCAGATCATAGAAACTTGATACTCTTTTCCCTATGATTCTCCACTTCGGCTTTGAACTCCTTGAATTTATCAAAGGTTTCCGATTTGTGTTTCATGAGGAAAATGTACCCGAACCTTGAGTAATCATCGATGAAAGTCACGAAATACTCATAACCACCTCTAGCTTTGGTTGACATTGGACCACACACGTCAGTGTGAATGATTTGCAACACTTCTGTGGCTCTATTCCCCTTGGCTCCAAATGCCCTCTTAGTCATTTTACCCTCCAAACATGATTCGCAGGTTGGAAGTGGTTCTAACTGTAGGTCCGACAACGAACCATCTTTCACCAACCTTTGGATCCTATTTAGATTAATATGACCTAATCTTAGATGCCATAGAAGTGTCTCGTTCACGTTTTCTGAATATTTTCTCTTATTGCATAAAAGAATCGATGTGTTATAAGATGCATTTTGTGAGTGGTGTGCACAGTTAATAGTATATAGACTGTTCCGTAAAGTTCCATGACAGATAAACACATCATTACGGTAAATAGTAACTTGCTTAGAAAAATGAACAGAATATCCATCATTAATTAGTTTAGAAACTGAAATAAGGTTTTTGCGAAAAACTGGAACGTAAAGAACATCTCATAAAACTAAAATCTTATCTTCAAAAGACAGGTGCACGTCTCCCACTGCTTCAGCTGCTACTCTCGTAGCATCGCCTAGTGTGATGAGGATCTCACTTCCACTAAGTTGTCGGGTCAGTTTGAACCCCTGTAATGTGAAACAAACATGATCAATGGATCCCGTATCCATTACCCACGAGTGGGTAGCATACGCCGCTAAACAAGTTTCAACAACTAGTGCGTGAGAATTACCTTTCTTTCCTCTCCTTTTAGGATTGGAACAAGCATCCCTCCAATGTCCTTTTTCACCACAGTTGAAACACTTCCCCTTTGGATTCCTTCTGACACCCAACCATTTGACCGTCTTTTCTCTACTTTTCTTGGTAGTGAGGTTTTCTTGATTTCGACCATTCATTTTTCCATCAATCTTGCCCTCCGTTGGCCTAGATTTTGAGAAAAAACTTTTGGTCACCAAGGCTTCATCTTCTTGTCCCAGATGTTTCTCTATCGTCTCCAAAGCTTCTTGAAGAGTATCCATAGTGAACATGTGATCTCTCATCACAAAACTACAGTAAAACTCATCAAAACATTTTGGAAGAGTTAGGAACAAAGAATCCACTTGAACCTCACTACTATACTTAGCACCAAGATAAGCAAGCTTGTCAAAGTGACGCTTGACCTTGAGAACATGATCCCTTACGGGTGTTCCCTCCGTCATTTTCAGCATCGTCAGGCCATCACAATTAAACTGATCGATCATGCGGTTCTTTGTTAAAAACATATCTTCGAGACTTTGCATAATTTCCGCAGCAGATTCAACACCTTCATGAATGTATCTCAAATCCTCAGACAAGGATGTCAAGATTATATACTTCATAGGTTCGTTGGCCTGCTCCCAGTCATCATATAAAGATCTCTCCGCATTAGTTGATCTTTCAGTTGGCTTGTTTGGCTTGGGCACCCCGAGAACCCAATTGTGTTTTTGTGCAGTTAGGACAAATTTTATATTACGTTTCCAAACGACATAGTTATCACCAGTTAATTGATATTCTTTGAGTGTATATTTCAGTGGATTAAAAGGTTGCGACATGCTGAACTGAAATAAATAACAATTTGTGTAAGCACAAAATTATCACACAATTTGATCACATTGTTCATATCAAAATCTCAAAATAATATGAACTTGCATCAGCCGACATCTCAAAATAGTTTAAATAGGTCACGTGGGGTGAACTGTCTATTTAAACACATTCAAGCAGGTTACAAACAAGAACAATTACAAACCTTTAATTCAAAATTAATAGTCGGCTCCAACTTGACCAATATAAAATTGACAGGGACTTCGGGGAAGTATATGCATATCAATTTTATACCTAAGTAATAACCATGATTAAATACAGAATTATTACTTCGCTTTGAACGAGCCTCGTGGGGAGGGTCATCGTCACCACTAATAATAGTTCACAATCATCCTTTTGGGAATTTATTCATGTGAAAACCATCTTTTGGCCATTCCGTGGGGAAAATTTCTCCAAAAATATTCACAAATAAATAAATCATGTAGGTCAATTTGACTTAATTTTATTATCCGGAATAAAATTTGTCAATAAAACATACTTAGTAATTTTCAAAAGTGAGATTTTCTTTTAGACAATTCTAAATCATGCAAACACATTTAACAAATAAAAATTGCACGAATTAAAAACAAGCATCAAGACAAAATAAATCAAGTTGGGTACATATATCCAACTGTCATGGTTTAATTCCAAATCTTGATCTTGAGAAATCGTCTCTTCTTTTGCCTTCATCGTTCGTCTCGAAAGGCTCCCACTGAATCCGCAATAATTCTTCAAAAAAAAAGTCCTCCGTTTTGGGTTAGGACGACGTCCGGAATATGAGTAGCTCACGACCCAAAACGCGAGTCGCATGAGCCTAGGCTCACGCCCCCGTCAGGATCAGCCATCCCGCCCGTCGCCCTCTGACCTTGCCGAAGCATTGCCGGACTAGCGTCCCGGGTCCTGGCCGGCCTCATCGTCCAAAGCCGACGATATATCCGGCTCTTACGCCCAGAGTCGGCGCTTACCTGGCTCCCGAAGTTAACAACCTCGCGCCTGCGCGATACGACCGCTTTCGCCCGTCGCGTCCCTGGCGTCGACTGGCGCGCGGTCGCTAGGCCTTTGGCCTAGCCCGCGTGCTTCGTCTTGGCTTCGCGTACGTCCGGGCACTTGGACGTCCGTCTTTAACTCTTCGTCTCCATCTTCGTTCACGATCTGGTTACAATTTATTTATGAAAAATAAATAAACCTAGATCTAGACTAGTCTATTACATTGAACAAATCAAACAAATTCTAATCTACTCGAGAATTTTCTCACGAGGCAAAATGAATTCGAACGAATCAAATTAAAAAACCCCAATTTATTTGCATGTAAATAAGCACATTAAAATACCATGACAATTGGATACCTGCAAAACAGATCTAATAGTTATACTATCCAATTTCAATTTTAATGAACAACAATTTAAATTACAGTTTAAAAGACCAGAGCCCGAACTAGGGCTCTGATACCAGTTGTTGGGATAACATATGCCAGGATCTATCGGGATGACCTCATAAACAAAAAATTAAATTAACAATTATTACTACCATGAATTTACCTAAGTGAATTCAAATAATAATTAATCCAACAACAACATGCAAATAATATTTCACGTAAAAGATCCTAGCATGCCAAATTTCTAGGAGTTTACGTAAACGTACCCGTTGGAGACACGATCTGAGACAGACAGGATCAAGTATCTTGATACCCACCTAAAGTCTTTCTCAAGTATTACCAAGTCCTCGTCCAATAACCCCGATGGAAGGTTCTCCGATGAACGATTTATTAAACAAAGTAAAATAAAAAATTGTTGCACCACCTTTGTGGATTTCTAATATTTCCAACACATGGAACACTAGTTGGGGATGAAAAATTCATCCCCTATTTATAAGTGAGGGAGGGTTCAAAAATTTCAAGGCAAATTTTCTTCTTTCCATATGTATTTTTCCAAAAAATCTCACACCCTTATTTAGCCTTAATTTTAAAAAATTACAAGAAGATTTGCAAGATTGGATCTTTCTTGAATTTATGAGATATTTTTGTATTCCAAGAATACATATATTTCTCCATAAAATCTTTCCAAGAAAATCAAGAAAATATTTCTTCCCTTTCTTTTATGCTATTTTCGAAAAATTCCTATTAAAGAAGCCAAGTGGGAGATTTCTTGAATTTATGGGATAATCTTGTATTCCAAGAATACATTATCTCATTTCCATAAAATCTTTTCAAGAAAATCCTTCTCCATTTTTTCTTTAATATTTTCGACAAAAATAAGGAAATATTATGCAACAATAATTTATTTTATTTTAAGAACCTTTTATTTATTGGACTTTGATTGGGCTACTTGAGGGGCCTTTAGGAGAATTAAGATGGACCTTCCAATGGGCTTCTGAATTTCAATATTGAGCCTCAATATAATTCAGCCCATTAATATTAATTAATGCCACTATATAATTAATATTGCACTATCCAACATAACCCATATTACGGTAATATGGCTCCCGATTATTATTTCCCGTGTTTAAGATTATTTAGTCCATTAATTAATTAAGCCACTGAAAAGCTTTGTATTAATTAATATCTTTATCCTTGGAGTAAGGACAGTCCAACTTTATTATCCATACCGAAAAATTAATTCCACTTGCAAGATTTGGTATGATAAAGGTTCAGGGCCCACCAAGGGGACCAATCAAGCAAGACATATCAAGCACACGATTCTCTGTATTAATTTAGCAACTGTCGTGCAATTAATATCAGTGCCCAAGATATAGGGTATCGAAGTCGCAATGATTCTCTTCCCATTTATAAGTCAAAGCAATAACTATCAATCACACACGGTCCTTATTAAGTGACAGAGATTAAGAAATCAACAACCACTGAGGTCTAACTCTTCATCCCTTAAGTCAGTGCAAATGAGTTTATCCTCTCTACAGGTCCGCTTCAACGCATCGAATGCACTAGTGTAATCTCTTGGTCAAGACAAGCCAATCTGAGCCTTAAACATCAACTTCTACCAATAGATTGTTCGGATCTATCTAAGTTGTGAAACACGCACTCGTTTACAAGGCAATGTTAACGTGGTCTTCTGTGATCTAGTATCACCACGTTAACTACAATGTAACGCGTGCTACGAACGGTTTGCAATAAATATATATAACATTCAATCATATTTAAAGCAATAGTGATAAACAATTTATTTCAGTAAATTAGTGTTTAATACATAGGTTATACAAAGTAAAAACATACTTTCACGTATAACCCCAACAGAGGGCAGACCCTTAGCTTACATGAGTAAGTCCCTATGCCCCAAAAACCAAGCCCATTCCATTTATGAAAGGGAATTCTTGGCTGTGTTAATGGCAATACAGAAATGGAAACATTATCTGCAAGGGCAGAAATTTACCATCAAGACTGGCCAGCAGTCTCTAAAACACCTACTAGACCAGAAAGTTGTGACTCAAATGCAACAGAAGTGGATCTCTAAGTTGCTTGGTTTAGACTAGGATATACAGTACAAAAGGGGCTGTGAGAATAGTGTGGCTGATGTACTATCAAGGAGGGATGCTATTGAACCTATATGTACTGCTATTCTAACAGTCATTCCTAAGTGGATAGACCAAGTCATGGTCAACTATGACAATGATGAAGTGTTCAGGGTATTATCAAGGCTAAAGCAGCAAATCCTACAACTTATCCTACCTTTCTGCTCATTGAGGGAATACTAAGGTATAAAAAGAGATTGGTCATTGGTGCAAATAAAGTATTGAGGGGTACATTGTTTGCTGAGATGCATCAAACTCCCTATGTGGGACATTCTGGGGTTACTGGTACCTATCACAGATTGAAGAGACTATTCTATTGGCCTAACATGAAGGCTGATGTGTTGCTATGGGTCAGGCAATGTGATGTGTGTGCAAGGAATAAGTCTAATTCTGATCTTTACTCAGGTTTATTACAACCCTTGCCTATCCCAAGGCAAGCTTGAACTCACATCTCTATAGATTTTATAGAGGGTCTTCCTAAATCATGGGGAAAGGATGTTATTTGGGTGGTGGTGGACAGATTCACCAAATATTCACACTTTATAACCCTATCACATCCCTATACTGCTCACTATATTGCTAAAAGCTTCTTAGATGTCATCTATAAGCTCATGGCCTACCAGTCAGTATTGTGAGTGACAGAGACCGGGTGTTCACAAGTTCCTTCTGGAAGGAACTATTCAAGCTGTTAGGAACTCAATTGCACATGAGTTCCTCCTATCATCCCCAATCTGATGGACAAACAAAAAGAGTGAATCAGTGCTTGGAACAATATCTCAAATGTATGGTGAGTGACAACCCTAAACAGTGGCTAAGATAGCTACCATTGGCGGAATTCTGGTACAACACTAACTTTCATTCTAGCCTAAAAATGACACCCTTTGAGGCTCTTTATGGTTATGCCCCTTCACACCTATTTTTGGGGCCTTACTTAGACACTAACAATGAGGAAGTACAGGATTTGCTAACCCACAGACAACAAATCACATAATAGATAAAAGAGAATCTACTCAAGGCTTAAGGCCGAATGAAGATGTACGCAGATCAAAGCAGGCAAGAAAGACATTTTGAAGTTGGAGATCGAGTTTTTCTCAAACTTCAACCCTTCCGGCAGAACTCAGTCCACCTCCGGAAGAACCTGAAGTTATCATCGAAATACTTTGGCCCCTACACCATTTTGAAAAAGATTGGAACTGTAGCCTACTAACTAGATCTACACCTTGTTTCAAAAATACACCCCATTTTCCACGTTTCACTTCTGAAAAAAGAAATTGGTAAGAAATACATACCGTCACAGGTGCTTCCAGATGCAAGCGACGATGGGCTTTTCCTAATCTAGCCTGTTCGCATCCTTGACCACCGTGTTGTTCTGCACAAAGGAAAAAACACAGATCAGGTTCGGGTTATGTGGGTCAAAGACGATTGGAATGTTGTCTCTTGGGAAGATACCGCCTTCATCTTGAGGTGTTTTCCTTTAGCCTATCCTTGGGGACAAGGATCTGTCGACCGCGGGAGTATTGTTACGAGAATGAGCAGGTTTGATGAAGATGGAGTGAAAGGAATTAGGGTTTCTGAATAACCCGTTGAAAGAGATGGAAAGTCAAAGAAGATTGTGGAAACTAGTGGTTGTCCGAAAGGAGTAGAGGAAACAGCTGGCATGGGTTTGAATAAAGTGATGGAAAAGGGCTGCACGTTTGGGCCCAATGGGAAAGGGTCCAACAACTAATTAACAAGTGGGCTTTAGTAATCCTGGCCCATTTATCTTATTTTATCAGTAGTCCTTTTTATTTGCTGATGTTGTTAGAGGGGTGGTCCCCACGAGTTGTTAAAATAGTGGCCATCGGCCATGGGAAAAGACATAGAAAATTAGCCTCATCTCTCTCTTCCTAACTTTCTCTCTCTAATTCTCTCCTCCCTCATTCATCACAACTTGTTGTTCAAGCTATTTATATTTCTGCACATTTTCCAGAAAATACAAAAAACAAATTACAAAATTACAAAAATACCAAAATCATAACACATATACATCAGAACTGGAACATTATCCTTTGATGATGGTCATTCAAGACGGTCTTGTCTTCTACGTTCTCACATGGCGTAAACGTTGTAGATTATACCCAGATGTAATATTAGAAAAAAATTACAACTAGATACAAGATTGAGTAAACCATTACAACCATGTACAAAGTACAACGATTGAGAAAAATTACACTAAAGTACATTGTACTTTAGTGCAATTTTTCTGCACTTTGTACCTGGTTGTAATATTTTGGGTGACTTTGTAGTGAAATGTTTTTCTCCTATAATATTACTCATATTGCTTTTTGAAATTGGGTCTTGATCTATGAAACTCTAGCATCTCCACAATAGCATATAGAAAATAGTGAAAGTTCAACAATATTTATTGATTATATTTTCTTTATGTTGAAGTTGCCTTAAGATCATTTACTAATACAAGTTGCATGCAAGGTATTTTATCAATTAAATCACATAAATATGACAATAATCACATAATTTCACAAAGATAGACAAATTAGAGCAAGTACTATCACTGGATATATAGTACAGTATCACTGATAATGCAGAAAAGTATTACTGGTATTAGTTGTTATGCAGAAAGGTATTAATCGGGTTTTCAGTGAAGTTTTACTTCAGTGCAGTTTTACTAGTTACACTGCATAGTATCACTGTTTGTTCATAAAGATATTAGTTGGTCGATTTAGCACATAATTCATGCAAGCAAGTTGATTGTATGCAATTTAAAGCACATTCAAGTGAGTAAACATATACACAAGTGTTTAAATAACATTTTTAACACTTAGGCTTTTTAAGCCACTTTTATATTTTGAAAAAATTACTCCCTAGTACCATTTGTAGAGTAGTCTTACTCTAAGGTGCACTACATTTTTGGTATTACTATAAGGTGTCATTTATACCACTTTTGCCCTTTAGTTATTTTTCCTTTATTTTATTCAACCCTAACGAATTAAATACAACTTTCAACACTCTCATATCAATTTCATTCAAACCCTCTGTTGTTAGTGGTTTAATTAGCCTTGAGGGACAAGTCGACCATGTGGCCATTTATCCCCAGGTCTCTTTAAATGGCATTGGGAAGGTGATTTGTCGTTCATGCGACTAAACCAGGGGTCGGGTTTATCCATGCTACAACAATTGCGCCTCAAGTCGAGGTCGCGTGCTTGCATCGAGGCCTTGACTTGACTTGTTATTCTTCCGACCTACGGTAGGTCGATCTAGGGAAATGTTCCTTAAGGCGAATCGTCATCCTCGGGTAGGCGAATCATCGCCTTGATCTTGTGAATCGGCGTGACAGATTAACCTCAGATTTGTGGATTCGATATGATGGCGCGACAGGTTAATGACGTGATGCGTCGTGAGTCGATCCAATGGGAAATCACGGTGAGGATCACGCGCGATTTCCGCAACTTATTTGCTGGAATGGGCCTAAAGTTCGGATAAATTGCATCCTGGTCCTTCCCCCTCTTTTATAAATAGGCGAGGGTTTTAGGCTTTTAAACCCTTCTTCGTCTTTGCAAAAACTCTCTTGATATTCCACAGCTTGTTGACGGATTTTCGAGGATTCGACGAGGATTGATTCAGGTAAAACTCCATTTCTTCTTAATCTTTATTATGGTTGCTGGTTTTTCGGCGACTCTCGCCGCCTCTCAGCCCATGGTATTGTCGTCCTCGGATGAGGACAACGTTGTTATTGCTCAACTTCGCCGCCACCAAGGCTCCAGCTCCGCCGCCACTAATGTGGGAAGACCCTCGACTGCCGGTGCCCCAAGTGATAACCGGGATGATGATGGTAACGATGAAGGTGACGATGAACAATTTTTTGAGGAATTGGCAGAGATTACCCATCTTCCTATATTAAATGTCAGTCCTTTTCGTACCGTCGTACCGGAGAAGATGACGACGGCGGTGGGTCCCTATGCCCCGGCTCAAGATTATGGGGCCTTCGAGTGGGCCTTTGATTATGTCACCTATGAGGCTTGAGCTCCATATAAGCGACCTGAACGTCACTATCGGAAGTCGGTCAAGTCGGCTTTTGCGGCATCCAAAGAAAAATACCAGTCAGTTCTGTCTGATCGGTACGTTCATTCGCTTCGTCGCTTATATAAGGTGCCCCGGGACGTACACTTCTATGGGGCGACCTCCGATGAGAGTGCCGACCAGCCACCTCCAGGGATGATTGCGGTGAATGAGCATACTATGGAGGCTGGAATTCGTTTCCCATTGCATCCGACCATCTCCCACCTACTTACGGCCTGGAATCAAAGCCTCACGCAGATTACTCCGAATAGTTGGAGTTATATTATCTCTACCATGACCGTGTTGGGACAAGCCGGATTGTCTCGGTTGCCAAATCCAGGTGAAATATCATATGTGATGAAGCACATTGCGTAGGCGGAGGCTATGTGTGACTTCGTAAGGGCAGGGAGTTTGTGAGTGGGATTCCCAATAAAGTCGATGGTTGGCATAGGAAGTGGTGGTTCGTTGGAGGAGCATGGGAGTCTGTGGATCCTTCAAACACATTTCCCATACACATTCCGATAGATTATGCAACTCGAGTTGAACATGGTAAATCTTGTGTCTTTAATTCTGAAGTCGTACTGATCTAATTCTCTTTTTATCTCACAGTGTTTGCACCCCATCCCCCAAGCTATATTGGGATTTCATAGAGGCATTTAACATAGCTCGCGATACTCCCCCGAGCTTTGGCAAGACGTCAATGCTCTGAACTCCGAGTTCGATCGACTTAAAGCCGACTTGTACACATATCCCCGTCATCTCAAGATCCCTTGTAAGTTTACTTGTTAGTACTTTGTTGATAGCGATATGGGACTTAACTAACTGGATTTCCTCTGTGTGGACAGTTCCTAACATCCCAGTTTACCGACGTCAACCACCAGCTTCTGTGATGGTGACCTGAAAGAAATCTGTGCTCGGTCAGATGAAGCATGTGGTGGCCACCGATGCCCCTCCTCCAAGTCCGACCCCCCATGGGTCCCTCTTCCGCATAGAAGGGGAAGAGGAAATTCAAGGGGCTGACTCCGTCAGACTCCGAGCCCGCTCGGAAGAAGATGAGGGAGGAGATAGGCTCGTACCGGTTGGAGATAAACTAGGGAATAGGAAGGTCACCACTTCGTCCGACCACACAGCCCACCTCCACCCCAGAAGGAGGTCGTCACCCGGAAGACGACTCCTGGTTAGGTTGGGATGAGGACCGGGTTAATGAGTAAGTCTGGTCACATGTGATTTCCTTGGTTCTCATCATTATTCTCTGCTAACGACTTGAACCTTTCTGCAGCCCGAACATCACACCGGCCAAATTCTCTCCGGAGGTTTTGAGCTTTCTGAGGTCATGCCAGATTGTTCCGGAAGGGGTCCCTAAAATATGGCCTTCTTATCTCTCTAGGGCCTTGCAGAATCTGCCCCGGGGTTGGACGCAGATGGACCATGCCAACGCTTGCCGTCAAAGAGTGACGGGCAACCTGTACTCGACCCTTGCCCACTCCCAAAAGGCGGTCTTCTACTTGGAGAAATCCAGTGTTCAGTTGGAGACTGAGCTCAAGAACCTGAGGAAGGTGCAGGAGAGGGTTACCGATCAGGCTAAGTCGATGCTCTTTACGACCGAGATTCAGAAGAAATTGGAGACGTCTAACTCCGAGCTGACCCAGCGAATCTCAAATCTTGAGAGTTGCCTGGGGGATACCGAGGGCATGCTTGTGGCGGAGAAAGCGAGTGTGGCTCGGGTTAAAGGTGAGCTGGTCGAGGCCAAGAAGAAGCTGGCCGCCAAGGAGGCGCAGTTTAAGGAGGTCGATTAGCTGAACGCTAACTTTGCTTATGTGATAGCATTCGTCGGGGCCATTCGAATCTATCACAATGCGAACCCCACCGGCAACCTCAACGGGTTTGTTACCGAGCTGACCGACTATGTTCGTGACAACCCTCCTGCCCCTAACGTCCTTCTAGAGATCAAAGATTTGGAGGGCATGGGCGTCGACCACTCCTTCTTTCCCAACCCCAGCCGGATTGTGTATCCTACTCCCGATCCCGATGAGACACAACTGGGTTTTACTGGTAAGGTCCCTGAGACCCCACTTGAAGAGGCCCGGCCTCCGTCGGAAGTCGCAGGGGGGAAGCCGCAGAGAGGTCAATCGTTGATCCTGCTGGGGGTGTTATCATTCCCGACCTCTGATGAAAATGCATACTAGCTATGTATATGGGTTGTCTGCCAAGTTATGCTTAGTGTTATTCAACAACAATTAGGTGGGTAGCCTTTGAACATAGTTAGTGGTGTTGTTGATGGGATTCTGGCTATTCTTAAGAATGATAACATCAAGAATCCTGATAAGAAAAAAGAGATTGAGAAGCTGAACTCCATCCCCAACAATACTTTTGATCAGCACACTTTGAAGCCGGAAACCACCCAAAAGTCGTAGTGAAGTCGAGCAGTGGTAGGTAGTTGGTAGGGTTTCAGAATTGGTGACTTGATGTATTTTGTTTTTCATTGGCTTTAGGCCGCTTGATGTAATCATTCTTTGAGCTCTCTAATGTATCGACCTTTGGGCCTTTGTCATTAATGAAAATTTCATCTTTTTCCTTCCTTTGTTATGCCGACTTGATTTCATTATGTAACTATAAGATTGGTTTTGTTCTTATCGTCTTATTGTCAATGCTATTTATCCTGAAATTTGCTTAGTCGTCTTACAAAGTCGGGGGATGATCACACCTCTTTGGGTAGTGATCTCGCCGCCACTATGTCGAAAGTCGTACTTCGGGTGGTCGATGTTTTATACACACGACCCCCTCAGTTTAAACACAAGAATTTTGAAAAGAAGAAATGCCATTATTATTGTCTGGTCGAATTATTTACAAGGATGCGATTTTGAACCTACTGATAATACTTCTTTAGGTGAGTTGCATTCCACGGGTACTGAGCCTTAGTGCCCTCTGGACTTTTGAGCTCGTAGGCTCCATTGGACAAGACTTTTGACACCTTGAATGGACCTTTCCAGTTTGGACCGAAAGCCCCTTTAGATACACCAAGTATTTTCTTTAACACCAAGTCTCCTTTTTTGAATTGTCGAAGTTGCACTTTAGAATTGTAATATCTCTCCAACTATTGTTTATATCTAGCGTTTCTCATGTTGGCTTCTAGTCGCTTCTCTTCGAGTAGATCCAGGTTTCTAGCTAAAGCCTCTTCGTTGTGGTCGATCGCGGCCTGACTTGTGCGGAGACTAGGGAAATCAACCTCTTTGGGTACAACCGCCTCTATCCCAAAGGCCAAGGAGTAGGGAGTCTCCCCTGTTGAGTTTTGGCATGTCGTCTTATACGACGACAACACATCCGGCAGCTCGCTAGCCCATTTTCTTTTTTCTCCCTCAATCTTGGCTTTCAACGTGTGCTTGATGATTTTTTTCACAGCCTCGACCTGGACGTTCGATTGAGGGTGGTATGGAGTCGAGAAGAGCTTTGTGATCTTCCATTTTTTGAAGAAAGTGTCAATTTTGAGGCCATTGAACTGTTTTCCATTATCTGATATGATCGCCTGTGGTAAACCGAACCTGCTGATGATATTCCGCCATATGAATTTGATGACGTGATCTTGATCTATGGTCACCAGGGCCTCAGTCTCGGCCCATTTTGTGAAGTAATCCACCGCAATCAGGGCATATTTGACTGAGCCTGGAACTGTTGGGAGATGCACAATAATGTATATCCCCCACTTTGCAAAGGGCCAAGGACTGAGGATGCTCGTGAGTTCTTCTGGAGCGACTTTGATGGATGGTGCATAAATTTGGCATCTATGGCACTTGCGGGAGAAGATGATGGTGTCAGCCCTTAAGGTTGGCAAAAAATACCCTTGTCTTGTGGTTTTGTGAGCCAATGATTGCCTCCCAGCGTGGTTTCCGCACACACCTTCGTGTATCTCCCTCAGGATAACTTGCCCCTGTTCTTGTGTGATACATCAAAGTAGTGGAGTGCTGAAGCCCCATTTATACAACTCATTGTTGATCATTGTATATCGCGTGGCTTGTAATTGCAACTGCTGGGCTTGAATTTTGTCTTGCGGCAAGAGACCATTTGTCAAGTATCCAATAATGGGTGTCATCCAGCTCACTATCGGGGTTTCCAGGGTCGCGATCACTGTATGAGCAGTGGTGGGGTGGGAGAGTTTGTGATGGTGACGTCCTTCATCTCTGCTGGCCCCTCTGAAGTCGGTAGCGAGCTAAAGCATCGACTCATGAATTTCGATCCCTCAAAACTAATTTAACGTGGATTTGTTCGAACTTCTAACATAGTATCTTGACCACCTCTTGGTAGGCCGCCATTCTATCGTCTCGGGCCTCATACTCCCCCGAGACATGACAGGCCACGAGTTGTACCTGCCGCCTTGATGCCCATTGTTGTTAACATCTCCAGGCCGCTGATGAGTGCCTCATATTCGGCCTCATTGTTTGTCACGGGGAAGTCGAAAGTGATGGCATTTTGAAACGAAATGCCCTTTGGACTTATCAGAACTACCCCCTAAGACTTTGACTTGTGGGAAGTCGATCCATCTACTTAACAAGCTGCTAAATGGGTTGGGTCAATCTAACTGGCCTCTGAAGAGAAGGTAAGTTCAACAATGAAATCGGCTAGCACCTGAGCTTTAATTGTAGATCGAGGTGCATATGTTACCCCGTTGTAGGTCCCGTACGAGTTTCATGAGGGCATAAGTCTAGAGGGGAGGGGTGAATAGACTTCTGAAAACTTTTTCGTGCAGATCAGGTGTGATTGCAGTTTGCCTGATCAGAGTGCAAGTGAATCAGTTTGAACTAATATCCAACTTACTGATCGCCTGAGGGCAGATCAGTTCGGTGTCTATCAGTTTAACTGATTGTGCGGAAGCTAGTTTATACCCTTGTGAAAAACCAGTTTATAACAAATCAGATTCCGAAGCTGTTATCAATCAGATGACTATGAAGTTAATATGATCAGATCAGTAGCTTGGTGCTAGTTGATCCTAACTCAGAATATGTATGCAGATTTAATCAAGTTGTGTGCAATAGTGTAAAGTAGTTAATCAAACAGGTAAATGCACACAAGATTTATAGTGGTTCGGACAACCAGTCCTACGTCCACTCTTCCCTATCACAAGGGGAACCAACTTAACCAACTGGACTTAGATTATTGTGTTAGTCCAACACATTACACCAACAGATATTTATAGAGCTCTCACTCAACCGATCCTAGAAATCAGAACTAGAAACCCTAGTCTGAAATCTTGCTAAACAAACTTAACCTAACTTTGGGTTTTGGGTAAGATATGTTGTTTGTTCCAACTTTGAAATATTTCCTAGTATTTAAGTAGCCTAACAGCTAGAGGATAAGATTTCTGTGCTAAGAACTATGGGATGAACACTTAGAAAATAATCTTCAAGATTGTGTTCTTCGTGCGGAAATTTTGCTGTAGTATGAGCTTCTTGATAATTTCCGTGTCTTCACTCTGAAGAGTAATCCCATATTTATAGACCTCGAAATCAAAGAGCCGTTGGAGAGCAATTTGAATTTTCGGCTATATTTGGTAGATATGTAGGATTTGATGTGACGTGCTTCCAGGTACGGCATGGCCGAAAGCGTGTATGTCATTTTTCTAGCCGTTTGACTATGCAGCGCCGAAATCCGCAGTGTCAGCTCAGGTCATACGTGTCTTGTTCTTATTGGTTAACAAGTACAACATATCAAAGTTTGTTCACCAACTAAAGTTGACATTCTTCTTGTTCAGATTAGCAACGTATAGCATGGTGAAACATTAGTTGACACTGGTGTGTGGTTGAACCGATCGATTATAACCGATCGATCTACTGATAGAGTCTTCTGGTGCCAGTTGTCTTAGCTCAACTAGCAAACTCGGCTGATGCAGGTCTCTTGGTCTGATCTTCTAGTAGTCATCTGATCTTCAGGTCTTCTGAATTTATGTTTCATGACTTCACCTGATTATCTGACTTTATAAGATCGTCGATCTTCCGTCTTCCTTTGCCTTTCCGGCGGTCGGACTTCAGCTGATCTTTTGTTCTCAGCTGGTTCTTTAGATCTGACCTATACATATTGAGTTCCCCCTCAATATGTGACCTATCTTATACATCAGTTGTTCTATACAATAATTATCAACCGTCATCTTATAACCGGTATTAAAAATATCGATCGACCTAATGTGTCCGATGGTCCTATTACATGTGTTTTAGAACTTTCATCAAAACTCTAAATTTCCCAACAATTTCCCCTTTTGATGAAACCAAAACACTTCAGACACCAACACAGTTGATAAATATAAAATAGTAAAGAACACATAATCAGAAGACAATGAGATTTTGTCTTAGGATCAGAAAAAGAATAAACTTTTCATTCATCAGATTTATCGATTACATATTACATCAGAAAAGTTTGGGTTTAAATTCAGCTGATCCTAAACAGTCTTCTGATCTTCAATCTCTTGGCTTATATCCCTCTGGCATTTCTCGTTGATCCCGAGGAATGTTGAATATCCCAGATAGCTTCCATTTGACATCATTGATCTGGCGAGGATCGATTATGCGAGCTTTGTTCGGAGATGTCAAAATAGAACCTTTGAAATGTCGGTCATCAAATGAGCCATCCGCCTTCTTCGAGTATTCCATCACGTCATACTCTTGACGAGATATTCTCACATTGATTACTCTGGCCTCATTTTCCAGATATTTTAGAAAATCTGGGTGCTTATTCTCCAACCAGTTGAGAAATTCTGCATCTGGTGATTCTTCTTGTGGCACAAGGTCCAGAACAAATGCATCTAGAAGCCATTCACTTCTGATCTTATTCCATTCTTCGAACCTATCAGCATGAGCGTTTTCGGAATGATTTCATCAACTCTTCTTGGTAACCGAGGTTACGCCCCGATTTTCCGACTTTGCCTTTCTTTGCCCTCGATCGTTTTTTTTTTTGATCTTACGCCTCTGCCAATTTTTTCGCTCTTCTTTCTTCTTCACTAATTCGAGCTTCTTCAGCAATCTGCACCTTAGTCAGTCGAGCTTCTTCAGCAATCTGCTACTTAGACAGTTTCTCAGCCAATTCCTTATCGGCCTGTATCTGGCTAGCTGTGTTTCTCGTGACTCTCTTAGTCTGAGTGGCTGGTATGAGTTTTTGATGTCCCAAAGACCAAGAACTAACTTTCTTGCCTTTGACTTCTCCATCTTCCCAAAAATTTCATTAGCAAAACAGATCCGGATGGTCTAGTCTCGCCATAGGATTCAACCGTCTCAATCGGTTCTTACATTTGTTACGATGAAGTCGTTGGTTTCTCAACTTTCCCCTTCCCTTTTTGGTTTGATCAAAAAGAGCATTGAGGTGGGAAGTCGAGATCAAAAGTCGATATATGGCCTTGTTAAGATCTTCAACATATAAACCTTGAGCTTGAGTAGATAGATTTTGAATCTTTGAGATCACTTCGGTCTTGGCCAGATTCAACGGCGAGAGAGAGGGTAAAATGAGTTTATCAAGTTTTTCTTCATTCATTTCAAGCTTTTCGTGACCATCGGAGAGAAACTTGTTGTTGATCAACTTTGACTAGTTTGTCGTCAACTGCCTTCTTAAATTCAAAGCGGTCGGGTTGGTCACGGTTTGAGAGAACCCGATCTTTGATTGCTTCAATTTGGGAATTAACCAATTCCGTTGATCCGTTATTTCTTTGAGGCCAATTTGCCTCGATCGGCTATTGTGTTGCTAAGTTCATTAGCCAACACTCCCTCAACTTCTTCTTTTTTCAAGATCTTTAAAACAAGATCGATCTCCCTAAAGTTGATCAGTGGTGATGTGTGTTGTAGGAATATTTTGCATCACCTGATCATTTCCAGTTGTTTGAGCCTCCAGTGACTGGTCATGAACTGCAACACCAGTTCCACTATCATCGACAACTCCCACATCCTTCATAGGATCATCTTCCTTAGGAGTTTCTGCAACAGCCTCCAGTTCAACTTGTTCAATTATTCCCAGCTTTCTGTGGATCAGAGCTTTGATCGATTCAAAGAGTTATCGGGCTCAATTTGGTGATCCTACTGAAGCGATTTCTTCATGTCGAAATCAAAATCTGCGAATGCATCAGCACCTCCCATCTATTCAATAATGATCATGAAATTTGAGAAGTTCTTCAAACGGAGATCTTTCCAGGTGAGGATCTCCATTACTTCTTCCCGAATAATAGGATGGGCTACCAACTCCGGGTACAACTCATCAATTTTGCGTTCAATTCTCATTCTGACCATATTCCCGGTGATGGTCTTGGATGATCTGGACTTAGGAATCACCTGTTCAGATCGAACAGGTTCCGATTGACGAGATGTAGAGGGTTCTGGTGGCGTCTGAGTAGCTGGATGTTGGCTGATTGGCTGAATCTGCAGAGGTTCTCTTTATGAAAGCGACAAATCGTCTGGTTACTGCGGCCGGTGATCTTCTTGGTTCGCTGAACCGGTGAACTTCGTGTTAAGTGCGGTGAAGGAGGAGGAGAGATATGCTTTCGATGGCTAGAAGTCTGAGTGGTGAATCAGTCCGAGATTGAGGTGAAGGAGATCGTTCGTCCCTTGCTCTTCCCTCAGATTGTTCTGGCGAGCTCTCAACTTGAGAAGCCTGCCTATCTGATGTTTCAACAGATCTCTGCTGCGCATCAGGTTAATCTGGCACTCTTTCTTCATCTGACTCATCTTCCAGAAAAAGAGTCATGGCGGCCTGTTTTACCTTCTTTGGCCTCTTCTCTTGAGCCTTTACCAGTTTTCTCTTCTTCTTTTGAGGAGCATCAGTTGCAGATGTAGTTGCCTCCTTGTTTTTCCCTTTCTTAGTCTTAGGGGGGTGGGCCGCATATCATCATCTGATGGCCCATAGATGGCAGTTGTGGTTGAGAGAAAGGCCTTGTAGGACTTCAAATTGCTTCGATCCCATTCAAAGATTGGGCATCTTGTCCTTCGAATGACCGCAACCTTGTTGAGATTGTTGATTCTCTTCTTCAGATAGACTTGTCTCTGTTCACTAAATCCAAACTTGTCATGTTCTTGGAGCAGAATAGCCTTCAGAAAACCATGCCAATTAATATTTTTGGCTTCATCGATAATAGCAGCCATACTATACATTTTTACAGCTGTTAATCCATCTGGGCTGAACGAAATACCCATGATTGTTTTTGACAGAATGTCAAACAACAGACAATATTTCCTTTTCAACATAGGCCTGAAAAAGCCTACGGTCTGGTGTTTATCAGCCTCTCTGAAGAGTTCATTCCTCGATCGGTTAAATCTTCATTCTCCCTGTAGTGAGTAGGAGAGATTTTTCCTTTGGGCAGGTTGAACAGTCGAGATATATCATCATTTGTAAGTCTGATCTCCTCTCCATTTACTGAAGATATCAGTTCATATCTCCTCGTCAACCTTCAAATTCCTCAAGAATTCCAGTGCTTCATACTGCATTACTGGATTGCAGTGAGCAACATAGTATTTTTCGAGACCACCCTTCCTCAGAATTTGTTCCACCTCCATTGATTCCGGATCCCGTGTAACACCAAACCTTACAAATTTGTCTTCAACAATTTTGGTTGCCAAATCCGCATAGTTACACATAATTTTACCCATTCCATGAGTGGCCATCTACAATAAGATAAACTCGATTAAAATTTGTGCATAACCATAAAGATATCATATATTGATTATCAGACCTATTCTCAGACCTAGTAATCGATGAATACATACGAATATCAAGAAATGATAAGGCACAACACAGGATAACATAAATAGACGTAATCTATATGATCAATGGAATTTAGGAAAGTAATTCATCAAACAACCAGAAATTACCAGATTCTGCTTTTCGATTTTTGAAATAGGTTGAATCGTAAGAACACTTTGAATCGCAGAAAGATAATTGTGAGCTTGCAGAAAAATAAATCGCAAGAATTTTGAGAAAAGTACTCTGGTAGGGTTTTGATGAAGCTTATAAAAGGAAGGAGGGAAAATCGAGACTAGAAGATCAAACGTTTGAAAAGGATAAACGATCCAGATTGAGCGGTTTTGATCGTGTGGTCAGGATATGCACGTACGATTACCTTTTGGATTTAAAAACACATTTAGTAGCATTTAATCATATGCCCCACGTCCGCATTAAATAGTAAAGGCAAATATTATCAAATAATTTCAGATATGTAAACAGTAAACAAAGAAACAGAAATTCGTATCTGGTTGACTGATATTGTAATCAGTCAATACCACTTGAAGTCTGTTTGTACCACTGTTGATCTTAGTTTTCTGCCTAATCCTTATAATTTCCCAACTGTCCCTTTTAACTGATCCGCTCCACTTTGCGTCTGATATTCCCTTTTCTGATCCTCCCTGATCAGTTGAAGTTCCTCTTTCAACTGTTATTTCTGATTACTTAATGACTGATTTATCTGATTTGTTGAGGTATCATACTCAACTGATCTTCCTCATCTGATCAGTCTCTTATCTAATCAGATTTCAGTTGACCTAATCTGATTCTACTCAGACAAGTCAATTCTTGGAATAAGTGTTACCGCCAAAACTTAGTCTTGGAAAATCGGAGATTCATCTCGATTTCCTAAGTCGGCACGATTTGACATTCGTAATAATAGTCTGGATACTTTGGGATATCAATCGCCGTAAGCTTATCCAATCATCAGTCGCGTGTTTCCTACTCTCTGTCCTTGTGGTGTAAATTTCTCTTAAGGGTCTTGAGAAATTAAATTTGCACCTATACCCCTGCTTTTCTTCTATAAAAGGATCTGGGGTTTTAGGCAAAACAACACAACATAAACCATTCATCTTCTTTATTTAGCTTATACTCCATGTTTTCCGATGAACCCTTATTTCCGGTGAAACTTCCGACAAAAACCTTTAACCCTTTTCAAATGAATTCAACTTCTCAAATCAACCCTGGGCGTCCCTTATTACTGCTTTCGTCGTCATCGAAGATTACACATACAATTATTGCCAAGCTTCTCTACCACCGAGGCGGCGGATCTGCTATAGCAAATGAGAAGACACTTCTCCTAACCGTATGCACCTTGTGTGCCTATCGAGATGACGAAATTAGCATCAACAGACTAAGTCTGATACAAAACATGAGTTTGGCATCCGATCTTGATCAGATAACAGCTGATCATCGTATATCAACTCAATATTTGCATGCGACACTTGTGGCCATATGGTCTTTGGACCACATCTTTGGCACTTGTGTCCCATTTAACAGCTGGAGAGCCCATTGATTTTAGGACTAGGGGCTCCTGCCTTAGAAATCCTTCAATGCCGCTCTCGTTCCTCACTCCGAAGCTCTGAGGGTGGCTTTAGGATTATTTCAAAGCCTCTCACACCCCTTTTAGGGTTAAGTGGGGGAAAATGGGAGCATCAGGCTTTAAAATCTTTAAAGCCTCTCTCCCCCCCTTCTAAGGTTAGGCTTAGAGTTTTCGGTTTATGGTTTATGTACTGACCTCCGTGTCCTTTTGTACTTGTAACTTGTAATGTAAATCTGACCTCCGGGTCTTTATCAATGAAAATTTATATTATTCCATTGTTGTGTATTTTTTGTTTCCTTATGCGATTGAATCTTTAATCTTATGTAACTTGCTTGTTGAACATTAACTTAATCGACTTACAAAGTATGAAACAACCAAACTGATCAGTTCCTTTAATTTGATAATTCTTTAATCTGATCAGTTCCTTTTTAATCTGAAAAAGCCTTCTCATATCAGTTTCTTGACTGATCTTCTGATCAGTTGAGATACCTAACTCAACTGATTCCTCTTAACCTGGTTAGTCTCTTAACCAACTGGTTCTGGAGATCAGTCCACTAAACATTTCTGGTGTTTTTTCTCCAAGATCTAGAAGCCCTAGCTCATTGCATAAATCTCTGAATCTGATCTCAGCTAGTGGCTTGGTTAAAATATCAGCTTTCTGTTTATCAGTATGGATCTTTTCCATTATGATATTCTTCTTTTCAACATGATCTCTTATAAAATGGTGTCTGACATCCACATGCTTGCATCTTGTATGTAGAACAGGATTCTGAGTGATTGCAATAACACTATTACTGTAATAGAATATAGGTACGTTCTTAGCTACAATGTTATAATCCCTCAGCTGCTGACTAAGCCAGAGAAGTTGGGAGCAACAACTTCCTGCAGCCATATATTCTCGCTTGATGGTAGATGTCGAAACCGATGTCTTCTTTTTGAAAACCACGAGATCGGTTTTTTACTACCTAAAAACCGACATGTACACGAGGTTGACTTCACATCAATTAAAACCTCCATAATCAGAATCAGAATACCCACAAAGCTCTAGATTATCATCTGATGGGTAAAATAAACCAAGGTTTACTGTCCCCTTCAGATACTTAAGAATCCTCTTAGCTGCTTCTAGATGGCTTTGCATTGGATTTGCCTGAAATCTGGCACATACACCTACTGCAAAAGTGATATCCGTCCAACGGCGGTCGGTATAGTAAAAGATCCAATGAGAGCCCTATATTATTTACGATTAGTTTTCGACCATTCTCATCTAGATCCATCTTGAATCCAAATCATCATAGGAATTCGCTTCCTTACGGTTTTGAACTCCAAACTTAGCCAATAAACTCCTAGTGTACTTCCGCTTTGGCGGATGAATATCCCTTCTATACTTTGCTTAACTTGTAAACCCAGAAAGTAACTCATCTGACCCATCATGGACATCTAGAACTTCCCTTGCATCAGCTTGCTGAATTTTTCACATAAACTCTTGTTGAGAGATCCGAAGATGATGTCATCCACATAAATCTGAACCATCAGAATATCTTCTCCATCTTCTATTCGAATAAGGTTACATCCACTATTCATTTAGTGAAACCACCGCCTATCAAGAACCGAGAGAGAGTATCATACCAAGCTCGAGGAGCTTATTTCGAACCATAAAGAGCTTTTCTTAAACGGTACACCTGGTCGCCTTTTTCAAAGCCTGGAGGTTGTTCAACATAAACTTCCTCAGCTAGTACCCCGTTTAAGAATGCACTCTTTACATCCATCTGATACACAATAAACCCTCTGTGGGCAGCATATGCCAAAAACAGCCGAATGGCTTCCAGGCGAGCGACTGGTGCAAAGGTCTCATCATAATCAATTCCTTCTGATTGTGAATACCCCTTAGCAACAAGTCTTGCCTTATTTATGGTTATGACATTATTCTCATCTCTTGTTCTTGAATACCCACTTTGTGCCAATCACATCTTGATGGGTTGGTCTGTCCACCAGTTTCCAAACCTGATTCCTTTCAAACTGTTCCAGTTCTTCTTGCATGGCTAGAATCCAGTTTGCATCTTGTAGAGCTTCTTCTACTTCAGTTGGTTCCTTCAAAGACAGATAACAACAATACATGACACTTTCACCAATCTGATGTCTAGTTTTGACTCTATCAGATGGGTCTCCGATGATCAGATTAGTTGGATGACTGGTTACCCAAGTCCTTCTTTTCTGATTTGCATCAGTTTGGAGAACATCATCCTCTTCTGATAGTAGTTCATTACTAGTGATTGGGAGTGGTCTGAAATTATGATCCACTTGACATGGACAAGTCTCGGTGATGTTGGACTCATCATGTGATGTCCGCTTAGAGGAACTTTAGGTGTTCCCCCGAACCGGATGGTTCGGTTGATCTTTATCTCGGTATGCTTCTTCATTGACAGTTGTACGTACCTTAGGGTCTGATTGACCTGATGAATCAGCAAGATCTGGAATATACACTATTACGTGTTCTGATCCTTTTTCCTTGATACTTAGCTGATCCATTTTCTGTGCATCAGGTATCGGTTGATCTAGTACTTCTTGTTCTGAGGCAGATTTCTCTTGTTCAGAAGATGTTTCATCAAAGACCACATGAGGTGTTTCTTCCACAACTAGGGTTCGCCTGCTGTAAACCCTGAAAGGCTTGCTGGATGAGGAATATTCTAAGAATATACCTTCATCTGACTTGGCCTCAAAAGTCTTCAACTGACTCTTCCCATTGTTGTGTATGAAACACTTGCACCCAAAAACATGGAAGTAAGAAACACGAGGTTTTCTGCCCTTCCACAGTTCATAGGGTATTTTGTAGTGAGCCTTAGTCAAGGAGCATCTGTTCTGAGTGTGGCATGCAATATTGATGGCTTCTGCCCAGAAACGGCTTGGTGTTGCATGTTCAGCTAACATAGTGCGAGCAGCTTCCTTGAGTGTTCTGTTTCTCTGTTCTGCTACACCATTCTGTTGTGGCGTTCTTACAGCTGATGTCTCATGCTGTATACCAAACTTAGTGCAAAAATCAGTAATAAAAGGGTTCAGAAATTCTGTACCTTTATCTGATCTGATTTTCACTATACTGACACCCTTTTCGTTTTGTAGTTTCTTGAGCAGCTCAGGTATCTTTGTTGTTGTCTCATTCTTCTTATACAAGAATACAACCAAGGTAAACTTGGAATAATCATCCACGATTAAAAGAGTATATTTGCGTCCGCTGAGACTGACTGATGTAACTGGTCCAAATAAGTCCATATGGAGCAGTTGAAATACTCTGCTGGATGCTGGTCCATGGATTCCCTTGAATGAGGCTTTAACCTGTTTTCCCTTCTGACATGCGACACATGTCTGATCCTTAGAGAATACCTCATTCGGAAGTCCCTCAACCAAAGACATCCTTGCTATCTTGTTAAGAGTTTTAAAGTTCAGATGACTCATTCTTTTGTGCCAGAGCCAACTGCTACTTTTGGAACTCTTAACAATCAGGCATGCATTTCTTGGACAATTGTTCCAATATGCTGTATAAATCGTACCTTTCCTTGAACCAGTTAACAAGATCTGTTGAGTAGCTCGATTCTTGATAGTACACTGATCAGTCGAGAACTCAACACTGAATCCGTTATCGCAGAATTGTGAAACTGATAACAGGTTATGCTTTAAACCTTCGACATACGAGACTCCAGTAACCTGTACATCATCATTCTCTAAGGTTCTGAATCCTCTGGTAAAACCAAAGTTATCATCACCAAAGAGTACACGTGGGCCTTCTTATTCTGTATAAGAGCTAAGGAGATGTTTGCTTCCAGTCATATGCCTTGAGCATCCACTATCGATGTACCAGATAGTTGCTTGTACACCTCCTTTGTTGGTCAAACCCACGCGAACCTGCAATCAAATCAGGTTTTAGGTACCTCTTTTGGATTGGGTCCTGAGGGGTTAGAGTTGGTTTTAGGGATCCATACAAACAGGGCACTTCTATTGTAATCAGATAGATCAGAAGGCCAGATTTGTCTCCCATAAACATATACATAATCATACATCTCTTCATATGCATTATGATCAATATGATTATTTGTGTGAGCCTTGGGTGAATCAGAAGACTTGGGATTTTTCCTTCCAGTTTGTCTTCTTTTAACCCAGTGGGGCTCAGGTGTAGCGCCCTAGGTTTTACGATTATAAGGGTAGACACGACTGCTACCATTAAAAGATTCATATCTTATTGGCATATCTGGTTTCAGCAGTTTACCCTTGACTTGCTTTGTTAGGGCTTGACTGATTAGGTTTCGGTCGATTTCCCTTTAGAGGTTGTCTTTTCGATACCTAATCTGCTGATCAGGTTGAGGTTTCTTTAGAAGAACTGAGTTCTTCTCGTTGATTCCTCGGTGATGCTTGTTCAGTTGGGGACCATTTATGTTCCCTTTCTCGATTAGGCACTTGCCTTTTACTTGTTCAGCAGGTCTATTTCCCTTATTAGATACAAATTTTGCTTTATATGTATCTATATCGAAACTCGTTTGATTACACCTTTTTTGAAGTGAACCGACGCCAGGGCTTTTGAGGATGTAGAAAGGTTTTCATACCCAATTCCCTTCTTATTAGTTGTCGTTCGAAAATAGTTGTTCATATCCTGAACGGTTTTCGAAGATTTCGTGAAAACCTGTATTTTCTTACGTAAACTATCCTCAGTTAATTTCAGACTCTCATTTAGTCGGAAGAGTTCATCAAACTTGGCTTGTAGGATTTTAAAATCACCAGCTTGCTATTTATTGATAGCTAGATGTTCCTTAATCTGCTTCTCCTGATCAGAAGATTTAACTTTCAGAACTTTCAGTTCTTCAGTTATCTTCTGAGCAGCTTCATCTAATTTTAGTTCAGCTATTCTACTGACAACATTTTCCTTACCAAGCTGAGTATTTTCAATCCTTAGCTTATCATTTTCGGCTTCCACTATCATATAAGTGTCTACTGCGTTAGAGAGATCATCAAGCAATTGCTCAGAATAGAGCTGCAAGTCAATCTCTCCAGCAGGTGTGCTAATCATAGCTGATGTGGAAACTGAAAGAGCAGAAGGTTTAGAGGTTACCTCAGATTGGTCTTCCTCCTTAGCCATCAGACAAATTTCATCATCAGAAGAGAATATCAGATCATCGTAGTGGTAGAAATCATCAGCGTTGCTTATCAAACAGAAATCTTCTATAGATGAGTAGTCTGAATCCTCTGAAGGCAGATAAGAATCATCAATTTCTGATGTATCAGCAACCATGGCTTTCCTGTCTCTATAGCGTTGCTCTCTTCTGTTCCGCTTCTCTTCTCTTTCTTTTGGTGTCAGGTTTGGGCAATCTGCGCTGTAATGACCTGGTTTCTCACAGTTGAAACATGCTCCACGATCCACGGAACTTCTTCTGCCAGGTGAGTCATTCCGTCTGTAGAATCTGTCAGGTGACTTACCTGTCTGATTGTAATCAGAATTTCTTCTCTCAGATCTGTTTTCTCTTCTTTCATCAGACCGATCATCTCTTTTCTTATCTTCTCTGCGATCCTTTATGTGATCATCTCTTCGGTCATCAGATCTGGTCCTTTCTGGAGATCTGTCAGCTGGTCTCCTATCTCTTCCTCTGCTGTTTTAATAATCCCTGTAAAATCTACGATACTTGCCAAGTTGAATGTTAGATTTTTCAAGTTTTCTGGTTCTCAAAGCAATCTGTTAATGTTGGCTTATAATATTTCCAACTGGTTCAGTAGACTTTGAGTTCTTTATTGGTCGCTTTGAATGCAACCCATTTTTGATGTGGCAGGTGTGGCTTCAGCAGGCGACTCGTCTTCTTCTTCTTGCCCTCTTTCGATCAGATCAAACTCATGGGCTTTAAGACCCAGGAACAGGTTGCTTGGCTTCATCTTGGCAATTCTTGACAATCCTTTATTACAATGACTTTCATATCCCACTTCTTAGTCAGAGATCTCAAGATCTTGTAATTTATGTCTTTATCTGACATCTCTCGTCCAAGTTCCCGAAGCTTGTTAACTGACATTGTGATTCTTCCATCGAGCTCATTGATGGTTTCATTTGGTAACATCTTAAGTTTCTCGAATTTTACCAGTTCAGCTTGCAGTCTGCTATCTTTAATTAGATCATTTCCTACACACATTTCAGCAAGCGTATCCCACATCTGTTTGGCTGTCTTGAGATGCTTTATCTTTTCTTTGGTTATCTTGTCCATGGTCTTCATGATTATGTGCCTGGCTATCGTATCCAGAGTGTACATCTTTCTCTCTTCAGCATCCATCAGGGCGGGACTTTTTCTGACAAGACTTCCAACTGCAAAATCTGGATCACCTCCAACAGCTGGGTTATCATGATAGATGATGATGGGTCCTCGTTCAAGAACTTCCATCATCCTACTGCTTATTGATCCCAGATGATTGCTCATGTATATCGTCCAGTCTGCATACTCATCAATGGAAAATTTAGGCAAATCATGATACATACCCGAAGTATTATCCATGCTGATCGTGTGTTTGAAAACAGATGAGATTTGAAAAGGTTTTTCAAGATCAGTTCAAGTGACCACAAAGGTTCTTCCTCAAGAACTGATGATATTCAAAGCCAGTGGTCTGGAGAAACACCGCTCTGATACCACTTGTAGGTCCCAAACGGGTTTCGTGAGGGCAGAAGTCTAGAGGGGAGGGGTGAATAGACTTCTAAAATTTTTTCGTGCAGATCAGGTGTGATTGCAGTTTGCACGATCGAGAATGCAAGTGAATCGGTTTGAATCGATATCCAACTTCTTGATCGCTTTGAGGGCGATCGATTCGGTGTCTATCAGTTTAACTGATTGTGCGGAAGCTAGTTTAAACCCGTGTGAAAAACCAGTTTATAACAAATCAGATTCCGAAGCTGTTTTCAATCAGCTAACTATGACGTCAATCTGATCAGATCAGTTGATTGGTGCAAGCTGATCCTAACTCAGAATATGTATGCAGATTTAAGAAAGGTTGTGTGCAATAGTGTAAAGCAGTTAAAAGCAGATAAATGGACACAAGATTTATAGTGGTTCAGACAACCAGTCCTACGTCCACTCTTCCCTATCACAAGGGGCACCAACTTAACCAACTTGGACTTAGTTTATTGTGTTAGTCCAACACATTACAACCAACATATTTTTAAAGAGTTCTCACTCAATCCGATCCCAGAAATCAGAACTAGAAACCCTAGTCTGAAATCATGCTAAACAAACATAACCTAACTTTGGGTTTTGGGTAAGATTTGTTGTTTGTTCCAACTTTGAAATTTTTCCTAGTATTTAAGTAGCCTAACAGCTAGAGGATAAGATTTATGTGCTAAGAACTATGGGATGAACACTTAGAAAAGAGGTGCATATGTTACCCCGTTGTAGGTCCCGAACGGGTTTCATGAGGGCAGAAGTCTAGAGGGGAGGGGTGAATAGACTTCTGAAAACTTTTTCGTGCAGATCAGGTGTGATTGCAGTTTGCTTGATCAGAGTGCAAGTGAATCAGTTTGAACTGATATCCAACTTACTGATCGCCTGAGGGTAGATTAGTTCGATGTCTATCAGTTTAACTGATTGTGCGGAAGCTAGTTTATACCCGTGTGAAAAACAAGTTTATAACAAATCGATTCAAGTTGTTTTTCAATCGATTTACTATGGAGTCAATATGATCGATCAAGAGCTTGGTGCTAGTTGATCCTAACTTTCGAATATGTATGCATTTAATCAAGTTGTGTGCAATAGTGTAAAACAGTTAATCAAACATGTAAATGCACATAAGATTTATAGTGGTTCGGACAACCAGTCCTACGTCCACTCTTCCCTATCACAAGGGGCACCAACTTAACCAACTGGACTTAGATTATTGTGTTAGTCCAACACATTGCACAAACAGATATTTATAGAGCTCTCACTCAACCGATCCCAGAAATCAGAACTAGAAACCCTAGTCTGAAATCTTGCTAAACAAACTTAACCTAACTTTGGGTTTTGGGTAAGATTTGTTGTTTGTTCCAACTTTGAAATCTTTCCTAGTATTTAAGTAGCCTAACAGCTAGAGGATAAGATTTATGTGCTAAGAACTACGGGATGAACACTTAGAAAATAATCTTCAAGGTTGTGTTCTTCGTGCGGAAATTTTGCTGTAGTATGAGCTTCTTGATAATTTCCGTGTCTTCACTCTGAAGAGTAATCCCATATTTATAGACCTCGAAATCAAAGAGCCGTTGGAGAGCAATTGCCAGCTTTTCTAGTAATGGATAACGCTGCCCGGTCTCGTTCAACATTTGACTGACGAAATAAATGGGAAAGTGACTCTGACCTTCTGCCCAGACGAGCACTGCACTTAGAGCGGTTTCTGAAGCCGCAAGATATAGTAAAAACTTCTCTCCCGGGACAGGTTTGGATAGAATGCTCACGTCTGCCAGATAAGCTTTGATTTTATCGAGAGCTTCCTGGATTTTGAGTGTCCATTCAAACTTTGATTTCTTTTGAATTGTGTCGAACATTGGCTTTCATTTATCCCCCATTCGGGAGATGAACCTATTCAAGGAGGCCAGACAACCTGTCAGTTTTTGTATCTCTTTCACACTTCGAGGTGCTCCCATATCCAGAATGGCCTTGACCTTTGCTGGATTCACCTCTATTCCTCGCTTGCTGACCAAATGCCCCAGGAACTTCCCCAACTCAACTCCAAAATTGCACTTTTTGGGATTGAGCCTTATGTTGAACTTCCTTAAGATATCGAAAGTTTGTGCAAGGTGGGTGAAGTAATCTTCCTTCTTCAGACTCTTGACGACTATGTCGTCCACATAAACTTCCACCGACTTGCCAATTTGGTCGGCAAACATGTGGTTGACCAATCTTTGATATGTAGCCCCCGCGTTTTTCAGGCCAAATGGCATTCTCTTCCAGCAGTAGAGGTTTTTCTCTGTCAGGAATGAGGTGTGTTGCCGATCTGGTTTGTACATGGCTATCTGATGATAGCCTGCGAAGGCATCCATGAAGGACATCATCTCATGACCAGCCGTGTTGTCATCAAGTGGTCAATGTGGGGCATGGGGAAGAAATCCTTTGGACAAGCCTCGTTGAGGTCGGTAAAGTCAATGCAGAGTTGCCAGGTTCCGTTTGATTTTTTCACCAACACCGCATTGGCCACCCATTGTAGCTGGTCGGCCTACATAATCAGGTCGTTATCCAACAACTTCTTCACTTCTTCAGCAAGTGCTGCATATTTTTCCATGCGACTTCTGGATTTATGCCTATCATATCTTTGTGTGACCACGCGAAGAAATCCAAGTTATTTTTTAGAAAGTCAATGACTTTCCCCTTCAAGTCGTCTGGTATCTTGGAGCCTATGATGACTTCTAGGTCTGGTCGAGCTGGGTCTACTTTGACTTTCTCGAGTTCTTCCCCCGGGATGGCCCTTGAGCCATCTTGACTGGGATCATCGATCTCGGTCTCGAGTAGAAACTCTTTAGGTTTTGGCCCCATTCTTGGGTCGAGGTCGTCGCGGCTTCTCTTCATATTTGCTTTCTTGTTATTCAATTCTTTACATTTTGTTTCGCTATCTATTACAAGTATTTGTTTGCTAGATACAAATGTCGAATTGAAAAGAGACGAAGAATAAACCAAACAACCTCTTGCTTCCACCTGGTCATCCTTAATGGTGCCGACCAACCTAGTGTTGGTGGGGAATTTTACACAGAAATAAAATGTTGAGGACGCAGCCTCGAACTCGTGTTCAAACGGCCTCCCAAGAAAACCATTATAGGAACTCGGGAGGTCGATAACAAGGAAATCTAATAATCTAGTGGCCTAACCTTATCATCTAGGGTAGACACTAGTTCGACAGCCAGATGAATCATGCCAGATGGCTTCACAGTTGCATCCCCGAAGCCTTTTACGACGTGGTCGCAGGGGGTGATGTAAGCATCATAATCCCCGAGCAGGTCTTTAAGGTCTTCTTGAAGAGGATGTTGCAGAACGCCCCTCCATCCACCAGCAACCGGCATACAATGGTCCCCATGATGTTAGCCTTAATCACTAGGGGGTCGACGTTCGGGTAGATTATTCTAGTTTTATCTTTTTCGCCGAACTCGATTTTATTGGTTTCCTCTGCCACCGTGAAGATTAGTAGTACCATTTTCCTGGCGTTCTCCATCTCCCTGATTTTAGCCTTCATTTGCCATTGGGACGAAGACGTCGAAGAAAGTCCCCCTATTGCCCCAAGTGGAGAAAGGGTATGTATGACACGACCTCCCGCATCCTCGGGTATTGGTGGGATGGGTCTCTCCCCTTACCCGGCCCCTGGATTGGGATTTCTTTGGCCCTGTTCTGCCTGCTTGGGATGATTGTCTTGTTGGTGACCCCTCGGATTAGGCTCGTGGTTCCTTTGAGGTCGTTTGAAAAATTCGTCCAGCAACCCATCTTCGTACAGCCTCCAGAGTTGTGGGAGTAGGTGTCTACATTCGCTCGTGCAGTGACCCTCCTGTTCGTGAAAATGGCAGAACTTGTTGGGGTTCTGCTTGCCCTTATTTTTTACAGGGCGAGGCGGGAGGAGCAGCTCCCGTACCTCTGATCTGAGTTTAGACATGTCCAGGTGTCATGCCTAACGTCTCCATCAGCTTCACTGAGATGTTTTCTTTGAACGACTTGAAGCTGCCGGGTGCCTTGTAGTGACCCCCGGTTTTCTTGGAACTCTTACTTCCTTATTCTCTGAGAGTCAGGATTCTAGCAGTTCCAACGTATGGATCAGGTCGCTAGCCCGCCTTCGGAAGTCGACATAGCTAGTTAGGTATTCAGCGGTCATGCGCCGCCATAACTTGGTCCCTTTTCTGAGGCCGGAGACGACCCCAAGTAGTTTCACCTCATCCCCTATGGGATCTCCCTCAAGGATGAGTTTGTCAATCCTTTCAACGTAGGACCGATCCGACTTCGTTTCCCCTTGCTGAGTGTTCATGAGGCGCTGCCTGGTCGCAGGTCGAGGTGCCAGTGTTGTGAAGTGGGTCAAGAACAGCCTAGCGAGCTGTTCAAAGGTGTCCACCGAGAAGGGTGGCAGGGAGGTGAACCACTTGTGGGCCTGGTCGCTCAAAGTCAGTGAGAACAGCCGGCACCTAGTAGCGTCGGATGCACCCATAGAGGCCATGTAGGAATTTTATTTCGCCACATTGACCTTTGGGTCTGAGTTTCTACTATAGCGATCTAAAGTCGCTATGCTGATTTTTCTCTGGGTAGGCGCTAGAGTAACCATGGTCCCGAGTGGAGAATCTGGGATGATGAGGTTATTGTCTGTCCCCACCGGCCCATTTTGATTCTCCACTGTTCGAGAAGTCATTGGACCATTTGGGCTAGCGCCGCAACCTGAACATCACGATGGTCCCCAGCAGGGAAAGGCACCTGAGGGTCACCGTGATGGATAGCCGAGCCTCTCGGCAATTCGTCGTGATGTATGTTCAAAGCCAATGCGAGGTCGTGCTCCACCTGGTCAGCGTGTCGAGGCTGAGACTGAACCTCATCCTCGATGACCATCGGAGCCTTTTGAGCCCCCAGGTCCCCAAGTCAGTTGAACACATTATCTTACCCCACCGATTTCTCCAGGAGTCGGCGATTCCGGACGATAGCATGCTTCGTCTGGTCGTAAGCCAGTTGGCCCATTGACCATCTCTTTTTGATAAGGGCACCCTTTCCCTTTAGAGGTTCCAGCATTGTGGGTGGTCTTTTTGACCGGAGGCTGCCCCTCCTCGCCAACGAAGGCGAGGCTTTTCTTGTTGAGAACGACCATTATGTCCTTTGCGTCTTCTGGCATTTGAACTAGGTTCCACCAGTTAGGGGTGATCGCCGAGGCCACGGGTGGGTACGCTGTGAGCTCAGGGAAGCTTCGACACCATCGTGGGCGTCCGTTTCATATCCGGTAGCATTAGCTTGATTGATCGCCATTGCCAACTGGGTGAAATTGAGTGGGTCTTCTTAAGAATTTAGGAACAATGCAACAGAAAAGTTTCCCACAGACGGCGCCAATTGTTGTTAGTGGTTTATTTTTAAGCCAATACAACAATGATTCTCAATTAAAACAATGAAAATAGACAATAAACACAAGAGGCAAACACGAGTATTTGTTACCCAGTTCATCTTGTAAAGAACACTACGTCTGGGGGCATCCAAGCCATAATTTGTATACTATATCTGCCTATGGTTCTAAAATTTTCAACCTCTTACAAGTGTGGTCTTACATGCCTATTTATACTACAATTCCCGCCTCTTGGGCCGGAATTTACATAAGGAAAAGTGCCCTAAAAGGGGTCTTCAATCTCGGAGCCCGCCGATTTTGCCTCGCCGGGTCAGAGGTCGCCGTCTTTATTGCTCGCCAATTGTGGGGCGGACTTTGGGGATGAATCTCGTGGCTCACCGGGTGCTTCCTTTGGCTATCAAGATATGTGACTTATGTTGATGCAAGTCATTTCCGGCTTGAGGATCTAGAATGCAAGTCGCCTTGCGACCTGGGCAAATCTTGTAAGTCGTCTCGCGACCTGCTGCCTATGCAGCCTGGGTAAGGTGCACTTAGCCTTGATGGACAAGTCGACTATGTGGCCATTTATCCCCAGGTCGCTTTAAATGGCATTGGGAAGGTGAATTGTCGTTCATGCGACTAAACCAGGAGTCGGGTTTATCCATGCTACAACACCCTCAGTCAAAATTCTCTCTCTCATCTCAATTATTATCCCTCACACACCCCAAACACAAAAAAACCAACTGAAGTCGTCGGCCCCATCCCCACAAACCCCCGGCGCCACTGCCCCCATCCCCACAAACCAACTTTGTTAATTGTTTAGATCTGTTTTGTTTAGATCTATTTTAGTGGTAGCCACCGGCGAGGAGAAAAAAGTTTTTTGGTCCCATAACTTTTCTGTAATCCATTTTTCGTCCCAAAAAATTTAACTATCCAATTTTGGTCCCATAACTATATCGATTGTCCAATTTTCGCTGAAAAATAAAAAAAAAATTGTCTTTTTTATCACGAGCAAGTCACGTGCCAATTAAAAAATGGGGTTTTTCGAGCTCGTAGTTGACATGGACGCTAAAAACTCATTTTTCCGCACTTAGGAGAAATTTTCTTGTTCTTTCTAATTTTTTAGAAAAATGAACTTTTGTTTTAACAGTCAATGTCCACGTTAGCTACGAGCTTGAAAACCTACAATTTTAACCGATATGTGACTTGCGCATGACCAAAAATGACAAAAGTTTCTATTTTTCGGCAAAAATGGGACCAAAATTGGATAGTTAAATTTTTTGGGACGAAAAATGGATTACAAGAAAGTTATGGGACCAAAGAACTTTTTTTTTTTCGCATCTTTTCACTGAAGCCATATAAAGGCTTTTTATAATTCAGCTTGGTACCAAACCACCTAAATCTGCATGAACTGAATTACAACCTTAATCACAGTTTTATAGACTAAGTAAAATAGCTTTCAACAAGTAAACCAAGTATAAATTTAGGGCCTACACTTTCCGCACCTTAAATAGCTAGTGTAGATAGCTATCTGTTGTACGGGGAAATAACCCGACCTAATGGAGGCTTGGGATTGGGCAATCTCATGTTTAGCTTGTTATCCGACTTCATCCAGCTGGAGAAAGGCGGGAGGCAACTTTGAAGTCTCGGAAGGTCGCTAGCGGCTTGACGTAGCAAAGAAGTCGCGGAGCGACTTGAAAGAATCGGACATCGCGGTCGAAGAATTCGCGACTTCGGTTATAGATAAATATGGACAAGATTCGGGCAGTTATGGTGAGGCGGATTTCTCGGGATGTAACCAGGGAAGGCATATCCGTGAGCGCGACTTGCGGAGCAAGGAAGGAAGCCCTAATCAGCCCACGAGAGAAAGCCCACAAAGACTGTAGCCCTAGATTTGCATCTATAAATATAAATTGTAATGCACATTGTAAATGATCAAAATCTTAGTACTCTAGGCATATATTATACAGTACAAATCCTGGCTTGGTGCCCCCAGACGTAGTCTATTCCAAAGACGAACTGGGTAATCAAATCACTTGTCATTTATTGTTTTCGCCGTGGTATAGATCGGAACGTTACTACATTGTTTGCTTGTTCGCCGGTAACAAAACCGGGTACAACACTATCAAACTGAACAACTTATTTAAGCATTAAGTAATACAATTATCTATACAAAGCTATTCAGGACTCTTGCAATTTAAAATCAGTTGAGTATATTTGTAGTGCTGAAATTACTCGGGGTTCACTTCTCAGTAGACTTGAATTCAGGGTAGTTGTTCTTTAGTGCTTAACCCTCAGTAGTCTGGCTCACTGATCACAAAGGTTTAAGAAATTTTTTGAAAAACCTTACACGTGTATTCCCCCCCCCCATACACGTGTGAGACTCATTTACCCGATACCAATAACACGTATATATATATATATATATATATATTTACAAGAACTAATGATCACGAGACTAAAAGATAGCTAAACGTGTCGAATGTTGTACGAGATAGTCAAACTCTGAGGAATCTACCCGCTACATCCAATGTCAAGAAAGTGAGTAACATTTAATTAATTTTGCATTAGTTAAATCAATTTGTGTGTTAATATAAGCAGGCAGGTCTACGGTCTATGCTAAACTGTGTGCAATGAGTAAGCTGATTTGTGTAAAATGAAGCTAGTAATATGTGTGAAATGTGGAAGTTCTAATAACTTTGCTAAGTTGTATGCAATGAGTAAGCTGATCTGTGTGAAATGAAGCTAGTATCTCTGTGTGAAATTGAGTCAGGTCTACGGATCTTGACGTGTACTCGTATGTCGTGCTAATTAGTCTTTTTAATGTAATTGTACTTCAAATGGTTAGACACATGGATGTTCTTCAAAATGTGGTCTTCCGCTTTAATCACTTTAAGTATAAAATTAAAATTATTTCAATTTCGAATGATTTTTCCCTTTAAGTATGTGGCGCCGTTTTCGAGGCACTACACTTTATGTATTTAAATACATTTTCTTGATGTTTTAAATTTGGTAATTTGACCTTACTTCATAATCAACTTTAAAACTTACAATTTGGTAATTTCTAAAATGGAATTTTACTATGACCTTGACCTTGAAGACTTTCTTGAGAAATTACCAAATCACTACTTGCATGTCAAAAAATCTAATTTTGATTTTTGATAAAAACACCCCTATAATTCGAAAATAATAGGATAATTGAAAATGACATTGCATGTTAATTGATTTTTGGGCCTGCATGTTTAATTACCCACCTAGTAAAATAGTTTCTTTCAAATTTTGATTATGTCAAAAATATGTGCTCAATAGATTTTAAAATTTGAATTAGAAATCGGTATTCACTAAAAATAATTGCATAATTGAATATAGGTTTACTTGTTTTAAATCTTAGAAGAAATAATTCTTGAATAAAGTCCTATTTGAAAATATATAAAATATAAGGAGCATTTACAATGAGGTGTTGTAGGTCCCGAACGGGTTCAGTGAGAGGTGAAAGTCTAGAGGGGAGGGGTGAATAGACTTTCAAACTTTTGTGTGATCAGCATGGGGGGAGTTAAGTGCTGATGTAGAGTGCGAGTGAATCAGCTTGGACTGATATCCAACCTACTGACTGTTGTTAAGCTGGTCAGTTGGACGTATATCAGCTTAGCTGATGTGTGGAAGCTAGTTTTAACCCGTGTAGAAAAACTCTTCAGAAAATCAGTCTTAAGTATTCTAACGGATTAGTAGACAAAGTGTCAAGCTGATCTGATTAGTAGCTTGGTGTTGAGTTGATCTTTCTTAAGACATGCATGATAATTTAAACAAGTGTGTTCAAGTGTAAATCAGTAAATCACACAAGATTTTTATAGTCGTTCAGACCAACTTGTCCTACGTCCACTCTTCCCTATCAGCTGTTGGGGAATGAGTTACACAGATCTATTCGGGGTGAATATTTAAATACAAATTTAATTCTTTAATTATTACTAGCATGAATTAATCCTATATTAATTCAAATAATAATTACAACAACATATCATGCATATAAAAAGCCACGTAAAACCTACGCATGCATAATCTACGGGTTTACGTGAACGTACCTCTTGGGATGGCAGTGACTTCGGTCGGACGGACTAACCAAAAGGACTTCCCAAGTATTCCCTTAGCCCTTGCTCAACTATCCGGTGGAAGGACACTTGTCGAACAATTAACAAAAGGAAAAAATAAACTTTGTTGCACCACCTTTGTGGATTTGCTAATTTTTCCAGCACATGGAATTATACTTGGGAATGAACTAATCATCCCCTATTTATAGGAGAGAAGGGGTCGAAAATTATAGTAGAATATCAATGTGGGAAAAGACTTTTCTTGAATATATCTCCTATGTTGGTCCCGGTGCAAATGAGTCTTACATGTGTATGGGGGGGGAATACACGTGTTCAGTGTTTTTAAAACTTTTTTTCTTCGAGGTCAACTTGGGTCGATAATCCTCAAGATTAGGTTACGAGAAGCCTGAGATCGCTTCTCGAGTCAAAGTCTCTCGAGACAAAGATCCCGAAATCGCTTTCGGATACCCCGATAATCCCAACCGAGTCCTGAGTGTCGAGAGATCCCGAGTTGCTTGGATCGATAACTAATTTCATCAATCCTCGTAAGAGAGTTCAATTTTGGTAACTATCTGTTCTAGCTACTCAGTCGTGCGGAATGGTTGGCCCTTTAGTTTATACTCGTTTTAAGCTTTGCTGAAAACCTTCCCTTTATGAAATAGTGATTAGGTTGTGATTCAATTACATGCAACTTCAAATGATTGATTCCAACCAATATCGATGAAAAGTATGCTTTCAAAATCAAGTCAATGCAAATGCTTAAGCACATATAAGGAAAGCAATAAACAACACATCAATTATAGTGGTTCGTAGACTCAAGCTCCTACGTCCACTCTCTCTCGATCCTCGAGAAATTCACTAATCACTTCGAGCTTTCTCGACTACCTCGCGTGGTTTACTTACTCAACTCGACCTCGAAGTTTTCTCGACTACTCCACGAGTTTACTTACTCAACCCGACCTTGAGCTTTTCGACTACCTCCGTAGTTTACTTACTCAAACACAAACAAGCTTTCGACTACCCCAGTAGCTTACTAACTTCTCCTCTAGAGTTTTCTCGACTACTCCAATGTAGTTTACTAACTCTTTACAACTCTTCTCACCAACAAACACACCCAACTACCTTCTCAAGGGTTTGGGGTTTCTCGGTTGGTTTTCAACTAGATGAGATATCCTTTACAATGAAGCACAATGCAAAGGGTTAGGATATCTCGACTAAGCTTTGATAAATCTTATCAAGCTAGGCTTAGTATAGTGAGCTCTCTTCAATATAGAAGCACTTGGGAAATTCTAAGTTTTTCGAAAGCTTTTAACTTTTGCAAGAATAAGTTTGAGCTCTTGAGTTATGATAAATTTCCCGTAACCTTACAATGTAGAGGGTCACCAAGATTTATAGGCATACACCAAGGTCACTCTTGAAAACTATCCGTTGGAGAGATAACTTTTAATGAGTTTCCTCTTATGGTGTGTGAGAAACGACTATATTTAGGGTTTGAAACTCCCTAACACATTTTTAGGCAATAACCTTTCATGTAGCCGGTCTTCACTTTTTGCGATGCGGAACTTTTGTATATCCGACATCTTTTTTCAACCACACCGCTCGATGTCGAAGATGGTACATGTTGTCTTCCTTTTTTTTTTGACTTTTTGTCTCCAGTTAAAGGTAGACACCTTCAACGACTCTTTTGGTTACAAACTCTGAGTTTGATATAACCTTAACAACACTTCTGACTTAGTTCCTTTTGTCTGCATTTGAATGTCTTGGCAATATCTAACATTCTAAGGAATCGCGATCTTCTCAGTATTGCATCCTTCAGATAGATATATTCAGTGCCTCGGAACATTCAGTTTATATCGAGCATTCAAGACACTATCGAAGTCTTCGATAATTATCGTGCCATCGAGATTCTTGATCTTCAGTCTTCAGTCTTGCGTCTTCAGAGTCTTCTGAGTCTTCAGGGTCTTCTGAGTCTTCAGAGTCTTCTGAGTTTTTACAGATATTCTCGACCGATATATCGAATCTTCATGAAGTCTTCGCCTCAAGATCCTATCGAAGTCTTCAAGATCTCAAGATTTCTCGAAGTCTTGAATACTTCATTTCATATCAAAACTTCATTTCTTCGAAACATACCGAAGTTCTTCGAGTCTTCGTAACCTATTCTCAACTATATCTCACGACTATACATTTTGCGATAACATCCCTAATACTCTAAAACCTAATCCTCGACTAACTATCAAGATCATTCTGAACATGTCATACTCAGGGGTTTTGGGATCTAATCAAAATCATATATTTTTATTAAATTCATCTCCCAACAATTTCCCCCTTTTTGATGATGCCAAAACCTATCTTGTTACAAAACATATAACCTATACTCAGGTTTCAGTTTATCCTATTACAAGATTGGTTGTCTCCCAAAAATTTCTTAAAACAGAGAAACTCCTAACAATTTAAATCATTCAACAATTTCTTCAGTAATGAATCTCTTTAAGTAGTTCATTACTAAATACTTAAACAATTTCCCCATATTCGCAAAATTTCTCCCTTATCAACATACAATCGGTTCGAGACATTCATTCAAAGATATCAAAATAAAAGACATGTAAATAAGATAATGAGATATTATCTTTTGAGCATAATGATAAATCTTCATTGATGATTGGTATCCCATTACAGATTACAATGAGTTTATCAACAAAATCAAAAAGACAAAAATATTAAAGATTACAGAATCTTCTGAGTCTTCGCCTTTCGACTTGATTTGGCTCTTCGCTTCGCTTCTTCATTTTGTTTCATTCTCAACTTCATCACGGGCACCTCCAGTGTCGAACATTCCGAAAAAATCTTTCTTCATTTCATTTCTCTCCTTAATGATATCCGGATCAAGCTTTCCTGTTAAACCCAACTCGACCAAAGATATCGAGCAATTTCTTGAGTAATGGCCTTCTCATTTACCAAGCCATTACCAAGTCTCGGAGGAGGATAGGAATATGGACCGTGGGCTACTATCCAGACCTCTCCTTCATCCGCAAGGTTAATCCAAATTTTGAGATACTTTGGATAGAAGGTTAGGAGATATTCAATGAATGCTTCATTCGATCCGAGCTTTCCTCTCCATTCCCCGAGAACATCATAATTGAACCGTAAGGTTCTTCTTCGACCTCTTCCCACATATCGCTGAGTTTGATAGGCATCCATTTATCAACGCGGGGCCACTTTAGTGCTTTTGATGTCCCTTTCCTCTTGCTCGCAAACTTCCTGAATTCACTCCTTCGCTTATGCTCTTCGTCTATCTTCTTTCTGATCACAGACGCTCCTGAGACCGAAGCAACAACTTTCTTAGCTTGTTCTATTTGGAGTGTCTTCAGAGCATCTCTCGTGTTGAAGACTTTCTTCTGAGGTTGAGACTCGATTCTTCCGCTTTCTTCATCATCCGTAATCGCTTTTTCGATTGGATTGGTTTAGAAGCCTTCAGACGCTTGCTTTCTTCTAGTTGAACAACGCCCAAGACTTTCCTCTTCATAGGCAAATCAGCAACAACTTGGATTGTTCCAACCTTTGCTCTAGCACTCAGTTTCTCTCTTGCAACATCAAGCATGGTTTGCTCAGAAACTCGAGTGTAGATAGGCTTCTCCACCGAGCGAACTTCAACTTCTCAAGAGCTTTCGACTTCTCTTAAGGCTTTGGCTAGGTTATACATTTCAGCGATCTTTCGAGCCTTCTTCTCCAAAGTACGTGCCATGAACTTCCTGAGGTCTTCACCTTCCTTTTCCCCCTTCTTGCACCGTAATTTGGAAGAAGTCCGAGAGTGTTTGGTCCATGTGATATTGCTCTTTTGCTCACACAAATAACTTCTCCTCGCTATCCGATCTTGTTCGCCTTCCACCTCCTTAGATGGTTCTTGGCCACGTAAAATTCTTCGAGACATATGGGCAACCGCCGAGAGTGCTTCTTTGAACATCTCTGTCATCTTGGTCATGAGCATTGAGCTCATTTCCTCAACAATGAGATTTTATCATCACTTCATTCCTCTCTCGCCAATTTCACCTCTAGAAATGCAATTTGACTCCTGGTGCTTCGTTTTCATTTCAAAGATCGAAGCTCATCCTTTGACTCCTCCCAAATTTTTCATTCAACTTATCTTCCATGGAGGTCATCTGTGAGGTCGAGTGTTTTGATTAGCACCACCAAGAGTGACTAAGACCTTCCATCTTCTTGAGCTTGATTGGCCAATGTTTCTTCCATCCGAGCAATCTTGATCATCATTGGCTCAACCTTCTCAAGTTTCTCCATCAAGGGAGTGAGGTCAATCTCAGAAACCTTCTCGCACTTCTCAGGCCGTTTTTGATCATCCCGAAGCTTCAGCTTCATCCCGAGCTCCAGCCTCCAATCGAGCCTCGATCTGCTTTATCGACAATTCAGAATTAAAGATAGAACTTTCAAGAATTTTGGCATAATTGTTAATAGTGCCAAAAGGTACCAAGAGTGCTAGCTTCACCGAGGTTGACCAATTTCAGTTGATCGCCATGTAAGTCTCCTTTTCCATCTCGAGACCGATCCTCAACATCTCCCCCTGTTGGTCCCCATCTCCATCTTGAGATTTGTCTCCGCCGCTAGGGCACCAACTTCAAAGAAACTTTTCTCTCGCCTAACTTCCTCCTCTCGAACCAAATTTCATCAAAATTGGAGTTTTTCATCCCGAAGCTTTGTCCTTCCGAACCCCGAGAAGTCGGTCGAAAGGCTTTTTTCTCATTCCACCAGTCTTCCCTCCGAAAAGCAAAGAATATCAAGCATTTCAGAAGAGTCCGATTGAGGATGAACACAGTTGTCCTTAATCAAGAAAACATCTTGCAGATCGGGGTATGAGCCGAGCTCAGGTAGCGGTCAAGAATGAACCGCTCCCCTTGCTCCTCCACTCAGCCTTCTTCAACCTCGCCCTTCTTCCATCTTGGGCTCTCGTTCGGTTGAAGCTTCACGAGGATCAAGAAGTAGATCACTCAGAGCTCATCAAGAATATTCTCGCCCCGAGTCTCAAGCAGACCTCTCGAACGTTGTGCACCAGTCCTCGGTTGCATCCGAGCGGGTTCTCCGAGGCCCGAGCCGGCATATCCTCGATTGACTCTGAGTTGGCTCTTCTGCCTGCCCGAGCCAAGACATTTTCAAGTAGGAATCTCTCGAGGTCTGAGTTCCTTTGAAAATTTCCCGAGAAATTTTGTCCGAACTTAAAGATGTCTCAAGCACCTCGAGAAGACTCCGCTCCCCTCGATCCGTTTTGTGCCTTTGAGATAACCCGAGCCAAAACTTGCAATGGCGAACTCGAGCGGTTTGGCCCTCGGTTGAATCTCCTCGAGAATCATCGCCATCTCTTCATCGGTGAGAACCACCAATCTTCTCTCGCGCTTTGGGGCAAGGTTCTTCTCGCTTCATTATTTTTGCACCTGCTCCATCTTTGCCTCCAACAAAACCTTCCCCGGTTTGTTGAGTCTCTTTTTCAGCCAAGAACCGGTGATTCTACCTTCTTTTCTCTCTTCCCCGATGGCCTCGCTTTTTGCAAAGAATGGGCTTAAAGAGAATTTTGGACTTAGGAATGAGGTCGAATTGGCGAAGATATCCTCCTCCTCTCTCGCACATCTCCAAAATATAAGCAATTTTGGTGGCATGGTGGATCTTGCCTTTTATTGAGATCGCCTCATCAACCTTCTTCAAAACTTTGGTTCGCTTTCACTCACCGTCTGAATCAAAAATTTCAGCCAGTTGAAGTCAGTGGTGGGTGAGGCCTCTATTGCCGCCATCAATCTGAGCTTCGGTACCGACCGCTTCAAAACTCCCAAAGAAGACTCATGATGCTCTTGCTCACAATATCCATCAAAACACGATATTGTGGCTTCAAGTGTCTCTTATGCAATGTCGCCTCAAATTTAACAGATTCTCAAAGAATCCTATCTAAGTACTCCTCGCTTCTACCCCGACATATACATCGCAGATCCTCTCCTCTATCACAGAGCTCAAAAACATCATTCAGATTTTTCGGAACTATATACAGATCCCTCTCAAAATCGATGTATTTGGACGACTGCTCTAAATGTGATACAATTATCTTAGAATGCATACAGTCCTCTTCATCTATCTTCAAGTTATAGATGAATTCGATTACCTCTTTTGCAAACTCCTGGTCTGGTCGGCTTGCGACTAGATGGGTGAGTTTAGCCAAATGAATCATACGCAGAGCCTCCTCTTTTTGGCTTTGAGTTGGTTGTGCTTTTCGAAAGTGAGACAACGAACTCGTACCATGGCTTGTTGGTTTCGGCTAATCTCTCGAACAAGGTTGGGGCCATTTTAGAGATTGATTGAAGAATTGAAGCTTTAGGGTTTGGATTTTCTGGGCAAAGGGGATTTATTTGCAGAGGATTTGGGAACGAAGGGTTTGATAAAATTTTTGGCTTGAATGGCTTATTGGGGTATATATAGCTTCGAAATCGTGGGGAATCGCGTTGGTTAGGTGAAAAACAACGGTTGAGATTAATCTCCGATTAATCGGGTATACGAACCAACGATCTCCGAAAAGTAAGCCGCCAAAATATTCTCATTGGTCATTAATGTAGCAAAGCATTAAATGACTGTTGACCTTCTTCGGAATTTAAAACGATCCCGCCCAAAAACATTCCCCAGGTGTTTTGTATTTATTGCAAATGATTACTGAGTTTTACTTAAACAATAAATGAGTCGCATGAGTCATTACTTCTTCGCACTAATTTCCCTCTATCGGGCCTTTAATCGGTAATCGACCTTGATAAAATGTCAAGATAATATCGAAAATCGAATGGGTTCAAGATGCTATCGAAGTAATCGACCTTCAAGAACTGAAGTTTCGAGACTCCGCTTAAGTATTTCCATTTTATCCTGAGCTTCTCAGTAGAATTCTGAGAAAACTTCATGCATCTGAAAATCTTCAATTTTTTAGATTTTACTCTATACACCTGGTTCTAACATCCCTAATTCAACTGAAAGTTCCTGAAATCTTGATTCCGCCAAAGGTTTAGTCAAGATATCAACTCTCTGCTTATCAGTATGAATTTTCTCCATCCTTATGTCCTTCTTCTCTCGACATGATCTCCGATGAAGTGATGTCCGATATCCACATGCTTGCATCCGGTGTGTAATACCGATTTTGTGAAATAGCAATGGCACTATTATTGTCACAAAATATTGGTACTTCATTGGCTACAACTTTATAATCCCTTAATTGTTGTCTGAGCCAAAGAATCGAAAGCACGCAGCCTTCCTCGAGCCATATATTCAAATTTCAAGAGTACTTGTTGCTATCGAGGTCCTGCTTTTCAAAACCAAGATATCACCATTTCCTAGAAATTGACAAGTTCTCAAGTGGACTTCCCCACAATTTCAAGAACCTCCATAATCAAAGATCCGAGTAACCAAGCTAATTCAAGGTTATCATCACCGATACCATAATCCTCTATTCATCGTGCCTTTAAGATACTTCAAGATCTTTTTTGCAACTTCCATGTGACTAGCCTTTTCAGATTAGCTTGGTATCTTGCACATATCCCAACAAAGAAATGTTATATCCGCCTACTTGTCAGAAGATAGAGCAATGATCCAATGATTCCTCTATAATCGCGATGGCTTACCGATTTACCTTCGTAATCGGATCCATCTTGTAGTTAGTATTCATAGGAATCCTAACCGCATTGCAATTGCATACACCATATTTAGCAATCGATCTCGTGTATTTTGCCCGGTTGATGAATATTCCTTCCTTTGATTGTTTCACTTGAAGACCTAGAAAGAAATTCATCTCTCCCATCATTGACATCTCAAACTTGCCTTTCATCGTTGTTGAAAACTTTTCACACAAATTGATGGTTTGGAGATCCAAAAATGATGTCATCAACATATATCCGAACTAGTAAGATATCTTCCCCATCCTCTATCCCGAATGAGTTCTATCAACAGCCTTTGACAAAACCATGGTCAAGAAGAAACCGAGAAAGAGTATCATACCATGCTCGGGTGCTTGCTTGAGACCATACAAAGCTTTTCCGAGCCCTCAAACTTGGTCATTCTGCTTTGAAACCAGGAGGTTGTTCCACATAAACCTCTTTCTTTAAGCACACCGCTCGTAAATGCACTTTTCACATCCATTTGATAGACCGTGAACTTCATGTGGGCAAAGATATGCAAGAAATAAACTGATGGCTTCTAGTCTTGCAACAAAAGCAAAGGTTTCATCATAATCCAAGCCTTCTTCTTGGGAATAACCTTGTGCAACTAGCCTTGCCTTTGTTTCTTACAATGTTGTTGTTTTCATCTCTTTTATTCTTGAAAACCCACTTGGTTCCAATGACATTGTGCCTTTTCAGTCTATCTACTAGCTCCCATACTTCATTCCTTGAGAATTGATTCAAATTTCATCTTGCATAGCAAGAATCCAATAAGAATCTTGTAGAGCTTCACCAATCTCAAAGGTTTCTTTCTCCGATAGGAAGCAGCCAGTAATAGTGCACTCTCACCATGGAACCTTCTTGTTTTAACACCTTCAGCTTAGATCACCCACAACTGACTTGTAGGATGACTATCTAACCATTTCCTTCTTGATGTTCCCCCTTCAATAAGATCCTCAACATTTGAAATGTTAGGTTCGGGCTTAAATCAAAAACTTCAGGAACAACAGAAAAGGAGAAAGGGAATCATCTTCCTCGTGGGAAATTTATTTAGAACATTGTCGAGACATTTGTTCCCCTTTGGTTGATAGATTCAGAATTTGCCTCACCGTGACCACATCTTCATTGGCATCACATACCGAGTCCGAATCGTGTCTGCTCGATTGGTCACCTTTTGAGTGTTGGTTTTCCGAGTCTCACCATCCCGATTTCCATCCCGAACTTCTTTATTCGAGTCCGAGTCACCCAATCATAGGATGTGACCGACTTCTTCTTTTCGTGTTCAAATGATGATTTATCATTCTTTTTCGTGCTTAACTGTGATCCTCTTAGTCAATTCATCTCAAGATCATGTTCCCGCTTTTCCGAACACAAATAGATTCATCAAAAAAAACATGAGGTGTTTCCTCCACAATAAGAGTCCTACAATTGTAAACTCGAAAGCTTTTATCGACTTCGTAATATCCTAAGAATATTCCTTCATCGCCTTTACTATCAAATGTTTTCAACCGATCTTTACCATTATTGTGTATGAAACACTTGCAACCAAACACACGAAAAGAAAGAAACAAGAGGCTTCCTTTCATTCCAAAGCTCATAGGGTGTTTTGCTTTGACTCTTGGTCAAGATGGATCTATTCTCGAGAGTAGCATGCAAAGGTTGACATGCTTCAAATTTCAAAAATCTTTTAGAATATCGCCTTCAAATATCATTGTCCTTGCAAATTTTTTTCGTAGTCCTGTTCCTTCTTTCAAAGAACACCATTTTGTTGAGGGGTCCTTGCAAATTTATGTTTCATGTGAAATTCCATTTGTCGCACAATAATCGATATGATATGATTTATAAATTCAGTTCCTTTGTCGATCCGATTTTGACCACACTCGATTTTTTTTCTCAATATCGAGCCTTTTCAAGAACTCCGCAAATTTTATCTCGAGTCTCTTTCATCGAAAAAGAATATATGACCCAAGTATATCTTGAGTAGTCATCAACTACTACCAATGTGTATTTCCCGCCATTAGTGCTTATCGTGTTATAGGACCAAAAAGATCCATATGCAAAGAATCAAGTATTCTTTTCAAAGAGAAACCTCAACTTTGCTTTTAAATGATGCTTTTATTTGTTTTCCTTTCGCACGATCACAAATATGTTCCTTATCAACACTTCATTAGGCAACCCTCTCACAAGAGCTAATCTTGCAAGCTTGTTCGGGTTTTGAAATTTAGGTGATTCATTCTTTTATGCCATAACCAACCGGGTATCTCGGGAACTTTTAAAAGAACTAAACATGTATCTTTAGGAGTTGAACTCCAATCGCCAAGATACACATTCCCTTTTCTTGTACCAACCAAGAATACTTTCTCGTGATGTATCATCTTTCACAAAACATAAGTTCTTAGAGAACTCAACATTGAAACCCTTATCATCACAGAATTGGCTAATTGAAAACAAGTTATGCTTCAATCCGTATACATATGAAACACCATGGATATGAATCGAGTCGATTTCCAAAGTTCCATATCCTTCACCGTCTCCTTGAGTTATCTCCAAAAGTGATCTCAGGGGCCTTTTGTTCAACATAGTCACCGAGTATCTTCTTGTATCCTCGTCATATGTCTTGAACATCCACCGTCAAGATACCATATATCGAGCTTTTTTCATCTCTCGCCATCGCATCGCCATGTGATCTTTAGTCGGGCTTCAGTGCCTTTGTTTTCCTCCCCGAAAAATGATCAATTCTTAGGTACCCAATTTGTGTAGGGTCCTACAAGGTTAGATGTACCTTTCGAATCCAAATCGCCTCGACAACTCTAATCACTTTAGAGTGGCTAATTTGTCTTCCATAAACATCAACATACACATCTACTACTCGGGGTGCCTTAGCGCTTTTTCTATGTATGTGTGCTCGCTTTTAGCATGAACATGTGCCTTTGAATTCTTCTTTGGTTCAGCCTTCTGCTCATTTGCTTAGGCTTTTGTGCAACCGGGTCTAAATCTTTGTTGACTTCGGGTTCGGATAACCTTTACCCTTAGGCAAGTGGGGTTCAAAGTTGTCTCAGACTTGAAATCTGGGTCTTTCAAAGATACTAAGGACTTGGTCTCTTCAATTGAGAATGTCTCTCACTGAGTGTTTCTCATCCGAGGATTCCTCTCGATGGTTCAAGTGGAGCCTTTCAGTTTTGCATTCTTAGCCCGAGGCTTTGAAGTACTTGCTCGAAACTTTCCAATCGATCGCTTTCAGTTTTCTAGCCTTCACCGAGGTTTGGGCTTTCTAACCCGATCATTCAGCTTTTATCGAGACCATAGGTCCTTTACCCTTGTCTAACACCTTGGGCATTTCTTCACTTTGAAGTGTAGGTGCCACTTGGTTTTACAAAGATTGTCTTCTTGCTACTTGATGCAAAGATTCGGATGACCTTGTGAGGTTCCCCGAATGTATCCCAATCCAGATTTTATAGTCACAGATCTCTCGTAACTCAATTTCATCTATTACATTAGATGCATTATTCAATAGAGTTAACTTCTTCTCGCACACTATCCTCACAGCTTCAGAGAGTTTCATGCTTCTCGAGAGGTCATTGAACTTAGTCCCGATTAGTCAATCTCTTCAAAGGATTTCTCTAGCTTTTTCGCTTAGGGACATTATCAACTTCTTTTCTTTCTCTCGAGAGTTGTACTTTCGTAACATCCAGCTTCATCAAGAGCTCCCATTAATTGAGAAGTGATTTCAGTATTGCTAGAGTCTTTCCATTTTAGATTTTTTCAAATTTTCGCCTCCTTATTCTCGCTTCTTGAGTTCTATTTAGCGCCCTTGCAAAACAAAGATAGTCCTTCATCGATTCTCAAAAGAATCCATCAGTCAAAATGACTGCTTTCAAAGGAACTTGAAAACTCTTGTGCTAGAGTCGAGCAACAACAGAGAAAGAAGAGTTTACCTCCTCAATGGCCATCGACAAAATGTCATCACTTTCACCGTTCTCGAGAATATCTCATCCAAGAGCTAGATCCCTCCTCGAGTGTTCTTCTTCTTCGCAACCATGGCCTTTTTTGCTAGAGAACTTCTTGTCTCTTTTTAGCTTGCCTTTCTCTCTCTCCTTAGCACTCAAATCTGACAATCATACCGAAGTGACCTTTCTTTTTGGCAATTATAAAGATCTGTTGGTATCATCATCCCGATCACTTTCTTCCTTGGACTTGGAGTCCTTCTTTCTTCGATGAAGATCCTTCAAATTTTCGTGTCCTTCTTCTTCTCAGCTTGATCCGTCCTCGTGTTTCTTCCGGTACTGTGGTTCCCCGTAATAGCTTTTTGTATTTTCCAAATCTACTATTAAGTCTATCAAACCTCCTTGCCATTAGTGCTAGCTTTTCCTCAAGCTCATCCTGATTTTTGGCATGGGGGTTCTCAGACTCTCTAGTTTTACAGGTTTTATCTTTGGCTTTTAAAGCCACATTCTTACTAGATGATGAATCATCTTTGTTGTCAAACCTTTTTGATTTCTTATCAATTACAAATTCATAGGCCTTCAAATTTCGAGAGAAGACTTGTTGGTATGGCATTGAATTAATGTTCTTGGTGTTTTCAATCACCACTGCATGAATATCCCATTTCTTAGAAAGACCTCTAAGAATTTTCAATGCAACTTCTCTTTGTGGATATTTCTTTCCAAGTGCATTTAGATCATTCATGATGCTAGTGAATCTGACTTCCAATTTGTCTATTGATTCACCATCATCCATTTCAAAAACTATCAAACTTTCCAATTGCCACTGAAAGTTTGTTTTCTTTTATATGATCTGTGCCTTGGCACATTACAACTAGTGTATCCCAAATCTCTTTAGCAGTATTACAGTGAGAGATCATTCCCATCACACCATCATCAATTGTACTGTATAGTGTGTCTTTTGCAATGTAGTCTAGATTGACTAACTTTCTCTCCTCAGGAGTCACTTGGTCATCGACTTAGGAAATTTTGCTTTCTAGGATCAATTCTCTCATCTTCGCTCCTCTCCGATTCACCACAAGAAATTGAATGGTCCTTGAGAGACCACTCTCCACATACGCCATGTTTGAAATACGATGAGCCTACATTCTCGGCCTCCATAGATCATAGTTCTCCACTGAGAACATGGGAAGTTTTTTAGAAGACATTTTATCCGATCTTTTGAAAAGAAAAAAATTCAAGGAAATAAGATCAGTTCAGATAGACCACAAGTATTTTTGAAAATAAAACTTTGGTCAACACAAAGAGGGTCAAGTTGAACCACCGCTTCCGATACCACTTGTTGGTCCCGGTGCAAACGAGTCTTACACGTGTATGGGGGAATACACGTGTTCAATGTTTTTTTTAAAATTTTTCATCGAGGTCACTTTTGGGTCGATAATCCTCAAGATTAGGTTCGAGAAGCACGATCGCTTCGAGTCAAAGTCTATCGAGACAAAGATCCCGAAATTTCTTTCGATACCCTCGGATAATCCCAACCGAGTCCCGAGTGTCGAGATCCCGAAGTTTCTTGGATCGATAACTAACTTATCAATCCTCGTAAGAGAGTTCGGTTTGGTAACTATCTCGTTCTAGCTACTAAGTCGTATGGGAATGGTTGGCCCTTTAGTTTATACTGCTTTTAAGCTTTTGTTGAAAACCTTCCCTTTATGAAATAGTGATTAGGCCGTGATTCAATTACATGCAACTTCAAAGGATTGATTCCAACCAATATCGCTGAAAAAGTATGCTTTCAAAACAAGTCAATGCAACAAGTTAAGCACATATAAGGAAAGCAATAAACAACACAACAATTATAGTGGTTCGTAGACTCAAGCTCCTACGTCCCACTCTCTCGATCCTCGAGAGAAATTCACTAATCACTTCGAGCTTTACGACTACCTCGCGTAGTTTACTTTACTCAACTCGCCCCGAAGTTTTCTCGACTACTCCACGAGTTTACTTACTCAACCCGACCTTGAGCTTTCTCGACTACCTCCGTAGTTTACTTACTCAAACACAAACAAGCTTTCATACTACCCCTCAGAGCTTACTAACTTCTCCTCTAGAGTTTTCTCGACTACTCCGCCAGTGGTTTACTAACTCTTTACAACTCTTCTCACCAACAAACACACTCCAACTACCTTCTCAAGGGTTTGGGGTTTCTCGGTTGGTTTCAACTAGATGAGATATCCTTTACAATGAAGCACAATGCAAAGGGTTAGGATATCTCGACTAAGCTTTGGATAAATCTTATCAAGCTAGGCTTAGTATAGTGAGCTCTCTTCAATATAGAAGCACTTGGGAAAATTCTAAGTTTTTCGTGCTTTAACTTTTGCAAGAATAAGTTTGAGCTCTTGAGTTATGTGATAAATTTCCGTAACCTTACAATGTAGAGGGTCACCAATATTTATAGGCATACACCAAGGTCACTTTTGAAAACTATCCATTGGAGAGACAACTTTGTGAGTTTCCTCTTATGGTGTGTGAGAAACGGCTATATTTAGGGTTTGAAACTCCCTAACACATTTTAGGAAATAGCCTTTCATGTAAATTTCGGTCTTCACTTTTTGCAATCCGAACTTTTGTATATCCGACATATTTTTTTCAAATAACCGCCACCGTCAAGGTCAAGATGGTATGTTGTTGTGTTGTCTTTTTTTTTTTTTTTTTGTCTCCAGTTAAAGGTAGACACCTTCAACGGCTCTTTTGGTTACAAACTCGAGTTTGATATAACCTTAACAACACTTCGACTTAGTTCCTTTTTCCGGTGATTTGAATGTCTTGGCAATATCTAACATTCTAAGGAATCGCGATCTTCTCAAGATTGCATCCTTCGATAGATATATTCAAAGGCCTCGGAACATTCAGTTTATATCTTGAGCATTGAAGACACTACCGAGTCTTCGGTAATTCTTTGTGCCATCGGTATTCTTGATCTTCGATCTTGATCTTGCGTCTTGAGTCTTCGAGTCTTGAGGTCTTCGAGTCTTGAGTCTTCGAGTTTTTCACGATATTCGACCGATATCTTCGAGTCTTGATTCCTCGAGATCCTCATCGAGTCTTGATATCTCGATTTCTGAAGTCTTCAATACTTCTTCGCCATCTTGAAACTTGGTTTCTTGAAACATCTTGAGTTCTTGAGTCTTGAGAACCTATTCAACTATATCTGCTGACTATACATTTTGCAGATAACATCCTGAATACTCTAAAACTGAATCCTGACTCAACTATCAAGATCATTCTGAACATGTCATACTCAGGGGTTTTGGGATCTAATCAAAATCATATATTTGCCACATCTATATCTCATCTCTTAACGATTTCTCGTATAAGATGTCTTTCCTTTAATGTGTTTGTTTGACTCGTGGACTCTTGGTTCTCTTGAATTTGTAACTGCCCCTAGCAGATATTGCTAGACAAATTCAGAACACCATTTAAGTCCACTAAGAAGATCTAGAGCCCAATCGGTTCTTTCACTGCTTCACAAGCAGCTACTTACCCGACTTCCATGGTTGAGTCAGTGATGCATTTCTGCTTCACACTCGTCCATTTGATGGCTACACTTCCAAAATGGAAAACACACTAACTAAGGCAGATAATTTCTGGAATCTAAATCTGATTGGAAATCCAAGCTCGTGTAGCCGATTGGGATTGGAGTATCTGACTGATAAATCAACATTCTATCCCGAGTTCTTTTCAGACACTTCAGAATGTTTTTAACTGTCGTCCAATGCGCTTTCCCTGGGTTACTTTGATATCTTTCTACCATGCCTACGCCAAAGCGGATATCCGTCTCGCACACAACAATGCATACATAAGGTTTCCGACAGAAAGCACAAGGAATACCTTTCATGTCATCTATCTCCTTTTCGCCCTTAGGGAACAATTTCTTGGATAGATGGATTCCAAGTCCGAAAGGTACTGAATCCTTTCTTGAATTCTTGATGTCTTTGAATCGTTTCAAGACAGTGTCTATGTATGAAACTTACGATAACCCGACCATCCTTTTCTTGTGATCTCGAGTTATCTTGATCCCAAGGATATGTCCGGCTTTCCCTAAGTCTTTCATATCAAACTGTTTTGAAACCATGCCCTTACGTCTGATCACACCTTCACATCATTCCCGATGATCACAATGTCATCTACGATAGTACTAAGAATACCAATGCAGTTCCGAAATGCTTTTTATACACACAACTTTCAAACTTGTTTTGATCAAACCCATAAGACTTTATAACATGATCAAAACATTGGTTCCAAGTTCTGGATGCCTGTTTGAGTCCGTAAATGGACCTCTTGAGCTTACAAACTAGGTGTTCTTGGCCTGTTTCAATGAAACCTTTGGTTTGTTGCATATAGATCTCTTCATCAAGACTTCAGTTAAGGAAAGCTGTCTTGACATCCATTTGCCAGATTTCAAAGTCGAAATGAGCAGCAATCGATAAGAGAATACGGATGGACTTAAGCATGGCTACTAGAAAAAAGTTTCCTCATAATCGATCCCTTCTTTTCTCGAGTATAACCTTTCACCACTAGTCTTGCTTTAAAGGTTTCAACCTTCCCGTCCGGTCCTCTTTTCCTCTTACATACCCACTTGCATCCAATGGGTTGACCCCATTAAGTGGTTCGACTAGCTCCCACACTCTATCATGAAACATAGAACCCATTTCGGCTTTCATTGTTGTTTGCCAAGAATCTGCATCCTTATCTTGGAATGCCTCGTCATATGTCCATGGGTCTGATTCGTCTTGTCCGGGAATCAAGTCCGAGGACTCTTCTATTCCCATGAATCTCTCTCGGGCGTCTAACAACCCTCCCACTACTGACGAGGCTCCAGGTTGAAAGCGTATCGTTTGGTATATCATCTAGTACAGTTGGCACTGAGGTTTGCCCTCTAAGCTCATTTAAGGTAATCTCACTTCTGGGTTTTCTTTGGTTCATATAGTCTTCTTCCAAAAATCTAAAGTGGGTGCTCATGACCACCTTTTGATCTTCGGGACTATAGAACATACACCCTTTTGTTCCCTCGGGGTATCCTACAAACAACCTTAATTCTGATCGAGGATCCAATTTACCGGCTTCCTTGTCCAACACGTAAGCCGGACACCCCAAATTCTCATGTGTATCATACTAGGCTTGCGCCCGGTCCACAATTCTTTGGGAGTTTCGAGAATCGATTTGGATAGCACCAAGTTCAGAATGTAAGTCGTTGTTTCCAAGGCATAACCCCAGAACGACTCGGGAAGATCCGCATAACTCATCATTGATCTAACCATTTCCAAAAGAATTATGTTTCTTCGCTCTGCAACCCCGTTTTGTTGAGGGGTTCTGGGTGCAGTGAGCTGGGATACAATCCCTTCATCAGATAAGTAGTTCAAAAACTCATCGCTGAGGTATTCGCCTCCACGATCAGATCGTAGAGACTTGATACGTTTTTCCTTATGATTCTCTGTTTGAGCCTTAAATTTTTAGAATTTCTCAAAAAGCTCAGATTCATGCTTCATAAGGAAAATGTACCTTGAGTAATCATCAATAAAATTACTCATAACCTCCTCTTGCTTTGGTTGACATTGGACTACATACATCTATGTGAACGATCTCTAACACTTCTTTAACCCTATTCCCCTTGGCTCCAAATGCCCTCTTGGTCATATCACCCTCCAAACATGATTCGCAGGTTGGAATCGGTTCAACTTGGAGAAGCCCTAGTGAACCATCTCTCACCAACCTTTGGATCCTCTTTGGATTTATATGACCCAATCTTAGATGCCAAAGAAGTGTCTCGTTCACGTCTGATGAACGTTTTCTTTTCTCGGAAATAGTTGATGTGTTATAGGATACATTTCGTGAGTGGTGTGCACAGTTAATTGTATAGAGATCATTCAACAACGTTCCATGACAGATAAATTTATCAAAAGAAAAATGGTAACAACTTTATTAAAAAGTAACCAAATATCCATCATAAAAGTTTAGAAACTGAAAGCGAATTCTTTCTAAAAATCCGGAACGTAAAGAATATCTCAAAATTAAAACTATGTCTTCAAAAGATAGGTGCACTTCTCCCACTGCTTCAGCTGCCACTCTCGTAGCATCGCCCAGTGTGATGAGGACCTCACTCCCACTAAGTTGTTGGGTCCGCTTGAACCCCTGTAATGTGAAACAAACATGATTAGTGGATCCCGTATCCACCACCCACAAAATGGGAGGCATACGCCGCTAAACAAGTTTCAAACAACTAGTGCGTGAGAATTACCTTTCTTTCCATCCCTTTTGGGTCTGGAACAGGCTGACCTCCAATGTCCTTTATCACCACAGTTGAAGCACTTCCCCTTAGCTGGCTTGTTCACTCCACCACCCTTCTCCACCTTATCTTTGCCATTGGCAACACTTGAGTTCACTTGCTTGTGGCCTTTGTTCCTTTTCTTGTTCTTACCACCCCTTGGTCTAGAAGAAGAAGAAGGTCCGTTTGCCACCAAGGCTTGGCTTTTCTCGCCTCAATATCGCCTTCTGCCCGAGACTAAAGCTTGCAAACGGATCGCATCAAGAACTTCGATTATTCATCCGTAGTTCAACCTTGAATTGTTCAAAGCTTTTTCGTAGAGAATGGAGCACGAAATTGATTTGGGTCTCGATATCATATTGAGAGCCAAGTACCTCAAGTTTATTAAGGTGAGCCATCATCTGGAGAACGTGCTCCCTTACGGGCGTTCCCTCCACCATTTTCATAGAGAGCAAGTCCCTCATGGTGATCCGACGAGCCACACGGCTTACGATGTTGAAACATCGCTTTAAGACTAGTCATGATTTTTCGCAATGGTCTCAACGTTCGTGTTGGTGTTGCAACACATTTGACATAGAAGCCAAGATGGTACACTTTGCCATTTCGTTAGACCGCCCCCAGTCAGCATACTCTTTCTTAACCATTTTAGTGGACTCATCTGATGGTTTAGGTTTAGGTGTGGTTAGAACCCGCTTATGGCTTTGTGCGAGGAGGACAATAGTGAGTTTTCGATTCCAATCAACAAAATTTTCTCCAAAGAGCAAATTGTCTTTTCAAGATATTGAACAATGGATTAAAAGGTTGCGACATGATGAACCTAAAATAAATAATAATATGCATAATCACAAATATATCACAAGGTTCGATCACATGCATCATATTAAAATCTCAAAAAATATGAACATGCATCGCCTAACATCTCAAAAATGTTTAAATAAGCCACGTTGGTGTTGGGGAACGATTATACGCATCTATTCGGGTGAATATTTAAATACAAATTTAATTCATTAATTATTACTAGCATGAATTAATCCTATATTAATTAAAATAATAATTGCAACAACATATCATGCATATAAAAAGCCACGTAAAACCTACGACGCGGAATCTACGGGTTTACGTGAACGCATTCTCTCGGGATGGCGGTGTCTTGATCCGGACGGACTAACCAAAAAGGACTTCCCAAGTATTCCCTTAGCCCTTGCTCGACAATCCGGTGGAAGGATACTTTCATGAACAATTAACAAAAAGAAAAAATAAACTTTGTTGCACCACGTTATGTGGATTTGCTAATATTTCCAAAGACATGGAATTGTACTTGGGAATGAACTAATCATCCCCTATTTATAGGAGAGGAGGGGCACGAAATTTATGTGAATTTTCAATGTGGGAAAAGACTTTTCTTGGTCACCAAGAAATCTTGAATATATCCCATATATTCTTTTTCCCATAATTAAAATATTCCACAAAAATCCACCTCCTCTATTTTATGGTATAATTTTCGAAAATTTGGGCAAGATTTCAAGATTTAGATCTTCTTGAATTTATGAGATATTCTTGTATTTCAAGAAATACATATATTCCATAATATCTTTTCAAGAAATCAAGAAAATCTTTCTTGCAATCTATTTTCCAAAAAATTCGAAAATCACTTAATGAATAACCAAGTGGGAGATTTCTTGAATTTAATGAGATAATCTTGTATTCCAAGAATACATATCTTCATTCCATAACAAAATTCAAAGAAAATCTTTCTCCCTCTTTTATTCATAATTTTCGAATTTAATGAGGAAATATAAGCAACAATATTTATTTTATTTTAATCACCTTTTCAGTTATTGGACTATATGTTGGGCTACTCAGGGGGCCTTTAGGAGAATTAAGATTGGACCTTCTAATGGATCTTGAATATCTAATATTGAGCCACAATATAATTCAAGCCCATCCCACTACATAATTAATATTGCACTATCCATCTTAACCCATATTACAGTCAATATGGCTCCCGGTCATTATTTCCGTGTTTAAGATCATCTAGCCCATTAATTAATTCAAGCCACCAAATAGCTTACCATTAATTAATATCTTTTGTCCTTGGTAGAACGGTTCAACATTATTATCCATACCTAAAACAAATTCCACTTGCAAGATTTGGTATGATAAAACTTATGAACCTCCCAAGGGGGCAAATCAAGCAAGCGTACTTTGCACACGATTCTTATTAAATCTTAGCAATCACATGTGACCAATAATATTGCCCAAGATAAAGTAATGCGTATTGAATCTCTCTCCGATTCGCTACCCATGATAAGTCAAAGCAATAGTTACCGATCCCACGTGATCCTATTTCAGGGACGAAGGTTAAGAAACAACGAACCATCGAGGTCTAATTCTTCCATGTTCGGTTCAAGAATTTATCCTCCTGTGAGGTCCTATTCAACGATCACCATGCACTAGTGTAATCTCTTGGTCAAGACAAACCAATTCGAGCCTTACACCTCAACCTTTCGCGATGGTTGTTCATTTCCATCTAGGTAGTGAATGGCGCATTTATAGTTACAAGGACTTTAATTTAATCTTCCGTGATCGGGTATCACTAAATTAACTACGATGTAACACGTCTGAATTATTGAAACGATTATGCAAGAAATATATATAACATTCATCATATTTAAAGCATCGGTGATAAACAATTTATTTCAAAGAAATAAGTCCGAAAATTCAGTTTCGATTATACAAAGTAAAAAGCATACTTTTCAGTATAATCCCCAACAATCTCCCACTTATACTCAAAGTCTGCTTTTAAGTATACTACTACACGCCTCGAGTAGTCCGTGACATCTAATGTCACCTACACGAACCTAATAATTTCTCCCACTTATACTCAAAGCAGATTGGCAACTGTCTTGACACCCATTCCACTCACATGTCTCTCGAATGTATTCAGAGGCAGACGCTTTGTGAATGGATCTGCTAGGCTGTCCTCAGACGCTATCTTTTGCCACATCTATATCTCCTCTCTTAATGATTTCTCGTATAAGATGTCTTTCTTTAATGTGTTTGTTTGACTCGTGGACTCTTGGTTCTCTTGAATTTGTAACTGCCCCTAGCAGATATTGCTAGACAAATTCAGAACACCATCCAAGTCCACTAAGAAGATCTAGAGCCCAATCGGTTCTTTCACTGCTTCACAAGCAGCTACTTACCCGAGTCCCATGGTTGAGTCAGTGATGCATTTCTGCTTCACACTCGTCCATTTGATGGCTACACTTCCCAAATGGAAACACACTAACTGAGGCAGATAATTTCTGGAATCTAAATCTGATTGGAAATCCGAGTCCATGTAAATATGGGATTGGGAGTATCCGATCGATAAATCAACATTCTATCCCGAGTTCTTTTCAGAAACTTCAGAATGTTTTTAACTGTCGTCCAATTCGCTTTCCCCGAAGTTACTCTGATATCTTGCTACCATGCCTACGGCAAAGCATATATCCGGTCTCGGTACACAGCAATGCATACATAAGGTTTCCGGCAAATTTGCTAATAAGGAATACCTTTCATGTCATCTATCTCCTTTCGTCTTAGGGAACATTTTCTTGGATAGATGGATTCCAAGTCCGAAAAGGTACGAATCCTTTCTTGGAATCTTGCATGCTGAATTGTTTCAAAACCAGTGTCTATGTATGAAACTTGCGATAACCCGACCATCCTTTTCTTGTGATCTTGATCCCAAGGATGTGTCCGGTTTTCCCTAAGTCTTTCATATCAAACTATTTTGAAAACCATGCCCTTACGTCTGATCACACCTTCACATCGTTCCCGATGATCACAATGTGATCTACGTACAGTACTAAGAATACCAATGCAGTTCCGACACATTTTTATGCACATAACTCTCAAACTCGTTTTGATCAAAACCCATAAGACTTTATAATATGATCAAAACTTTGGTTCCAAGTTCTGGATGCCTGTTTGAGTCCGTAAATGGACCTCTTGAGCTTTTACAAACTGGGTGTTCTTGGCCTGTTTCAATGAAAACTAGGGGTTGTTGCATATGGATCTCTTTATCAAGACTTCCGTTAAGGAAAGCTGTCTTGATATCCATTTGCCAGATTCAAAGTCAAAAATGCGCAGCAATCGATAAGAGAATACGGATGGACTTAAGCATGGCTATGGGCGAAAAAGTTTCCACATAATCGATCCCATTCTTTCTGAGTATAACCTTTCGCCATTAGTCTTGCTTCAAAAGGTTTCAACCTTCCCCGTCCGATCCTTTTTTTTTTCTTATATACCCACTTGCATCTAATGGGTTTGATCCCATTAAGTGGTTCGACTTGCTCCCCACACTCTATTATGAAACATAGAACCCACTTCGGCTTTCATTCTTTGTTTGCCAAGAAACATCCTTATCTTGGAGTGCCTCGTCATATGTCCATGGGTCTGATTAAGGAATCAAGTCCGAGGACTCTCCTATTCCCATGAATCTCTCTGTCTAACAACCCTCCTACTATAACGAGGCTTCGATTGAAAACGATCGTTTGGTATATCATCTAAGCCTGTTCATCGGATCGAGGTTTGCCCCCTCGGCTCATTTAAGGTAATCTCACTACAGGTTTTCTTTGGTTCTATAGTTTTCTTCCAAAATCTAAAGTGGGTGTGAATGTCCACCTTTTGATCTTCGAATTATAGAACATTCACCCTTTTGTTCCTCGGGGTATCCTACAAAATGACCTTTTAATTACGATCGAGGATCCAATTTACCCGTTTCCTTGTCCAACACGTGGGCCGGACACCCCAAAGTTCTCATGTGTCTCTTACTAGACTTGCGCCCCGGTCCACAATTCTTTGGGGTTCCGGGAACCGATTTGATAGCACCAAGTTCGTAATGTAAGTCATTTTGTTTTCCAAGGCATGACTCGAGAATGACTCGGGAAGATCCGTATAACTCATCATTGATCTAACCATTTCCAAAAGAATTACGTTTTCATTCTTGCAAACCCCGCTTTTGTTGAGAGGTTAAAGATGCGGTGAGTCGATACAATCCCTTCATCGATAAGTAGTTCAAAACTCATCGCCGAGGTATTCGCCCACGATCGGATCGTAGAGACTTGATCGTTTTTCCTATGATTCTCTGTTTGAGCCTTAAATTCTTAGAATTTCTCAAAGGTCTCAGATTCATGCTTCATAAGGAAAATGTACCTTGAGTAATCATCAATAAAATTACTCATAACCTCCTCTTGCTTTGGTTGACATTGAACTACGTACATCTATGTGAACGATCTCTAACACTTCTTTAGCCCCATTCCCCTTGGCTCCAAATGCCATCTTGGTCATATTACCCTCCAAACATGATTCGCGGGTTGGATTCGATTCAACTTGGAGACGCTCCAGTGAACCATCTTTCACCAACCTTTGGATCCTCTTTGGATTTATATGACCTAATCTTAGATGCCAAAGAAGTATTTCGTTCACGCTTTCTTTTGTCGGAAATAGTTGATGTGTTATAGGATGCATTTCGTGAGTGGTGTGCACAGTTAATTTTATAGAGATTTTCCATCAATGTCCCATAACAGGTACACTCATCATTTCAAAAATGATGTCATTCTTATTAGAAGAAACTTAGTGTCCTTTAATCGATTTTTAGAAACTGAAAGTGAATTCTTTCTAAAACTGGGAACATAAAGATAATCTCAAAAAAAAAAAAAAAAAAAAAAAACTTTATCTTCAAAAGATAGGTGCACTTCTCCCACTACTTTAACTGCTACTCATGTAGCATTGCAATGTCTGCTACTTGCGTAGTATTGCAATAATCGTTACTATCGTAGCATTGCAATATCTGCCATTTACGTAGCATTGCAATGTCTTCTACTTTCGTAACGTTACCCAGTGTGATGAGGATCTCACTCCCACTATGTTGCCGGATCATTTAGAACCCGTGAAGCCAACATGATTAGTGGATCTCGTATCAACCACCCACGAATGAGAAGTATACGCCGCTAAACAAGTTTCAACAACTAGTGTATGAGAATTACCTTTCTTTCCGTCCCTTTTGGGGTTGGAACAGGCAAAACCTCCATTGTCCTCTCTCACCGCAGCTTAAGCACTTCCTCTTTGGATTTTCCTTGACACAACAAGCATTCCTCATCTTACCATTGCCCTTGGCAATAGTTGAGTTTTATTGCTTATGGCCTTTGGTCCTCTTCTTTATCTTGCCTACCCTTGGCCTAGAAAATGAAGACGGACCACTTGCCGTTAAAGCTTGAGTTTGGTGCCTCTTCATCATTTCTGCCGTGACCAAAAGCTTGCAACAAATTAGCTAGCGAGGCCAAAATGCTCAAAAACTTTTTGGACAGAGAGTGAAGTACCAAATTCATCTGAGTCTCCAGATCATAATCTGCACTCAGAATCTCAAGTTTGTTCAGATGGGCCATCTATTTTGAGGACATAATCCCTTACGGGTTTTCCCTCCACCATTTCAGCGACGACATCTCTCGCAAGGTGATCTGACGAGTCCCGCATGTTTTGACTCGTCAGTTGGCTCATCTGATTTTTGTGTGTCAAAATCCACTTGTGCTTTTGTGCAGTTAGGACAATTATAATTTTCCAATCAATATAGTTTCCATACATATTGCATTGACTTTAAGTATAATGAACAGTGGATTAAAAGGTTGTGACATGATGAACTGAAATAAACAATAATATGCATAAGCACAAATATATCACAAGGTTTGATCACATGCCATCATATTTAAAATCTCAAAAAAAATATGAACAATGCATCAGCCAACATCTCAAAACAGTTTAAATAAGCCACGTTGGGTGGGTCATTATTTAAACACATTCAAGCGGGTTACAAACAAGAACAGTTACAAACCCTTAATATCCAGATTAATAGTTGGCTCCCACTTGACCAATATAAAATTGACAGGGACTCCGGAGAAGTATATGCATATCAATTTTATACCTAAGTAATAACCATGATTAAATACAGGATTACTATTTCGCTTTGATCGAGCCTCGTTGGGAGGGTCATCGTCGCCACTAGTAATAACCCACAATCATCCGTTTGGAATTCATTCATGTGAAACCTATCTTTTGACCGTCCCGTTGGGGGAATTTCTCCAAAAGAATTCACAAATAAATAAATCATGGAGGTCAAAATTAATTCAATTTTATTATCCGGAATAAAATTGTCAATTAATTATTTAAACATACTTAGTAATTTTTGAAGGTGAGATTTTTCCATTTGGCAACCCTCATGCAAACACATTTAAACAAATTAAATAAAGCATAAGATAACACAAATAAATCAAGCAAAACAGAAAAATAAACATATTGGGCACAAATTATCCAATTGTCATGGTTTGATTTTTCTTGACTTGATCTTGAAGAAACACCTCTCGAATTTCTCCCACTCGTTTGTCTCGAAAATTACTTCGTCTCGAAATGCCACGCCATTTTCCTTGGCAAATGATACACGCCAAGATCCCAAAATGACCCTTGGCCTAGATGGCGATTCGCTTCGCCCGTGAGCCACAGCGCCGGTCTGGCGTCGTACTTGTCAGCCCGGTGTCGGCAGATCTCGGCCGAATCTCGGCGAACCTGACATCCAAGATTATCATCCCCAGCGTCGTCTGCTACCCATCCGCCACATACGCTGACCTCGGTAGCACCAGCGAATCGCCTTGCGCCCAGCGTGCATCCGCCCCCATCCGGCTCAGCTGGAAGCCAAGCCGCGATTATCGCGTCGCCCTAAGCGCCACGCCTGGCGTGTACACGCTCACCTCTGGAGACACGCCCGGCCTCGCCCATGCGCCCGTGCGTGCCAGCCGCGCCCTCTACGCTGGTTCGATTTCATCCTTTAATTCTTCTTCTCTTCGTTCCCGAATCCGGTTACAATTTATTTACAAAAATAAATAAACCTAGATCTAGACTAGTCTATTACATTGATCAAATCAAACAAATCCTAGTCTACTCGTGGATTTTCACGAGGCAAAACAAATCCAACGAATCAATTAAAAAACACGCTTTTTATGCATGCATAAGTAAACACATTAAAATCCATGACAATTGGATACACGCAAAATAGATCTAACGGTTCTACTATCCAATTTCAAATTTAATGTCCGTGAATTAAATTACAATTTAAAAAATTCAGAGTCTCAAACCGTGGCTCGATACTGCGATTGTTGGGGAATGAGTTGCACGATCTATTCTAAAGTGAATATTTAAATACAAATTTAATTCTTTAATTATTACTAGCATGAATTAATCCTATATTAATTCAAATAATAATTTCAACAACATATCATGCATATAAAAAGCCACGTAAAACCTACACGACGCGGAATCTACGGGTTTACGTGAACGCATTCTTGGGATAAGCAAAGGACTTCGGCCCCGACGGACTAACCAAAAGGACTTCCCAAGTATTCCCTTAGCCCTTGCTCAACTATCCGGTGGAAAGACACTTGTCGAACAATTAACAAAAGGAAAAAATAAACTTTGTTGCACCACCTTTGTGGATTTGCTAATTTTTCTTGCACATGGAATTGTACTTGGGAATGAACTAATCATCCCCTATTTATAGGAGAGAAGGGGTCGAAAATTATAGTAGAATATCAATGTGGGAAAAGACTTTTCTTGGTCACCAAGAAATCTTGAATATATCTCCTATATTCTTTTTCCCATAATTAAAATATTCCACAAAAATCCCACCTCCTCAATTATGGATATTTTCGAAAATTATGTGTGCAAGAATCCAAGATTTGGATCTTCTTGAATTTATGAGATATTCTTGTATTTCAAGAAATACATATCTTCCAAAATATCTTTTCAAGAAAATCAAGAAAATCTTTCTTGCCCACTATATTTTCAAAATTTCGAAATTTTCTATATAGATAACCAAGTGGGAGATTTCTTGAATTTAATGAGATAATCTTGTATTCCAAGAATACATATCTTCATTCCATAACAAAATTCAAAGAAAATCTTTCTCCCTCTTTTATCCATAAATTTCGAAAATTAGAGGAAAAATTAAGCAACAATATTTATTTTATTTTAATCACCTTTTTCAGTTAATGGACTATTTGTTGGGCTACTCAGGGGGCCTTTAGGAGAATTAAGATTGGACCTTCTAATGGATCTTGAATATCTAATATTGAGCCACAATATAATTCAAGCCCATAAATATTAATTAATCCCACTACATAATTAATATTGCACTATCCATCTTAACCCATATTACAGTCAATATGGCTCCCGGTCATTATTTCCCGTGTTTAAGATTATCTAGCCCATTAATTAATTCAAGCCACTGAAATAGCTTTCCGTTAATTAATATCTTTTGTCCTTGGTCAAGGAACGGTTCAACATTATTATCCATACTGGAAACTAGTTCCACTTGCAAGATTTGGTATGATAAAGCTTATGAACCTCCCAAGGGGGCAAATCGAACAAGCGTACTTGTCCACGTTTCTTCGTATTAAATCTTAGCAATCACATGTGACCAATAATATTGCCCAAGATAAAAAGTATTGAATCTCTCTCTGATTCGCTACCCATGATAAGTCAAAGCAATAGTTACCAATCCCACGTGATCCTATTTAAGGGACGAAGGTTAAGAAATAACGAACCACTGAGGTCTAATTCTTCCTTGTTCAGTTCTGAAGAATTTATCCTCATGTAGGTCCTATTCAGTGCATCAGTCATGCACTAGTGTAATCTCTTGGTCAAGACAAACCAATCTGAGCCTTACACCTCAACCTTTCGTGATGGATTGTTCATTCCCATCTAGGTCGTGAATTGCGTACTTTTAGTTACAAGGGACTGTTAATTTAATCTTCTGTGATCTGGTATCACTAAATTAACTACAGTGTAACATGTACGAATTATTGAACAGTTATGCAGTAAATATATGTAACATTCAATCATATTTAAAGCATCAGTGATAAACAATTTATTTCAGTAAATAAGTCTGAAAATTCAGTTTCGATTATACAAAGTAAAAAGCATACTTTTCAGTATAATCCCAACATTAGCAGGGGTCTTACTAGCAATCCATCTAAGTTGAATGTGTAAGGCAACATAGTACACACAGATGTTTACAGAGTTCTCACTCGACAAACCCAGAAAGTAAGCTAGAACACCTAACTTACAATCTTGCAAACAAACTAACCTAACATGATTTGTTTGGGGAAGGATTTGTTTTGTTTCCAACTACTGAATCAACCCTAACATGTGTTTAGCCTAAGAGCTATGTAGGATGATTCTGCTAATAGGAATAAGGGATGAACACTTGAATAATTGCTTGAAGTTCTTATGTTCTTGCGGAAATTGTTTGAAGATATGAAGCTTGATTATTTTCGTAACTTTACTCTGAAGGAGTGATCCCTTATTTATAGACCTTGTGATCAAAGAGCCATTGGAGAGAAATTTGAATCTCAGGCTATTTGAGGTAGGTTTGCAGATATGAAGTGACATGCTCAGGCTTGGCCATGCCGTTTTCATGGAAGGTGTTGGGGTTATACATGAAAGTATGCTTTTACTTTGTATTACCTATGTATTAAACACTTATTTACTGAAATAAATTATTTACCACTGTTGTTTTAAATATGATTGAATGTTATATATATTTATTACAAACCGTTCATAAAATATCACGTGTTACACTGTAGTTAACACGGTGATACCAGATCATAGAAGATGACATTAGCAGTCCCTTGTAAACAAGTGCGTGTTTCACAACCTAGATAGATCTGAACAATGTATTGGTAGAAGTTGATGTGTAAGGCTCAGATTGACTTGTCTTGACCAAGAGATTACACTAGTGCATTTGATGCGCTGAAGCGGACCTACAAAGAGGATAGACTCATTCACACTGACTTAAGGGATGAAGAGTTAGACCTCAGTGGTTGTTGATTTCTTAATCTCTGTCACCTAATAAGGACCGTGTGTGATTAGTAGTTATTGTTTTGACTTATAAATGGGAAGAGAATCACTGCGACTTCGATACCCCTATATCTTGGGCAATAACATTAATTACATGACAATTTGCTAAATTAATACAGAGAATCGTGTGCTTACAATGTCTTGCAAGTAGAATTAATTTTCCGGTATGGATAATAAAGCTGAGTTGTCCTTACTCCAAGGATAAAGATATTAATTAATATAAAGCTTTTCAGTGGCTTAATTAATTAATGGACTAAATAATCTTAAATACGGGAAATAATAACCGGGAGCCATATTACCGTAATATGGGTTGAGATGGATAGTGCAATATTAATTATATAGTGGAATTAATTAATATTAATGGGCTGAATAATATTGTGGCTCAATAATGGAATTTAGAAGCCCATTGAACGGTCCATCTTAATTCTCCTAAAGGCCCCTCAAGTAGACCAATTAAAGTCCATTAAATAAAAGGTGCTTAAAATAAATTAAATTCTTTGTTGCATATTTTCCTTAAAATTTCAAAAATAATTAAAGAAAAAGAAGGAGAATGATTTTCTTGAAAAAAATTTATGGAAAGGAGATAAGTATTCTTGGAATACAAGATTATCCCATAAATTAAAAAAATCTCCCACTTGGTTTCTTTAATAGTAATTTTCGAAAATTAGAGAAATAAAAGGGAAGAAAGGTTTTCTTGATTTTCTTGAAAATATTTTATGGAAAAAATTTGTATTCTTGGAATACAATAATACCTCATAAATTCAAGAAAGATCCAATCTTGAAAACCTCCCTATTATTTTCGAAAATTAAGCTAATAAAGGGTGTGAGATTTTTGTAGAAAAATACACATGGAAAGAAGAATATATGGGATATATTCAAGATTTCTTGGAGATCAAGAAAAGATCTTTCCTAACCCTAATTTGGCTCCAAATTTTCGTTCGCCCCTCTCTATTATATATAGGGGATGAATTTTTCATCCCCAACACAATTCCATGAGTTGGAAATATTAGAAATCCACAAAGGTGGTGCAACAAATTATTTAATTTTCCTTTGTTTTATAATTGTTCATTGGAGAACCTTCCACCGGGTTATTGAACGAGGACTTGGGAATACTTGAGAATGACTTTTGGTTGGTAGCCAGTTACTTGATCCTATCCGTCTCAACGGTTGTCTCTCCAACGGGTATGTTTACGTAAACTCCTAGAAATTCCGCATGCTAGGATCTTTTACGTGAATTATTGTTTGCATGTTGTTGTTGGATTAATTATTATTTGAATTCACTTAGTTTGATTCATGCTAGTAATAATTGTTAATTTAAATTTGTGTTTATAAGTTCACCCCGATAGATCCTGGCATAACATATCCCAACAACTGGTATCAGAGCCCTGGTTCGGGCTCTGATCTTTAAACTGTAATTTAAATTGTTGTTCATTAAAATTGAAATTGGATAGTAGAACTGTTAGATCTGTTTTGCAGGTATCCAATTGTCATGGTATTTTAATGTGGTTTATTTACATGCAAATGATTTATTTGTTTTTTTTTAATTCAATTAGTTCGAATTTATTTTTCTCATGAGAAAATTCACGAGTAGATTAGGCCATTTGTTTTATCCAATGTAATATACTAGTCTAGATCGTAGGTTTATTTATTTTTTAAACAAATTGTAACCGGATCGAGGATGAAGACGGAAGGCGAAGAGTTAAAAACTGTCACGTACGCATGTTGGGGTGCATGCATGCATGCATCCAGACGACATCGGACATGTGGGCTAGGGGCGGTTTGGGCGAGAGTGGGGCGAGGTCGAGCCTATGCTACGACGCAAGGCGCCGAGCAGCATGGGCTGTGCTCCATGCACGGCGAGCAGGCGGGGAGCGGGCGTGCGCTGGCGCGCATGTTAGTATTAGTGTCTTAGAGACAATCTATTGTAAGGACATAATACTCGATGATATTCAGTTTGATTTAATATTATAGTTCAATTAATATTAATGTATGACAATATACTTGTTTGAATATTATGTTTGATTGTTTGCATTTATTCATACAAGTGTTCCCATGAGTCATTCCTGTCATTGAGGTTGTGAGAACTCAGATGACTTAAACATGATTCTCAAATAGCCCCGATCAAGGATCTTCAAAAATGGGATATTGATGATTCAATGGAGATTGGTGTGCGATCTGCATCATACTCTTAGAGAGTGTAGTAAGATCTCACTTACAACGAGATACTAGGTATCTCATGATGGATGCACAAATACCTTAGAGAGTATTGGTATACCCATCCGAGAAACCGTTTGATGTATTTCCACTATATGTGTCTACAGGTGTCTCAGTTAGTGGGAGCGATGAGATACTCCTTTGACTTGAGGTCAATACGCACGACAAGTGTGGGATGATGAACTTTGACCATGACCGACGCTTGCACCCTAACCATTGGTAGATACGGCTTGGATTGGGTTCAACACGAAGTGCATGTGCGTGGTAGTTGAGCCAAGAAAAAGATTCATTCCTCAAAGTATATTTAGAGAGAATACTCATCTTCTCGTCATAATTGGATCAAAGTCATTGGCCAATGCACGTCAACTTGGACTTTGTGGCCAAGTGTGACATAAGTGATGAATTAGTGATTGGAGATAAATTGATTAAGTTATTTGAATAGACACTTCATCATGTTCAAGACTAATCGAGTATTCGTAAATGAAAGGAGGAAATCGTAATAGCCCATGTTACAGTTACAGGTAGTTGCACATTTCTTGCAACATACCTCATATATTGAGAATGTCTGATTTATTGTCTAGGGTTCAATTAAGACCGTTAGTTTGACTAATCGTTCGATATATGAGGGTCTATGGGTCACACAACAAGTAACTCCCGTGTGCAGATTATGGTTGGTTGATTAAGTATTAAATTGGATTTAATATTTAATTTATGGAGAATTAATAATATCTTAATTTAGAATTAATTATTATTACTATTTAATTAAATTAGATTTAATTAAATAGAAATCCCAAAATAATATTATGGGATATTATTGTAGGAAAATATCCGTAGAGAAAAACATATCTTTGAGATTTGTTTTACAAGATTAGGGATTATCTTCCTAATAAAGATTGCTTAAGATTTAAGCTAATTTCTCCCTATATATATGACATCCTGGGATTCATTATTCAACGTTGTTTTCAAGAAAACCTAGTTTCTCCATAAAATCTAGATTAGGAATTTTCCTAGCAAATTCCGTCTCAGATTCAACGCTGACAGATCTGTGTAAGTCTGTCCACGGGGATTACGTTGATACCATAGTTGAGAAATCTGCTATCGAATCACTGTAATGTTTCTCGTTATGATTATTGTAATCGTTTATGCAATTATATGTTCGTTGTTGGTGAACATTAATTTCCGTTGCGCATGTATTATGTGTTTACGTGCCTATAAATTCCAACAGTGGTATCAGAGCTCAGGCTCTGGTGTTTAATTGCATCAAAATTGGTTTTGTTTTTAAAATTAAAATTAATTTTTTTAACAAAACCGGGTGCGTCTGTTAGACAAACCGCACCAATATGTTTGTTTGGTTTTGGTTGCTCCTCTTCTTCTCCACAAAAACCTAGGGTTTTCTGGGGACTCATCGCCTCCTTCGTCCCTCCGCGACGTCGCTCGAAGTTGGCGGTTGTACGCTGCGACTTGCGGTGGTCGTGCGAAGCCGCAGCACCGTGCATGATTGCGAATTGTATTCGCCTCGCCTAGAATCGGCATAACTCGCTCGCCCTCGTTCCCGTCGCCGCACCTAGTTATTCGATCGGTTGGGTTAACCACCGTCTTGATTCCTCGAAAATCATGGCAGTGCGCTCACGAATCGATTCGAGCAATGGCGGTGCACCGCACCGTCGTCTGGCTTTGACTCGGGTCGACTCAATTCGAAGTCGGGGTGAGTCGTGTCGGCGTGCCACCGGTTTGACCCGTCACTCGCATCCTATTTCGAACAGGTCGTGACTCCGCCCGCACCCTCCGGTTCTTCGGTGATGACGTCGAGTCACCCGCACGCGCCTAGCGGCGGTGGAGACTCGTGTTTGCCTGTTTGTCCGACGATGCAGACCTGCTTCAAATTTTGCCTCTCCTTTTCGTTGCTTGTTGCTTCTGAATTTGGGGTTATTTTGATTCATGTTGTTAATTATCGAATTGTTTGGTTGGGATTCTGTATTTGTTTGGAACAGATGAATTAAAATTATGAACAAACCCTAATGATTGGAACAGTTTTTGGAATTTTTGAATGATTCTGTGAACTGATGAATGTTGGATGTTTGGTTCGAATGACCCGATCGAAAACGGTTTTAGGAAAAATGGGCGATGATGAGGGGAAGGACTGTGCCGAAATTGGATTTAGAACAGACCATTTCGTACAGTTTTTGAAACTTGCACATGAGCCCTTGACAAATCAAATAATTAAATTTGATCTAAAATTAATTGAATATTGATTTTAAGAGGTCAAAAGTAAAATTGGATTTTATTTAAAATTAATTGGATTAATTTTTAAATTAAAATTAAAAGTTGGACTTTTAAGTTATGATTAATGGATTAATCATATTGATAAATTAATTGGATTAATTATATTGATAATTTAGAGTCGAATTAAAATTGAATTTTAAAATTCGGTTTAAAAGGAATTATTAAATCCCACTGTTTAACTATTTTTTTTTAATTCGTTATACGCTTTTACAGTCCGCATTATAACTGTTTGGGTAGGCGGCTTCCAATAACTGTCGTACCATATAAGTGTTAGTCTATAATAGGTCATGTTTGGGTAGGCGGCGCCCAATAATTGCTCAAATATGATGTAGATTAACATGTTGGATCTCGATTAAGCAATTAATACCCCTCCTTTAAAACGTTCCTCACTAAAATATGGTTTTTCATTAAATTGAAACGATGCCTTCCAGCAAAATTAAAAGTAAACCGGGGATTTTGTTCCAATGGGTATTTAAGACAAAAGTCTTTTGCTCGGATCTACATTCAACGGGACTTTTATAGGGACACGTAGTGTCGCCGCTTGATGGTTATAAACCAACTTGTTGGGATATTTTAGTTTTGATGAATTATGCCAAAACATTATCAACTTGTGTTGTTGAAGCTGATTTACAGATAACAAGTTGAAGGGGAACGAGAGAACAAATTGAGGGGGAACTCATGAAATCAGACGTAGATGATCGAGATCAGATGAGTAAGATGAGTTCCGGAGTTAACTGATGAGCTGAGCAAAATCAGAAGAGAAGAAAAGCTAAGCCAGTTGATCAGAAGATCAGATGACCAGATGACCTGATCAGATGATCAGAAGAACAGACGAGCTGATCTGGTGATCAGAAGAGCAGACAAACTGATCAAAAATAAACTGACCAGAAGATCAGAAGAGAAGGTTGCTGATCAGAAGAGGAGCAGATGAGACTGATCGAGATCAGACGTGATCGAGATCAGATAAGCTAACCTGATATGCTAACATAATATGCTAACCTGATGTACTAATCTGATGCAGATAAACTGATATGCTGACCTGATGCTATACTGATCTGATCATGTGAGCTGATCAGATCAGGCGAGAAGAAATCAGATATCAGAAAACCAGAAATCTGCATACCAGATCAGGCGAGAAGAAATCAGAAGAGAAGTCATCTGAAGTCATGTTCACTGAGAATCAGAACTCAGTTAGCCTGAGTGCTAGTGACCTGAGGGTCAGATTGTCTGAAGTCAGAAGAGCTGAACTCAGTTAGCCTGAGTGTCAGTATACCTGATCAGACAAGGTCCGCTGAAGAGAAGTCTGCTGAATCAAGAATCCTGAAGACTCAGATAGATCCTGAAGAATATAGCCGTTAGATTCAGCTGACGTGGACCAATGAGAGGAAGACAACCAGCCTGAAAAAGCTGCAGAACTTACAAAGAATGGTATGGATTTGAATGTGATTCTCTCCAACGGTAACATTCAAATCCACACTATAAATACAAGTTCTTCCTTCATTATTAGGTGTGGAAGTGTGGAGAATGTAGCAAACGATGCTACAGAGCTAAGAGGGAAAATACTCAAGCATTCCCACCATAGAACACAAGTCTGTAGATATACACATATATTCAAAGAGTGTTCTAGAACTCAATCTAAGCAACCCACGATGTATCCTAAGCTTAGAGAGATTTTCCCAACCTTAGCATTGAGGCTAAACAAATGTAAGGGAAAATCTCACCATAGTTGGAGACAACACCAAACCCAAACCCCATTCTCGTAAGAGATAACTAGTGGTGAAGTGAGGTAGTTGGTAGGCAATCCCGAGAGAGGGTGATAAGTCCCGTTGGAGTGTGAACTCGTTAAATATCTAGAGGCGAACCCGAGAGGGTGATAAGTCCAGTTGGAGTGAGAGCTCGTTAAATATCTAGAGGGGAACCCGAGAGGGTGATAAGTCCAGTTTGAAGGAATTTCCCTAGGAACAGGGAGAGTGGATGTAGGTTCTTGAGTCTCAGAACCACAATACTTTGTTGTGTTCTTTATTGCTTTACGTTCTTATCTTGTCATACGCATTCGATTATAAGCAAAACACAACACATGAGCTTAAAACGTAAAAATCTGGAATCACCATTCCTTCACCCCTGTTTTTATATGCATTTCATGATTATTCCGCATTTCATAGCTTAAAACGAAAACCCGTTTCTTTAAAAACGCATATATTTTAATGTTTTGGCGTCATTATCAAAAAGGGGGAAATTGTTGGGATATTTTAGTTTTGATGAATTATGCCAAAACATTATCAACTTGTGTTATTGAAGCTAATTACAGATAACAAGTTGAGGGGGAACGAAAGAACAAGTTGAGGGGGAACTCACGAAATCAGATGAAGATGATCGAGATCATACGAGGCTGCAGACGAGACTGATCGAGATCAGATGAGTAAGATGAGTTCCTAATTATGATGAGTCGCGGCAAAATCGAAGAGAAGAAAAGTTAAGCCGGTCTCGAAGATCGATGACCAGATGACCCGATCAGATGACCAGATCGAGAGGAGGTTGATCGTTGGAAGCAGATGAGACTGACGAGATCGACGGATCGAGATCGATAAGCTAACCCCGATATGCTAACATAATATGCTAACTGATGTACTAACTGGAGCAGAAAACCGATATCGTCGACTGATGCTTATAATCGATCCGATCATGAATATCAAAGCGAAAGAAATCGGATATCGAAAACCGAAATGGGATATCGCTTTAACACATCCGATCTCAATCACGCCCGATTTTGATCATCCGCCATCTTCATATCGATCTCGATCACGCCCGATCTCGATGGCCTCATCTCCTCTTCCCGATCGTGAACCTTCTCTTCCGATCTTACGGTCGGTTTATTTTTGATCGGTTTATGCCGCTTCTTCCGATCACCAGATCGGCTCGTTCGTTTCTTCCGATCATCCGATCAGTCATCCGTCATCCGATCTTCGATCAACTGCTTAGCTTTTTTCTTCTCTTCTGATTTTGCTCAACTCATCAGTTAACTCCGGAACTCATCTTACTCATCTGATCTCGATCATCTACGTCTGATTTCGTGAGTTCCCCCTCAATTTGTTCTCTCGTTCCCCTTCAACTTGTTATCTGTAAATCAGCTTCAACAACACAAGTTGATAATGTTTTGGCATAATTCATCAAAACTAAAATATCCCAACAGAAGGAATTTCCCTAGGAACAGGGAGAGTGGATGTAGGAGCTTGAGTCTCCGAACCACTATACTTTGTTGTGTTCTTTATTGCTTTATGTTCTTATATTATCATATGCATTCGATTATAAGCAAAACACAACACATGAGCTTAAAACACAAAAAATTGGAATCACCATTCCTTCAACCCTGTTTTTATATGCATCTCACGACATGTTTGCTTCCGCACGCGCAAAATGGGTTTTGCACCGGGCCTATCAATTGGTATCAGAGCAGGTGCTCAAAAGATTACTTTTTCAAATGTAATCGCCTGAGCAGATCTATTTTTTAAACCTGTCTCTGATCTGATACCTATCAATAGGTATCAAAGTAGGAGTTCAAAAGATCACCTTTAATGTGATCACCTGAACTGATCTTTTTAAAAAGAAAACCCGTTTCTTTAAAAATGCATATATTTTAATGTTTTGGCGTCTTTATCAAAAAGGGGGAAATTGTTGGGATATTTTAGTTTTGATGAATTATGCCAAAACATTAACAACTTGTGTTATTGAAGCTAATTTACAGATAACAAGTTGAGGGGGAACGAAAGAACAAGTTGAGGGAACTCAGAAATCGGTGAAGATGATCGAGATCGACGCGAGGTCAGTCGCGAACCGACGAGATCGAGGTAAGATGAGTTCCTAATTAAGTGATGAGTCGCAAAATCGAAGAGAAGAAAAAAGCCGGTGATCGAAGATCGATGACCCCGATCGATGACCGCATCGTAAGATAAGGTCCAGATCGGAAGAAATGATGAGACCGACGAGATCGACGTGATCGAGATCGGATAAGCTTAACCCGATATGCTAACATAATATGCTAACGATGTACTAATCTGATGCGAGATAAACCGATATCTTGACTGATACTATATCGATCCGATCATGAAATGAAGATCGAGAAGAAATCGAATATCGAAAAACCGAAATCGATATCGAACATATCCGATCTCAATCCGCCTGATTTTGATCATCCGCCATCTTCATATCCGATCTCGATCACGCCGATCTCGATCACCTCATGCCTCTTCCGATCGCTAACCTTCTCTCCGATCTTCCGCCGATTTATTTTTATCGGTTTATCGCTCTTTCCGATCACCAGATCGGCTAAATGCGTTCTTCCGATCATCCGATCGGTCATCCGTCATCGATCTTCCGATCAACCGCTTAGCTTTTCTTCTCTTCCGATTTTGCTCACCATCATCGTGATTAACTCCGAACTCATCTTACTCATCCGATCTCGATCATCTACGCCCCGATTTCGTGAGTTCCCCCTCAATTTGTTCTCTCGTTCCCCCTTCAACTTGTTATCTCTAAATCAGCTTCAACAACACAAGTTGATAATGTTTTGGCATAATTCATCAAAACTAAAATATCCCAACAGAAGGAATTTCCCTAGGAACAGGGAGAGTGGATGTAGGAGCTTGAGTCTCCGAACCACTATACTTTGTTGTGTTCTTTATTGCTTTATGTTCTTATATTGTCATATGCATTCGATTATAAGCAAAAACACAACACATGAGCTTAAAACACAAAAATTGGAATCACCATTCCTTCAACCCTGTTTTTATATGCATCTCACGACATGTTTGCTTCCGCACGCGCAAAATGGGTTTTGCACCGGGCCTATCAATTGGTATCAGAGCAGGTGCTCAAAAGATTACTTTTTCAAATGTAATCGCCGAGCAGATCTATTTTTTAAACCTGTCTCTGATCTGATACCTATCAATAGGTATCAAAGTAGGAGTTCAAAAGATCACCTTTAATGTGATCACCTGAACTGATCTTTTTAAAAAGAAAACCCGTTTCTTTAAAAATGCATATATTTTAATGTTTTTTAGGCGTCTTTATCAAAAAAAAATTGAAATTGTCGATATTTTAGTTTTGATGAATTATGCCAAAACATTAACAACTTGTGTTATTGAAGCTAATTTACGATAACAAGTTGAGGGGAAAAAAAAAGAACAAGTTGAGGGGGAACTCACGAAAATCAAAGAAGATGATCGAGATCGAGACGAGGTCGCATTAGACCGACGAGATCGATGAGTAAGATGAGTTCCGAGGAATTAAAGTGATGAAAGTGGCAAAATCGAAGAGAAGAAAAGCTAAGCGGTGATAAAGAATTTAACGTCGTATTTATTCGAAGAGGAGGTTGCGGATCGGAAGAGGAGGATAGATGAAGATGACCCGAGATCGATAAGTATCCCGACATCTTTAACATAATATCTTTAAGACGTTTCCCAATCCCTTATCATTGATCGATCAAGATGAAGTCTTCAAATGATAAAAATCTGCGTGCATCAGAAGAGAATCACGCCTCGATTTGATCATCCATCTTCAATTCCGATCCCATTCTCGATATCTGCTCCTCTTGATAAACCTTCTCTTGATCTTCCGAGTTTATTTTTTGATCGGTTTATGTTGGATAACCGGATCAGCTCCGTTCTTCCGATCATCCTATCGAGGTCATCTACGGTCATCCCGATCTTGATCAAACCGGCTTAGCTTTTCTTCTCTTGAATTTGCTCACTCATCGATTAACTCCTAACTCATCTTACTCATCCGATCTCGATCATCTACGCCCGATTTCATGAGTTCCCCTCAATTTGTTCTCTCGTTCCTTCAACTTGTTATCGTAAAATCCTTCAACAACACAAGTTGATAATGTTTTTGCATAATTCATCAAAACTAAAATATCCCAACGAATGAATTTCCTAGGAACAGGAGAGTGGATGTAGGAGCTTGAGTCTCCGAACCACTATACTTTGTTGTGTTCTTTATTGCTTTATGTTCTTATATTGTCATATGCATTCGATTATAAGCAAAACACAACACATGAGCTTAAAACACAAAAAATTGGAATCACCATTCCTTCAACCCTTTTTTTATATGCATCTCACGACATGTTTGCTTTCTCCGACGCCAAGAAAAATGGGTTTTTGCACCGGCCTATCAATTGGTATCAGAGCAGGTGCTCAAAAGATTACTTTTTCAAATGTAATCGCCTTAGCAGATCTATTTTTTAAACCTGTCTCTGATCTGATACCTATCAATAGGTATCAAAGTAGGAGTTCAAAAGATCACCTTTAATGTGATCACCTGAACTGATCTTTTTAAAAAGAAAACCCGTTTCTTTAAAAATGCATATATTTTAATGTTTTGGCGTCTTTTATCAAAAAAAAAGGGAAATTGTTGGGATATTTTAGTTTTGATGAATTATGTCAAAACATTATCAACTTGTGTTATTGAAGCTAATTTACGAGATAACAAGTTGAGGGGGAACGAAAAGAACAAGTTGAGGGGGGAACTCACGAAAATCGATGAAGATGATCGAGATCGGGCGAGGTCAGATTTAGACCGATCGAGATCGGATAAGTAAGATGAGTTCAGTTTAAGTGATGAGTCGCGCAAAATCGAAGAGAAGAAAAACTAAACGGTGATCGTAAGATCGATGACGGATGACTTTGATCGGATGACCAGATCGAGAAGAGGAGGTTGCGAGATCGTAAGTGAAAGTTAGATGAGATCTGACGAGATCTGACGTGGATCGAGATCGATAAGCTAACCCGATATGCTAACATAATATGCTAACCTCGATGTACTAATCATGCAGATAAACCGATATGTCGACTGATGCTATATCGATCCGATCATGTGAGCCGATCGATCAAAGTAGAAGAAATCGATATCGAAAAACCGTAAATCTGATACCAGATCAAAGCGAAGAAATCAAGAGAAGTCATCCAAGTGATGTTCATCGAGAATCGAACGCCATCGATGATCGCCAGCTCGAAAAGCTAGTGACTGAGGGTCGATTGTCTCGGTCGAAGAGCTGACTCGCGCCTTAATTGAGTGTCAAGATACCCGACGTATAAGGTCCGGCCAAGAGAAGTCATTGAATCGTGAATCCCTCAAGACTCGGATAGATCTCAAGAATATAAATTTTATTAGATTCAAATTTGGACGTGACCAATGAGAGGAAGACAACCAAATGAAAAAAGTCAAGCGGAACTTACAAAGAATAGTATGGATTTGAATGTGATTCTCTCCAACGGTAACATTCAAATCCACACTATAAATACAAGTTCTTCCTTCATTATTAAGTGTGGAATTGTGGAGAATGTAGGAAACGATGCTACAAGAGCTAAGAGGGCATATACTCAAGCATTCCCACCATAGAACACAAGTCTGTAGATATACACATATATTCAAAGAGTGTTCTAGAACCCAATCTAAGCAACCCACAATGTATCCTAAGCTTAGAGAGATTTTCCCAACCTTAGCATTGAGGCTAAACAAATGTAAGGGAAAATCTCACCATAGTTGGAGACAACACCAAACCCAAACCCCATTCTCATAAGAGATAACTAGTGGTGAAGTGAGGTAGTTGGTAGGCAATCCCTGTTGGGGAATGATAATCCCCAACAATCCCAAGAGAGGGTGATAAGTCCCGTTGGAGTGTGAACTCGTTAAATATCTAGAGGCGAACCCGAGAGGGTGATAAGTCCAGAGGCGAACCCGAGAGGGTGATAAGTCCAGTTGGAAGGTGATGGTCCCGAAAAACCCGATTTAAAACTCGTAAAATCTCAATGGGAGGTGACTTAAATTTTTTTTTTAAAAGTGTTATGCAGATTTGCTAAAGTATGTATGACAGTTAATATGAAAACAAATAAGAACACACGTATTTTTATAGTGGTTCGGACAACTCGTCCTACATCCACTCTTCCCTTCATGGGGCACCAACTTAACCAATAGATGTTACCGAGTTCTCACTCAAAAGGGACTTATCACCCTCAAGGGATCGTAATTACCCTCCCTTTCGGGATTGCTTTTTAGATGTTTACCGAGTTCTCACTCAAACGGGACTTATCACCCTCACGGGATCGCCTACCCTCCCTTTCGGGATTGCTAGATGTTTACCGAAAAGACACTCACCTACAAACTTAACCGATTTTTTGGGTAAGGTTTGTTTGGTTTCAAAAGGTTGAGATTTTCCCTTACATTTGTTTAGCCTCAATGCTAAGGTTGGGAAAATCTCTCTAAACTTGGATACATCGTGGGTTGCTTAGATTGGATTCTAGAACACTCTTTGAATATATGCATGTATTTCTTTCTCTGTGTTCTATGGTGGGAATGCTAGATGATTTGGCTTGATGGATGTTTCACGCATTTTTCCACACTTAATTTGATGGAAGATCTTGTATTTATAGTGTGGATTTGAATGTTACCGTTGGATGGAGTCACATTCAAATCCATACTATTCTCAGAAACTTTCTTGAACTTTTCGATCCTGGTTGTCTTCCTCTCATTGGTCCACGCTAACCGAATTCCAACGGCTATATTCCTCGATTCTTACGAGTCTCGGGATCTTGATTCTATCGAGCCTTGGTCCGTTTTGAGCCTTCACGTCGTCTCGAGCCTTGATCCCGTCTGAGCCTTGGTCTATCTGAGCCTTGCTAACATAATATGCTAGCCTCAGTGATGTACTAACCTTGAGCCTTCCGGTGATATATTGAGTCTCGATATTTCTTGATTCGAGCAGGGACTTCTCTTCAAAGGAAATTATTCGAAACCATAAATACTTGACACTCAGATCAAAGAGAAGAAATCTTGACCGGTTATCCGACCCATGTTCACTAGAGAATCGAGCTAACGCCATCGATGCGTTACGATTTTCGATGAATATGACTTGGGTGAATTCTCTTAAGTCAAGAGATGAACTCGATTTACGGTTTTAAGATATCGATTTCTTCTAGGTCCGATCAAGAGAAGTCACATGATCAAGAAAGATAGCACTCGAAGATATCATTTTATATAAATCGATTAGATTCAAAGTTAGCATATTAGGTTACCAATCGGTTTAAGACAACCATCTCAAAAACGTCGATTTTGATCATCTATTTCATCTTAAGATGGATCTCAATCACGTCTAATCTCGATCGATCTCAATATCCTCTTATCCAACCTTATAAATACAAGATCTTCCTTCCGGTCGGTTTATTTTTTGATCGGTTTATGCGCTCTTTCCGATCACCCGATCGGCTTCAAATGCATTCTTCCGATCATCCGATCAAGCATCCGGTCATCCGATCACCGCTTAGCTTTTTCTCTCTTCAAAGATTTTGCTCACTCATCGATTAACTCCGAACTCATCTTACTCATCCGATCTCGATCATCTACGCCTCCATTTCGCGAGTTCCCCCTCAATTTGTTCTCTCGTTCCCCTCAACTTGTTATCTAAATCGGCTTCAACAACACAAAGTTGATAATGTTTTGGCATAATTCATCAAAACTAAAATATCCCAACAATTTCCCCTTTTGATAATGAAGCCAAAACATTAAAATATATGCATTTTTAAAGAAACGGGTTTTCTTTTAAAAAGATCGATTCAGTGATCACATTAAAAGTGATCTTTTGAACTCCCCTTTTCCCGATACCACTTGATGGTCCCGAAAACCCGATTTAAAACACGTAAAATCTCAATGGGAGGTGACTTAATTTTTTTTTTAAAGTGTTATGCTTTTTGCTAAAGTATGTATGATTCTTAATATGAAAGCAAATAAGAACACATGATTTTTTATAGTGGTTGGACAACTCGCCCCCCATCCACTCTTCCCTTCATGGGGCACCAACTTAACCAACAGATGTTTACTGAAGTTCTCACTCAAACGGGACTTATCACCCTCTAAGGGATCGCTACCCTCCCTTCAAATTGCTTAGATGTTTTCAAATTCTCACTCAAACGGGACTTATCACCCTCACGGGATCGCCTACCCTCCCTTTCAATTGCTAGATGTTTACCGAAAGTTCACACTCACCTACAAACTTAACCGATTGATTTGGGTAAGGTTTGTTTGGTTTTCAACTAGGTTGAAATTTTCCCTTACATTTGTTTAGCCTCAATGCAAAGGTTGGGAAAATCTCTCTAAATTAGGATACATCGTTAAAGTTTCTTAGATTGGATTCTAGAACACTCTTTGAATATATGTGTGTATTTCTTTCTCGTGTTCTATGGTGGGAATGCTAGATGATTTGGCTTGATGGATGTTTCCACGATTTTTCCACACTTAATTTGATGGAAGATCTTGTATTTATAGTGTGGATTTGAATGTTACCGTTGGATGGAGTCACATTCAAATCCATACTATTCTCAGCTTCTTGCGGCTTTTTCGATCCGGACCAGTCTTCCTCTCATTGGTCACGTCAACCGAATTCCAATCGGCTATATTCTCGATTCTTCTCCGACGAGATCTTCGGTTCTCTCGATCCTTCAGTTCTGTTTGAGCCTTCATATGCGCTTTGAGCCTTAAGGTAATCTCGAGCCTTGTGTCTATCTCAGCCTTCAGTCTATCTCGAGCCTCCAGTGTCGAAATCGAGCCTTCCGGTGTCCTGAAATCGATATCTAAGTCTCGGGTTTCTTGATTCCAGATTCTCTTCAGAAGAATCGATCGAGAAGACATCAGCCGAAGAAACCATGTTCATTCAAGAATCATAACGCGATCGATGATCGGCTTAGACTAATTCTAGTGACTAAGCGTTCGTTCGATTGTGAATATGAAGTCGACTTCTCTTACGAACTCGCTTAGCCCGAGTGTCGTCTTCTGACGATCGTCGTCACTGAAGAGAAGTCGGTCGATCAAGAATCTCAAGACATTTTATAGATCCCAAGAATATAGCCAAGATTTAAATTAGCATATCGGACCAATTTGAGGAAGACAACCAAAATGAAAAAAGTTTGATCATCTCCTCAGAATCAGTATGGATTTGAATCTCTCCAACGGTAACATTCAAATCCACACTATAAATACAAGTTCTTCCTTCATTATTTATTTTGATGGTTTAGCCTTTCTGAGAATGTGATCAAACGATGCTCACAGAGCTAAGAGGCATATACTCACATTCCCTTACATAGAACACAAGTCCTAACTTTTCTTCTCATATATTTTGCTCGGCTCATCGGGTTAACTCCGAACTCATCTTACTCATCCGATCTCGATCATCTACGCCCCGATTTCGCGAGTTCCCCTCAATTTGTTCTTCGTTCCCCCTCAACTTGTTATCTCAGAAAATTCAACAAAACAAGTTGATAATGTTTTGGCATAATTCATCAAAACTAAAATATCCCAATTCTGAATTTCCCTAGGAATGGGAGAGTGGATGTAGGAGCTTGAGTCTCCTAACCACTATACTTTGTTGTGTTCTTTATTGCTTTATGTTCTTATATTGTCATATGCATTCGATTATAAGCAAAACACAACACATGAGCTTAAAACACAAAAATTTGAAATCACCATTCCTTCACCCCTATTTTTATATGCATCTCACGACATGTTTCCTCAAGACGCTTGAAAATGGGTTTTTGCAAAGCCTATCAATTATACTATCAGAAAGAGTTCTGCTCAAAAGATTACTTTTTCAAATGTAATCGCTTTAAGCAGAATCTATTTTTAAACATGAGCTCCGATACCTATCAATTGGTATCAAAGTAGAGTTCAAAAGATCACCTTTTAATGTGATCACCGATTATTCCGATCTTTTTAAAAAGAAAACCCGCTTTTTTAAAAATGCATATATTTTAATGTTTTAAGGCCAATATCAAAAAGGGGGAAATTGTTGATATTTTAGTTTTGATGAATTATGCTAAAACATTATCAACTTGTGTTATTGAAGCTAATTTACGATAACAAGTTGAGGGGGAACGAAAAGAACAAGTTGAGGGGAACTCACTAAAATCGATGAAGATGATCGAGATCGACGAGGTCAGCAGACGAGACCGATTGAGATCGATGAGTAAGACGAGTTCCGAAATTAAGTGATGAGTCAGGCAAAATCGTAAGAGAAGAAAAGTTAAGCCGTTGATCAAGATCGATGACCAGATCGATAAGAGAAGGTTGCAGATCGACGAAGAGAGCAGATGAGACCGACGAGATCGACGCGGATCGAGATCGATAAGCTAACCCGATATGCTAACATAATACGCTAACCTCGATGTAATTAATCGATGCAGATAAACCGATATCGACTGATGCTATAATCGATCCGATCATGTGAGCCGATCAAATCAAAGCAGAAGAAATCAGATATCGAAAAACCGTAAATCTGCATACCAGATCAAAGAGAAGAAATCGGAAGAGAAGTCATCCAAGTCATGTTCATCGAGAATCGTAACGCCATCGGCGATCGCTAGCTCGAAAAGCTAGTGACTGAGGGTCGATTGTCCGAAGTCGAGAAGAGTCAACTCGCTACTCGAAAGTGTCAAGATACCCGACGCATAAGGTCCGTCCAAGAGAAGTCTGCTAAATCAAGAATCCTGAAGACTCAGATAGATCCTGAAGAATATAGTCGTTATAGATTCAAATTGACGCGACCAATGAGAGGAAGACAACCAAATAAAAAAGCCAAGTAGAATCTTAATAAAGAATAGTATGGATTTGAATGTGATTCTCTCCAACGGTAACATTCAAATCCACACTATAAATACAAGTTCTTCCTTCATTATTAGGTGTGGAAGTGTGGAGAATGTAGCAAACGATGCTACAGAGCTAAGAGGGCATATACTCAAGCATTCCCACAATAGAACACAAGTCTGTAGATATACACATATATTCAATGAGTGTTCTAGAACCCAATCTAAGCAACCCACGATGTATCCTAAGCTTAGAGAGATTTTCCCAACCTTAGCATTGAGGTTAAACAAATGTAAGGAAAAATCTCACCATAGTTGGAGACAACACCAAACCCAAACCCAAACCCTATTCTCGTAAGAGATAACTAGTGGTGAAGTGAGGTAGTTGGTAGGTAATCCCGAGAGAGGTGATAAGTCCCGTTGGAGTGTGAACTCGTTAAATATCTAGAGGCGAACCCGAGAGGGTGATAAGTAAGTCCAGGTGATAAGTCGAGAGTGAGCTCGTTAAATATCTAGAGGCGAACCCGAGAGGGTGATAAGTCCATTTGAAGGAATTTCCCTTGGAACAGGGAGAGTGGATGTAGGAGCTTGAGTCTCTCGAACCACTATATACTTTGTTGTGTTCTTTATTGCTTTTACGTTCTTATCTTGTCATATGCATTCGATTATAAGCAAAACACAACACATGAGCTTAAAACGTACAAATCTGGAATCACCATTCCTTCACCCCTGTTTTTATATGCATTTCATTATTATTCCGCATTTCATGGGTTTCACCGGGCCTATCAAGTTCCGAGTTAAACTGATGAGCTGTGCAAAATCAGAAGAGAAGAAAAGCTAAGCCACCGATCGAAAAGAAACCGACCGTAAGATCGTAAGAGAAGGTTGCGGTCGGATGAGGAGCAGATGAGACTGATCAAGATCAGACGTGATCGAGATCAGATATAAAGAGGAGCAGATGGGACTGATCGAGATCAGACGTGATCGAGATCAGATATGATAAACTGATATGCTAACCTGATGTACTGACCTGATGCTATCCTGATATGTTGATCTGAAGATGTGTTGATCTCGATCAAAGAAATGATCGGATCGAAAAAAAAGAAGAAATCAGATAGCCTGAGTAAAGTAATCTAAGACTCAGTAAGTAAAAGTGATCTGAGACTCAGTAAGTAAAAGTGATCTGAGGCTTAGTAAGTAATGTAAAAAGTGACTGAGGGTCGATGTCCGAAGTCAAGAATCGAACTCGGTCGACTGAGTGTCAGATATACTGATCGATACCCCAAAGAGAAGTCTTTTGAATCAAGAAACCCGAGACTTCGATGAAGTTATCAAGAAATCAAGGCTCGAGATAAACTGAAGGCTTAGAGAAACCTGAAGGTTCAAATCCACACTATAAATACAAGATCTTCCATCAAATTAAGTGTGGAGAATATGCAAAAGATGATACAGAGCCAAGAGCCTTATATTCAAGCATTCCCACCATAGAACACAAGTATGTAGATATACAAATATGTTCAAGAGTGTTCTAAAACCCAATCTAAACAACCCACGACATATCCTAAGCTTAGAGAGATTTTCCCAACCTTAGCATTGAGACTAAACCAAATGTAAGGAAAAATCTCAACCTAGTTGGAGACACCAACGAAACCCAAACCCTATTGTTAGGTAGTTTGTGTGAGATGTAAAGAGTTAGTAAGCTGCAGTGAGTCAGCCAGAAAACTCTGTAGAAGAAGTGAGTAAGCTACAGTGATTTAACCTTAAAGCTTGTATGCGATCCCGTGAAGGGTGATAAGTCCCGTTGGAGTGAGAACTCGTTAAATATTTGGAGGCGAGCCCGAGAGGGTGATAAGTCCAGTTTGAAGGACTTTCCCTAGGAACAGGGAGAGTGGATGTAGGAGCTTGAGTGTCTGAACAACTATACTTTGTTGTGTTCTTTATTGCTTTACGTTCTTATCTTGTCATATGCATTCGATTATAAGCAAAACACAACACATGGACTTAAAACGCAAAAATCTGGAATCACCATTCCTTCACCCCTGTTTTTATATGCATTTCATGATTTTTTTCGTATTTCATAGGTTTTTCACCGTGACAAACACAACTTAACTTTGTTTCACCAGCCAAAGCAGGGAAACGAAAGTTAAGGGACATCCGATTAAACTGGGTTTAATCAACTAGGAATTGCAAATTTTGTAATTAGTTTGGAGACCTACCAGTTATGCTATTGTGATATTCAGCCAAAGCAGGGATCATGATAGTAGGAATGTGGATCCTAGTCCATTACAATTTATATTTGATATAAATTCGTACTCTTCTGATGAGGTCGTTGAGTATGTAAAAATAATGGAGAAAAAATAAACACTAAAGAAAGGCCATGTTTATTTTTATTGTTGAATATTGATCATATGAATTATGTGTTTAATTCCCGTTTTATTTTATTTCTCTTGGTTAGTTAAAATATATATAACTGTTATTGAGATGTGTTTTGGAAACAAACAAATTGGCTAGGCCAAATTTTTTGGACTGACACCTAAACGTGTGTTTGGTGATAAGGCAAGAAAAGATTGAGTACGTGTTGGACACGTATATCCCGGTTACCTTTAAAGCTGGTACTCTGAGGCAGCCACGTTTGACGTAGCAGCTCAGAAGAAGCATCAAGAGGATGCTTCCCAGACGCAGTGTGTGATGTTGCTCGGCATGACTCCCGACTTACTTAAGGCAACATGAGAAAATGGGTCCCTTCTGAATGCTCAAGTATCTGAAGGATCTCTTTGATTCTGAATCTCGTTCTGAGATTCATGAAGTGATGAGAGATTTGTTCAAATGCCGGTTAGCTGAAGGAGAGAAGATTTCACCTCATGTGCTTAAGATGATGGGCCTAATTGATAAACTTGGTAATTTAGGCTGTTGGGATATTTTAGTTTTGATGAATTATGCCAAAACATTATCAACTTGTGTTATTCAAGCTAATTTACAGATAAAAGTTGAGGGGGGACGAAAGAACAAGTTGAGGGGGAACTCACGAAATCCGAATTAGATGATCGAGATCAGACGAGGCTGCAGACGAGACTGATCGAGATCAGATGAGTTAGATGTGTTCCGGAGTTAACTGATGAGCTGTGCAAATCAAATGTGAAGAAAAGCTAAAGCCAACAAATTAGAAGAGAAGGTTGCAGATCAGAAGATGAGCAAATGAGACTGATCAAGATCAGACGTGATCGAGATCAGATATGAAGAGGAGCAGATGAGACTGATCGAGATCAGACGTGATCGAGATCAGATATGATAAACTGATATGCTAACCTGATGTACTGACCTGATGCTATCCTGATATGTTGATCTGAAGATGTGTTGATCTGATCAGTCGAGCTGATCAGATCAGGCAAAGAAGAAATCAGATAGCCTAAGTAATGTAATCTGAGACTCAGTAAGTAAAAGTGATCTGAGACTCAGTAAGTAAAAGTGATCTGAGGCTCAGTAAGTAAAGTGATCTGAGGCTCAGTAAGTAAAAGTGACCTGAGGGTCAGGATGTCTGAAGTCAGAAGAACTGAACTCAGTCAGCCTGAGTGTCAGTATGCCTGATCAGACAGTCCGCTGAAGAGAAGTCTGCTGAATCAAGAAACCTGAGACTCAGTAAGTTACTGAAGAAACTGAAGGCTCGGATAAACCTGAAGGCTCAGAGAAACCTGAAGGTTCAAATCCACACTATAAATACAAGATCTTCCATCAAATTAAGTGTGGAGAATATGCAAAAGATGCTACAGCTAAGAGCCTTATATTCAAGCATTCCCACCATAGAACACAAGTCTGTAGATATACAAATATGTTCAAGAGTGTTCTAAAACCCAATCTAAGCAACCCACGACATATCCTAAGATTAGAGAGATTTTCCCAACCTTAGCATTGAGACTAAACCAAATGTAAGGGAATATCTCAACATAGTTGGAGACACCAACTGTTGGGATTATACTGGAAAATATGCTTTTACTTTGTATAATCAAAACTGAATTTCGGACTTATTTACTGAAATAAATTGTTAATCACTTATGCTTTAAATATTATCGAATGTTATATATATTTACTGCATAACTGTTCAATAAATAGTACGTGTTACATTGTAGTTAATTTAGTGATACCAGATCATAGAAGATTAAATTAACAGTACCCTTGTAACTAAAAGTACACCATTCACGACCTAGATGGAAATGAACAACCCATCGTGAAAGGTTAAAGTGTAAGGCTCAGATTGGCTTGTCTTGACCAAGAGATTACACTAGTGCATGGCTGATGCACTGAATAGGACCTACAGGAGGACAAATTCTTCAGAACTGAACAAGGAAGAATTAGACCTCAGTGGTTCATTATTTCTTAATCTTCGTTCCTTAAATAGGATCACGTGTGATTAGTAACTATTGATTTGACTTATCATGGGTAGAGAATCAACGAGATTCAATATTTTTATCTTGGGCAATATTATTGGTCACATGTGATTGCTAAAATTTAATACGGAGAATCGGTATGTGCAAAATACGCTTTGTTCAATTTGCCCCCTTGGGAGGTTCATAAGATTTATCATACCAAATCTTGCAAGTGGAATTAGTTTCAGATGTGGATAATAATGTTGAACCGTTCCTTGACCAAGGACAAAAGATATTAATTAACGGAAAGCTATTTCAGTGGCTTGAATTAATTAATGGGCTAGATAATCTTAAACACGAGAAATAATAACCGGGTGCCATATTGACTGTAATATGGGTTAAGATAGATATTGCAATATTAATTATGTAGTGGGATTAATTAATATTTATGGGCTTTAATAATATTGTGGCTCAATATTGATAATTCAACATCCATTGGAAAGTCGAATCTTAATTCTCCTAAAGGCCCCCTAAGTAGCCCAACATATAGTCCAATAACTGAAAAAAGTGTTTAAAATAAAATAAATATTGTTGCTTATTTTTCCTAATTATTTTCGAAATTTATAGATAAAAGGGGAGAAAGATTTTCTTTGAATTTTGTTATGGAATGAAGATATGTATTCTTGGAATACAAGATTATCTCATTAAATTCAAGAAATCTCCCACTTGGTTATTTATATGGAAAATTTTGAATTATTTTGAAAGATAAAGGGCAAGAAAGATTTTCTTGATTTTCTTGAAAGGATATTATGGAAGATATGTATTTCTTGAAATACAAGAATATCTCATAAATTCAAGAAGATCCAAATCTTGGATTCTTGCCTATTATTTTCGAAAATATCCCATAACAAAGAGTAGGTGGGATTTTGTGGAATATTATGATTATGGGAAAAAGAATATAGGAGATATATTCAAGATTTCTTGGAGATCAAGAAAAGATTTTCCCACATTATTTTTTGCCACAATTTTCGACCACCTATGCTCTATAAATAGGGGATGACTCTTTCATTCCCAAGTACAATTCCATGTGCTGGAAAAATTAGTAAATCCACAAAGGTGGTGCAACATAATTTATTTTCCTTTTGTTAATTGTTCACAAGTGTCCTACCACCGGATAGTCGAACAAGGATTAAGGGAATACTTGGGAAGTTCTTTTGGTTAGTCTAATCTGCCAGATCACTACCATCCCAAGAGGTACGTTCACTTAAACTCTTAGAATTCCGCATGCGTAGGATTTACGTGAATTAATTATATGCATGATATGTTGTTGGATTATTATTTGAATTAATATAGGATTAATTCATGCTAGTAATAATTATAAAAATTAAATTTGTATTTAAATATTCACCACGAATAGATCTGTGCAACTTATTCCCCAACAATTGGTATCACGACCCACGTTTAAGACTCAATTTTTTAAATTGTAATTTAATTAGTTGACATTAAATTTGAAATTGGATAGTAGAATTCTTTGGATCTGCTTTTTGCGGTATCCAATTGTCATGGAATTTAATGTGTTTATTTATGCATGCATATAAATTGTGGTTTTTAATTCGATTTGTTCGGATTCATTTTGCCTCGTGAGAAAATCCATGAGTAGATTAGGATTTGTTTGATTTGATCAATGTAATAGACAAGTCTAGATCTAGGTTTATTTATTTTTGGTAAACAAATTGTAACCGGATCGGAAACAAAGACGGAAACGAAGAATTAAAGGATAAAATCCAGAACCGGGCGTGGGGCGTGCGTTCTATGCTAAACATGCTAAGGCACGGGAGGAATCACGGGCGCCGACGGCCGAGGGCCGAGGACAGCAATCAGGTTCGGCCCGGGTGAGGCCGAGGGCCGAGCTACTTGGGGCGTGCATCCCGACTGCGAGCTACTTGGCGTGGCGTTTCGAGACGGAGTATTTTTTCGAGACGATCGAGTGGGAGAAATTTAAGACGGTGTTTCTTCAAGATCAAGCCAAGAAAAATCAAACCATGACAATTGGATAATTTGTGCCCAATATGTTTATTTTTTTGCTTTGCTTGATTTATTATTGTGCTATCTTATGCTTTATTTAATTTGTTTAAATGTGTTTGCATGAGAGTTGCCCAATGAAAAATCTCACCTTCAAAAATTACTATGTTTAAATAATTAAATTGACAATTTTATTCCGGATAATAAAATTGAATTAATTTTGACCTCCATGATTTATTTATTTGTGAATTCTTTTGGAGAAATTTCCCCCACGGGACGGTCAAAAGATAGCTTTCACATGAATGAATTCCAAATGGATGATTGTGGGTTATTATTAGTGGCGACGATGACCCTCCCCACGAGGCTCATTCAATATGAAATAATAATCTTGTATTTAATCATGGTTATTACTTAGGTATAAAATTGATATGCATATACTTCCCCGAAGTCCCTGTCAATTTTATATTGGTCAAGTGGGAGCCAACTTTTAATCTGGATATTAAAGGTTTGTAACTGTTCTTGTTTGTAACCTGCTTGAATGTGTTTAAATAATGACCCACCCCACGTGGTTGATTTAAACTGTTTTGAGATGTTGGCTGATGCATGTTCATATTTTTGAGATTTTAATATGATGCACGTGATCGAACCTTGTGATATATTTGTGCTTATGCATATTATTGTTTATTTCAGTTCATCATGTCGCAACCTTCTAATCCACTGTCCAATTTACTTAAAGACAATTTGCTTACTGGTGAAAACTATTTTGATTGAAAATATAAATTAAAACCTGTCCTAACCGCATCACCTTCAAAATGGGTACTTGATACGCCAAAACCCGAAAACCAACTAAGGACGCCGGAATATGGGATGAGATGATTTATGGTGAATGGGAGCTGGCAAATGAATTGATGAAGGATACAATTCTGACACATCTGTCAGATGCATTGAGACACCTTCATCGAGAATATGAGTCAGCTGCAGACATCTTACAGAATCTCGAAGCGATGTTCGCACATCAGACCCATATGGCAATCCAAAGTGTGAAGCAAGAAATTGTTGAATTAAAAATGGGAAAAGGGACGACTGCAGCGCAGCACGTCCTTAGGGTTATGGTGCTGTTTGAGGAACTTGAGATCCTCGGCGAAAAATGTGATTTCAAGACTAAGATTGATTTCATTCTCCAATCCTTACCAAAGAGCTATAATCACCACTATCTTGAGTATCTAATGGAAGATCTAGATTTTACAGTGGATGATCTTGTAAATGCTCTCACTTTGGTTGAAAGGGAAAGGGAGCGCGAGGAAAAGAACTTGGGAAAACAGAAATCTTCTTTTCATCCTAGGTCAAGTGGTGATAAGGATGATGAAAAGAGAAGAAAGTTGAACCAAGCAGACTCAACATCAAATAACAGCATGGAATCAAGCATGAGGAATGTTTTGGAAAGCGGGAGAGTAGGACAATCGAGGTCAGCCTGTTCCAATCCTAAAAGGAATGGAAAGAAAGGTAATTCTCACGCACTAGTTGTTGAAACTTGTTTAGCGGCGTATGCCTCCCATTTATGGGTGGTGGATACGGGATCCACTGATCATGTTTGTTTCACTTTACAGGGGTTCAAACAGACTCAGCAACTTAGTGGGAGTGAGATCCTCATCACACTGGGCAATGCTACGAGAGTGGCAGCTGAAGCAGTGGGAGAAGTGCACCTGTCTTTTGAAGATAGAGTTTTAATTTTAAGAGATGTTCTTTATGTTCCAAGTTTTAGAAAGAATTTAATTTCAGTTTCTAAACTTTTTCATGATGGATATTCGGTTACTTTTAATAAAGTTGTTTCCATTTCTTTTTTTGATAAATTTATCTGTCATGGAACGTTATCGAATAATCTGTATACAATTAACTGTGCACACCACTCATGAAATACATCCTATAACACATCAACTGTTTCCGAGAAAAGAAAACGTTCATCAGACGTAAATGAGACACTTCTTTGGCATCTAAGATTGGGTCATATAAATCCAAAGAGGATCCAAATGTTGGTGAAAGATGGTTTACTGGAGTTTCTCCAAGTTGAACCAATTCCAACTTGCGAATCATGTTTGGAGGGTAAAATGACCAAGAGGGCATTTGGAGCCAAGGGGAATAGAGCCAAAGAAGTGTTAGAGATCGTTCACACAGATGTATGTGGTCCAATGTCAACCAAAGTGAGAGGAGGTTATGAGTATTTTGTCACTTTTATTGATGATTACTCAAGGTACGGTTATATTTTCCTTATGAAGCATATATCTGATACCTTTGAGAAATTCAAAGAATTTAAGGCTCAAGTAGAGAATCATAGGGAAAAACGTATCAAGTCTCTACGATCCGATCGTTAGAGGCGAATACCTCAAATATGAGTTTTTGAACTACTTATCGATGAAGGGATTGCATCCCACTCCACCTAACCCCTCAACAAAATCGGGGTTGCAGAGCGAAGAAAACGAACTCTTTTGGAAATGGTTAGATCTATGATGAGTTATGCGGATCTTCCCAAGTCGCTTACGGGGTCATGCCTTGGAAACAACGAAATTACATTCAACTTGGTGCCATCCAAATTGGTTCCCAAAACTCCCAAAGAATTGTGGACCCATGCAGCAAGCCTAGTATGAGACACATGGGAATTTGGGGTGTCCGCCCTCGTGTTGGACAAGGAAGCCGAAAAAAATGGATCCTCGATCATAATTAAGGTTGTTTGTAGGATACCCCGAGGGAACAAAAGGGTGTATGTTCTATGGTCCCGAAGATCAAAAGGTGGTCATAAGCACCCACTTTAGATTTTTGGAAGAAGACTATATGAACGAAAGAAGACCCAGAAGTGAGATTACCTTAAATGAGCTAAGAGGACTAACCTCAATGCCAACTGTACAAGATGATATACCAAACGACACACTTACACAACCGGAGCCTCATCGTAGTGGGAGGGTTGTGAGACAGCCCGAGAGATTCATGGGAATAGGAGAGTCCTCGGACTTGATTCCCGGACAAGACGAATCAGACCCATGGACATATGACGAGGCAATCCAAGACAAGGATGCAGATTCTTGGCAAACAGCAATGAAAGCCGAAATGGGTTCTATGTTTCATAACAGAGTGTGGGAGCTAGTCGAACCACTTAATGGGGTCAAACCCATTGGTTGCAAGTGGGTGTATAAGGGGAAAAGAGGACCGGACGGGAAGGTGGAAACCTTCAAAGCAAGACTCGTGGCGAAAGGTTACACTAAGAAAGAAGGGATCGATTATGAGGAAACTTTTTCGCCAGTAGCCATGCTTAAGTCCATCCGTATTCTCTTATCGATTGTTGCGCATCTCGACTTTGAAATCTGGTAAATGGATGTCAAGACAGCTTTCCTTAACGGAAGTCTTGATGAAGAGATCTATATGCAACAACCCCAAGGCTTCATTGAAAAGGCCAAGAACACCTAGTTTGTAAGCTCATGAAGTCCATTTACGGACTCAAACAGGCATCCATAGCTTGGAACCAATGTTTTGATCATGTTATAAAGTCTTATGGGTTCGATCAAAATGAGTTCGAAAGTTGTGTGTACAAAAAGCGTGTCGGAACTGCATTGGTATTCTTAGTACTATACGTAGATTTACATAATTGATCATCGGAACGATGTGAAGGTGTTATCAGACGTAAGGGCATGGTTTTCAAAACAGTTTGATATGAAGGACTTAGGGGAAGCCACACACATCCTTGGGATCAAGATCACTCGAGATCGCAAGAAAAAGATGATAGGCTTATTGCAAGCTTCATACATAGACACTGTCTTGAAATGATTCAGCATGCAAGATTCCAAGAAAGGCTTCGTACCTTTCAGACATGGAATCCATCTATCCAAGAAAATGTGTCCTAAGATGCAAAAGGAGATAGATGACACGAAAGACATTCCTTATGCTTCGGCTGTCGGAAGCCTTATGTATGCAATGCTATGTACGAGACCGGATATCTGCTTTGCAGTTGGCATGGTGGCAAGATATCAAAGTAACCCGGGGAAAGAGCATTGACGGCGCTTAAAAATATTACGAAAGTATCCAAAAGAACTCGGGATAGAATGTTGATTTATCAGTCAGATAGTCCAATCCCCATCGGCTACATGGACTCGGATTTCCAATCAGACATAGACTCTAGAAAATTTACCTCCGGTAGTGTGTTTTGCATGGGGAGGGTAGTGACATGGAGAAGCGTCAAGCATAAATCGTCGCATTCTACCATGGAAGCCGAATATGTAGCTCCTTGCGAGGTAGCGAAAGAAGGGGTTTGACTCAAGAACTTCCTAGTGGACTTGGATGTGGTTATGAATTTGCCCAGCAGAATCACTGTTTATTGTGACAATGCCGGAGCAGTTGCAAATTCAAGGGAACCACGAGCCCACAAAGCCATCAAACACATTAAAAGGAAATACCATCTTATACAAGATATCGTTAAGAGAGGAGATATAGATGTGGCAAAGATAGCGTCCCGAGGACAACCTAGCGCATCCATTCACAAAGGGTCCTCCCAATACATTCGAGAGACATGTGGAAGGAATGGGTGTCAAGACCGCTGCCAATCTGCTTTGAGTATAAGTGGGAGAAATTATTAGGTTCGTGTAGGTGACATTAGATGTCACAGACTACACGAGACATGTTGTAGTATACTTAAAAGCAGACTTTGAGTATAAGTGGGAGATTGTTGGGATTATACTGGAAAGTATTCTTTTACTTTTTATAATCAAAACTGGATTTCGGACTTATTTACTGAAATAAATTATTTATCACTAATGCTTTAAATATTATCGAATGTTATATATTTTCTGCATAATTGTTCAATAAATAGTACGTGTTACATTGTAGTTAATTTAGTGATACCGCATCACGTAAGATTAAATTAATCCTTGTAACTAAAAGTACACCATTCACGACCTAGATGGAAATGATCAACCCATCGTGAAAGGTTGAAGTGTAAGGCTCAAATTGGCTTGTCTTGACCAAGAGATTACACTAGTGCATGACTGATGCACTAAATAGGACCTACATGAGGACAAATTCTTCAGAACTGAACAAGGAAGAATTAGACCTCAGTGGTTCATTATTTCTTAATCTTCGTTCCTTAAATAGGATCACGTGTGATTGGTAACTATTGGTTTGACTTATCATGGGTAGAGAATCAACGAGATTCAATACTTTTTATCATGGGAAATATTATTGGTCACATGTGATTGCTAAGATTTAATACGGAGAATCGTGTGCAAGTACGCTTGTTCGATTTGCCCCTTGTTCATAAGCTTTATCATACCAAATCTTGCAAGTGGAATTAGTTTTATGGATAATAATGTTGAAATTCTTGACCAATGACAAAAGATATTAATTAACGGAAAGCTATTTGGATAATTAATTAATGGGCTAGATAATCTTAAACACGGGAAATAATAATCGAGAGCCATATTGACTGTAATATGGGTTAAGATGGATAGTGCAATATTAATTATTTAGTGGGATTAATTAATATTTATGGGCTTGAATAATATTGTGGCTCAATTTTGATAATTCAATATCCATTGGAAGATCCAATCTTAATTCTCCTAAAGGGCCCCTAAGTAGCCCAACATATAGTCCAATAACTGAAAAAGATGTTTAAAATAAAATAAATATTGTTGCTTATTTTTCCTAATTATTTTCGAAATTTATAGATAAAAGGTCAAAAAGATTTTCTTTGAATTTTGTTATGGAATGAAGATATATATTCTTGGAATACAAGATTATCTCATTAAATTCAAGAAATCTCCCACTTGGTTATTTATAAGGAAAATTTTGAATTTTTTTGAAAGATAAAGGGCAAGAAAGATTTTCTTGATTTTCTTTAAAGGATATTATGGAAGATATGTATTTCTTGAAATACAAGAATATCTCATAAATTCAAGAAGATCCAAATCTTGGATTCTTGCCTATTATTTTCGAAAATATCCCATAACAAAGAGTAGGTGGGATTTTGTGGAATATTATGATTATGGGAAAAAGAATATAGGAGATAAATTCAAGATTTCTTGTAGATCAAGAAAAGATTTTCCCACATTGTTTTTTGCCACAATTTTCGACCACCTATGCTCTATAAATAGGGGATGACTCTTTCATTCCCAAATACAATTTCATGTGCTGGAAAAATTAGTAAATCCACAAAGGTGGTGCAACATAATTTATTTTCCTTTTGTTAATTGTTCACATGTGTCCTACCACCGGATAGTCGAACAAGGATTAAGGGAATACTTGGGAAGTTCTTTTGGTTAGTCTAATCAGCCAGATCACTGCCATCCCAAGAGGTACGTTCACATAAACTCGTAGAGAATTTAAAGATGCGTAAAGATATACGTGAATTAATTATATGCATGATATGTTGTTGGATTATTATTTGAATTAATATAGGATTAATTCATGCTAGTAATAATTATAAGAATTAAATTTATATTTAAATATTCACCCCGAATAGATCTGTGCAACTTATTCCCCAACACCAACCAAACCCAAACCCTATTGTTAGGTAGTTTGTGTGAAGTTGTAAAGAGTTAGTAAGCTGCAGTGAGTCAGCCAGAAAACTCTGTAGAAGAAGTGAGTAAGCTAGAGTGAGTTAGCCTGAAAGCTTGTAGGCGATCCCGTGAAGGGTGATAAGTCCCGTTGGAGTGAGAGCTCGTTAAATATCTGGAGGCGAGCCCGAGAGGGTGATAAGTCCAATTTGAAGGAATTTCCCTAGGAACAGGGAGAGTGGATGTAGGAGCTTGAGTCTCTGAACCACTATACTTTGTTGTGTTCTTTATTGCTTTACGTTCTTATCTTGTCATATGCATTCGATTATAAGCAAAACACAACACATGGACTTAAAACGCACAAATCTGGAATCACCATTCCTTCACCCCTGTTTTTATATGCATTTCATGATTTTTTTCCGCATATCATGGGTTTTTCACCGGGATAAACATAGGCTTTGAGCTAAAAGACCAACGTTTTCATTTATGCTATCCTCCAGTCGCTCTCGAATTCATATTTTAGCTTCATTGTGAACTACAATATGAATAAGACGGATGCGACCATGCCTGAACTTCACAACGTGCTCAAGACTTTTGAGTTCACTATCACTAAGATGGTGTTCAAAAGAAGGAGCGGGTAGATAAGGATGTGTGCCTCTACTATAAGTAGAAGAGGGCACTGGAAAAAGGACTATTAGGTTCTGGTTGCTAAAAGGAAGGCACTTGGTGCTTCTGGCACTAGAACATGTATGTTTGTTATTAAGATAGACATATCCACAAATAACGCTAACTGTTGGGTATTAGATACCGGATATGGCTCACACATTTGTACGAATATGATGAAGCTCATGTGTCTTAGGGCAGTTTGGCCAGGTGAAGTCGTCTTACACGTGGGAAAGGAGCAAGAGTTGCTTCTGAACGTGTGGGACTTATGTGTTAGACTTACCCTTTGGTTTTAGATTAGAACTTAATGATTGTCATTTCGTTCTCCCTATTACTCGCAACATTATTTTCATTCCTATGTTAGACATTGAGGGTTATTCCTTCCATTTTAGTGATAATAATTGTTATTTCACGTTGAATGGTGTGGTTTATGGGAATGCCCCTATGGTGAATGGTTTATACTTGTTGCATTGTGGATATAATGTTCTTAATATACAAAATAAAAGACTCAAACTTAGTAATCATGAAAACCCGACTTACTTGTGGCATTGTAGACTTGATCATGTAAACGAGAAAGGAATTGCAAGGTTAAGAAAGTTAGAATACTTAACCCCATTTGACTTTGAATCTTATGGAGATTGTGAATCTTGTCTCCAGGGCAAGATGATCAACAAACCTTTTTCTGGAAAGGGATGCGTGCCAAAGAAGTTCTAGAGCTGATCCACAACAATGTATGTGGACCATCGCCCACCCTAGCTAGGGGTCACTTCGGATACTTCATCACTTTTACTGATGATTTCTCAAGATACGGATACGTGTATCTTATGAAACACAAATTCGAATCTTTTGAGAAATTCAAAGAGTTTAAGGTTGAAGTAGAGAAGTAACTTGGTAAGAGTATCAAGACTCTTCGATAAGATTGAGGAGGTGAATACCTTAGCCATGAATTCATTGATTACTTGAAGTTACATGGAATCCAGTCACAATGGACTCCTCCCGGAACACCTCAGATGAATGGTGTGTCTGAGAGAAGAAACCGAACCCTGTTAGACATGGTAAGGTCCATGATGAGCTTTTCCTCTCTTCCGACATCCTTATGGGGATACGCGTTTCAAACCTCAATTTACATTCTGAATAGGATTCCATCTAAATCGGTTGAGCATACACCATATGAACTATGGTGTGGCAAGAAGCCAACTTTTACACATATCAAACATGGGGTTGCCCCGTGATTGTGAAAAAGGATGCTTACCGACAAGTTGGAATCCAAAGGTGAAAAGGGTTACTTTGTGGGATATCTTAAGAAAACTAAAGGATATTACTTCTATCTACCTGAGAAATAATCAGTGATTATTTCTAGGCAGACCAAGTTCCTTGAAGAAGATTATGTCTTTAAGGAACAAGGTCGTAAGATAATAGAACTTGAAGAAATTCAAGAACAACAAATTAACAAAGAGACTGATATCTTGTCAAAGCAACATGACAAAGAATCAGTGGGAGCATTTAGCAACTTTCACGGTAGGAGTCTTTCACTAGGTGATCGTCTTTCAGTCAGTGGGAGCGTAATTGGAGTATGTTTGCCAGTGCAAGAACCTCCAAGTGGGCTGAATGAGAACAACATAGTTCAAACTCCCGCCCAAGAGACATCTGAAAGTGTAGCTCTTGAGGACTCTCCGGACATTGATGAAATCGATGCACCACAAAATTTTCACGATCAGAATGTACAGCCTGCACAACCACAGCTCCGTAAGTCAATTAGGAATCGTAATCCGCCCATTAGATACGGTTACCTCTTGGAGGAACTCGGTAATATGGACATACCGGATAAGGACGATCCTAATACTTATTCTGAAGCAATATTAGATATTGGTTCAGGGAAGTGGCATGAAGCCATGAAATCCGAGATGGACTCGATGTACACCAATCAAGTCTAGGACTTGGTTGAGTTGCCTAAAGGGGTTAGACCCATATGTTGCAAATGGGTCCTCAAGTGAGAGACCGATGCAAATGGGAAAGTACAAACCTACAAAGTTAGGTTGGTGGCGAAAGGTTATAGTCAACTCGAAGGCATTGACTATGATAAGACCTTCTAATCAGTTGCAAAGATCAAATCCATTCGAATTGTACTGCGATAGCAGTACCCTATGATTATGAGATTTGACAGATGGATGTCAAAACAGTTTTCCTCAATGGAAACATTGATAAGGAAGTGTTTATGACTCAACCGGAAGGTTTTACATCTAAGCCAAATTCATATCTAGTATGCAAGCTAAAGATATCCATTTATGGATTGAAGCAAGCTTCTAGGAGTTGGAATATCCGATTTGATGAAGCTATCAAGTTTTTTGACTTCATCAGAAATTCAGAAGATCCTTGCGTTTATTGTAAACGCAGCGGAAAGAATATTGTTTTCATAATCGTGTATGTCGATGACATAGTGATTTTGGGAAATAATATCCCGTTAATGCAGTCCGTTAAAGACTTGTTGTTAAAGACCTTCATGATGAAGGGTCTTGGTGAAGTCTGCTAAATCCTAGGGATCAAGATCCACAGGGTTAGATCCAAGAGGATGTTGAGGCTGTCACAGTCCACCTATATAGACAAGGTGTTGAAGCGTCTTGCGATAGAGAACTCTAAGAGAGGGTCTCCATCGGCAAGTCATGGGATAAAGCTGTTAAACAAGGATTGTTGTAACACCCCTAAAATTCACGTTAAATATTTTAGATATTTCATGTATTTTGAAACTTATAAATATATTCACTTCTCTAAAATAAAATTAAAATTATCAAATGTTTTCAAAATATATATTTATTAAAATATATATCTATGTGTAGATACTAAATACACAAGGAATGTTATGTACAGTTTTCAAAACTCTATTCCACAAGCTTCTTAACTTTCGGTTGTGTTTGATATTTTAAAAAGTTTAGACGCACGTACGGTCTTCTATATTATTGGAGATTTGATATCATATTTTTCTCAAGTTTGTTTTTTATTAAAAATTTAAAATAGAGGAACACGTATTTAATTTGATCCCATGATTTGCTCAACAAAAACTTATATGATCCCATAATTTGCTCAACAAAAACTTTTTCCCTCAGCGCTTTTAATACGTAGTAAATTTTCACAAAATAAATCACAAAAAAATATTGCTCACTATAAACATTAGTTTTCACTTTCTTCCCTGGAGCAGAAAAGTATCATGAACCACTCCTTTTAAGTGGTAACAATTTCCTTTTCCTAACCTTTTAATTGATTTAATTATTTTTAGTCAAGATCGTTTGGATGTTATCCAATTTCATGGTTTTTAAATAGACGAAAAGGATTTTATTTAAGGTTCAAATTTTGATTCATCAATTGTTCAAAGTTCAATTTTTGTTGCTTCAAAGTCCCAATACTTTTTAGTACTGTTGCAGTTTTCGAAAATTGGCAATTTCCACACACATGATCCAATTACTTTATTCAAAATATTTCAATGTATAAAGTTTAAATCTTTTGGTTTTAAAAGTTACTTTCGAAAAAGAAGGCTTCAATTCATTAAATTACAGTAGGAAATTGTTAAGGAAGAAAAACGTATAGGCTTCAGTAAATTAAGAATGTAACACCTTTAGATTTATAAAAGAAATATACATATTTTTAATTATTTATTTAACTTGTCATTTTATAAAATTATTTAAATTTATATTATTTTGAGATAAGGATTCAAAAACTCTTTTAATATTTAAATCCTGTAGTTCTTCTCTCATTCAAGCCCAAGTCCATATTTTTAATACATCTATTTATATAAGAGTTTACCCTAAAATTTTCATTCACCACACAAAATCCCAAATTCTTTCACGGCTATTCCTCTGCACGAAACATTGGTAATTCTTTTCACTTATTTTTTCCATTCTTCAAACTTTTGTTCATGATTAAATCATCTTTTCAATTATTCTTTTACTAGATCATGTTACTGTCGTCAATGTTACGTACATAAACAATAAGAAGCTAATATGGCTATAGATGTGGACTTTTAGGTTGAATGGAGATTGTTATTATATTATAATAATTGGATATTATAAGTTATGAAATATAGATAATGGTAATACAGTTTATGGGGTTTGTTTGAACAGGAGATTTATGACTAGGCTATATTAGATTACAAACCTTATTTTTTAATAAGATTAATTAATTAATAGCGGATGAAAGGTTTTAATGGTTTATTAAGTGGTATTATTTTGGGGGTCTCGGAGTCGGATTCATGCAGAGGAAATTGATTAGGATTAGTCGATAGTTTTTGTCTGAAGAGGAAATAGATTGCAGAAAAAAAAAAATTTAAGAGTTCGACCACATGAACCCTAGGTTTAGCATTTATAAAATTAGTTTTAAAATAATTAATTAGGATGTATAATATTTTAATTGGAGGATTTAATTTTAATTATCTATATTAGGTATTGATGACCACGAGGAATAAGTGACTTTTGCATCCATTTCATCCACGACATTCATACGAGGTGAGATTTTTACTTGCTTTGTTATTTTTGAATATTCATGTGAAATTAATTGTTACTTGCTACATGATTTACGTGAAAATGTTTTATTTGGTTACTCGATGGAAAAGATCGTTGTAACTTGCGGGGACTTTGGTCCAGGATGGAAAAGATCCTTGGGGGCAACTCCACCGTATATAGATTGGCCAATACGACTCAGGATGGAAAAGATACTTGACTCGTTATTATGATTATGATGCATGTTATGTGAGTTGATGATTTTGTTTATGTGCTATATTTGATTATAACATTGTGAGGGAATCCCACTGAGCTAGTTGTTTTGCTCATCCCAATCTCATTAACATTTTACAGAATAAGGAGCACGGTGGAGGGGGAGGTGGATTGCCTCAAGTGGTTACTTAAGTTTTGCTATTACAATACCTTTTATTTAATAAAATTATGTTTACCTTTGAAATTAATCTATGTTATTTTAGAGGTTTAGAGTTTAGGTTTTGAAATGGCTAGTGCTTTTAGTATTTTGCTGCAAGTTTTTATACGAATTAATATTATTGCTTTACTTTTCTTAAAGAATTTTTAAGCTTTTCTGCAAATCTTCTTATCTATGTTTTTCATTAGAAGTCTTTGAAAATCTTTAAATACCTTTTGAGCTAAATTAATTATTTCTGCTGCCACATTTAAATTCAGGTATGCCTGCTTAGTCAATTTTGAAGTTTTTGATTAATTTGCTATTTAAAGATGTATTCAAAAGCCTATGAAAAATCGAGATGTGACAATTGTCCTTCTAGTGAAGCTGATATCAAGCTCATGAAAGATGTCCCATATGCATCTGCAATTGGATCAATCATGTACGTCATGACTTGCATTAGGCCCTATGTGGACCTGCACTGTCAACATCACTGGTAGATACCAACAGAATCCGGGTGAATCTCACTGGATTGCTGTCAGGATCATTCTGAAGTATCTTAGAGGAACTAAAGAATGTTTCCTTGTCAATAGTGGACAGTCAGAACTAGTAGTGACTAGTTATGCTGACGCAAGTTTCCAATCCGATTGTGACGATTACAAATCACAGTCAGGTTACGTTTCACTCTCAATAATGAGGCGGTCAGTTGGAATAGTTCCAAGCAAAACGACCGCAGATTCAACAACCGAAGTTGAGTACATTGCTGTATCAGAAGCCTCAAGGAGGCTATCTGGATTTTATAGTTCTTAAGAGAACTAGGGGTAGTTACGAGTGCCAGTTGTCTAATAAAGTTGTATTAAGACAACGTTGGTGCGAATGCACAAGCAAAGGAACCGAGATCAACAAACAGAAACAAGCATGTACCTAGACTTATCATTTGATCCGAGAGATCATAAGGATAGGAGAAATGGAATTAAAATGTATTCCCACATATTTTAATTTGGAAGATCATTTCACCAAAACATTGAGTGTTCATGTACACACTAGACATTTGATGGTCTAGGGGTTAGACATGTAGGTGATTGACTCTAGTCCAAGTGGGAGATTGTTAGTGTTAGTGTCCTAGAGACAATCTATTGTAAGGACATAATACTCGATGATATTCAGTTTGATTTAATATTATAGTTCAATTAATATTAATGTATGGCAATACAGTTGTTTGAATATTATGTTTGATTGTTTGCATTTATTCATACAAGTGTTCCCATGAATCATTGCTATCATTGAGGTTGTGAGAACTCAGATGACTTAAGCATGATTCTCAAATAGCCCCGATCAAGGATCATCAAGAATGAGATATTAATGATACAATGGAGATTGGTGTGCGATCTACATCATACTCTTAGAGAGTGTAGTAAGATCTCATTTACTACGAGATACTAGGTATCTCATGATGGATGCACAAATACCTTAGAGGGTATAGGTATACCCATCCGAGAAACCGTTTGATGTATTTCCACTATATGTGTCTACGGGTGTCTCGGTTAGTGGGAGCGATGCGATACTCCTTTGACTTGAGGTCAATACGCACGACATGTGTGGGATGATGAACTTTGACCATGACCGACACTTGCACCCTAACCATGAGTAGATATGGCTTGGATTAGGTTCATCACGAAGTGCATGTGCGTAGTAGTTGAGCCAAGAAAAAGATTCATTCCTCAAAGTGGATTTAGAGAGAATACTCATCTTCTCGTCGTAATTGGATCAAAGTCATTGGCCAATGCACGTCAACTTGAACTTTGTGGCCAAGTGTGACATAAGTGATCAATTAGTGATTGAAGATAAATTGATTAAGTTATTTGAATAGACACTTCATCATGTTCAAGACTAATCGAGTATTCGTGAATGAAATGAGGAAATCGTAATAACCCATATTACAGTTACAGGTAGTTGCACGTTTCTCGCAACGTACCTCATATATTGAGAATGTTTGATTTATTGTCTAGGGTTCAATTAAGACCGTTAGTTTGACTAATCGCTCGATATATGAGGGCTTATGGGTCACACAACAAGTAACTCCCGTGTGCGGATTATGATTGATTTATTAAGTATTAAATTGGATTTAATATTTAATTTATGGGGAATTAATAATATATTAATTTAGAATTAATTATTATTACTATTTAATTAAATTATATTTAATTAAATAAGAATCCCAAAATAATATTATGGAACATTATTGTAGAAAAATATCCGTAGGTAAAAACATATCTTTGAGATTTGTTTTACAAGATTAGGGATTATCTTCCTAATAAAGATTGCTTAAGATTTAGGCCCCGATTGGTAGCATAGATAGGAATTCCTTAAATATTAGTCGCAAGACTATTTTAAAGAGTAGAATTGCTATAAAATTGTTTGGTAGGAACATTTAAAAAAATGTGTGTTAAATATTATATGCTGATTGGTAAAATGTATTAAAATAATATAAAATATTAAAAAATAATTAACATATCAAAAGTACCAATTTGTCCTTCACTTGATTCATATTTCAATGTATCATCAAATTTATACCAGAACAATTTGTCCCTCCAACCACTCCCAAATTAAAGCCAGAGCAGTGAAGAATCAATCAAATTCAAAATTGGGAGTAAATTCATATGAACATGGTAACAGCGAGTGAAATTCATCCACCAATTAAATAAATCGCAGAAATAATCAATCAAGAGGTTCTGTTTCTCAATTCCAAATACCCTTTGGTCACCCATTTTATTAAGAAGCTTCAGGCTACCAATCGCTGGCGTCAAACGGAGACAAGCCACAGGTTCTCATCAATTTCTTCCCAATTTGTGATTTAATCTTCGTATTATACTGTTTTTGGATGCAAACCTAGAAGGTGGATCGACATGAATGACGCGGCCATTACTTTTCGAAAGCAGAACAGAGACCGGAGCCTTCAACGCCGACGCCGAAGAAAAATTCTCCAACACACGAGCAGACCAGATTCCTCTTCTGAGAGTGGTCGTAGCTCCAAACGGAGACAAAATTATCCTCAGACGACTTGAGGGCGGCGACGGCGTCAGCGACGGTAGTGGAGGAGGACAGAGAGCGGAGCGGAAGGAGAAATAAATGTGAACATTGAGAGAGGAGGAGGACGAAGGGAAGAAAGGGAAGAAATAATAATAAAAATAAATGAGGGTAAATTTGTCATAAATGTTACTGTAGAAGTCCCTTTAATTTAAAATCATGTCTGAGGTTGTATTATTTGTATAGAGGTGAACAATGATTGGAGACATATACAAACCCGGGTACACCGATAAAAACCGGGTCGACGGCTAAATTAACAAGGCTACCAATCAGTCGACTATGTCAGTGGGGCAGCGCTTTTAACCCCTAATAGAGGCTACCAATCAGTGTCTTAAGCTAATCTCTCTCTATATATATGACATCCTGAGATTCATTATTCAACGTTGTTTTCAAGAAAACCTAGTTTCTCCATAAAATCTAGATTAGAAATTTTCCTAGCAAATTCCGTCTCAGATTCAACGCTGGCAGATCTTTGCAAGTCTATCCACGGGGATTACGTGGATAACATAGTTGAGAAATCTGCTATCGAATCACTGTAAGGTTTCTCTTTATGATTATTGTAATCGTTTTATGCAATTATATGTTCGTTGTTGGTGAACTTTAATTTCCGCTGCGCATGTATTACGTGTTTACGTGCCTATAAATTCCAACAGCGCGCACGCTGGACGCGCTCCCCTCGGCCTCTCGGCCACCGTACCCGTTTCATTCGGGCGACGAGCAACCTACACCCGGAGCCTTCGGGCGTAGGCATAAGCTGCTAGACGTCATCCCGACCCTAGACGGAGGACATTTTTTTTAAAGAATTGTTGCGGTTTCAGTGAGAGCTTTTCGAGACGAACGATGAAGGCCAACAAAGAGACGATTTCTCAAGATCGAGACTTGAAATTCAAACCATGACAGTTGGATATATGTGTCCAACTTGATTTATTTTGTCTTGATATTTGTTTTAATTTCATGCATTATTATTTGTTAACCTGCTTGAATGGGAGCCAACTATTAATTGTGAATTAAAGGTTTGTAACTGTTCTTTTTTGTAACCTGCTTGAATGTGTTTAAATAGACAGTTCACCCCACGTGACCTATTTAAACTATTTTGAGATGTCAGCTGATGCATATTCATATTGTTTTGAGATTTTGATATGAATAATGTGATCAAAATCATGTGGTTATTTGTGCTTATACAATCATTATTTATTTCTGTTCAGCATGTCGCAACCTTTTAATCCACTGAATGCTATACTTAAAGATCATCAGCTAACTGGTGAAAACTATGTTGATTGGAAACAAAAACTTATGATTGTCCTAACTGCATAAGGATCCAAATGGGTGCTTGACACACCAAAACCCGAAAAACCAGCTGAGGATGCTAGTATATGGGACGAGATGGAGTATAGTGAATGGGAGATGGCAAATGAATTGATGAAGGACACAATCTTGACACATATGTCAGATTTGTTAAAACGTCTTCATCAAGAATTTGAATCAGCTGCAGACATTATGCGAAATCTCGAAGTGATGTTTGCATATCCGGCCCATATGGCAATCCGAAGCATAAGGCATGAAATGGCCGAGTTAAAAATGGAAGAAGGAATTGTTGGGAAATTAGGGGTGCCCGGATCTATTCGAGATGAATTTAAATACATATTTAAATTAATCAATTAATTACTAACATGAATTAATCCTAAATCAATTCAACATAATAATTAAACAAGTAAATAATCAACATGCGTACACGTAATCCACGTAAATCCTAAGCATGCGGAATCTAGGAGTTACGAGATTACATACCTCTCGTAGAGACAACCGTTAAGACGATGAATCCACCCAAAGTGCTTTCTCAAATATGTCTCACGTCCACGAACGTAATCCGGTGGGCGGATTCTCAATGGACGCTTTTAATTTAAAGGAGAAAATATAAAATATTTTGCCACCACCTTTGTGGATTTCTAATTTTTCCAACACATGGAATTGCATTGGGGGTGAAAAATTCATCCCCTATTTGTAGGACTAGGGGGGACGAAAATTTGGGCATGTTGGGCATTAGGAAATTTCATTGCTTCTTCCTCAAGATACAATCTAGAATATATCTAATATATTCTATTTCCCAAAATATCTCCCAACAAAATCTTCTCCTCCCTTCTTGTCCATTATTTTCAAAAATATCAAATAAAATAGGGAAGAAATAAGATCATTTTCCTTTCTTGAATTTATGGGATAAACTTGTATCTCAAGAATACTTATTCCATAAGATCTTTCCAAGAAAATCAAGAAAAAATCTTTTCTCTCCTACCTATTTTTTTCGAAAATAATTAGGAAAAATAGGCAATAATATTTTCTTCTCCTTTTCATTAATTGGACTTTAATTTGGGCTATTTGAGGGGCCTTTAGGAGAATTAAGATTGGACCTCCAATGGGCTATGAAACTTTAATATTTAGCCAAAATATTATTCAAGCTCATTAATATTAACTTACTCCACTATAAAATTAATATTGAACTATCCATCTTAACCCACATTACGACTTCACAATAATATGGCTCTTGGTCATTATTTCCCGCGTTTAAGATTATCTTAGTTCATTAATTAATTAAGCCACTGAATAGACTTTATATTAATTAATATCTTTGTCTTTGGAGTAAAGACATCTCAACATTATTATCCATACCTGAAATAAATTTCCACTTGCAAGATTTGGTATGATAAAGATTCTGAGCCCACCAAGGGGACAAATCAAGTAAGCCGTACTTGCACGCGATTCTTCGTGTTAAATCTTAGCAATCGTCATGTAATCAATAATATTGCCCAAGATACAAGGTATCGAATCGCATTGATTCTCTTCCCATCATAAGTCAAATCAATAGTTATTAATTTCATACGATCCTATTTAAGGGACGGAGATTAAGAAATAACGAACCACTGAGGTCTAATTCTTGTATATTCAGTACCGAAGAATTTATCCTCTTGTAGGTCCCATTCAGCGCATCATAATGCACCAGTGTAATCTCTTGGTCAAGACAAGCCAATCTGAGCCTTACACTTCAACCTTTCACGATGGATTGTTCATTTCCATCTGGGTTGTGAATTTGTACTTAGTCACGAGGAACTGTTAATTTGATCTTTTGTGATCTGGTATCACCAAATTAACTGCAACGTAACACGTACTTACTTATTGAACAGGTATGCAGTAAATATATATAACATTCATTCATATTTAATGCAACATGTGATTAATAATTTATTAAAGTAAATAAATAAGAAATTCAATTTGGTTACACAAAGTAAAAAGCATACTTTTCAGTATAACCCCAACAATCTCCCACTTATACTCAATGTTTGCTTATAAGTATACTACAGCATGTCTCGTGTTCTATGTGACATCTAATGTCACCTATATGAACCTAATAATATTTCTCCCACTTATACTCAAAGCAGATTGGCAACGCTCTTGACACCCATTCCTTCCACATGTCTCTCGAATGTACTCTGAGGCAGACCCTTTGTGAATGGATCTGCTAGGTTGTTGATGGTCCCGGTGGGAAAACCCATTTTGCGCGTGCAGAAGCAAAACAGTTCGTTTCTGTGCATATAAAACAGGGGTGAGGGCAGAGTGATCCAGTTTTTTGCATTTTTAAGCTCATGTGTGTGTTTTGCTTATAAACGAATGCGTATGACAATATAAGAACATAAAGTAGTAAACAACACAACAATTTTATAGTGGTTTGGAGTCCAACTCCTACATCCACTCTTCCCTTTCGTCAGGGGCACCTACTAAACCGACTGGACTTAGTTTAACGTGTTAGTCCAACACCCAACAGATGTTTACCGAGTTCACACTCAAACGAGACTTATCACCCTCACGGGATTGCCTACCCTCCCTTTCGGGATTGCTAGATGTTTACCGAGTTCACACTCACCTACAAACTTAACCGACTGATGGGTTTGGGTTTGATTGGTTTCCAACTAGGTTGAGATTTTCCCTTACATTTGTTTAGCCTCAATGCTAAGGATGGGAAAATCTCTCTAAGCTTAGGATATGGTATTTGTGCTTAGATCTAGGGTAGAACACTTTTGAATATATGCGTGTATTTCTTGCTCTGTGTTCTATGGTGGGAATGCTTGAATATAAGGCTCTTGGCTCTGTAGCATCTTTTGCATCTTCTCCACACTTCCACACAAATAATGAAGGAAGAACTTGTACTTATAGTGTGGATTTGAATGTTACCGTTGGATGGAGTCACATTCAAATCCATACTATTCTGTAGCTTCTTGCAGCTTTTCCAGGCTGGTTGTCTTCCTCTCGTTGGTCCACGCCACCGATTCTAATCGGCTATATTCCTCGATTCCTCGCCTTGAATCATTGAGGATTCTCTGGATCTCGGTGTCTTGATTCCATCTGAGCCTTGAGTCACGATCGGCCCGCTTCTCTTCTGCGGACCTTATTCCCAGGACATCACCACACTCGGTGGCCGAGTTCGAGTTCTCTGGTCAGAGACATCGACCTTCAGGTCACTAGCACTTTCGAGCTGGCCCGATCATCGATGGCGTTCGATTCTCGATGAACATGACTTGGATGACCTCTTACGATAACTTCTCCGATCTGGTATCTCGCAGTTTACGGTTTTTCGATATCTGATTTCTTCTACTTTGATCGGTCGACTCACATGATCGGTCGGTATAAGTATAACGGTCGGCACATATCGGTTTATCTACATCGGATTAACTTTATCAGATTAGCATAATGGGTTAGCATATCGAGTTAGCACATCAGATCTCAATCACCGTCGATCTTGATCATCTGCTCATCTTCATATCGATCTCGATCCGTCGATCTTGATCCAGTCTCATCTGCTCCTCTTACGATCTGCAACCTCACTTCTTATCCGGGTCATCCGTCATCCGATCCGGTCTTCGATCAGTCATCCGGTCATCCGACCGTCTTTCCGATCGTCTGCTTTCGTCATCCGATCTTTTGACCTTCGATTCTTCCGATCACCGGGCTTAGCTTTTTCTTCTTCGATTTTGCACTCTCATCGCTTGACTCGAACTCTTCTTACTCATTTGATCTCGATCAGTCTCGTCTGCAGCCTCTCCTGATCTCGATCATCTTCGTTTGATTTTCATGAGTTCCCCCTCAACTTGTTATCTGTAGATTAACTTCAAAAACACAAGTTGATAATGTTTTGGCATAATTCATCAAAACTAAAATATCCCAACAATTTCCCCCTTTTTGATAATGACGCCAAAACATTAGAATATATGCATTTTTAAAGAAACGGGTTTTATTTTAAAAGATCAGTTCAGGTGGTTACTTTGAAATCAGTGAACCGTTTGAACACCTGCTTTGATACCAATTGATGGTCCCGGTGGGAAAACCCATTTTATGCTGCGTCATGAAGCAAAAAAAATTCGTTTACTGCATATAAAAAAAGCGGGTGAGGGCAGAGTGATCCAGATTTTTGCATTTTTAAGCTCATGTGTGTGTTTTGCTTATAAACGAATGCGTATGAAAATATAAGAACATAAAGTAGTAAACAACACAACAATTTTATAGTGGTTCGGAGTCCAACTCCTACATCCACTCTTCCCTTTCGTCAGGGGCACCTACTAAACCGACTGGACTTAGTTTAACGTGTTAGTCCAACACCCAACAGATGTTTAACGAGTTCACACTCAAACGGGACTTATCACCCTCACTTGATTGCCTACCTCCCTTTCGGATTGCTAGATGTTTACCGAAAGTTCACACTCACCTACAAACTTAACCGATGGGGTTTGGGTTTGATTGGTTTCAACTAGGTTGAGATTTTCCCTTACATTTGTTTAAATTTCAATGCTAAGGATGGGAAAATCTCTCTAAGCTAGGATATGGTATTTGTGCTTAGATTCTAGGTAGAACACTTTTGAATATATCGTGTATTTCTTGCTTGTGTTCTACCGTGGGAATGCTTAAGGCTCTTGGCTCAGAAAGCATCTTTTTGCATCTTCTCCACACTTCCACACAAATAATGAAGGAAGAACTTGTATTTTATAGTGTGGATTTGAATGTTACCGTTGGATGGAGTCACATTCAAATCCATACTATTCTCAGAGCTTCTGCGCTTTTTCCAGTCTAGTTGTCTTCCTCTCGTTGGTCCACGCTACCGATTCTAATCGCTTATATTCCTCCAGTTCCTCGCCTTGGAATCATTCAGATTCTTCTCGAGTCTCGGTGTCTTGCCCCATCTCGAGCCTTCAGTCCGATTCACCGACTTTCTTCTGATGACCTTTGTCTCGACGATATACCGACACTCAGCCGACCGAAGTTCGGGCCAAAGATTCACATCCTAACCTTCAGTCACTAAAGACTTTCAGCTAATCGATCATCGATGGCGCTCGATTCTCGATGAACATGACTTCGATTTACTTCTCTTGACATTTCTCATCCGATCCGTATGCGCAGATTTCAGTTTCGATATTTGATTTCTTCTCGCCGATCCGATCAAATTTCACATGATCGATCAAGATAAGATAAAGATCAGTCAAGATATCGGTTTATCTACATCGATTAGTACATCGACAAGATATTAGGTTAGCATATCAAAGTTAAGACATCCGATCTCAATCACGCCCGATCTTGATCATCTCCTCATCTTCATATCCGATCTCGACACGCCCGATCTCGATCGGTCTCATCCGCCTCCTCTTCCGATCCGCAAACCTCCTCTTCTTATCCGGGTCATCCGGGTCATCCGATCCGGTCTTCCGATCGGTCATCCGGGTCATCCGATATGTTCTTCCCGATCAGTCCGCTCGTCATCTCGATCTTTTGACCTTCCGATTCTTCCGATCACCGGGGCTTAGCTTTTCTTCTTCCGATTTTGCATGTTTCATCACTTGACTCGAACTCTTCTTACTCATTTGATCTCGATCGGTCTAACTCGACCTCTCCCGATCTCGATCATCTTCGCTCCGATTTTCATGAGTTCCCCTCAATTTGTTCTCTCGTTCCCCCTCAACTTGTTATCTGTAGATTAGCTTCAAAAACACAAGTTGATAATGTTTTGGCATAATTCATCAAAACTAAAATATCCCAACAGTTGTCTTCGGACGCTATCTTTGCCACTTCTATGTGTCCTCTCTTAAGGATTTCTCGTATAAGATGGTATTTTCTTTCTATGTGTTTGTTTGGCCTTGTGGGCTTTCGCCTCCTAGAATTTGCAACCGCCCTTAAAGCTATCACAAAGAAATCGTGATCGTCTTTGGGCAAATCCTAACGACGTCCAAGTCCACTTGGAAGTTCTTGAGCTAAACCGCTTCTTTCACTGCTTCACAAGGAGCTACATATTCGGCTTCCATGGTAGAATCGGCGATGCATTTCTGCTTAACGCTTCTCCATGTCATGGCTCCTCCCCCCATGCAAAACACACTACCCGAGGTTGACTTTTTGGAGTCTATGTCTGATTGGAAATCTGAGTCCGTGTAACCAATGAGGATTAGACTGTCTGATTGATAAACTAACATTCTGTCCCGTGTCCTCTTCAAATACTTCAGAATGTTCTTAATTGCAGTCCAATGCTCTTTCCCAGGGTTACTTTGATATCTTGCCACCATTCCTACGACAAAGCAGATATCCGATCTCGTGCACAGCATCGCGTACATGAGGCTTCCCACAGCCGAAGCATAAGGAATGCCCTTCATGTCATCTATTTCCTTTTGTGTCTTGGGACACATCTCCTTGGATAGATGGATTCCGTGTTTGAAAGACACAAAGCCTTTCTTGGAATCTTGCATGCTGAATCGCATCAAAACGATGTCTATATATGAGGCTTGCGAAAGCCCGATCATTCTTTTCCTGCGATCACGAGTGATCTTGATCCCTAGGATGTGACCGGCTTCCCCTAAGTCCTTCATATCAAACTGTTTTGACAGCCATGCCCTTACGTCTGACAACATCTTTACATTGTTCCCAATGAGCAGAATGTCGTCTACGTATAGTACCAAGAATACCAAGGCAGTTCCGTCATGCTTTTTATAGACACAACTTTTGAAATTGTTTTGATCAAAACCGTATGATTTTATAACTTGATTGAAACACTGATTCCAAGCACGGGATGCTTGCTTTAGCCCATAATGGACTTCTTTAGCTTGCAAACCAGATGCTCTTAGCCTTTTTCAATGAAGCCTACGGGTTGTTGCATATAGATCTCTTCGTCAAGACTTCCATTAAGGAAAGTGGTCTTGACATCCATTTACCAGATCTCAAAGTCTAGGTGTGTAGCAATCGATAAGAGAATGCAGATGGACTTGAGAATGGCTACGGGCGAAAAGGTTTCCTCATAGTCGATCCCTTCTTTCTGAGTGTACCCTTTCGCCACGAGTCTTGCTTTAAAGGTTTCAACCTTTCCGTCCGGTCCCATTTTTCTCTTGTATACCCACTTGCATCCAATGGATTTTATCCCATTAAGTGGTTCGACTAGCTCCCACACTTTATTGTGATCCATTGAACCTATCTCGGCTTCCATTGTTGTTTGCCAAGAAGTTGCATCCTTATCTTGGATCGCCTCGTTGTAGGACCATGAATCTGATTCTTCTCCTGAGATCAAGTCCGAGGACTCTCCTATCCCCAAGAATCGCTCGGGTTGCCTAACAACCCTCCCACTACGACGAGGTTCTGGTTGTGTAGGTGTGACGCTTGGTATTTCGTCTTGTACAGTTGACAATGGAGTTGGCACCCTAAGTTCTTCTAAGGTAATCTCGCTTCTAGGCTTTTTATCGTTCATATAGTCTTCTTCCAAAAATCTAAAGTGCGTACTAATTACGACCTTTTGATCTTCGGGACCATAGAACATGCATCCCTCTGTTCCTTCGGGGTACCCTATAAACAACATTAATTCTGAATGTGCATCCAATTTACTAGCTTCCTTATCCAACACGTATGCCGGACACCCCCAGATCCTCATGTATCCTAAGCTAGGCTTGCGCCCCGTCCACAATTCCCTAGGGGTTTTGGGAACTGATTTGGATGGTACTAAGTTCAGAATATAAGCTGTTGTTTGCAAGGCATAACCCTAGAACAATTTTGGTAAATCCGCATAACTCATCATTGACCTTACCATTTCTAGAAGAGTTCTATTTCTTCGTTCTGCAACCCCGTTTTGTTGAGGGGTACCGTGTGCAATCAACTGGGATGTAATCCCTTCATCCGATAGGTAGTTCAAGAATTCACCGCTGAGGTATTCACCTCCACGATCAGATCGTAGAAACTTGATACTCTTTTCCTTATGATTCTCTGCTTGAGCCTTAAATTCTTTGAATTTATCAAAGGTCTCAGATTTATGCTTCATTAGGAAAATGTACCCATAGCGTGAGTAATCATCGATAAATGTAACGATATACTCGTAGCCACCTCTTGCTTTGATTTGCATTGGACCACATACATCGGTGTGAACGATTTCCAACACTTCTTTAGCTCTTAGCCCCTTGGCTCCAAATGCCCTCTTGGTCATCTTACCCTCCAAGCATGATTCACAAGTTGGAAATGGTTCAATCAGGAGGGACTCCAATGAACCATCTTGGACCAACCTTTGGATCCTTTTTGGATTAATATGACCTAATCTTAGGTGCCAAAGAAGTGTCTCGTTCACGTTAGTCGAACGTTTCCTTTTATTACTTGAAATAGTAGATGTGTTATAGGATGCATTCTGTGAGTGATGTGCACAATTAATAATATAGAGATTGTTCCGCAAAGTTCCACGACAGATAACCACATCGTTACGAAAAACAGTAACATGTTTATTAAAACGAACAGAATATCCATCAGCAAATAGTTTTGAAACAGAAATAAGGTTTTTGCGAAAAATAGGAACATAAAGAACATCTCTTAAAATTAAACTCTTGTCTTCAAAAGACAGGTGCACGTCTCCCACTGCTTCAGCTGCCACTCTCGTAGTATCGCCTAGCGTGACGAGGATCTCTCTCCCACTAAGATGTCGGGTCCGCTTGAACCCCTGTAATGTGAAACAAACATGATCAGTGGACCCTGTATCCATTACCCACAAATGGGTAACATACACCGCTAAACAAGTTTCAACAACTAGTGCGTGAGAATTACCTTTCTTTCCATTCCTTTTGGGTTTGGAACAGGATGACCTCCAATGTCCCTTTTCACCGCAGTTAAAACACTTTCCTTTAGCCGGTTTCATTACTCCACCATCCCTCTTCACCTTTCCTTTGCCCTTGGCAACACTTGAGTTAGCTTCACTTTTGGTCTTCTTCTTCTTCTTGCCTCCCTTTGGTCTAGAAGAGGAAGATGGACCAGCTGACGCTAAGGCTTGGCTTCTCTCTCCCAATATTTTTTCAGCTGAGACTAGAGCTTGTAGTAGATCCGGCAAGGAGAACTTCTGATTGTTTATTTGGTAGTTGAGCCTAAACTGCTCGAAGCTCTTGGGCAGGGAATGGAGTATGAAATCGATCTGGGTCTCGATATCATATTCAACATCACGTACCTCAAGTTTGTTAAGGTGAGCCATCATCTTGACAATGTGTTCTCTTACGGGCGTTCCCTCCACCATTTTCATTGAGAGCATGTCTCTCATGGTTATCTGACGAGCCACACGATTCTGATGTTGGAACATCGCTTTAAGATTGACCATGATCTCTGCAGCAGTTTCAACGTTTTGGTGCTGGTGTTGCAACACATCTGACATAGAAGCCAAGATGGTACACTTTGCCATTTCGTTGGAACGCTCTCAGTCAACATACTCTTTCTTTTCCATTTTACTAGACTCATCAGTCGGCTTTTCTGGTTTGGGTGTAGTAAGGACCCAGTTGTGATGTTGTGCGATGAGGACAATAGTAAGTTTTCGATACCAATCAACAAAGTTTTCTCCAGTAAGCAAATTGTCTTTCACTATATTGAACAGTGGATTAAAAGGTTGCGATATGATGATACTGAAAATAAACATACATCTTGTGTCAATATCCGGATTAACACAAAGAAAATCACATAATTCGATCACATGGTTCATATTGAAATCTCAAAAAAAATATGAACATGTATCAGCCAACATCTCAAAACAGTTTTAAATGAGCCTCTTGGGAGTGTCATCATTTAAATCACATTTAAGCAGGTTACAAACAAGAACAATTACAAACCTTTAAATTAAAAAATTAATAGTTGGCTCCCACTTGACCAATACAAAATTGACAGGGACTTCGGTGAAGTATATGCATATCAATTTTGTACCTAAGTAATAACCATGATTAAATACAGAATTACTACTTCGTTTTGATCGAGCCTCTTGGGAGGGTCATCGTCGCCACTAATAATAATTCACAATCATCCTTTTGAGAATTTATTCATGTGAAAGCTTTCTTTTGGCCGTCCCTTAGGGGAAGTTCTCCAAAAAAAATTACAAATAAATAAATCATGGAGGTCAAAATTAATTTGATTCAAAACCAAATTAATTTTTTAAAACATACTTAGTATTTTTTTTGAATTTGAGATTTTTCGCCCGTCGCTCACCTCGCCTCACCCGCCTTTGCCCATCCGCATGCACCATGCCCGTGAGCCTGGCGATACTCGCGTCGCGCGCGTGCCTCCCTTGGCACGTTTCGCGCGATGCACGTCGCCCGCGTACGGTTCCGGGTCTGTTTCAACTCCTCGTTTCCGTCTTCATCTTCGATCAGGTTACAATTTATTTAACAAGAAAATAAATACACCTTAAATCTAGATTAGTCTATTACATTGAACAAATCAAATAGTCTAATCTACTCGTGGATTTTCTCACGAGAAAAAACAAATTCGAACGAGTCGAATTAAAACCATTCATACGCATGCAAATTAAAACACATTAAATACCATGATAATTGGATACCTGCAAAACAGTTCTAGCAATTCAACTATCCAATTTTCAATAAAATTTATTTGCCAACATAATTTAAATAATAATTTAAATACAGAGCTCGAAACTGAGGCTCTGATACCAGCTATTGGGAAATTAGGGGTGCCCGGATCTATTCGAGATGAATTTAAATGCATATTTAAATTAATCAATTAATTACTAACATGAATTAATCCTTGTTGGGATATTTTAGTTTTGATGAATTATGCCAAAACATTATCAACTTGTGTTATTTAAGTTAATCTACAGATAACAAGTTGAGGAGGAACGAGAGAACAAGTTAAGGGGGAACTCATGAAATCAGACGAAGATGATTGAGATCGGGATTTAGGCCGACGGATCGATGAGTGGGATGAGTTTCGAGATAACTGATGAGCTGAACAAGAAGAAGCATGTTGATTTGTTATGAAGAAAAAGTCGATATCAAAGTAGAAGAAATCGTAAATCAAAGCAGAAGAAATCGAAATAAGAAGAGTCAAATCCGAATCGATGAACAAAGTGATTTCAAATAATACCGATGAACGAAGGATTTCAGCCCCGATGAATAAAAGTGTTTTCAAATATACCGATGAATGAAGGATTTCAAAGAGACTGAATTGGTAGATCGATTTCTGTAGACCGAAATCGAAGAGATGAATAAAGAATCGTGACCAGATCGATCCATTAGACACAAAAAGTCGCCAATAAGAAGATGGCAAAACATATATGGATGTGACATAAAGCTGCAAGTAACAGTGCATTAGGACAAAGAAAAACTGGAAGACTATTTGTATGGATTTGAACTTACTCTCCAACGGGTAATATTCAAATCCACACTATAAATACATTGCACTATCTTCAAAAAGAAGAGAATGGAGGATCCAAAAAGTGAAATTAAAAGCCAAATATTCAAGCAACTCCATTCAAGAACACGAAGCATTACATATCCAAATTTACCCAAGAGTGTTATTCATTGTATCTAAGCAAAAATGCCATATCATAAGCTTAGAGAGATTTTCCCAACCTTAGCTTAAAGGCTAAAACAATGTAAGGGAAAATCTCACCTAGTTGGAAATAACTCCAAACCCATACCCTTTCTTGAGAGAGAATTAGTGGTTAAGTAAGGTAGTTAATCGGCAATCCCAAGAGGAGATAAGTCCCGCTTGAGTGAGAACTCAGAAACATCTAAGCAATCCCGAAAGGGTAGGTAGCGATCCCTTAGAGGGTGATAAGTCCCGCTTTGAGTGAGAACTTTCTGAAACATCTAAGCAATCCCGAAAGGGAGGTTAGACGATCCCTTAGAGGGTGATAAGTCTCGTTTGAGTGAGAACTTCGAGAAACATCTGTTGGTTAAGTTGGTGCCCCATGAAGGGAAGAGTGGATGTAGGACGAGTTGTCCAACCACTATAAAAATACGTTTGTTCTTATTTGCTTTCATATTAACTGTCATACATACTTTAGCAAATCTGCATAACACATTCGTAAAAAAAATTTAAAGTCACCTCCCATTGAGATTTTTCGGGTTTTAACTCGGTATTTTTTGGGACCAACAAGTGGTATCAAAGCAGGGGTTCAAAAGTTCACTAGATTTTAATGTGAACACCTGAACTGATCTTTTTTGTTAAAACCCATTTAGTTTAAAATGCATAAATTTTATAAAATTCATGGAGGTTGACAATCATCTTCTCATTTTTAAAATGCATACAACATTCTTCATCATTTCACTTGTTTAACTAACACTGTTTTTCTCGTATATTTTTATTGTTAGTTAGTTTTGGTATCATTATCAAAAAGGGGGAAATTGTTGGGATATTTTTAGTTTTGATGAATTACGCCAAAACATTATCAACTTGTGTTATTTAAGTTAATCTACAGATAACAAGTTGAGGAGGAACGAGAGAACAAGTTAAGGGGGAACTCATGAAATCGATTTAAGATGATTGAGATCGATTTAGGCCGCAGATGAGGCTAATTGAGATCAGATGAGTAGGATGAGTTCCGAGTTAACTGATGAGCTGAACAAGAAGAAGCATGCTGATTTGTGATGAAGAAAAGATGATATCAGGCTAGAAGAAATCGTAAATCAAAGTAGAAGAAATCGAAATAAGAAGAGCCAAATCGTAATCGATGACCAAAGGATTTCAAATACCGAGCGATAAATGAAGTGATTTCAAATAAGACCGTGGTGAATAAAGAGCAAATTCATACCGATGAATGAGATTTTCAAAGACTGATGAACAAAGGCTTTCAAATACCGATGAACAAGGTTTACAAAAGCAGACAAAAATCTGATATCATATTTCAGAGACCGTAAATCGAAGAGATGAACAAAGAATCAAAGTGACGGATCGATCCGTTAGACACACAAAAAGCTGGCCAATAAGAAGATGACAACACATATATGGATGTGACATAAAGTCGCAAAGAACAAAGGCATTAGGACAAAGAAAAGTTTGAAGACTATTAGTATGGATTTGAATTTACTCTCCAATGATAATATTCAAATCCACACTATAAATACATTGCACTATCTTCAAAAGAAGAGAATGGAGGATCTGCAAAGTGAAATTAAAAGCCAAATATTCAAGCAACTCCATTCAAGAACACAGAGCATTACATATCCAAATTTACCCAAGAGTGTTCTTCATTGTATCTAAGCAAAAATGCCATATCATAAGCTTAGAGAGATTTTCCCAACCTTAGCTTAAAGGCTAAAACAATGTAAGGGAAAATCTCACCTAGTTGGAAATAACTCCAAACCCATACCCTTTCTTGAGAGAGAATTAGTGGTTAAGAAGGTAGTTAATCGGCAATCCCTAGTAGGAGATAAGTCCCGCTTGAGTGAGAACCCCAGAACAAACATCTAAGCAATCCCGAAAGGGAGGGTAGGTGATCCCTTAGAGGGTGATAAGTCCCATTTGAGTGAGAACTCGTAAACATCTAAGCAATCCCGAAAGGGAGGGTAGCGATCCCTTAGAGGGTGATAAGTCCCGTTTGAGTGAGAACTTCTGTAAACATCTGTTGGTTAAGTTGGTGCCCCATGAAGGGAAGAGTGGATGTAGGACGAGTTGTCCGAACCACTATAAAAATATGTGTGTTCTTATTTTCTTTCATATTAACTGTCATACATACTTTAGCAAATCTGCATAACACATTCGTAAAAAAAATTTAAAGTCACCTCCCATTGTGATTTTTCGGGTTTTAACTCGGTATTTTTCGGGACCAACAATCCTAAATCAATTCAACATAATAATTAAACAAGTAAATAAGCAACATGCGTACACGTAATCCACGTAAATCCTAAGCATGCGGAATCTAGGAGTTACGAGATTACATACCTCTCGTAGAGACAACCGTTGATACGATGGATCCACCCAAAGTGCCTTCTCAAATATGTCCCACGTCCACGAACGTAATCCGATGGGAGGATTTTCAACGAACGGTTTTAATTTAAAGGAAAAAATATAAAATATTTTGCCACCACCTTTGTGGATTTCTAATTTTTCCAACACATGGAATTGCATTGGGGATGAAAAATTCATCCCCTATTTATAGGACTAGGGGGGGACGAAAATTTGGGCATGTTGGACATTGAGAAATTCCCTTGCTTCTTCCTCAAGATACAATCTACAATATATCCAATATATTCTATTTCCCAAAGTATCTCCCAACAAAATCTTCTTCTCCCTTCTTGTCCGTTATTTTCGAAAATATCAAATAAAATAGGGAAGAAATAAGATCTTTTTCCTTTCTTGAATTTATGGGATAAACTTGTATCTCAAGAATACTTATTCCATAAGATCTTTCCAAGAAAATCAAGAAAAAATCTTTTCTCTCTCCTACCTATTTTTTTCGAAAATAATTAGGAAAAATAGGCAATAATATTTTCTTCTCCTTTTCATTAATTGGACTTTAATTTGGGCTATTTGAGGGGCCTTTAGGAGAATTAAGATTGGACCTCCAATGGGCTATGAAACTTTAATATTTAGCCAAAATATTATTCAAGCCCATTAATATTAATTTACTCCACTATAAAATTAATATTGAACTTGTAGGTCCCGAACGGTTATGGCGAGGCGTAAGTCTGTAGGGGAGGGTGAATAGACTTCCGAAAAACTTTTCGTCTTGATCGGGTGTGCGAAAGCGTGCTTTGATCGAGTAGCGAAAGTGAATCGGGCCATCCGATAACCAACTTCATCGAACGCCGTATGCGACTGATTCTAGAATTCATCGATTAACTGATGTGTCACGAAGCTTTAAGTTTTACCCGTAAAAACCAAATTTGTATAAATCAGATTCCAAGTTTTATCTTTTAATCGATGATAGAAATATCAAATCATCGGATCGTAAGCTTGGTGCTATCTCGATCTTAACTTAGAATATGTATGCTTTAAGATTGTGCGATGTGAGAGCGCTTAATCAAAGCAAAGAAGGCACAAAGATTTATAGTGTTCTGACAAACCAAATCCTACGTCCACTTCTTCCCTTTCACAAGGGGCACCAACTTAACCGACTTAACCGACCGACTTAGTTTAGTGTGTTAGTCCAACACAAGACACCAACAGATGTTTTAAGAGTTCTCACTCAACCGATCCCGTAAATCAAGATTAGAAACCCTAGATCGAATCTTGCTAAACAACTTATCCTAACTTGGGGTTTGGGTAAGATTGTTGAGGTTCCAACTATGAAATCTTTCCTAGCATTATGCTGTTCTAAAAGCTAGATGAAAAGATTTCTTGCTAAGAACTTATGGGATGAACACAATATAAAATAAGCTTGTTGTTGTGTTCTTCGTATGAAATCGACTATAGTTTGAGCTTCATGATTATGTTGTTTGTCCAAGCATTTCCGTGTTTCACTCAAGTGTGATCCCATATTTATAGACCTTGAGATCAAAGAGCCGTTGGAGAGCAATTTGAATCTCGTGCTATTTTAGGTAGACTTGCAGTGCTTGATGTGACGTCTTCAGAACGGCATGGCCGAAAAGCGTGAATGTGTATTTTATAGCCGCTTGAGAGAGCAACATCGAATCCCGCGAGTATCGCCTCGTTTCATCGTGTTTCTTCCTTATCGATGGAAGCCTTGCTTTGCGGTGTTGTTCCTCCAACTAAGGTTGGTATTCATCTTGTTCAGATCGCAGACGATGATAAGATGAAACATCGCCATCTTATGAGCCGATCCGATCACCGAATCGATCCACCCATGGAATCTCTTCGCGCTTGACTTAGCTTCAACCGGGCCGACTCTGCCGATGTAGGTCTTCCGGTCTTATCTTCCGAAGTCATCCGATCTTTCTAGTATTCGAGGTTTGAGCTTCATGACTTCCGAAGTTATCCGACTAGATCGACTCGATCCGATCTTCCGCTTCGGTTTAGCATTCCTCCCTGTCGGATATCGCCTTTCTTTTGATTCTTCAGATCGACCTATACATATTGAGTTCCCCTCAATATGTGACCTATCTATTACATCGGTTTTCTATACAATCATTATCAACTCGGTCTCCTATCGCAGATAATGTAAACATCACTACCAAACAGTCCGACCGGGTCCTATTACATGTGTTTTTGGAACTTTCATCAAAACTATAAATTTCCCAACAGTTTCCCCTTTTGATGAAAACCAAAACACCGAGAAACCAAAACAAATTGATAAGTATAGAAAACGATTAAAGAGCAAGTAATCGTCACAAAGAGATTTTGTCTTGGGATCGAAAGATAAACTTTTCATTAGATATGTTGATTACATGTTACATCGTAAAAGTTTTGAATATAAAAGCAAATTGATCCTAGACGTCTTCCTCGATCTTCACTCCTTGGGTTTGTATCCTTCGGCATTTCTCTTTGGTCTTGTGGAACGTTGAAAATCTGATAGAGTTTCCATTTGACATCGCTTGTCCGTGACTTGATCGGGTTATATGCGATTTGCTCAAGATGTCAAAGTAGAATCTCTCAAATGCCGGATCATCAAATGAGCCATCCGCTTCTTCGAGTATACTAACAGATCATACTCTTGGCGAGATATCTTTACATTTATAAGCTTGGCCTCATTTTCCGTGATACTTCCGAAAAGTCCGAAATTTATTCTCAGAACGATTGAGGAACTCATCATCCGGTGATGATTCTTCTTTGGAACAAGATCAAGGACAAAGGCATCAAGAAGCCATTCACTTCGATCTTATTCCATTCCTCAAACCTCTAGCGTGTGGTGCGCTTTTTGGTATGATCTCGCCGACTCTTTGGCCGCAACCGAGGTTCTCGTGCATTTTCCAAATAATCCTTTCTTAGCCCTTGATTTGAACTGCTTTCAACCCTTCCTTGTGCCCGTTTTTTCTTCTTCTTACTTCTTCACCATCCGCTTTTTGGACAATTTTACAAATAGCTTTTTATCACCAGATTCGATTAGTCAGGTCTTCTCAGTGACTTTCCGGTCCGAAGTAATCGTCCAGATTTTGATGTTCCAAAGACCAGCAGCCTTTCTTGCAATTGAGCTTTGTCCATGGGCCTTATCTTCGATGTGTCAGTTGGTTTCTCATCCTTCCCTTTTTGGTTTGATCAAAAAGCGATTGAGTGGGAAGTCGAGACCCAAAGTTGACCGACAATGCTCGATTTAGATCATTAGCGTATAAACCCGAAGTTTGAGTCGTTAGATTCTGAGCAGCTTTGTAATCTCTTTCTTGGCGGTTTCATTGTAGCAGAGAGTGTCCAAATCATTTTGTCAAATTTCTCTTCGATAGCTCGAGCCTTTTTTCTCGAAATAGTCGAAAAAGAAGATTGATTTTGATCCACTGTTTGATTTTGTCATCAATCGATTTTGTAAGCTCAAAGAAACATGGTGGTCATGGATTGGGAGAACCGATCTCTGATTGCTTCGTTTTGTTTGAGATCGATTTGTCTCTCGATCGCTTAACACTCCCTCAATCTCTTCTTTTCGGAGATCTTTGAGACAAGATCTCGATCTCTCCGAAGTTGATCGATGGTGATTTGAGATGTAGGAATTGATCCATCACTTGATCGGTTCGCTTGTTTGTGCCTCCGGTGGTTGGTCGCGTGAACTCGCACACCGGTTCCCACTTTCATCCAGCGGCTCCGATTCACCATTTCAAATATTTCTGAGCTTCTTGAGCGATCTCGGCTTCTCTTCTTCCCAAATTCCAACTTCGCGTGGATCGAGCTTTCACAGATTTATCAGATATGAGCTCAGCTGGTGATCCCACTTTGGCAGACTTCCTCATATCGAAGTCAAAATCTGCGAACTCATCCGCACCACCCATCTGTTCAACAAGTAAGATAAGATCTGAGAAGCTTTTTAATCTGAGATCTCTCCAGGTGAGGATCTCCATGACTTCTTCTCTCGATAGCGGGATGGGGCGACCAAATTGTGGATACATCTCATCAATCTCTCGTTCAATTCTTAGTCCCGACCATTTTTCCAAAGATGGTCTTTGTTGATCTGGATCTGAGAATTATCATCCCGGATTCCATTGGATGAGATGTGGAAGCTTCTGGTTGAGCTTGAGTCGGCGGAAGTTATCCGATTGGTTCGACTGCGGTGGTTACTTTGTGTGGCAGCGATTATCCGGTTCAGTTCATGAGCGGTGAACTAAGCATGAGAGACATGCTCAAAGCCTTTAGTCGAAAGCGGTGAATCAGCTTGAGGTTGAGGAGAAGTAGATTTATCAGTTTGTGCTTCTACCTCGGATCGTTACAGCGAGCCCTCGGGTTGAAAGAAGCTTGCTGTCGATTCTGTTCTTTGTTGCATAAATGATTTCTTAAAAGCGCTTTTCTTCTTCTTCTCATCTTCTAGTGCTAGAGTCATGGTAGCTTCCTTTTCCGCTTTCTTTGGCCTCTTCTCTGGCCTTCACCATTTCGTTTTTTTTTACGTGGAGCAAGCGGGTGGATGATGAGGCGGCTTCTTTGCTCTTTCCTTTCTTGATTTTGTTGGAGTGGGCTCCTTGTCATCGTCTCAGTGGCCCATATATAACTGAAGTTGATGAGAAGGAAGGCATTGTAGGACTTCGATCCATTCTGATTCCATTCGGTAACTTGGCGCTTGTCTTTCAATATAATCGCAACCTTATTGAGATTAAGACTCTCTTTTTTTTTGAAAGACACGCTTTGGATTCATTGACTCAAATTTTTCGTGTTCTTGGAGCAAGATGGCTTTTCAGAAGCCCGTGCCATTGATGTTCTCGAGCCCCATCAATTATTGTTTGCCATCTTTATAACATTTTTTTTGATGTGAGAGCATCCGCTAAATGAGATTCCCATGATCGTTCTTGGACGAGAATGTCAAACAACGATCAGACTTTCTTTTGAGCATTGGCCCGATGAATCCGGCTTTCGATGTTTGTCTTTCTCTCTTAAGAGCTCCTCTCGATTTCTTCATCCTCATTCTCCCTCAGTGTGCGGAGAGATTCGCCCTTTGCAAGTCAATGCAGACGAGTGATGTCCGCATTTGTCGATCGATTTCTTCTCCGCCGATTGATGACATCATCGGTTAGTCTCTGTTTTTCTCAGATCCACACTCAAAGTGCGCAAGAATTGAAGTGTTTATATCTTTACATCACCGATTGCAAAGAGCAGAGCAATATGTTTCAAATTCGGCCTTCTTCGAAATTTGTTCCACCTCCATGGATTCGAAATCCTCGGTGGTTCCAAACCGAATCGAACTTATCCTCAAAGATCTTCGTTGCGGCCCGCATAGTTGCACATGATCTTTCCTAGTCCATGAGTGGCCATCTACAGTGAGATAGACTCATTAAATTTGTGCATAATCAATATCAATATCATATCATGGAAAACAAAAGGCAATGAAGCATAAATTCCGAAAAAACAACTTTTGAAAACAATGTTTTTAACGGAAAGAAAGATTCATCATTAAGTTTAAAAGAAAATATTACCAGATTTAAATTTTCGAGAGAAGATTTTGAACTCTAAGAAATCGTTTTGAAACGTGAGAAAATTTGAAGTTTTTCAAAGAGAGTAATGCAAGTTTGTGAAGCGTAAAAACTCGTATGGTTTGATGAATCTTATATAGGCGGAGGGTACAATAAGACAAGATTTTGAAGATCAATCGTTTTGAAAAGATTATGACGCTCCAGATTTAGCGGTTTTGATCGTAGGGTCGAAAACGCACGTCACACAAAAACTTTTGGATTTAAAAAGCACGATCAAGTAGCGGTTAATACATGTACCCCACGTCCGCATTAAATGATTTGCGAGTACACGCCACAAGGATAATTAGGTACAATAAGGGCAAATAATATCGATATACGATCCGATAAATAAGTAAAGAACAAGAGAAAAGAGATCGCGATCTCGGTTGATCGATGTCTTTAATCGGTCAATATTACTTGTCAAGGTTGATTCCACTTTTTGATCTTAATCATTCTGCTTAAGCCTTAAGAAATTTCCCAACCGATCCTTTTAACCGATCTTCTCCAACAGATCGATTTGTTGAAACTTCAGCTTAGCCGATCTTTCCTTGAGTACGCCCGATTTCCTTTTGATCCTCCTTGATCGATTGAAGTTCCCCTTCAACCGATATTTCCGACATAGACCGATATATCCGATTTATTGAGTTTCAAGCTCGTGATCTCTCTCATCCGATCATGCTCGTAAGTAATCGATTTTGGTTGACCTCATCCGATTCTTTTTCAGATTAAGCCAATTCTTGGGATAAGTGTTACCGCCAAAACTTAGTCTAGAGTAGTAGCTTCTATTCCCTAAGTAGGCGTGATTGACATGCGAAATATCGCCCTAATCTCTCGATATGTCAATCAACCGTAAATTTATCCAATTATCGATCAAGATTTCTACACGCCTGTCCTTTTGATGCAAATTTCTGATAGGCTTCTTGAAATGAAAATTGCATTTGCATCCTTGCTTGGCCTCTATAAATTGAACCAATGTTTTACACAACTTCCATTCACCATTCACCATACTTATCTTCTTTGTAAGAATCATGTATCTTGGTGAACCCTTGTTTCCCATGAGACTTCCTAAAAACACTTTTACACCCTTTTATATGGTTTCACCTTCTCAAATCAACCCTTTGCATCCCTTATTCTTTTGTTTTCTTCATCATCTTCGATTTCACATACGATTCTTTGCAAAGCTTCTCTACCACCACCGTGGCGGATCTGCTTTTGTTACCGAGAAGACACTTCTCCTAACCGTATGCACCTTGTGTGTCTATCTGGATGATGTAACCCGGAACCATCGGACTTAGTCCGGTATAAAATATCAAAGACATGTGCCCATGAGATCGATGACCAACTCTTTGGCACACGTGCTCCATTCAACAAATTTGGAGAGCCCTACTACTCCTCCTTTTAGGGCTCCGTGCTTAAGAATCCTATCAAGGCCTCTGTCGCTCCAGGTTTTCTTGATCTTGACTTTTATGCGACCGCCTTGGGATTCTCGTTTTTAAAGCCTCTCTCACCTTGTTAAGTGGGGAAAATGAGAGTTTAAAATCTCTCTTCCTTCACTTGCAGGGTTAGGATGAGGGTTTAGGGTTTCTAGGTTTAGGATTTTGGTTAACATTTATGTCTTGACCTCCCAGGTCTTCTTGTACTTGTAACTCGTAATGTAACCTCACCTTCGGGTTTTTATCAATGAAAAATTCTGTTATTTCATCGTTGTGTAAATTCTTGCTTTCTTATGCGATTGTTTAGCTCTTAATCTCTGAATCTTGCTTGTTGAATATCAGCTAAAACGAATCACAAAGAAATACTATAACCAAATTGATTTAATCGGATAATCCTTTAAACCGAAAGCATTTTCCTTCAACGATAAACCTTGAATCGATCGGTTCTTTAAACTGATAGACTTTAAATCTGATAAACTAAAATCTGATCAGTTCCTTTGGATCTGGTAGCGTGTAAGTCTGATCGAATTTTGCTTATCAGTCTCTTGAGATTAGTTAAGATACCAAACTCAACTGATTTCTCTCGATCTGGTTAGTCTCTTAACCAAATTAGTTCGGAGAGCATTCCATCAAACATTTTTACGACATTTCTCCAAGATCTAGAAGTCCTAGCTCATTGATAAATCTCTGAATCGATCTCACTAGTGGCTTGGTTAGAATATCGTATTTCGTATATCGGTATGAATCTTTTCCATTCGATATTCTTCTTTTCAACGTGATCTCTTATGAAGTGGTGTCGACATCCACATGCTTGCATCTTGTATGTAGAACTGGATTACGAAAGTGATTGCAATAGCACTATTCTATTCCTCCACGAATATAGGCACGTTCTTAGCTACAATGTTGTAATCCTCACCGGGCAAGACCGAGCCAGAGCGATTAGGAACAACCTTGACTTCAGCGCAGCCATATATTACGCTTCGATTGTTGATGTCGAACTAATGTTTGTTTCTTTGAAAACCACGAGATCGGGCTTTACTTCCTAAGAACCCACATGTTCCCGAGGTTGATTTTCGTCGATCTTGCAACCTCCATAATCGATCGAAATACCCACTAAGCTCTAGATTATCATCCGATGGGTAGAATAAACCAAGGTTTATTGTTCCTTCATATATAAGAATCCGCTTAGCCTGCCTCTAGGTGGTCGATCATTGAATTTGCACGAAATCCGCACATACACCCATTGCAAAAAGTGATATCTCGGTCCGCCGGCGATCGTATAATAGAGATCCAATGAGAGCCCTATATTCCTTCCTCGATTTGTTTTCTCGACCGGCCTCATCTAGATCCATCTTGAATCCAAATATCATAGGAATTTTGGCTTCCTTACTATTTTGAATTCCAAACTTAGCCAAAAGATTCCTAGTGTACTTTGCTTGCGTAGATGAATATCCCTTCCGAACTTTGTTTAACTTGGAGACCTAGAAAGTAATTCATCCGACCCATCATGGACATCTCGAATTTCCCTTGCATCGGTTTTTGAATCTTTCACATAGGCTCTTGTTAGGAGATCCAAGATGATGTCGCCCACGAATCAACCATCGAATATCTTCTCCATCTTCTATTCTCAATAAGGTTTACGTCCATTGTTCCTTTAGTGAACCCACTTTCGATCAAGAAGCGAGAGAGTGTATCATACCGTGCTCATGAACTGTTTTCAACCCATAAAGAGCTTTTCTTAAACGATACACTTGGTTGCCCTTTTCAAAGCCCGGAGGTTGTTAGACATAAACTTCCTCCGCTTAGTACCCCGCTTAAGAAAGCACTCTTTTTACGTCCATCGATACACACAAACCCTTCGTAGGGAAGCATAAGCCGAAAATTATTAGAATGGCTTCAAAGGCGAAGGAAGTGGTGCAAAGGTCTCATCGTAATCAATTCCTTCCGACGATTGTGAATACCCCGTAGCAACAAGTCTTGCCTTATTTACGGTGATGACATTTTTTCTCATCTCTCTTGTTCTTGAAGATCCATTTCGTACCAATTACGTCTTGATGACCTGGTCATCTACTAGTTCCCATACTTCATTTCTCTCCCAACTGCTTCATTTCCTCCTGCATGGCTAGAATCCGGTTTTGCGTCTTTGTAATGCTTCCTCGATTGTAGTTGGTTCCTTCATAGACGGATAATAAAGAATATACGGCACTTTCACACTAACGATGTCTAGTTTTAATTTTATCGACGGGTCTCCAATTATCGATCACGGATGATCGGTTATCCAGTCCTTCGCTCGATTTAAGCGTCGGTTTTGAGAACATCGTCCGCTTACGATAAAATCTTATTACTAGTGATTGGGAGTGGTGCAGGGTTATGGTCCACTTGATAAGAACAAGTCTCAGCTGATGTTGGAATCATCATGTGCTGATGTCTGTTCGTGAGAACTTCATTCCCCGAACCGGATGGTTCGGTTCTTCTTCTGCCTCACCGAATCGGCTTTTTTCATCGACAGTTGTTCGTACTTTAGATCCGATTGATCCGGTGAATCAAATAGATCCGGAATGTAAATTGATCTGATTTACGATCCTTTTCCTTGATCGTTAATGATCCATTTTCCGAATATCGAGTTACGGTAGATCGGTACTTTTGTTCGATACGGTGATTTCTCTTGATCGAAGATGCTTCATCAAAGGTTACACGGGTGTTTCTTCCACAACTAGGGTTAGCTTTGTTGTAGACCCGGAAGGCTTTGCTAGATGAGGAATACCCTAGAAATATACCCTCATCGGACTTGGCCTCAAAAGTCTTCAACCGACTTTTCCCATTGTTGTGTATGAAACACTTGCACCCCCAAAAAACATGGAAGTAAGAAACACGAGGTTTTCGCCTTTCCACAGTTCATAAGGGTGTTTTGTAGTGAGCCTTACCGGAGACATCCGTTTCGCTGCGTATGGCATGCAAAGTTGATTGCTTCTCGCCCCGTAAACGGTTTGGTATCGCATGTTCAAACTAACATTGTTCGAAAGAAAATTTCTTTGAGAGTTCTGCATTCCTCTCAAATTTCTCCATTCTCATTGTGGCGTCCTCGCAACCGATGTTTCATGTCAGATACCAAACTTAGAGCAAAAATCAGTAATAAAGGAGTTCGTAAATTCCAGACCTTATCCGATCTCGATTTTTACTACCGACACCCTTCTCATTTTGTAATCTTCTTAGCGACTCGGGTATCTTGGTTGTCGCCTCATTCTTCTTATGTAAGAATATAACCCGTAAACTTGAATAGTCATCCACGATTACCGAGTGTATTTGGCGTCGTTGAGACCTGACCGTGTAACTGGGTCCAAACAGATCCATATGAAGCGATTTGCGATTTCTGTTGATCTTTGGTCCGGAAATTCCTTTGAATGAAGCTTTGACCTGTTTTCCCTTCTGACATGCAGAACATGTCTGATCCTTTGAGAACACTTCATTCGGAAGTCCTTCCACTAGAGACATCCTAGCTATCTTATTAAGAGTTTTAAAGTTCGGATGGCTCATTCTTTTGTGCGAGCCAATCGCTACTTTTGGAACTCTTAACAATCGTGCACGCATTTCTTGGACAACTGCTCCAATCACCGTAGATCGTCCCTTTTCTTGAACCAGTTAGCAATATCTGTTAAGTGACTCGATTCTTGATAGTGCATTGATCAGTCGAGAACTCAACACTGAATCCGTTGTCGCAGAATTGTGAAACCGATAATAGGTTGTGCTTCGGACCTTCGACAAACGAGACTCCGCCATTTGTACATCATCATTCTCTGTTGTTCAACCCTTTGGTATAACCAAAGTTATCATCACCGAAGAGTACACGCTGGCCTTTCGTTTCTATGTAGGAACCGAGGAGATGTTTGCTTCGGTCATGTGCCTTGAGCATCCACTATCGATGTACCGGATAGTTGCTTGCACACCTCGCTTTGTTGGCCGACCCACGCGAACTCCGCAATCGATCGGTTTTAGGTACCCCTTTCTTGGATTGGGTCCCGAGGGGTTAGGTTTGGATTTGGGGATCCATACAAACAGAGCACTTCTATGGTGATCGGTCGGATCGAAGGCTGATTTGTCTCCCATACTTCACAACATAATCATACTTATCCTCATATGCTTTCTCGATTTGTATGATTACTTGTGTGAACCTTGGATGACTTAGAAGACTTATGATTTAACTTTTCGGTTTGTCTTCTTTTTTTATCCAAAGGTGGTTCAAAGCAGTGACCCTAAATTTCGACTATAGGGGTAGGTACGATTGCTACCATCAAAAGATTCATATCCTTTTCGCATAGATGGTTTTCGCGATTTACGAAGCATGCTTATTTGGCAAATGACCTTGATCGGGTCTCGACATTAGACTTCCCTTTTATAGGTTGTCTTTTTCGATTCTCGATCCGTTGATCGAAGTTGAGGTTTCTTAAGAACCGGGTTCTTCCGTTGATTCCTCGGTGATGCTTTACCAAATAGGGTCCATTTACATTTCCTTTCCGTTAGGCACTTGCCTTACACGCTCAACCGTCTCTTACCCCTATTAGATACAAGTTTAGCTTTTGGTGTATCTTTTTTGAGAAATTGCCCCGATTACACCTTTTCGAGATGAATCGGTCGGGGCTTTTTGAGGATGTGGAGGGTTTCTCATAGCCAAGTCCTCCTTATCAATCTTTACTCGAAAATAGGCGTTTATGTCTTTAATTGGTTTGAGATGATTTTGAAAAAACATCTATTTTCTTACGCAGATTATCCTCGGAGGATTTTAGACTTTCATGCATTCGAATAGCTCATCGAATTTTGCTTGCAAGATTTTGAAGTCATCGAACTTCTTTGTCTGTTAATTTCCATCATTCTTTGATCTGCTTTTCGATCGGGCTTTAACCGAGAATTTTAAATTCCTCGCCATACCTTCGAAAGCGTTTAAACCGATCTAAGTTCGAAGGCTTTTCCGAGATCATTTTCTTTAGCAAGTGATTATTTCTAGTCCTCGACTTATCATTCTCGGCTTCCACAATAGCATAAGTTTCTCTTTTGCATTGGAGATCTTCAAGCAATTGCTCTGAGTAGAGCCGCAGTCAATCTCCCGGCGAAAAGCTAATGATAGCGGTGTAGAGAAGCGAAACGAAGGGGGTTTGGAGGTTACCTCGGGATTTGGTCCTCCCCGCCATCGGGCGAGTTCATCATCGTCGGCGAGAATATCGGATCTTCATTTTCATAGAAGTCGGCCAGCCTTTCTTGATCGGCGATCTTCTCTGAGAGGAGTATCCGGAGTCCTCGGAGGCGAATAGAATCGTCAATTCTGGCGACGACGAAGAACCATGGCTCTTGTCTCTCTATACCGCTCTCTTTTGTTCCTCTTTTCTTCCCTCTCTCTCGGCGTCAGTCTACCAGCGATCATCTGCTATAGTGACTGGCTTCTCCACCTGATTAAAGCACGCTCCCCGGATCCACCGTTCCTTTCCTTCGGAGTGAATCACTCCGTCAGATGACCTATCGGTGATTTCCCTTCGATAGTAATCTGAGTTTCTTCTATCGATTGGTTATCTCTACCTTCCTTCAATCACGACTATCTCTTTCCCTTTCATCTCTGTGATCCCTCCGATCATCGGATCTGGTTCTTCTGGAGATCTATTATGCGATCTCCTATCTCGCCCCTCGGCTATGTTGATAGTCCTTATAAAATCTTGATACTTACCAAGTTGTATATCCGACTTCTCAAGCTTCCCGGTAAGCAACGCGACTGCTACCGACTTAATATATTTCCAATGGGTTCATTGGCCTTTGTTCTCCTCTTGGTTGCCTTGAAAGCAAGCGATTTTTGAAGTCGAGGTTTCAAAGGGGACCTCGTCTTCATCGACCTTTGACCTCTTTCAATCAGTCGAACTCGTGAGCTTTAAGACTCAAGAACAAGCTACTCGGTTTCATTCTTGAAATGTCCTCGCAATCTTTGATTCTGTGTGACCTTCATGTCCCACTTCTTGGTGAGAGACCTTAGGATCTTATAGTTGATATCTTTATCGGACATCTCTACCAAGTTCTCGAAGCTTGTTTATAGACATTGTAATTCTTCCATCGAGTTCGTTGATGGTTTCGTTGAAGCAACATCTTTAGTTTCTCGAACTTCACGGTTCGAAGAAGGCGGTATCTTTTATCTCATTCATTTCCCTCGCGGATCTCGGCCCGGTATCCCACATTGCTTTTCAGATTTGAGATACTTAATCTTTTCTTTGGTGACCTTATCCATTGTCTTCATGATGATATGTCTTGCAATGGTGTCCGGAGTATGCGATTTTTCTTTCTTACGTGTCCATCGTATGGGCTTTTTTCGTCACAAGACTTCGCATGGGAAAGTCCGGATCTCCTCCGATGCGGAGATTGTCGTAGTAAATGATGATGGGTCCTCTCTCGATGACTTCCATCATTCGCCCTTTGACGAGCCTAGATGGTTGGACATATATATGGCCCAATCTGCATACTCATCAATTGAGAACTTGACGATCATGATACATACCGGACGTGTTATCCATCTTTGAGTGATTTTGGAAAATGAATGAGTTTTAAAACGGTTTTTCAAGATCGATTCGATTGACCACAATGACCTGGTCGAGTCGTTGGTCGGAAGAACCAAGTGCTTTGATACCACTTGTAGGTCCCGAGCGGGTTATGTGAGGGCGTAAGTCTAGAGGGAGGGTGAATAGACTTGAAAAACTTTTCGCGGATCGGTGTGCGGCGGATAGCTTTGATCAGTCTTGAGTGAATCAGTTTGGTCTGATAACCAACTTACTGAACGCCAGAAGGCAGATCAGTTCGGTAACTATCAGATTAACTGATGTGTGCGGAAGCTTTAAGTTTTACCCGTGTGAAAAACCAGTTTGTATAAATCAGATTCCAAGTTTTATCTTTTAATCGGATGACCAAATATCAAACCGATCGGATCGAAGCTTGGTGCTATCGATCTTAACTTAGAATATGTATGCGCTTTAAGATTGTGCGATGTGAGAGCGATTAATCAAAGCAAAGAAAAAATACACAAGATTTATAGTGGTTCGGACAAACCAGTCCTACGTCCACTCTTCCCTTTCACAAGGGGCACCAACTTAACCGACTTAACCGACTGGACTTAGTTTAGTGTGTTAGTCCAACACAGTACACCAACAGATGTTTTAAGAGTTCTCACTCAACCGATCCTTAAATCGAGATTAGAAACCCTAGATCGAATCTTGCTAAACAACTTATCCTAACTTGGGGTTTGGGTAAGATTGTTGAGGTTCCAACTATGAAATCTTTCCTTATGCATTGCAAATTTCTAAAAAGCTAGATGAAAAGATTTCTTGCTAAGAACTTATGGGATGAACACAATATAAAATAAGCTTGTTGTTGTGTTCTTCGTGCGGAAATCTGACTATAGTTTGAGCTTCGTGATTATGTTGTTTGTCCAAGCATTTCCGTGTTTCACTCAAGTGTGATCCCATATTTATAGACCTTGAGATCAAAGAGCCGTTGGAGAGCAATTTGAATCTCAGGCTATTTTAGGTAGACTTGCAGGCTTGATGTGACGTGCTTCAGGAACGGCATGGCCGAAAGCGTGAATGTGTATTTTATAGCCGTTTGAGAGAGCAACATCGAATCCCGCGAGTATCAGCTCTGTTCATACGTGTTTCTTCCTTATTGGATGGAAGCCTTGCTGCGGTGTTGTTCCTCCAACTAAGGTTGGTATTCATCTTGTTCGGATCGCAGACGCGTGTGATAAGATGAAACATCGATTTTCATCTTATGAGTCGATCCGATCGATCTGGCGATCGATCCACGATGGAATCTTCTCGCGCTGTTGACTTAGCTTCAACCGGGCCGACTCTGGGCCGATGTAGGTCTTCCGGTCTTATCTTCGGAAGTCATCGATCTTCTAAGATTCGAGGTTTGAGCTTCATGACTTCCGCTGAGTTATCTGACTAGATCAGTTCGATCTGATCTTCCGTTCTGGTTTAGCATTCTGCCCTGTCGGATATCAGCTTTCTTCTGATTCTTCAGATCTGACCTATACATATTGAGTTCCCCCTCAATATGTGACCTATCTATTACATCAGTTTTTCTATACAATCATTATCAATCGGTCTCCTATCGCGATAATGTAAACATCGATCAATAACAGTCCGACCGGGTCCTATTACATGTGTTTTTGGAACTTTCATCAAAACTATAAATTTCCCAACAGAACTATCATCTTAACCCACATTACGACTTCACAATAATATGGCTCCCGATCATTATTTCCCGCGTTTAAGATTATCTTAGTCCATTAATTAATTAAGCCACTGAACAGACTTTATATTAATTAATATCTTTGTCCTTGGAGTAAAGACAACTCAACATTATTATCCATACCGGAAATAAATTTCCACTTGCAAGATTTGGTAGGATAAAGATTCTGAGCCCACCAAGGGGACATATCAAGCAAGCCGTACTTGCACGCGATTCTCCGTATTAAATCTTAGCAATCGTCATGTAATCAATAATATTGCCCAAGATACAAGGTATCGGATCACATTGATTCTCTTCCCATCATAAGTCAAATCAATAGTTATTAATTTCACACGATCCTATTTAAGGGACGGGGATTAAGAAATAACGAACCACCGAGGTCTAATTCTTGTATATTCAGTACCGAAGAATTTATCCTCCTGTAGGTCCTATTCAGCGCATCATAATGCACTAGTGTAAACTCTTGGTCAAGACAAGTCAATCTGAGCCTTACACTTCAACCTTTCATGATGGATTGTTCATTTCTATCTGGGTTGTGAATTTGTACTTAGTCACGAGGAATTGTTAATTTGATTTTCTGTGATCTGGTATCACAAAATTAACTGCAACGTAACATGTACTTACTTATTGAACATGTATGCAGTAAATATATATAACATTCATTCATATTTAATGCATCATGTGATTAATAATTTATTTCAGTAAATAAATAAGAAATTCAGTTTGGTTATACAAAGTAAAAAGCATACTTTTCAGTATAACCCTAACAGGAATGACTGCAAGGGAGCACGTTCTTAGGGTTATGGTTCTTTTTTAGGAACTTGAGATTCTTGGCGAAAAATGTGATTTCAAAACCAAAGTTGATTTCATTCTCCATTATCTGCCAAAGAGCTATGATCACTTCTATCTAGAATACCTGATGAGCAATCTAGAATTCACTGTGGATGATCTAGTAAATGCTCTTACATTGGTCGAAGAGAAGATGGGGCGCAAGAAAATGAACTTGGTTGCAAAGGGGTCTTCTTTTCCTTCTAGGCCAATTGGTGGTAAAAACGATGAGAATACAAAGGGGCTTAACCAAGTCAGCTCAACGTCCATCAAAAACAAAACTCTAAGTAAGAGGAAATGTTTGGAGTGCGGTGAAAAAGGATACTGGAGGTCTACCTGTTCCAAGCCCAAGCGGGCCGGAAACAAAGGTAATTTTCACGCACTAGTTGTTGAAACTTGTTTAGCGGCGTATGCTTCCCATTCGTGGGTAGTTGACACGGGATCCACTGATCATGTTTGTTTCACGTTACAGGGGTACAAGCTGACCCGACAACTTAGTGAAAGTGAGATCCTCATCACACTGGGCGATGCTACGAGAGTAGCAGCTAAAGCAGTGGGAGACGTGCACCTGTCTTTTAAAGATAGAATTTTAGTTTTGAGAGATGTTCTTTATGTTCCTGTTTTTCGGAAAACCCTTATTTCAGTTTCTAAACTATTTTCTGATGGATATTCTGTTTGTTTTAATAAGCAAGTTATTGTTTTTCGTAACGATGTGTTTATCTATCATGGAACTTTACGGAACAATCTCTATACTATTAACTGTGCACACCACTCACAAAATGCATCTTATAACACATCGATCGCTTTTTAACAATAATGTAAAACGCTCGAAAACGTGAACGAGATACTTCTTTGGCATCTCAGATTAGGTCATATTAATCTAAATAGGATCCAAAGGTTGGTGAAAGATGGTTCACTGTCGGACCTACAGATTAAACCACTTCCAACTTACGAATCATGTTTAGAGGGTAAAATGACCAAGAGGACATTTGGAGCCAAGGGGACTAGAGGCATAGAAGTGTTGCAAATCGTTCACACTGACGTGTGTGGTCCAATGTCAACCAAAGCTAGAGGTGGCTATGAGTATTTTGTGACTTTCATCGATGATTACTCAAGGTTCGGGTACATTTTCCTCATGAAACACAAATCGGAAACCTTTGATAAATTCAAAGAGCTCAAAGCCGAAGTGGAGAATCATAGGGAAAAGAGTATCAAGTTTCTACGATTTGATCATGGAGGCGAATACCTCAGCGATGAGTTTTTGAACTACCTGTCAAATGAGGGTATTATTTCCCAGTTGACTGCACCCGAAACCCCTCAACAAAATGGGGTTGCAGAATGAAGAAACATAACACTCTTAGAAATGGTCAGATCCATGATGAGTTATTCAGATCTACCCAAGTCGTTTTGGGGTCATGCCTTGGAAACAACGTCTTATATTTTGAACTTAGTGCCATCCAAATCGGTTCCCAAAACCCCTAGAGAGTTGTGGACCGGGCGCAAGCCCAGTCTGAGACATCTAAGGATCTAGGGGTGTCCGGCATACGTGCTAGACAAGGAAGCCGATAAGTTGGATGCACGTTTGGAGCTAAGGCTATTTATAGGATATCCCAAGGGAACGAAAGGGTGTATGTTCTATGGTCTCGAAGATCAAAAGGTGGTAATCAGTATGCACTTTAAATTTTTGGAAGAAGACTTTATGAACAATCGAAAACCCAAAAGTGAGATTACCTTAAATGAATTAAGAGGGCAAACTCCTATACCAACTGTACAAGTTGATATACCAAGCATCACACCGACACAACAGGAACCTCATCATAGTGGGAGGGTTGTCCGACAACCTGAGAGATTCATGGGGATAGGAGAATCTTTGGATTTGATCCCCGGGGATAATGAATCAGACCCCTGGTCCTACAAGGAGGCGGTCCAAGATAAGGATTCACAATCCTGGCAAACTGCGATGGAAGCCGAGATGGGCTCAATGGATCACAATCAAGTGTGGGAGCTAGTTTAACCACCCAGTGGGGTAAAACCCATTGGATGTAAGTGGGTCTACAAGAGAAAAAGAGGACCGGACGAGAAGGTAGAAACCTTCAAAGCTAGGCTTGTGGCATAGGGATACACTCAAAAGGAGGGTATCGATTATGAAGAAACCTTTTCGCCTGTAGTTATGCTTAAGTCCATCCGTATTTTCTTGGCAATAATTGTGCATTTATATTTTGAGATCTGACAAATGGATGTCAAGACAGCTTTCCTTAACGGGAGTCTTGACGAGGAAATCTATATGCAACAGCCCGAAGGTTTTATCGCGAAAGGCCAACAAAACCTTGTTTGCAAGCTAAGGAAGTCCATTTATGGACTGAAGCAAGCATCTCGGGCTTGGAACCAATGTTTTGAAATCAAATCTTATAGGTTTGATCAAAACAATTTCGAGAGTTGTGCGTATAATAAATATAACGAAACTGCCTTGGTATTCCTAGTACTATACGTAGACGATATTCTGCTCATCGGAAATAATGTAAAGGTTTTGTCAGACGTAAGGGTATGACTATCAAAACAGTTTGATATGAAGGACTTAGGGGAAGCTGGTCATATTCTTGGGATCAAGATCACTCGAGATCGCAAGAAAAGAATGATAGGCTTATCGCAAGCTTCATACATAGATACCATTTTGAAGCGATTCTGCATGCAAGATTCCAAGAAGGGTTTTGTACCTTTTAGACATGGAATCCATCTATCCAAAGAAATGTGCCCTAAGACACAAAAGGAGATAGATGACATGAGATGCATTCCTTATGCGTCGGCAGTAGGAAGCCTCATGTATGCAATGCTGTGCATGAGACCGGATATCTGCTACGTCGTAGGCATGGTGGCAAGATATCAAAGTAACCCAGGAAATCAACATTGGACTGCTGTTAAAAACATTCTGAAGTATCTGAAAAGAACTCGGGATAGAATGTTGATTTATCAATCAGACAGTTTATTTCCAGTGGGATACACGGACTCAGATTTCCAATCGGACCTATATTTTAGAAAATCTACCTCAGGTAGTGTGTTTTGTCTGGGAGGAGGAGCCATAACATGGAGAAGCGTTAAGTAGAAATGCATCGCCGATTCTACCATGGAAGCCGAATATGTAGCTGCTTGTGAAGCAGCGAAAGAAGTGGTACGGCTCAAGAACTTCTTAGTGGACTTGGACGTTGTTCCAAATTTGCCCGGCACCATCACGGTTTTCTGTGATAACGCTAGAGCAGTTGCAAATTCAAGGGAACCGAGACCCCACAAGACCAGCAAACACATTGAAAGGAAATACCATCTTACACGAGAAATCGTTAAGAGAGGAGATATAGAGGTGACAAAGGTCGCATCGGAAGACAGCCTAGCCATTCCATTCACAAAGGGTATGCCTCAGTTAACATTCGAGAGACATGTGGAAGGAATGGGTGTTAAGTGCGTTGCCAATCTGCTTTGAGTATAAGTGGGAGAAATGTTATTAGGTTAATGTAGGTGACATTAGTTGTCACCGTAAAATACATTAGATATGATGTGGTATACTTAAAAGCAGACTTTGAGTATAAGTGGGAGATTGTTGGGGTTATACGTGAACGTATGCTTTTACTTTGTATAACCTATGTATTAAACACGTATTTACTGAAATAAATTATTTACCACTGTTGCTTTAAATATGATTGAATGTTATATATATTTATTGCAAACCGTTCATAAAATAGCACGTGTTACACTGTAGTTAACGTGGTGATACCAGATCACAGAAGATCACGTTAGCAGTCCCTTGTAAACAAGTGTGTGTTTCACAATCTAGATAGATCTGAACAATCTATTGGTAGAAGTTGATGTGTAAGACTCAGATTGACTTGTCTTGACCAAGAGATTACACTAGTGCATTTGATGCGCTGAAGCAGACCTACAAAGAGGATAAACTCATTCGCACTGACTTAAGGGATGACGAGTTAGACCTCAGTGGTTGTTGATTTCTTAATCTCTGTCACATAATAAGGACTGTGTGTGATTAGTAGTTATTGCTTTGATTTATAAATGTGAAGAGAATCACTGCGACATCGATACCCTATATCTTGGGCAATAATATTAATTACATGATAATTGCTAAATTAATAAAGAGAATTGTGTGCTTGCAATGTCTTGCATGATTGGTCCCCTTGGTGGGTTCGGAACCTTTATCATACAAAATCTTGCAAGTGGAATTAATTTTCCGGTATGGATAATAAAGCTGAGCTATCCTTACTCCAAGGATAAATATATTAATTAATGTAAAGCTTTTCAGTGGCTTAATTAATTAATGGGCTAAATAATCTTAAACACGGGAAATAATAATCGGGAGCCATATTACCGTAATATGGGTTGAGATTGATAGTGCAATATTAATTATATAGTGGAATTAATTAATATTAATGGGCTGAATAATATTGTGGCTCAATATTGGAATTCAGAAGTCCATTGGAAGATCCATCTTAATTCTCCTAAAGACCACTCAAGTAGCCCAATTAAAGTCCATTAAATAAAAGTTGCTTAAAATAAATTAAATTCTTTGTTGCATATTTTCCTTAAAATTTCGAAAATAATTAAAGAAAAAAAAGGAGAAGGATTTTCTTGAAAAGATTTTATGGAAAGGAGATAAGTATTCTTGGAATACAAGATTATCCCATAAATTCAAGAAATCTCCCACTTGGTTTCTTTAATACTAATTTTCAAAAATTAGATAAATAAAAGGGAAGAAAGATTTTCTTGATTTTCTTGAAAAGATTTTATGGAAAAAGATATGTATTCTGGAATACAATAATATCTCATAAATTCAAGAAAGATCCAATCTTGAAAACCTCCCTATTATTTTCGGAAATTAAGCTAATAAAGGGTGTGAGATTTTTGTGGAAAAATACACATGGAAAGAAGAATATATGGGATATATTCAAGATTTCGTGGAGATCAAGAAAAGATCTTTCCTAAACCTAATTGGGCTCCAATTTTTCGTTCCCCCCTCTCTATTATATATAGGGGATGAATTTTTCATCCCCAACACAATTCCATGAGTTGGAAATATTAGAAATCCACAAAGGTGGTGCAACAAATTATTTAATTTTCCTTTGTTTTATAATTGTTCATTGGAGAACCTTCCACCGGGTTATTGAACGAGGACTTGGGAATACTTGAGAAAGACTTTTGGTTGGTAGCCAGTTACTTGATCCTATCCATCTCAAAGGTTGTCTCTCCAACGGGTATGGTTACGTAAACTCCAAGAAATTCCGCATGCTAGGATCTTTTACGTGAATTATTGTTTGCATGTTGTTGTTGGATTAATTATTATTTGAATTCACTTAGGTAGATTCATGCTAGTTGTTGGTCCCATTTTGAAAACCCATGAATGCGTTAAATACCAATTGTAATGCATATAAAACAGGGGTGAGGGAATGGTGGTTCCAATTTTTGCTTTTTAAGTCCATGTGTTTTGCTTATAGTCGAATGCATATGACAAGTAATAACATAAAGCAGTAAAGAACACACGATTTTTATAGTGGTTCGGACAACTCGTCCTACATCCACTCTTCCCTTCATGGGGCACCAACTTAACCAAAGGGACTTATCTCCCTCACGGGATCGCCTACTCTCCCTTTCGGGATTGCTTAGATGTTTACCGAGTTCTCACTCAAACGGGACTTATCTCCCTCACGGGAATGTCTACCCTCCCTTTCGGGATTGCTTAGATGTTTACCGAGTTCTCACTCACCTACAAACTTAACCTATCAAACTGATTTGGGTAAGGTTTGTTTGGTTTCCAACTAGGTTGAGATTTTCCCTTACATTTTTTTAGCCTCAATGCTAAGGATGGGAAAATCTCTCTAAGCTTAGGATATTATATTTGTGCTTAGATCTAGGGTAGAACACTCTTGAATATATGTGTGTATTTCTTGCTCAGTGTTCTATGGTGGGAATGCTTGAGTATATGGCTATTGGCTCTGTAGCATCTTTTTCCACACTCTCCACACGAATAAGAATGAAGAACTTGTATTTATAGTGTGGATTTGATTGTTACCGTTGGATGGGGTCACATTCAAATCCATACTATTATCTTAACTTTTCGATGACCTTTTTTTTGATCCGGGCTTGTTATCTTCCTCTCATTGGTCCACGTCAACTTGAATCTCTCAATTATAATCTTGAGGATCATTAAGAGTCTTGAGTTTCTCTCGAGTCTTGAGTTTTTGATTCTTGATTCCCAACAATTCCCCTTTTGATTTCTATTGCATTTTACGGACCTTTTTCAAATAGATCGAGCATCATGGTCACATATCTTTTGACACTTTTGATAACAATTGTTGGTTCAGCTTTAAAATTCGACTTTGAAATCGACGACATCCCGACCCTTGTTGTCACTTGAAAACCCATGAATCTTTTCGGGGTAGGAACGGTTGTTCCATTTTTGATCATCGATAATCGGCGTTATAAAGCGATTCTCGATGAACATGACTTTCCCTTCATGAATAACTTGTCTTAACGATGACTACCTACTTTGATCCGGTATCAAACGATTTCTCGATTTTCGATATCCGATTTCTTCTACAAACTTAACCTATCAAACCGATTTGGTCATTAGTATAACATTAAGATTTTCCCTTACATTTTAGCCTTTTCCAATATCGGTTTATGCTTACATTTGATTATTAGTACATCGGGTTAGCATATCGGGTTAGCTTATCCGATTTTGATCACGTCGATCTCGATCGGTCTCATCTCTTCCTCTTCGATCTGCAACCTCATCTTTCCGGTCATCATCCGATCGGTCTTCGATCATCCGATCGAACTTATCTTTCGGGTCATCCGATCAAGTCCTTCTGATCATCTGATCTTCTAATCTCAGGTCCATCTGATCAGGTAACTTCCGATTCTTCTGATCAGCTGGTTTAGCTTTTCTTTTCTTCTGATTTTTCTCAGCTCATCAGTTAACTCCGGAACTCATCTTACTCATCTGATCCGATCAACTTCGTCTGCAACCTCGTCTGATCTCGATCATCTTCGTCTGATTTCGTGAGTTCCCCCTCAACTTGTTCTCTCGTTCCCCCTCAACTCGTTATCTATAGATTAGCTTCAAAAACACAAGTTGATAATGTTTTGGCATAATTCATCAAAACTAAAATATCCCAACACTAGTAATAATTGTTAATTTAAATTTGTGTTTATAAGTTCATCCCGATAGATCCTGGCATAACGTATCCCAACAGAAGGTTGTCCTATATAGTCGTTGAACCCTGAAACTCCATATCCCTCTCTGTCAGTTCCATACATACGTGTCGTATTCTCATTGGCTAACAAGTACACTTATTCGACGCCTTGTAAGTCCAACTAGGTTGACATTCTTCTTGTCTGACCGACTTGTATGCCTTGGATATATTCTTCAGGGTTTTTCGACTGAGCTTATCTGATCAGTATCAAACTGATCTGGCTACCTCTGAGTCTTCTGATTCAAGTTGTCTTAGCACAACTTGAGACTCTGCTGATAGTAGGTCTTCTGGTCTACAATCTTCTGATCTTCTTGTAAACACAAATTTCGTGAATTAAAATATAAAATACGGAAATGAAATTAGAAGATGAATTTCTTTGAATTTGAAGCTGGAATATTGCGGGTTGCGATCTCTAATTTAATTCCTCCGATTCTTCCCTTCGAACGTTGACTTTGACTCGGATGACTTTTGGAGAAATCCTCACCTCGATCTTGTCTGGGGTTGAATTTGTGGACCTGGAATGTCGATTCAAGGACTGAATGTCTTGTTTTGATTCGAACGTGTGGCCTCTGAAGATTTTCTGGACGAACGTCTGTGAAAGTCTGTGAACTTGATGATGAACGTCTTTGAATCTTCGAGAGTCTGGGAGGAAGATCTTCGAATCTTCGAGAAGAGGAACGTCTGATAAGAGGGCTTAGCAGTTTGATCTCTGATCGGATGTCGTTTCTGGAGGACTTGCACGAAGAAAACTTGAAGCCGATGAAGAACGTCTTCAAATCTTCTTAGAGAATTCTGAAGTCTTGAATCTTCTGTTGATGTTGTTGCTTTGATGTCTCCGTGTGTCTGTTTTGTGTGTGTTGTGTATCTGAAAGTGGATGAGGAGGACCCCTATTTATAGGTGTAGAATAGGGTTTTAGGTCTTGGCTTAACAGACTTTGTCTGGTGGGCCGGAAGGTTCTAGAACTTTCTAGAAATACCAGATGGACTTGTAGGATTTGGGCTAGACTTGATTTGTTTTATTGGACGTTCAGAAGCCCAATTGCTTTTATTAGACTATAGAGGCCCAATTTGATTTATTGGACTTTAGAGGCCCAACTTGGTTTATTGGACTTTAGAGACCCAATTTAATTTATTGGACTTTTGAGGCCCAATTCGATTTATTGGACTTTAGAGGCCCAACTTGATTTATTGGACTTTAGAGGCCCAATTTAATTTATCGAACTTTAGAGGCCCAACCTTCATTTATTGGACTTTCGGGCCCCAACTTTATTTATCGAACTTTAGATGCCCGATCTTGACTTTTTGGACTTTCAAGGCCCAATCTTCATTTATTGGACTTTAGAGGTCCAATTTATTGGACTTTCGAGGCCCAACTTCATTTATTGGACTTTAGAGATCCCATATAATTTATTAGGCCATATAACTTGAATTGGACCTAGTTAGTTTAACGGGTCGATGACGCCATTAATTAATTTATTTTAGGAATTGACTTTATTTATATTCCTAATAATAAATTTAATTAACACGTAATATCCACGTGTCGCTTTTTAATTGGGTGCAAATTTAATTTGCTTACAAATGTCCCCTCATGCTTTGTTTCACGGTCGTTTCTGGACTTGAAGTGAATGAAGCACAAAATTTATTCTTGATCATTTTTGAACTTCGAGTTTATAGGGTATCCCGAGGAACGAAAGGGTGCATATTCTATGATCCCGAAGATCAGAAAGTCGTAATAAGTACGCACTTTAGATTTTTGGAAGAAGACTATATGAACGAAAGAAAGCCTAAAAGTGAGGTTAACTTAGAAGAGCTAAGGAGGCCGACTCCAACGCCAACTGTACAAGTTGACATACCAAGCGAAACGCTTACATAAACGGAACCTCATCGTAGTGGGAGGGTTGTTAGACTTGTACCAAGCGAAATGCTTACATAAACGGAACCTCATCGTAGGGGGAGGGTTGTTAGACAACCTGAGCAATTCATGGGGATAGGAGAGTCCTCGGACTTGGTCCCCGGTTATAACGAATCAGACCCCTGGACCTATAACGAGGCGATCCAAGACAAGGATGTAGACTCTGGGCAAACTGCAATGGAAGCCAAAATGTGTTCAATGGACCATAATAAAGTGTGGGAGCTAGTCGAACCACTTAATGGGGTAAAACTCATTGGATGCAAGTGGGTATACAAGAGAAAAAGAGGATCGGACGGGAAGGTAGAGACCTTCAAAGCTAAACTTGTGGCGAAAGGGTACACTCAGAAAGAAGGGATTGATTATGAGGAAACTCTTTTGCCGGTAGCCATGCTTAAGTCCATCCGTATTCTCTTTTCGATAGCTGCGCAGCATTTAAATTTTGAGATCTGGCAAATGGATGTCAAGAAAGCTTTCCTTAACGGAAGTCTTGAAGAAGAAATCTATATGCAACAACCTGAAGGCTTCATTGAAAAAGGCCAAGAGCATCTAGTCTGCAAGCTCAAGATGTCCATCTATGGACTGAAGTAGGCACCCCGCTTGGAATCAATGTTTTGATCAAGTTATAAAATCTTACGGTTTTAATCAAATCTAGTTCAAAAGTTGTGTGTATAAGAAGCGTGTCGGAACTGCCTTGGTATTCTTGGTACTATAAATAGACGATATTCTGCTCATCGGGGACGATGTAAAGGTATTATCAGACGTAAGTGCATGGCTATCAAAACAGTTTGATATGAAGGACTTAGGAGAAGCCGGTCATATTCTAGGGATCAAGATCACTAGAGATCGCAAGAAAATGATGATGGAGTTATCACAAGCTTCATACATAGACATTGTCTTGAAGTGATTCAACATGCAGGATTCCAAGAAAGGTTTTGTACCTTTCAGACATGGAATCCATCTGTCCAAGGAAATGTGTCCTAAGACACAAAAAGAGATAGATGAATCAAATTTTTATGCAATCGAAGCCTCATAGATTTCGGAAAGTCAACCTCGAAGTAGTATGTGTATTTTGCATGGGAGGAAAGAGCCATGACATGGAGAAACGTTAAAGTATCCGCGAAATAGAATATTGCATCGATCGACAATCTATTCTACCATGAAAGTCGAATCGTGATTTCTAGCTTCGTGAAGCATGGGAGGAGGAAAAGAAGCGGTTTTGGCTCAAAAAAATTCTTAGTGGACTTGGACGTAGTTCCGGATTTGCCCAAAGACCATCATGGTTCATATTGATAATGCGGAGCGGTCTTTTGTGAAATTCAAGGAATCAAGAACCCAACCAGGCCCAAAAAAAACACATAGAAAGAAAATACCATCTTATACGAGAAATCATTAAGAGATGAGACATAGAGGTGACAAAGATCGCGTCAAAAGACAACCTAGCAGATCCATTCACAAAGGGTCTGCCTCAGAATACATTCGAGAGACACGTGGAAGGAATGAGTGTCAAGAGCATTGCCAATCTGCTTTGAGTATAAGTGGGAGAAATGTTATTAGGTTCATGTAGGTGACATTAGACATCACGTAGAACACGAGACGTGTTGTAGTATACTTAAAAGCAGACTTTGAGTATAAGTGGGGGATTGTTGGGGTTATACTGGAAAGTATGTTTTTACTTTGTATAACCAAACTGAATTTCTGTCTTATTTACTGAAATTAAATTATATATCACTATTGCTTTAAATATGATTGAATGTTATATATATTTACTGCATAACTGTTCCATAAATAGTACGTATTACATTGTAGTTAATGTGGTGATACCAGATCACAGAAGATCACATTAACAATTCTTTGTAAACAAGTACACATTCACAACCTAGATGGAAATGAATAATCCATCGTGAAAGGTTGAAGTGTAAGGCTCAGATTGACTTGTCTTGACCAATGGATTACACTAGTGCATTATGATGCGCTGAATAGGACCTACATGAGGATAAATTCTTCAATACTGAATATAGAAGAATTACACCTCAGTGGTTCGTTATTTCTTAATTTCTGTCACTTAATAAGGATTGTGTGTGATTAATAATTATTCCTTTGATTTATGCTGGGAAGAGAATCATTGCGACTTTGATACCTTATATCTTGGGCAATAATATTAATTACATGATGATTGCTAAAATTAATACAGAGAATCGTGTGCTTGGAGAGTCTTTCGTGATTTGTCCCCTTGGTGGGCTCAGAAGTTTTATCATACCAAATCTTGCAAGTGGAATTAGTTTCCGGTATGGATAATAATGTTGAGATGTTCTTACTCCAAGGAAAAATATATTAATTAATAAAAAGCTTTTAAGTGGCTTGGATTAATTAATGGACTAAATAATCTTAAACACGGGAAATAATAACCGGGAGCCATATTACAGTAATATGGGTTAAGATGGATAGTGCAATATTAATTATGTAGTGGGATTAATTAATAATTATGGGCTTGAATAATATTGTGGCTCAATATTGATAATTCAAGGTCCATTGGAAGATCCAATCTTAATTCTCCTAAAGGCCCCTTTAGTATCCCAAAGATAAAGTCCAATAACTGAAAAAAGTGTTTAAAATAAAAGAAATATTGTTGCCAAATTTATTCCTATTTTTCGAAAATTATGAGGAGGAGAGAGAAAATATTTTCTTGATTTTCTTGGAAATATTTTATGGAATAAGTATTCTTAGAGTACAAGTTTATCCCATAAATTCAAGAAAAATCAAAGATCTTATTCTTCCTTATTTATTTAATATTTTCGAAAATTACATATAGATGGGGAAGAAAATATATTTTTTGTGAATATTATGGAAATAAAATATATGAGATATATTCAAGACTGTATCTTGGGAAGATGCAAAGAAATTTCCTAACCCTAATATACTCAAAATTTTCGCCCCCTTGCCTCTATAAATAGGGGATGAATTTTTCATCCCCAACATAATTTCATGTGTTGGAAAAATTAGAAATCCACAAAGGTGGTGCAACAATTTTTCTCTTTTCCTTTTGTTAATTATTTGAAGGAGATTCCTCCACCAGGATATCAAATAAGGACGTGGGAATACTGAAGAAGGTCGTTGGGTTTGTGTGATCGTTTTTCCTCCGTTGAATCCGCCAAAAATGTACGTCGTACGTAACTCCTAGAATTTCGCATATGTAGGATTTACGTGGCTATTTGTACGCATGATATGTTGTTGAATATTTAATTGTTAATTTAATTAATATAGGATTAATTCATGCTGGTGATAATTAAATTAATTTAAATTTGTATTTAAAATGCACCTCGAATAGATCCGGACACCCTATTTCCCAACATGTCCTACATTTACAAATTTACGGACTGGTGACTATAGGATGCTATGTTTTCAAAATCTACAAATTTAGGATAATCTTTTAAAATTTCAGCCTGATTTGTGGTCTTACCTGATTATGCTTATTAAAATTTAAATTAAATAGTCTTTATTTACTCGATTAACTTTGAACAAGCCTGTTTTAGTTCTTTTAACTTTTTTATTGCTCAACTTTAGTCCACCTATGTTCATTTTGATCCTTTTAGCACGAAAAATCAATTATCGTGAAAAATGCACAAGTGGAGGAAAATTAAATATTCGTCATTTTAGGTCGGAAAAATCTTGTCTCACTTTTGCTTCAGAGTCCCTTTTTTATTTTCACAATTTATACTATATTAAATTATCTTCATAATCATTGTTAGTCAAGGAAAAAAAACTTAATAAAAATGCTAAGCATGTACGGCTTTTAAAAAATTAAAAGGCATTTTCATAAAATAGTAATGTGTCCAAACTCAATATGTTTTTTTTATTTCAATTTACTTTGCTCTCTTGAAAATGATAAGAAATTCATCATCATGCACAAGAATAAGAATAATCTATGAACACAACTTGCTCAATAATAATTTTTAATTTCCCAAAAAGAAAGTAGAAAAAAATTATAACAACATTAATTTGTCCATCCATCCTTATTATCTTCGACTGATGATCTTGCCTGTATATCAAGCAATATCTCCGTTGTGATTCACATACTTGGATGGCGGTTTTAGATAGGCACACTTTTTCGGACAATCTTTAAAACAATTAGGGCTTATTGGTATATGTCCTGCGTCACAATCAAAATAACAATCTAATACACACTTGTAAAAAGGCGATTGTGCATCTGCCACACTTATGGCCATAAGAACCATAATCAAAAAAATAACAATCACAACACTCGACCTCATTTTTATCTCTTAGTAGATTAATTTGGGTAAGAAACATAACATAAGGTTAGTATTTATAGGCTATAGCCCCTTTTTGGAGAATGCACAAATTATAAATATTTGCAAAGCATTGTTTGTGTGCACTAACTATTATGCAGATTTTTAATTACCAAATATATAAAATTGTTATGTGATGTATAATTGTTACCATACTTTTTAATATCTTTTGATATTATGTTATGAACCCTATAATTGTTACCACATCATAATTATTGTTTGAATTAATTGAAGAAATTATATATATTAATTGTTATATAGTTAACAAAATCTGTTAATTTATTTTTTATGGTAGGTGAAATAAACAACAATTACATTATCTTAATTTTAAGATTCTTTGAATATATAATTTGTTTCAATATTCAACAATCAATTTTTTTTAATAAAATTCTGCAATTCCGTTTGTTAGATTGGATTTTGTTATAGGATTATAAAATCTCTTGCAATTCTACCCAATAATAATTATAATACTCATACTCACAAATCTCATATGCACCTGGTGCATATATATTAGATATGTGCATTCATAATCATAATGTTTCAATTAAGATAGTGTCACGTTTTATTTTGTGTTTTCAATCAAATCTAATGTCACATATTATATCAACTTAAACGTTCCAGTTAAAGTGATTGTCGAGTTTCAGTCAAAGTTGATATCACATTTCCACTATGTGTGAAGAAAATTGACTCTTGTAATACACTTTTTCTTTTCTAAACACATGTTAATTCTCATACACAGGCAACAATGTGTCTCTTTCATTTTCAATTGTTCCTTTTTTTGGAAATGCAAACTATCATATGCATAAATTACATATTACAATTGGATTTCTTCAATAATTTCATAACACTTATTCATTAATGACATTATTCTTATAAATTGATATAATAACATTTTATATATAAGAACACGCAAAGAACACACCAAATTGTGTGGCATTAGTTTATAAATATAATAATATTATTGAATGAATGTTATGATATTATTAAATGAAAATTTCATAGTTAGAAAATTTCATTAAAAACAGACTACCATTTTTGTAATTTATATTTTTTTACCAACTTCAAGTTAGAAAAAATCTAAGAAAAAAAGTTTTTTGGTCCCATAACTTTCTTGTAATCTGTAATTTGTTTGTCATTCCAAAAAATTTAACTATCCAATTTTGATCCCATAACTATCTCGATTGTCCAATTTTGGTCTCAATTTTACCGAAAAACATAAATTTTTTTCTTCTTTTTATCACGCGCAAGTCACGTGCCTATTAAAATTGCGGTTTTCTGAACTCATAGTAGACGTGGATGCTAAATATTCATTTTTTCCGCACTTAGCAGAATTTTTCTTGTTCTTTCTATTAGACAGTCAGCGTCCACGTCTCCTACGAGCTCGAAACCCGCAATTTTAACCGATATGTGACTTGCACATGATCGAAAATGATTTTTTTTTTTTTTTTCGTGAAAATGGGACCAAAATTGGACAATCGAGTTAGTTAGATGATTAAAATTGGATAGTTAAACTTTTTGGGACCAAAGAACTTTTTTTTCTTTATGAAAGAGAGACAGTTTTTTTAGTCCGATATGTTTGCCTATTTTCTCTTTCAGGAGACTCCACTTTTCCAAATTCATTTATTTTATGGTCTAGTATCTGGCCTAAGAACTGACTAATCCGGTGGACAATAACTCATCATTCCGTAGTGGGACCCATTTGAAGCCTCAGAACTCAGTATGGACTAGCCCATGTAAGGAACCATATGGACCTGACGTGAATTTTTAGTTTGTTGTAGCCGGTTAAGGGATTTAAAACTATATTTTAAAATTCAAATCATAACTAATAAATCATAGGACCAAATCGGGCTGAAATATCACCTAATTAAGGTGCACGATTGTCCTACATTTACAGATTTACTAACTTGTGACTATAGGATGCTATGTTTTCAAAATCTACAAATTTAGGATAATCTTGTAAAATTTCAGCCTGATTTGTGGTCTTACTTGATTAAGTTTATTAAAATTTAAATTAAATTGTGTTTGTTTACTCGATTAACTTTGGACAAACCAGTTTTAGTTCTTTTAACTTTTTTATTGCTCAACTTTAGTCCACCTATGTTAATTTTGATCCTTTCGTATTTGCAATGTACGCCTTCGAGATTGATGTCATTATACATGGCTTTAACTTTTGCATCATCACTAGGGTTTGCCTTTCCGTAATGCTCCTGCAGATTAAACAAAGATATTAAAGCATCTTAGAAGCGTTATATATATATATGACAAAAACTCGTATGAGACGGTCTCATGCATGAGATGGAGTGCAACTTTGCACAATCAACACACACCCCTCCAAAAGTGTTAAAGCATCAATGTCAAAATTACACTCCGTCTCACCGTGAGACGGTCTCACGTAAATGTGTCTCCTGTGTTATAAGCTCTAATATCAGGTTTGCATTTACCTTTCTCCAATACCATGAGCAAATCGCGGGCTCAAAGAGTGTGTCCGGCTTTGCACAGCCCATTTATCACAGTAAGATGCGTAATTTCGTCAAGCTCACATTTTTTCTCTCTCAGCAATTTCAAGAAGAGTTTTTCGGCCTCGGCTACCTTTCCTTGCAAGAAGAGGCCTTTGATCAGAGTATTGAAGGTTACAATATCAGGTCCAATGCCACGCTTGACAAGGCTGTTTAACATTACAAAAGCGAAATCAACACGATTCAGGCTGCAAAAACAATTAATTGCAATATGGGTAAATTGCAGAAGTTGTCTCTGTGAATTTTTCGTCTGCAGTTTTAGTTCAACATTTTTTTTTTATCTTTTTTTTTTATAGAAATGGTCTCATTCAATTTTTATTTAACAACTTTGATTCCCAAGAGAATTTTTTTAAAAAAAAAAAGCAATTTTGGTTCCAAAAAATGTATTTGTTTTTTGCTTGTAAAATCTTATGGAACCATGTTTGTTAAAAAAAATGATCATTTTTATGAGGGACAATTTCACATGGACCACTTCTGCAATTTACCCTTATAGAAAGTGGAAGTGCTAACAGGAGCATCACTGTGAAGCATTTTGACGAACAGGTGGAGTGCAACAGAGTGTTGTTTCATCTTGACAAGAGAAATCAACAATTTGTTGAAATGAACAACACAAGGAAGAAGTCATTGCTATCATTTTTTAAAACAGAGAGACATCATTATCGATACACCCAAAATCAAATCTGGATTTTGAGAAGGAAAAGTATCTATTATTGTGGGAATTGGAAAATGAAGAAATGGGTGATAATAATGCAGTGAATTCGCGGCTGAAAAAGAAGGAATTCGTCTGCAACAAATCACCGAAATGACCTTAAACCTCATTCTTGTCATTCTTTCGCAGGTGAGATTTTGCAGAGAGGGGTATTACGATTTGTCTAAGCAAACACAAATTGCGTATTGAATATATTTAAAGTTATACTAAAAAAATATATTATTTAATTTAATAAAAAATTTGTGTCATCCCAATTTATCAACTCTATTTCTATTTAGACACGAACTCTCCTTTGAAACTTGTTCATAGAATGAAATTGTTACGTTTTTTATATTTTCTGGGATGTTTGTAATGTGTTTTTTAGATTTTCTGGAATAATATTGCTAAAATATAAATTGCTGGTAGAAAGATGAAGAACAAGATGAAGATTTGAAGAAATAGGGAGATAGAGAATTAGATAGGAAGAGAGGTAGTTAGAAGAGAGAGAATGATGCAAATTTTCTGATATTCTCATTCATCGGTCAGAGGCAGTATTTGTAACTAACAGTGGGGTTCACACACCAGTGGATATTCCTTAGGTATTTTAAAAACAGAATCTAAAATAGATAATGGATCTTCCAGATTATTCTAAATGTTTGAGCCCATTTGCGAGAAGCCTAAACCCTTCCTCATTCAGATAAACTACTCAGATAATTTGGCTCAAATGCATCCTGAGCCTCAGTTTCTTTATTCAGATAATTTGGCTCAGATGCATCCTGAGCCTCAATTTCCTTATTCAGATAATTTGACCTAAGTATCCCGAGTCTCCCTTATTCGAGATAATTTGGCTCGGGATCCCGAGCCTCGGTTCCTCGCTCGATAGTTTGGCTCAGGTGGATCCTGAGCCCCAGTTTCCTTCCTTCTTCAGATAAATATATACTGAACCTCTATTTCCCACTGATAAAGGAAACCTTGATTTTAACTCCTCTTGCGTTCCCATCTCACCACTCTTCACGTTTCTCTCTAGTCTCGCAACAATACTCCCTCCAACGGAAGATCCTTATCCCCAAGGATGAAGTGAAGGAAAATTTCGCAGAACAAAGGTGGTATCTTACCACGAATCGAATTTCCAATCCTCGGTAACCCAATAGACACGAACCTGATCTTTCTCCTTTCCGCTTTCCAGGTATCGACGTCGTTCTGTGACATAGTAGGGTTGGATCGCGAAGAGGTCGTTGCTATCAACATCTGGAAGACTCTGTGAAGGTACATACTTAACCCCTATGTGTTTCTTGAGTAAAGAAACATGGAAGACGGGATGAATCTTTGATCCAATTGGTAGATCTAACTTGTAAGCCACATTCCCTACCCTTTCCAGGATTGTATAGGGGCCAAAGTATTTTGATGACAACTTCAAATTCTTTCGGTATTGAATGGAATTCTGCCGAAAGGGTTGAAGTTTGAGAAAAACTTGGTCTCCTACCTCAAAAACCCTCTCTTGTCTATGCTTGTCTGCTTGTACCTTCATGCGATTCTGTGCTTTGATTAGATTAGCCTTGACTTGTTGTATGATGTGTTGTCTGTGAGTAAGCAGATCTGTAATCTCCTCATTTGTTGAATTCAAATATGACCCATAAGTGAATCCTGTAGGAGTATACCCGTAGAGAGCCTCAAAAGGTGTCATCTTCAGACTTGAATGATAATTTGTGTTGTACCAGTACTCTGCCATAAGTAGCCACTTCAACCACTGCTTAGGGTTGTCACTTACTAATCACCTCAAGTACTGCTCCAGACATTGATTTACCCTCTCAGTCTGTCCATCGGATTGGGGGTGATAAGATGAACGTAGGTGTAATTGAGTTCCCACCAACTTAAATAGTTCCTTCCAAAAACAGCTAGTAAATATTTTGTCCCTGTCACTCACTATACTAGCTGGTAACCCATGCAGCTTATAGATAACATCCAAAAACACCTTAGCTAAAGAAGTAGCAGTATATGGATGTGATAGGGCTATGAAATGTGAACATTTAGTGAATCTGTCCACTATCACCCATATCACATTCTTTCCCCAAGAGTTAGGAATCCCCTCTATGAAATCCATAGAGATATGTGACCATGTTTGGTCTGGAATGGATAAGGGTTGTAGGAGGCCAGGGTATAAACCTGGGCTTGACTTATTTTTGGCACATACTTCACACCTCTTGACCCACATCAACACATCATCTTTCATATTAGGACAAAAAAACATCCTCTTAAGCCTCTGATAAGTTCCTGTAACCCCAGAATGCCCTCCATATGGTGTGGAGTGCATCTCAGAGAGGATTAAATCTCTTAATCCACTATTGCTACCCACAACCAGCCTCTTTTTATATCTCAAAATACCATTAGTGAACTGAAATAGGGAATAAGTATTAGGATCAGTACCTTTGGCTTTGATGATTTCCTCAATGTAACCATCATCAGTGTAACTTAGCTGGACCTGATCCAACCAGGTTGGGACCATTGTAGTTATAGCAGAACAACTGTTCTCCCTTCTGGATAGTGCATCAGCTGCACTGTTCTCACTCCCCTTTTTATACAAAATCTCATAGTCAAGGCCCAACAATTTAGTAATCCATCTTTGTTGTAGTGGAGTTACCACCTTTTGGTCCAGAAGGTGTTTAAGGGATTGTTGGTCAGTCTTTATAGTGAATTTCTGACCCTGCAAATAGTGTTTCCACTTCTCAATGGCCATTAGTACTGCCAAAAACTCCCTCTCATAAACAGAGAGTGCTTGATTCCTTGGACACAAGGACTTACTCATGTAAGCAATGGGCTTTCCTTCTTGCATGAGTGCATAACTTCAATTCCTTTCCCACTAGCAAGACGGTTTCACCACAAATCTCTTTGTGAAATCAGGTAATGCTAGCACTGGGACACTCACCATGGCTTCCTTCAACTTCTGAAAAGCTAGGTCTGCCTCAGGGTTCCATTTGAAACTGTCCTTCTTGAGTAAAGAAGTGAGTGGTTTGCTGATGAAACCATATCCCTTCACAAATTTCCTGTAATACCCTGTTAAGCCCAAGAAACCCCTTAATTGTTTAATGGTTTGTGGTTTTGGCCATTGAACCATACACTCAATCTTTCCTGGATCAGTGGCAACTCCATCTTTAGAAATTATGTGGCCCAAATACTCCACACTAGTTTGGCCAAAACTACATTTGCTTCTCTTGGCAAACAACTTATTGGCCCTCAAAAGTTGTAAGACTGCTTCCAAGTGAATTAAATGTTGTGTTTCCTCGGTGCTGTAAATGAGGATGTCATAAAAAAAAACCAACACAAATTTCCTCAAATGATCCCTGAACACCTGATTCATTAGTGATTGAAATGTAGCAGGTGCATTGCACAACCCAAATGACATCACTGGGAATTCATAATGACCATTATGGGTCCTGAAAGCAGTCAATTGCCTATGTTCTTTCTTCATTAGGATTTGAAAGTACCCTTACCTCAAATCTATCTTTGAAAAGATTTTAGCACCCTTAAGCTCATCTAGTAACTCATCAATGATAGGAATATGGTAGTTGTGCTTGATTGTGAGCTCATTAATGTACCTGTAATCCACACATAGCCTCCAGGTGCCATCTTTTTTCTTCACCAAAATCACAGGTGAAGCAAAATGGCTCTTACTATGTTGAATTACACTTGTAGTCATCAAATCCTTTACAATCTTTTCAATTTCCTCCTTATGGCTGTGAGAAGTTCTATATGGGTACTGTTGTTTAGGGATGCTCCTTGGTTTGAGTATAATCTGGTGTTCCACCCCCCTCCCTGGTGGTAATTCCACTGGTTCCTCAAATATATCTTTGTAAGCTAGTAGTAGCTTATGTAACTTAGGATCATCTTTAATGTGGGTAGGAGGTGTTGATGTAATTAAGTACATCTCATTAACTTCCTTAAAGGCCTCTGTGTGGATCATCTGATATAATCCCACATCAGAAATCAACTTACATTCAGCTGATGAAGTAAGTGCTTGTAGTTTCACCCTCTTCCCAAGCAAGCTGACTGTGAAAGTCATCTTTTCATAGTCAAGCTCAATAGGTGTGCAAAATTTTAACCAATCCTCTCCTAGGATCAGATCACAACCCTCATTCTCCAACAACCTCAGTGGGTAGGTGAATTGATGTCCCTGCATGTTCCAAGTGAAAGGGTTCACTTGTTGTGAGTCGACCAATCTTTGCCCATTAGAACCTTCACCAAAGATGGGTTTAGCATCACTCAAAGGGCATTTGAGCCTTTTAGTTGTAGCCTTTGTATAAAACTCAGGGTGCTACCTGGGTCTATGAGAATGTGGAGTTTGTGGTGTTCAAACTCCTTAAAAAGCCTCATGGTAGTAACTCCATCTTCACCACTTAGAGCATTTAGTGACATCCGGACCTCTTCCATGATGTCGACCCCATAAACAACTTTGTTCTTCCCCTTCGGTGGTAGGAGAAGAGAAGGATTGAATATCTTCCTCTTCTTCTTCGCCGAAATCATGTCTGAAATTCTCTGTTTGCATTTGTGCCCATGCACAAAAGGTTCATCACAAATTGCAACATAACCCCCCCCTCCTCCTCCTAAATTGCCATCTCTATAGGAGATAAGACATTGAAATGTGGTTTCCCTTTCTTGGTAGGACCCCCAAAGCAGCATCACCCTTCTTCCACTTCATAAAATTAGAGTTAGAGTTAGGGTTAGGAGGGTTGTGGTTGTGATTAGAAACCCTTGAATAGGGCTTAAGTTTTTTAGTTAGTGCAGCAGTAGCCTGATCTTGCTTCCTACCCAAATTAATAGCATGTTGAAGTGTGGTAGGTTCAAACATGGCTATTGTTGCTTGTAGCTCTTCATTAAGTCCTCCAATGAAACTTGCCACAAAGTAGATTTCTGAGAATACATCCCCAAAGAACTACCAAAGATACAAGCTTTTCAAATTTCCTCATACTTATCAACATAATCTTCATAGCTACCGTTTTGTTTGAGTTTGTTAAACTCGAAAATCATTTATAGAGTCCTTAATCTCCCCAAATCTAGTTGAGAGAATAACCAAAAATTGTGCCCAAGTTAATTCCACATTTCTCTGATTGAAATTTTGAACCCATAGTGCTGCTTTACCCTCAAAATGGATAGTAGCCAAAGTTATTTTTTGTTGATCAATCATACTGGGCATAAGCTTAAAATACCCATTAGATCTCAATACCCATAACCTAGGTTTAGAGCCATCAAACCTAGGGAATTCAATCTTAGGCACTGGGTTGTGAAATTGAGTACCATCGATTAACTTTCTTGAGATTCCTCGACATCGATAGGATGATCCACCACCAAATAGCCCAAAGGTAAGCCCTCCACCACCAGGTCCATAGTTAGGCCCTCCACCACCAGATCCAAAGCTAGGACTCCCCAAAATAGAAGGCCCTTCATTGTGACCCTTGCCTTTTTCCATATTCAACAGTTGTAACTGCATAGCTGCCAAAGTGTTAGTTAAAAGCTCAAATTTCTCCTCCATCTTGGTTGTTAAACCTTGCATATTGTCTGTTAGCTTCCCCTCTACTGCTTCCAGCTTCATGGCTTCCGTTTGAATTAATAATTCCAGCTTCCTGTGTGATTCTTGCAGATCCTTGGAGCGCGTTCCCTCGGCCATGATCAAAACTTGGCTCTGGAATACCAAATGTTACGTTTTTTATATTTTCTGGGATATTTGTAATGTGTTTTTTATATTTTCTGGAATAATATTGCTAAAATATAAATTGTTGGTAGAAAGATGAAGACCAAGATGAAGATTTGAAGAAATAGGGAGAGAGAGAATTATATAATAAGAGAGGTAGCTAGAAGAGAGAGAATGATGCAAATTTTCTGATATTCTCATTCATCGGCCAAAGGCCGTATTTGTAACTAACAGTGGGGTCCACACACCAGTGGATATTCCTTAGGTATTTTAAAAATAGAATCTAAAATAGATAATGGATCTTCCAGATTATTCTAAATGTTTGGGCCCATTTGCGAGAAGCCCAAACCCTTCCTCATTCAGATAAACTACTCAGATAATTTGGCTCAAATGCATCATGAGCCTCAGTTTCTTTATTCAGATAATTTGGCTCAGATGCATCCTGAGCCTCAGTTTCCTTATTAAGATAATTTGACTCAGGTGTATCCTGAGCCTCAGTTTCCTCGCTCAGATAATTTGGCTCAGGTGGATCCTGAGTCTCAGTTTTCTTACTCAGATAGTTTGGCTCAGGTGGATCCTGAGCCTCAGTTCCTTCTTAAGATAAATATATACTGAACCTCTATTTCCCACTGATAAAGGAAACCCTGATTTTAACTCCTCTTGCATTCCCATCTCACCACTCTTCAAGTTTCTCTCTGGTCTCGCAACAGAAACTCATACCATTACACTTATAAATTAATACCACTACTTTTATAAACTAGTACTTATAGCATTTAATACTATGATCTCAGTTTATAAGTATAGTGATATCAGTTAATAACTGTAATGATATTAGTTTGTAAATGTAGCAGTATAAATTTTATATTATGAACAAGTTTCACCAGAGACCTACTCTTTATAAGATCATTTTCTGAATTCGACTTTTTTTTTAAAAGACATTTTTTTAGTTTGATTACAATTATAATACTTATTTAAATACTTTCAAAAATTTTTTACTTTCTTGAGCTTTTCTACCGTCAGGGAGGATGTTCGTCCTTCCTGGCGTTAGAAAACAAATAAAATATTGACGCATAATCTTTCTAACAAAGTGAGACACCCTTTTACAGTAAGAACAAATGTAAAGGCTAGAATATCCCTTTCTAAGTTTAGTATATATAACAATTTAGCTTAGACTTTACAGAAGTTGAACTCTCTTCAAAGATGAAACACTTAGGAAATTCTTGTAGTTTCGAGTGCTTCAGTGAGTGCTTAGAATAGGCTTGAACTCTTTGGAATTCTTAATTTTTCGTAACCTTGTTTGGGTCCAAGGCCTTCTGTATTTATAGAGTTTTCAAATAACTATCAGTTGAAGAGATAACTTTCAGGCTCAGTGTCCGTGCAGTGTTGTCAAGTTCTCGTTGGTCCTCATCTTCACGTTGCAAAGACATTCAAATAACTATTAAAGACAACTCCACTGATGGACAAGTAATTTTAACTGAAACAAACTTGTGTCTTCAAGTCTTTCATTCTTCTTGTTTGCATTGATTCCCAAAATTCATTTATTTTTCATTTAATGTTCAGGACAATTAACTCAGTATCCTTGCCTTCAAAACTTCAGGTCTTCTGTTCTTTAGATGACTTGTCTTCATTAATCTTCAACATTAGTGTGTTTAGCACATTTCTGTTGATATATTACAATGAAATTTCTTCAGGTCTTATGTCCTTCAGGCTTGATAGTCTTTTTCTCAGGTTTGTTGGTATTTCATGTCTTCAGGCGATTGACCAAGATCTGATGCTTGTTGAGTTACCCCTCACTTTGATCTTTTCTTCATATGTCTTGTCCAATGTCTTGATCTTCAAATCCTAACCTGAAAATCTAGTCTGACTACTAATTCTGCTGACAGTACAAGTGCAGAACTTTAAGCTTAACCCACAAGCCTTGCAGTTAAACCAGATCATTTCTATCAAGGTGTTTTGATATGCATCTACTCAGGGGTTTTGGTATTAATCAATATCTTCATTTAATTCTTCTCCCAACAAGGGCTATCTGAAGACTTAAAATAGTCGTTTTCACCATAAAAAAATAGAGTTTTCAAATGATATCTCTCCAACGGATAGTTGTTTGAAATCCTCTATATATATAGAAAACCTTTCACCCAAACAAGGCTATGGGAAATCAAAGAATTCAAAGAACTCAAGATTATTCCAGTTCTCACTGAAACACTCGAAATCGTAATAGTTTTCCAAGTGTTTCAATATTGGAGAGAGTTTTTTTCTATATTAGCTAAGCTTACACTGATATATTTGTTAGTGTTAGTGTCCTAGAGACAATCCTATTGTAAGGACATAATGCTAAGATAATATTCAATATTGGTTTTAATATTTCTATTTGTTTAATATTAAATATATGGCGTTACACTTGTTTGAATATTATGTTTGGTTGTTTGCATTTATTCTTATTTGTGTTCCCATGAATCATTGTTGTCATTGAGATTGTGAGAACTCAGATGACTTAAGCATGATTCTCAAATAGCCCCGATCAAGGATCATCAAGAATGGGATATTGATGATGCAATTGAGATTGGTGTGTGATCTGCATCATACTCTTAGAGGGTGTAGTAAGATCTCACCTACTACGAGATACTAGGTATCTCATGATGGATGCACAGATACCTTAGAGGGTATTGGTATACCCATCCGAGAAACCGTTTGATGTAATTCCACAATATGTGCTACGGGTGTCTCGGTTAGTGGGAGCGATGTGATACTCCTTTAACTTGAGGTCAATACGCACGACATGTGTGGGATGATGAAATTTGACTATGATCGACGCTTGCACCCTTCCATGGGTAGATATGGCTTGGATTGGGTTCATCACGAAGTGCATGTGCATGGTAGTTGAGCCAAGAATATGATTCATTCCTCAAAGTGGATTTAGAGAGAATACTCATTTTCTCATCATAATTGGATCTAAGTCATTGGCCGATACATGTCAACTTAGACTTTGTAGCTAAGTGTGACATACATGATCAATTAGTGATTAAAGACAATATGATTATGTTATTTGAATAGACACTTCATCAAGTTCAAGACGTAATCGAGTATTCACGAATGAAAGGAAATTATCGTAATAGCCCATATTTCAGTTACAGGTAGTTGCACGTTTCTCGCAATGTACTTCATATATTGAGAATGTCTGATTTATTGTCTATGGTTCAATTAAGACCGTTAGTTTGACTAATTGCTCGATATATGAGGGCATATGGGTCACACAACAAGTAATACCCTAATCAAATTAAAGTTGGTTGATTAAGTATTAAATTGAATTTAATATTTAATTTATGGAGAATTAATAATATATTAATTTAGAATTATTATTATTATTGTTTAATTAAATTGGATTTAATTAAATAGGAATCCCAAATAATATATGGAATATCATTGTAGGAAAATATATGTAGGGAAAAATATATCTATGAGATTTGTTTTGCAAGATTAGAAAAGATATTCCTAATAAAGATAGCTTAAGATTTAAGTTGATCTTCCCCTATATATATGATACTACTGGGATTCATTATTTACTACAAAAAACTTAGTTTCTCCATAAAATCTCTAGTCATAATTTTCCTAGCAAATTCGTCTTGGGATTCAACGTTGGCAAATCTGTGCGGATCTGAGCAAGGGGATTACGTGGATATCATAGTTGAGAAATTTGCGTACGATTTACTGTAAGGTTTCCCTTTATGTTTATATGTATTCAATTATACAATTAAATGTTCGTTGTTGGTGAACTGTTTATTTCCGCTGCGCATGTATTACGTGTTTACGTGCCTCTATATTCCAACAATATTCTCAATGTAACAGCCCAAAATTTAATTATTCGTTATTACTAATCTTGGCTATTAATTATAATAAATTGAGCATTAAACCTTGATTTACATTAAGGTAGAGAAACATTTTCTTATCTTTATATAACTGTAAATTAGACGACCATCAAATATTAGTTCATAAGACATTATTTGTTCAAATAATATCACACTTCCTAATCATTTAAGATTATCTAAAATGGTATAAATTATAGGGTCGAACCACTCATTTTTGTCACACTCCAAACCTATTATTTATAAAAGAAACCAATGGTATAATCCTTTAATTTGTGAATTAGAATTGGACAAAGTCTCATATGCAACTGATATATGTACGGATTTAAGATTCATGCACTCACCATGATCCTATTCATCTATTATATTCGGGTCAAATATGAAATACCTTTTTTAAGCTTACTTTTCTCCCTTCGTACAGCGCTCCCCACTCCCTTCTCTCTCTATAGATTCTCGCAAGTTTCCCCTGCCTCTCGTCGCTCACTGTCAGTTCAGCAATAGCTCCATTTCTTTCTCATTGAACAAGAATTTTGGCTCGATTTGCTGCTATCTAAAGTAGAACAGGTAGATTTTTTGCCCGAATCCAACGAATTCAGATTCCGAATCCACTGAAGTGGTGGTTCGAACGAGGGTGATTGTAAATTGACGACGGCGGTGTATGATCATCAATTGAATATGAGAAACATGGGGATGAATTAACTAAATTAATTGTTTCTCTCCATTGATTTGTGGTTGAGCAAATTGAAAAAATTGATTCGAATTTTTACAATTTTGGGGATTTCCCATGCTGCTATCCCTCAATGCCGGAGCCTTCATAACCCTCTCCATGTTCACTGTCCATCCGTAATCTAGAGTCACCAAACAACATGGATAATCAACGATCCTATCCGAAATCACAACTTTCTCAACTTTGTCACCTAAAATGTCCTTTATAACCTTGCACAGGCTCTTGAACGACTTCTTTTTCTCCTCCCGTTTCTTCTTCTCTTCCTCCGTTTCTGCGTGATATAATTTTATAATTGTGTATTTGCTAGTTGCATATTTCTTATGTCCTAAGAATCATTTTTTTTACAATTTTTTTTAAAATACTTTATTTCAATTATCTTATTTATTAATTCAATCACATTTTTATATAATAAGTTTTTTTATATAAATTAAAATTATATTATATTATATTAAAATTATATTTTTTACTTGTTTTTTTTTTAAAAAGTACTACATTTCTTTTAAACCTATAATAATTTTCCTTCTAAACAAGTAATATTGTTCTATCTAAATAAGTAATACTTTTCTTTAAACAAGTTATACTTTTCTATCTAAACAAGTATTACTTTTTATTTAAACAAATACTCCCTCCGTCCCAGGATGACTTGAACAGTTACTGTTTCGCTCGTGTTTTAGCGAGAGAGTTTTTTATTAGTATACAAAATGATAAAGTAATTTTAAGAAATGCGTATGATAGAGGAGGGGTAAGACTATCATACCCACCTTAAAAGTTACTTTATTATTTCAAATACTACTAAACAATTTACTCGCTAAAACACGAGCAAAAAGGTAAGTGTTCGAGTAATCTTGCGACGGAGGGAGTAATATTTTTTCATCTAAACAAGTAATACTTTTCTAACTAAAAAAGTAATACTTTTTCATCTTAAACAAGTAATACTTTTCTTTAAACAAGTAATATTTTTCCATCTAAACAAGTAATACTTTTCTTTAAACAAGTTATACTTTTCTAACTAAACAAGTTATACTTTTCTATCTAACCAAGTAATATTTTTCTTTAAACAAGTAATACTTTTCTATCTAAACAAGTAATACATTTTTTCATCTAAACGTTATTCATTATACCAAAAAAAAAAAAAGATAAATAAACGATAAAATAAAAATATAAACGATATAATCAATATACATACATAAACAAGTAAATTGTTCACAATAAATACTTAAAAAAAGTGTCGACTCATGAATAGTCATTAAAAAAAAACAGAGTTTCAATCACCGCCCTGGATAATAATCAACCACATCATCCCCCAAATTAGTAGTAAAAAGAAAAGAAGGATCGAAAGCGATATCATCGTCGCCACCGCCACCACCACCGCCACCGTCATCTCGACCACGCCCCACCACCACTACCATCGCCGCCATCGCCATCGCCCACCACCGACCAATGACCAAAGCATTTCGCCACCGCCTAGGTCATCGTCCTCCTCGAAAAGGTTATCGAGGAAATAATCGGGTGGGCAACCCATTCAATTGGCCAGTCGGGAAGCAAGCCGCCGCCACTTCCGTTCATTTTCTTCTCTGAGCTCGGCCGTCAACACCTCTCTAATTTGTTCAGCCATCTGCTAAGGTGGCTGCGGCGGCTGCGGTACTGAAGTAAAAGAGGTCCGAGACGAGTAAGGTTGTGTCTCCGCGATCAGGGCGACAGACAACCTACCGTACCCGAGTACCCGCTGTCTAATGATGTCGGCCTCCTCTACATAGATCCGATTCAAATTAATTGGAGGAGGTGATGGATTTTAACCTGACGGTTCACCCATCTGGGCCTGGCTGACAACTTCGACCCTCTCTCGCACCACTCTCTATAAAAATTAAATATTATAATTAAGATCATGTGTAATAATTACGAAATACAATATTATTTACTTACGTGCACGTGGGTGGTGCGGCTGTAGGTGGAGGTCCTTATCTCTTCTTCGTAGGGGTGGCCGAGTGCCAACGTCTCAAGAGCGTCTAGAGGGCGTCCGAGCCGTAGTTCCTGTTAACAAATAAAAATATTAATATTAATTATTAACTTATTGTGCAATTAAATAACATGCAATGCTCCAGAATCGACCGGGATCCGGCCTTGTGCACAGTGAAACCCCCATTCCCTCCTTGCTGGCTCAGGCAATTTTGACGATTCTTCTGGCACATCTCCTTGTATGCGGGATCGCTCCAAACCTCCACAATCGACCCTCAGATGCCTGGGTCCATCTCATCCGTCATATCCAGGCCTTCATCCTTTCACCCAGCATGCCACCTATAAAGCAAGTCCTTGTACTGGGCTTGGGCAAGCTTACAGAACGGCTTGTAGAAATCGGTCGGTGTCATACTCTCCCTCCACTTCGTCTGTTTCTACATTTCATTAACACAAACTTTATTTAATTTATATATATATATATATATATATATATATATATTAAATTAAAATAAGTAATCAATCATTGTACGTACCCTAAACTCGTCGAAGTAGAGTTGGCGTTATTCTTCAGACACGCCTCTCCAACTGTGGGCCCTCATAGCAATTCCAACTCGCAAAATAGAGTTGGTGGCTAAACCGGAAGTCTTGTGACCAGGTATGATGCTGAAACATATTAAAAAATTAATAAGTATAATTAAATAATTAATTGTATAACTAAACAAATTAGTAAGTAAAAGTTATAACTTACCTTCCCAAGCTCAGATCGATCGCCAATCGAGCAGTGGGGGTTGAGCCACGATGAATAGAGGCCGAGCCTGCTGGAGATGACCTTGACGGGGCGGGTGTCATGAGCCGGACCTGGTCTGGGCGTGTGGTCTTGGCGCAGTTCACCGAGATCTGAGGATCCTCTTTCTCCTGGTGCTCTGAGGAATCGACCCGTCGCCCCGACCACCACCTCTGCCTCGACCATTACCACTACCGCTACCGCTGTCACTGCCACATCCACCTTAACTAGTACTCATACATTATATAAAACAAATTCATAACATTTTTTACTAATAATTTAATTAACCAATAAATTTCGACAGAGTCTCGACTATATTATATAAAACTCATCTTCTAGTCAACCAATAAATTTCAATTCTAATTCCTAACACATTGACTAACAATCTAACCAATCAAATAATTTGACATAAATTAATTAATTAAAACAATTAATTAAAATCGCGCCTAAATTTCGACAGAGTTTCGATTGTATTATTATAAACTCATCCTAGTCAACCAACAATCTAACACAATTCTAACAATTCTAACATATATATATCACATAATAAAGACTAATATCCTAATCAACCAGACTAATCTATAATGCATATACGTAATTGACTAATTAAACTAACATGGATATATAATTAATCTAACATTAATCTAATAATATAAAAATTATATCGAAATTAATCTAATATATATATTTCAAAATTAATTAATTAATATGCATTAATCTAATAATTTTGAATTATATATATACACACACACACATGTACGTGTATAAAATGAGAAAATAAACGGTTAAAAATTAGAAAAATTACCGTCAAACGGAAGAACGTGACGGTACGAATTTTTTCACGTGCACCGAATGCTCAAGACGGCGACAATGAAAGACGTACGGCGGCGGCGGACGTACTATTTGCGGAAAAAACCGCGTCAGAATGATGTGTGCGCTATTTATATAATTGGAATTTAGCGACGGATTAGCGATGCATACTTAATGTCCATTGCTACTACCGACGGATAAGAACAGTCGCTATATTAAAAAACCATCGCTAAACTCGGCCTGGGCGGTGGTCCAAGTGCCGAGACGCTTCGTGCCCGGGTCCGACTTTAGCGACGGATTTAACCGTCGCTAAACTATCCGATTTGACTCGGTTTGAATTTTCCGTCGCTAAACCGCAACTATTCCATCGCTAATAGCGGCGGTTAACAAAACCGTCGCAAAATACGGTGACTTTGACTGTCTGACTTAATCCGTCTCTAAAACCGTCTTCTGGAAAATAGACGGTTTTATTTTTTTATCGTCGCCATCTTAGCGACGGTTTGTATAAATTGCCGCTAATATTCGTCGTTAAAACCCTTATTTTTTGTAGTGAATAATTTCATTATAAATAAGCATTTCAAATTATTAATTAGGAATGTTTGGAAAATAAATAAATATTAAAACATGCACGTATTAATTAATTTTGTCGAGGCATGCTGATAGGGGCGGCTCAAACTAGCTTCTTCAGTCGGTTAAAAATATCTCTCGTTCCACATAATAATTTGATAATGATTGATTGAGGCTTCCGTTAGATATTACTTTTAAATTGTGATATTGCTTTGGAAAAGGATAGTAACTTCATTAAGGATTAATTAATTTTACAGTGAAAACATATTCTCACCATGTCTCTCTCTTATTTGAACATTTATCAAAAATAAATTATCCTAAATTTAATTGAATATTTCTATAAATAATATCCCCCAAACATTTCAATATTACAATATATGTCATTACTTTTTCCACATTCAAATCAATTTTATCTCATTTAATTTACACAAATGTCACTATTAATTTTACCATTTAACTCCCCATAAAAAATAATTGTATCCCTTTTAATAATAATAATAAACAACTCCTATATTAAAATTCATGCAAATAGTTAGAAGCAGACCTATGTGGGGTCAAGAGGGTCACTGAGCCTCTTGGCCCCACTTGAACTTTTTGTATATATTCATAACTAGTTTAGAACCCGCGTATTACGCGGAATTTTAAATATAAGATATATATAAATTTATCTATTGATCATAACACTTATTATATTTGATGTTGAAATTATGTATTTGAATATAATAAATTTTAATTTTTTTCATATGAAATTGTTATAACATAGGCAATTCATGATATTTTATAAATAGTCATTTCATTAAAGTTTAATAAAATTATTTTTTTCAATGGTTATTATGATAATTATAAATAGTTATTATGATAATTATAAAATTATTTCATGTTCACTAAGAATCAGAACGCTACTGATGATCAGTTAGCCTAAGTGCTAGTGACTTGAGGGTCAGATTGTCTGAAGTCAGAAGAGCTGAACTCAGTTAGCCTGAGTGTCAGTATGCCTGATCAGACAGGTCCGCTGAAGAGAAGTCTCTTGAATCAAGAATCCTGAGACTCAGAAGAATCCTGAAGACTCAGAAGATCCTGAAGAATATAGCCGTTAGATTCAGCTGACGTGGACCAATGAGAGGAAGACAACAAGCCTGAAGAAGCTGCAAAAAGCTACAGAATAGTATGGATTTGAATGTGACTCCATCCAATGGTAACATTCAAATCCACACTATAAATACAGGTTTTTCCTTCATTATTCGTGTGGAGTGTGTGGAAAAAGATGCTACAGAGCCAAGAGCCATATACTCAAGCATTCTCACCATAGAACACTGAGCAAGAAATACACGCATATATTCAAGAGCGGTCTACCCTAGATCTAAGCACAAATGTAATATCCTAAGCTTAGAGAGATTTTCCCATCCTTAGCATTAAGGCTAAACAAATGTAAGGGAAAATCTCAACCTAGTTGAAACCAAACAAACCTTTACCCAAATCAGTTTGATAGGTTAAGTTTGTTGGTGAGTGTGAACTCGGTAAACATCTAGCAATCCCGAAAGGGAGGGTAGGTAATCCCGTGAGGGAGATAAGTCCCGTTTGAGTGAGAACTCGGTAATATCTAAGCAATCCCGAAAGGGAGGGTAGGCAATCTCGTGAGGGAGATATGTCCCGTTGGTTAAGTTGGTGCCCCATGAAGGGAATAGTGGATGTAGGACGAGTTGTCCGAACCACTATAAAATCGTGTGTTCTTTACTGCTTTATGTTCTTACTTGCCATATGCATTTGACTATAAGCAAAACACATGGTTTAAAAGAAAACTTGGAACCACCATTCCCTCACCCCTGTTTTATATGCATTACAATTGGTATTTAACGCATTCATGGGTTTTCAAAACGGGACCAACACTTGAGATGTTTTTAAATATTAAATAAAAATATGTGCTAAATTTGGAGAGAGAAAAAAGCATATGCTAAAATTGATGAAAAATCAAAAGTATGTGCTAGATTTGATTATTAAGCCTTTAATTTATTTAGTCAATCCTCATTATATTATTTACACATCATTTCATGTATCTTATGTAACCAATATCATCATGCCACATAATACAATATATAATGACATTTAGATGAGACTTTCTAATAATGCGACACATCATCCAAATGAAGGAGGAGACGACACATCAGCAGAAAAAACTCTCAATTAGTAATATAGGGGATTTTTTTAGTCAATCCTCATTATATTATTTACACATCATTTCATGTATCTTATGTAACCAATATCATCATGCCACATAATACAATATATACTGACATTTAGATGAGACTTTCTAATAATGCGACACATCATCCAAATGAAGGAGGAGACGACACATCAGCAGAAAAAACTCTCAATTAGTAATATAGGGGATTAATTATTTTTAATTTGGTAGGGTAGAGATTTTGACTAATTTCAAAGTGTCATTCCTTTTCCATGCAAATTTTCTTATTATTCTTCAGGTGAGGAAGATGGAGTGAGAGAAAGAAATAGATATGTATCATTCACATTTTAATATGTATATTAAATGCATTTGACTCAGTTAATATAAAGATATTTAGTCTAAATAAATTTAAAAAAATATATAACAAATTCGAAAGTGCATTTAATTATGGGAGAAACTCTTTTTTTGTCCATTTTGAACTTGCATAACTTTTTTTTGCCCTAAGACTTTTTCAACTCACAATTGTGCCCTTTTTTTACCATTCTAACCCCCTCCTTAATCCCATCCCTATCCTATCCTTATCACATTCCATCATTTATTTTTATACCATCCAAACACGGCCTTAAACCCTAAACCCTGAATCATGAACCCGAACCTTAAACCATGAACCAATTCGGGTTGGGTTGGGGTCGAGCCGGGCCGGGTTCGTGCCGGGTCGAGTTCGGCGGATTTGGTTCGGTTCGGGTCGGGTCGGGTCGGTTTGGGTCGGGTTGTGTTCAGGACTTGTTTGGATGTTGGAAAATATGGTGGGATTGAGATGAGATTAAGGGATGGAATGGAATTAAGGGGGAAGGGTAGAATGGTAAAAAAAGACCACAATTGTGAGTTGAAAAAGTTTTAGGGCAAAAAAGAGTATTGCAAGTTGAGAATGAAACATTTTTGCCTATTGCTCGTTTAATTATTTTATATTATAAATTGGACTCTCTCAGCGCAATTCCTGAGTCCGCCACTGACAATAGTAAATGTTCAGTCAAGAGAGAGAGGAAGAGAGTAGTTGTTCAGAGCTAAGGGATATTTAGCAAGTGTTACTTAACCAATATCTCATGCATGAGACATATTTTTATCACATATATACATAATATATGATTCGCGAGTTTATGACTTTACTTAAATTGTGTTTTGAAATAAAGTGAGGTATAAACTTTTAAACGGAATTGTGTTTCATTCATGAGATTATTCTCACAACGTCCCTCCAAAGTTAGATATATACTCCCTCCGTCCAAGTTATATAGATTTGTTTGACTTTTTACAAAAATTAAGAAATTGTATTGAAAAAATAAATTAAACAAGTAAAATTTTTATTATAATTAATTTTTAACATAATTAATGCATAAAATTACATCCTTAAAAGGAAAATAAGCCTATATAATTGGGATGGAGGGAATATTATATGATCCCAATCCATGATCCTATGTACAACTCCTCTACGTCTGTTATTTGACTCATATTAATATTATCAAATCAAGTGGGACAAATTAATTTCCACGCCATTCATAAATATAAATCATCCATCATTCCTTAGATATTTTAGAACAAATTTACACATCAGCATATATATCTACAATAGAAAAGCAGCCAACGTACCTTTATCATCTATGTATAAAGATTAGTCTTGTATCCTTCCCGTCCACTTAATATTCATAGTGCGTTTTAGAATCATGCAACTTGCTATATTAAAAGATGTAATTTATTTATAGTGATCCGTGTATTTATTAATATAGAAAAATAGTTGCACAATTCAATATAAACAAATTGCATCTTTCAATATAACAAGTTGCGTGATTTTAAAACGCACAATAAATGTACAGTGCTACAATGAGACACTCATGTATAAAATATAGCCCATTCCCATCCCATACTCCCGCAACCCAACCGAAATACAATTACACAAACCACCCAAATCAAGAGACATGGAAAATCATATCTCCAAACCCCTACCCACTCTTCTCATACTTCTAACACTCACTCACTCGCTCGGGCCGGGCCGGGCCGGGCCCACCAACACCGAGTTCATCCGTACGTCCTGCTCCGCCACCATCTACCCTAAGCTCTGCTACTCCTCCCTTTCGACCCACGCAGCCGCCATCCAGAAAAGCCCGATGCTCCTCGCCCACGCCGCCCTGGCCATCAGCCTCGACGCCGCCCGCTCCGCCTCCGCCGACATGGTCAGGCTTTCCCACGGCGGCGCCGTCACGCCGCGGGAGGCGGCCGCCATGCGGGATTGCGTGGAGGAGCTGAGTGACTCAGTGGACCGACTCAGGAACTCGGTGTCCGAGTTTGGCCAGATTAAGGGGTCCAACTACGAGTTGGTGATGAGTGACGTTCAGACTTGGGTCAGCGCCGCCTTGACGGACGAGGACACGTGCATGGATGGCTTCGCCGGAAAAGTTATGAACGGCGCCACCAAGATGGCGGTGAGGGGTAAGATCGTCAACGTGGCGCATATGACCAGCAACGCCCTGGCTCTCATTAATAGATACGCGGCTCTTCATGGTTAACCTTTCAATTAATTAGATCATCTTCATGCATTACAAATTAATAGGACAAAAGCTTGATGTGAACTCAAGTTAACCGTGAACTCGAATTTTTTAGTATCACTATTATGTATAAAAAGTCTCGTTGTTATGCACAAAAACAATCATTGTTTAGAAAATACTTTATGTTATTAAATAGTGAAAGTTTTTGTGCATAACAGTGATAATTTTTACCCATAAAAGTAATAGAGATCATGCGTAGACCTGATTCACAGGTGTGTTACTCTACAAATTATATGAATGATGTGTTATAATGTATGTATTTGTAATATTTTGCCTTCAGAGAAAACGATATATATATATTAGTGTTATTAATTAAATCCAGTCTGCTAGTATAGTTTTTTTAATATATAAATTTGTATTAAATTGATATTTAGCTTGTGTCATAATAACTTATGTAGCTCAATCAATCATATATGTATAGTTCAAACTCCCGATAAAAAAAAATGTATAGTTCAACTATTTTTTTTTTTTGTATAGTGTTGAACGGGGTAATTCACCCCGGGTGAAATTGTATTTTTTTTTATTTTACCCTTAATGAAATTTATCTTCATTAATTCATAAAAGATTTCATCAAGGATAAAATTGTTAATACACTACTTGAAATGACCGAAATAAATTTATCTCTCCGAGGTGAATCTGGGCAAACTAAAATTTTATAATTCCTGCATGAAAGCATGCCCTGGGACGCATATTTTTTTAGATATTTATGATTCATACTTTTTATACACAATTTTTAAAAACATTATAGTAATTTGTAAAACTATTAGATAGGTCTCGTGCGTGCATGAGACATGGGTCTTATCCCAGAATACCTTATCTTGACTTTGTTGTCCAATTTATAAAGAGTGTTTTGCCGGCATTTCATGTTAACACTAAAAAAAAAAAAGTAATCTATACATATCTAATAACAAAATATTGAAATATTTTTGTAGATATTTATGATCCATACTTTTTAGACACAATTTTTAAAAATATTATAGTAATTTGTAAAACTATTAGATAGGTCTCGTGCGTCAGATATGGGTCGTATCCCAGAATACCTTATCTTGACTTTGTTGTCCAATTTATAAAGAGTGTTTTGCCATTTCATGTTAACACTACAAAAAAAATATAATCTATACATATCTAATAATAAAATGATGGGCCAAAAAATTTAATGTAGCTCAAATGGTATAACATATATTTGTTTATCTTCTTTGTATGCAAAAGGTACAAGGTTCATGAATTCCATATATCTACCTCCACATATATAGTCATATATACTAATTATTTTTTTGAATATTTCTAAATTATTAATATTATTTTTTAGTTTTGAAACTAGATCTATTTATACATATATAATAACAAAATAATTAAAAAAAAAATTAACAAAAAAATTATAACAAATTTTTTGAACTAGATCTAATATTTATACATAATAACAAAATATTATACCAAAAAAGAAAAAAATCAACAAAAAAATTATTACAAATTTATCATGAAATTTTAAAAGTGGCACATTAGATTAATAATATAAAATGTTATATTTTTTAGTTGATATGGATATTTAAAAAAAAATAAACTAGTTACTCCTCCCATATTTTTTTTTAGATTGCTCATTGATTCTTTACACGAGTTTTAATGAGAAAATTCTTTATTAATATTTGAAAGTAATAAAATAGATTTTTGATTAGTGTATTTTGTCAATTTTAGTGAATAAGATAAAAAATAAGTTACTTTTGTATGTAATTATTAGTGACATGTGATGTAATTTAGTGATGTTTATAACTTATAAGGGGTGACATGAACTTTATAGTTACTTTATTGCTATTTTGATTATGTGATAAAAGATGGACCTTTTGGATTTTGAGCAATCTAAAAAGACGAGGAGTATTATATATATGAAAATGTATAATTTATATACTTATTTGTATGATTATATTAACATGATATTAGATTTAAATTGATTAGTCCAATGACCATAAATTAGTTGCATGAACTATTGACATTAGACTTAAATTGTTAGTTGAATAATTTTTAATTAAATTATCAGTTGACGCTATTAGTTGAACTGCAAAATGACACTAGGTTGGTTGTGATAAAGCTCGATTTGTTTACTTATTTGTATGATTCTTTTACAGGATATAATATTTAAATTAATTAGTCCAATCATCGACGGATCCAAAAAACTTTAATGACGGGGGAACAAGAATAAATAATATAAAAAGTAGATTTTCTGTGAACCCGGGTTCACGTGAATTCTATTTTTTTTAATGTCACGATTATGCATATACATTATCACTATCTTAAAAAATATTTAATTTTTTAAATAGTGATAGTGCATATACATAACAGGTGTACAAATTTTTTTTGATGAAATATTTGCATGATTAACTAATTACATGATTAACTAATTATAACACTGTTAAAAACTCATTTAAGTCATTATATACATATAATATAACTATTACTCCAAATAATTATAATATATATAACATATTTTTTTTTTTAAATTATGGGGGCATGTGATCCCAACATAGGACATGTAGGTCCGTCATTGAGTCTGATTACTATGAATTAGTTGCATGTACAATTGACATTAGACCTTGGATTGTAAAATGATACTGGGTTGATTGTGATGAAGCTCGGTACCCACATTTTTAAAAGAAAATACTAATCGAGACTAACTTAGGACAAAGATTGTTGATTTCGAACTCTCTTTAACATCTTAGAAAGACAATTTTGACTAATGATATTCTATGGTGTGACCATTAATAAGAATTATAGACAATTATTCAAAACCATGGACTTTCATAAGGAGGTCAATTTCAATCATGGGTAGTTATATGTTATCATGTTTAGAGTAACACTACAGGAAATTCGAGAAATCGCGACGAAAAAATTCATCACTGAAACATCATTTTTCGTCACAATTGATAATTTGTGACGAATTTTTTTGTGGCATAGATCGTCATTTATTGTGCGTGGTATTATGAAAAATGTGACGGTATATTAATTCATCGTGAAAGGGCATCATTTGGTGACGAAAAAGGTCATCGTCCCTATATATTTCCATCTATTGTGACGCATAAATTGTCACTTTAGGCATCAAAAATTCGTCACTTAATATGATTTTTCGTCACTAAAGTTTAGCTTTACGTGACGATATAAATAATTGTCACAAAAAATGTTACTTTAGTGACGTTAATTTTTTCACAATTAGCTTGGTTATTTCGTCATATTTTCTATAATTCGTCAAGAAAGAGTTGTTATGTAGTGACAAAATGTTGATCGTCGTTATATATGTACATATAAAATGACGACAAAATTTATCACTAAATAGTATGATTTAGTGACAAAATGTTTATTGTCGCAAAATGATGTGGAAATTGTGATGAATTATTTTTGTCACTATAATGTATTATTTAGTGACGAAAATAATAATCATCACTAAAAGTTTAGATTTTGTGACAATATATTGTTCGTCATATTTGACATTTTCTCGTCATGAAAGAATTGCAAAAAAATGACGAAAAAATGATTGTAGTTATATATATAGATATAATGACAAATAAACTTCGTCACAAAAAATTGGACTTTAGTGACAAAATATTCGCCGTCATAAAAAGATGTAAAAATGATGACAAAATATTTTTTGTCATTAAAAAATATTATTTAGTGATGATGATGATAATCGTCACTAAAAAATTAATATAGTAACAACGTATATCGTCATGATTAATTAACATATCGTGACTATTATTTCGTCATAAAAATGATACATATTGTGACGCATTTATTTCATCGTGAAATAATTACTTTTATTATCAATTTATTTGAATTTTTATATATAATAAATCAGTAATAATACTAAATAATAAATATTACAACAAAAACTAAATTAATTAAAGATAAAAAAAAAATTTGCATTAACAAAAAACTCCTTCAAACAATAGAAACCAATCAACAATCTTTGTTATGAAAACTACATGAAACAATAAACTAAAAAAATCAATGTCTTATATGTCTTTAAAAATAATTTCCATGCCATTATTCCTTTTTGCACTTCAAACAACAAATCTGAAATCTTCTCCTCCTTAGATATCACCTATAAAAAAAATCATATCAGATGAATTTTTAAGAAAACATAACTCCGTAAAGTATCAAGAAAATGATAATCCTAAACTTTAAATGCACAAATTCACTTACCAAAATCAAAATCCAAGGCATTAGGTGTTAAATAATCAAAATCCAAGGCATAATCAAAATCTAAGATTGAGTAAATGATTTAGCATTCAAATCCAAGGAATTAGGGATCAAAACAGTACCATGGTTGGGTTCAAAAACCATCCCCAAATTCAGACTAAAAGAACCATTAGTAGGTTTCATACTCAATGCATTAGAATTAAAGTTTTCAATATATGCAGCGTTCTGCAAATCAGAATCAGGCCCCAACTTCAAAAGTTCAAAATCAGATTTAGGCAAATCCCCAAAATCACAGAAGGAATAACCACGTTATCAGAAACGAAAGCCAAATTCGAACCAGTGAATGCACCATTCGGCATAATAGTAGAATTAATCCTAGCACCAGACCCAAATTTTGAAACGTTCGAATGCAATTCAGAAGGAATGAGTAAACTAACTTATGTTAATCATTACATCAACGAACTAAAATGCAGCAATCTTTACTTAACACACCATAACTAGCACAATTTGGTAGTGAAATATACAAAGTGCAGTACTACCACTATCTATATACACGCAATACATGTATATCTTAGCTAAAAATATAAATTGTATCACACACATATCCACATTTATGTTTGAATCAAATCAGCAATTGCAGCATCTACAAGACCTAATTGCACTTCGAAATAACATCTACATGACCTAATCTCGAGAGTGAGAAACTAGAGAACCACATTCCCTTATTTGTTATACATGTTGAACACAAATAAATCACCATATCTGCCCTCTTCTAACACAGCCAGCTTTAAAGCTACACATATGAGTAGTACTACTAAAATAAAAATGAAAATAATAAAGTAAAGGCTAAAGAAAAACAACAAGAACCAAAAACTCATAAAAAAATAGATCTAACCTTAATTATATGTTAATCCCTTTCTCTCTCATAAAAGTTGTTGGTCCCGAAAAACCCGATTTAAAACTCGTAAAATCTCAATGGGAGGTGACTTAATTTTTTATTTTTTTTTAATGTGTTTTATTTGATTTGCTAAAAATATGTATGACGATTAATATAAAGCAAATAAGAACACACGATTTTTTTATAGTGGTTCGGACAACTCGTCCTACATCCACTCTTTCCTTCATGGGGCACCAACTTAACCAACAATCTTTGTTTACCGAAAAAAACTCACTCAATCGGGACTTATCACCCTCTAAAAATATCAATGTCCCTTTCGGGATTGCTTAGATGTTTAATTTTCTCATTCAAACGGGACTTATCACCCTCTAAGGGATCGCCTACCCTCCCTTCGGGATTGCTTAGATGTTTAAAAAAAAAAATCTCACTCAAACGGGACTTATCACCCTCATTTGATCGCTTACCCTCCCTTTCGGGATTGCTAGATGTTTAAAAAGTTCACACTCACCTACAAACTTATCCTACCAAAATCATTTGGGTAAGGTTTGTTTGGTTTCAAAATAGGTTGAGATTTTCCTTACATTTGTTTAGCCTCAATGCTAAGGATGGGAAAATCTCTCTAAAATTAGGATATAAAGCATTTGTGCTTAGATCTCAAAGAACACTTTTGAATATATGTGTGTATTTCTTGCTCTGTGTTCTATGAATGGAGTTGCTTGAATATTTGGCTTTAATTTCACTTTGCGATCCTCCATTTTCTTCTTTTTGAAGATAGTCAATGTATTTATAATTGTGGATTTAAATATTACCGTTGGAAAATAATATTCAAATCCATAATCTTAATAACTTCAAAATTTTCTTTGACCTTTTGCACTTTTCCTAATGAATTTATGTCACATCAATATGTGTGTTGTCTTCTTATTGGCGGTACTTTTGTGTGTCTAACGGATCCGATCATTCGTCGATTCTTGTTCATCTCTTCATTACGCACCAAATCTTGTCCGCTGAATGCGATTCAGAAAATCATGAGTAAATTTACGGTGTTAAATCATTACATCAATCATCTAAAATCCAAAGTTCATCTACTTAACAAATCACTAGCTCATCGGTAGTGAAATATTTCAAGTCTCATCCGGCCACTTTCATATATTCACGATTTACATGTATATCCGGAATTTGTTCATAAAAGTATTTAATTGTATCATTGATTTCTTCTATTTATATTTGAATTTCTTCAAAGAATTTTATCGATTTTACTTCACCTCATTGCAAATCAAATAACATCTTCTTTTTACCTAATCTCATCAGAGAAACTAGAGAACTCATCCTATTATTTGTTATACATCTCGAACACAAATAAATCATCATATCCTAAATCTTCGAACTCGATCATCTTCATCGATTTTATGAGTTCCCCCTTAACTTGTTCTCGTTCCCCCTGAAAATTGTTATCTAAAGAGATTATCTTAAATAACACAAGTTGATAATGTTTTGGCATAATTAATCAAAACTAAAATATCCCAACAAAAGCCATTAGTTTGTTCATAGTTGCACTTTGCTTAGAGAGTTTTGCAGTGAGAATGTCATTTTGCTCAGAGAGTTTGGCAATCAGATTTTCATTTTGTGTAGCCAGGTCCTCTTTCAAGCTAGTTACTTGAGTTTTTAGTTCTTCCACTTGAGCTCTAGACTGTTGCAACTCTTCCGTTGTTTCTCTTAGTTCATCTTCATATTCAGCAGAAGAATTGTACAATGAACTACGCTTACTTGGAGGCTTAGAACCATAACCATAACCTTTGGTATATCCAGCCCCATGGCCCAACACCTCCAAAGCTATGTCAGCTTCGGTCTTGTCTATTCCGAGATCCAAATATTCGTCTCGCTTACGTTTCATCATTTTTTGGTATTTAAGCATAAATAAAGTAAATGTTGGGAGATGAATTTAATAAAGATTTTGATTAGATCCCAAAACCCCTGAGTATGACATGTATCAGGACATCTTTATAGTATAGAATCAGGATCAGGTTTCAATAAGATATTAGGACTCAGGATTATCTGCACCATGTATAGTCAGCAGATATAGATCAGGGAATTTTAGTACCCTGAAGACTCATAAGACTCTGAAGAATCAGAAGTATCCTGAAGACTCAGAAGAATCCTAAAGACCCGAAGATCCTGAAGACTGTTTTGTACTGAAAGGACCCTGAACCACTATCTTAATAAAATAGTGTTATGTTCATTCCTAGTACAAACAAACAGAATGTTAGACATTTGTGGACATTAAGGAACATACCAGATCAGAAAGGTCAACTTAAAAAGAGCCGTTTTGTTTATCTCTGTTCATATGAAGACTTCGACCAATGAGGAGGCAACAACAGCGTACTTTACTGACACTGAAAGCGACATCTCACTGAAGAAATGTCAGATTGATATCTTCCAGTTTGCAGAAATTGGTGATTGGCTACATCGCTGCATATTTCCTAAAACATGCAAGAATGTGTTCAAACCACAAAATAGTCGTTCATCAATAACCAGAAGAGGAAACTCTTGATGCTATCTCTTCCAACAGATAGTTTTTCAAAGAGTGACCTTGAAGAAGTTGCCTATAAATATCAGTGACCTTCATCATTGAAAGGTTACGGGAAATCAAAGCAACTCAAGAGCTCATTCGCATTCTTGCAAATTGAAGCACTCGAAAAACCTAGATTTTCCCAAGTGTTTCACATTGAAGAGAGCTCATTACATTAAGCCTAGATTTGATAGAAATATTCAAATCTTAGTAGAGATATCCTATCCTTTGCATTTGTTCTTATTGTAAAGGATATCTCACCCTAGTTGGAAACCAACCCAAACCCAAACCCTTTGCTAAGGTAGTTTGTGTGTGTGATTTGTTGGTGAGTTAGAGTTGTAAAGAGTGGGTAAGCTGCAGTTTAGTCAGCCAGAAAACTCTAGAGAAGAAGCGAGTAAACTGTTTTAGACAGTCAGAAAGCTTGTGTGTGTTGAGTTAGTAAGCTGGAGTGAGTTAGCCAGAAAACTCAAGGTAGAAAAGTTAGTAAGCTGCAGTGAGTCAGCCTGAAAGCTTTAGGAAGTGTGTTAAGGAATTTCTCTGAAGATCAGAAAGAGTGGACGTAGGAGCTTGAGTCTCTGAACCACTATAATTGCTGTGTTGATTGTTTTCTGTACTGCATTTTATCTGTTGCATGTTTTTCACTGAAAGCATATTTTACTGATACTCAGTTGGAATCAATCCACTGAATGTGCATTAACTGATTCACAACCTTAACCACTATTTTATTAAGGAAGAGATTTTCAGCAAGTTAAAACGAGTATAAACTTAGGGCCAACCATTCCGCACTCTTGATTAGCTAGAACAGATATTCATCAAACTGAACTAACTCTACTGAGTATTCAGTAAGATAATTATCTGATCCAAGCTTCTCAGGATCTCTAATAAAACTCAGGATCAGTTGGGCTAATCTGAAGCTTCTGAAAGGAACTCAGGATCATTGTCTCAGTAGACTTTGACTCAGGGGGATTTGTGCTTCTCAGGGCAAAACTATCAGGACAACCTGACCCTCTGATCACAATGAAGAAATGGTTTTAAAAATCACTGTACACGTGTATTCCCCCCCATACACGTATGAGACTCGTTTGCACCGGGACCAACAGTAAATAAAATGCTCAACTGAATTGAAAAAGAAGTAAATTAACCTCAATAATAACATAATCAAATATCATAAATGTCTACACGACTTACCATATTTTCTTTTGCCTTGTCGGATTTCCACCAATTTTTCTCTGTACTGTGGGTTTGCTCATACAAGTAAATCCGATCGCACGGTTCTTTAAGTTTAAGAGACTACAAAAAATTATAAAAAATTAGCTACTTCATCACCATACCCAAGATTGAAATAAAATATTCATAAAACCCGTAATTACCTTCTTTTAATGTTTATATGGTTAAATTATTGACATATCATCAGGTCTTATTTAATCATGGTTATTACTTAGGTACAAAATTGATATGCATATACTTCACTGAAGTCCCTGTCAATTTTGTATTGGTCAAGTGGGAGACAACTATTAATTTTTTAAATTAAAGGTTTGTAACTGTTCTTGTTTGTAACCTGCTTAAATGTGATTTAAATGATGACACTCCCAAGAGGCTCATTTAAAACTGTTTTGAGATGTTGGCTAATACATGTTCATATTTTTTTTGAGATTTGAATATGAACCATGTGATCGAATTATGTAATTTTCTTTGTGTTAGTCCGGATATTGACACAAGATGTATGTTTATTTTCAGTATCATCATGTCGCAACCTTTTAATCCACTGTTCAATATACTGAAAGACAATTTGCTTACTGGAGAAAACTTTGTTGATTGGTATCGAAAACTTACTATTGTCCTCATCGCACAACATCACAATTGGGTCCTTACTACACCTAAACCAGAAAAGTCGACTGATGAGTTTAGTAAAATGGGAAAAGAAAGAGTATGTTGACTGGGAGCGTTCCAACGAAATGGCAAAGTGTACCATCTTGGCTTCTATGTCAGATGTGTTGCAACACCAGCACCAAAATGTTGAAACTGCTACAGACATCATGGTCAATCTTAAAACGATGTTCCAACACCAGAACCGTGTGGCTCGCCAGATCACCATGAGAGACATGCTCTCAATGAAAATGGTGGAGGGAACGCCCGTAAGGGAACACGTTCTCCAGATGATGGCTCACCTTAACAAGCTTGAGGTACTTGGTGCTGAATATGATATCGAGACCCAGATCGATTTCATACTCCATTCCTTGCCCAAAAGCTTCGAGCAGTTCAGGCTCAACTACTAAATGAACAATCAGAAGTTCTCATTGCCTGATCTACTACAAGCTCTAGTATCGGCTGAAGGAATATTGGGAGAGAGAAGCTAAACCTTAGCGGCAGTTGGTCCATCTTCTTCTTCTAGGCCAAAAGGAGGCAAGAAGAAGAAGAAGACCTAAAGTGAAAGCCATGCTAACTCAAGTGTTTCCAAGGGCAAAGGAAAGGTGAATAGGGAGGGTGGAGTGAAGAATCTGGCTAAGGGGAAGTGTTTTAACTGCGGTGAAAAGGGACATTGGAGGTCAGCCTGTTCCAAACCCAAAAGGAATGGAAAGAAAGGTAATTCTCACGCACTAGTTGTTGAAACTTGTTTAGCGGCGTATGCTACCCATTCGTGGGTAATGGATACGGAGTCCACTGATCATGTTTGTTTCACATTACAGGGGTTCCTACGGATCCGACAACTTAGTGGAAGTGAAGTCCTCATCACGCTAGGTGATGCTACGAGAGTTGCAGCTGAAGCAGTGTGAGACGTGCACCTATCTTTTGAAGACAAGAGTTTAATTTTAAGAGATGTTCTTTATGTTCCTATTTTTCGGAAAAACCTTATTTCTGTTTCCAAACTATTTGTTGATGGATATTCTGTTTGTTTTAATAAACATGTTACTGTTTTTCGTAACAATGTGGTTATCTGTCATGGAACTTTACGGAACAATCTCTATATTATTAATTGTGCACATCACTCACATAATGTATCCTATAACACATCTACTATTTCAAGTAATAAAAGAAAACGTTCGACTGACGTGAACGAGACACTTCTTTGGCACCTAAGATTAGGTCATATTAACCCGAAAAGGATCCAAAGGTTGGTCCAAGATGGTTCATTTGAGTCCTTCATGGATTGAACCATTTCCAACTTGCGAATCATGCTTGGAGGGTAAAATGACCAAGAGGGCATTTGGAGCCAAGGGGCTTAGAACTAAAGAAGTGTTGGAGATCGTTCACACCGATGTGTGTGGTCCAATGCAAATCAAAGCTAGAGTTGGCTACGAGTATTTCGTTACATTTATCGATGATTACTCACGCTATGGGTACATTTTCCTAATGAAGCATAAATCTGAGACCTTTGATAAATTCAAAGAATTTAAGGCTCAAGCAAAGAATCATAAGAAAAAGAGTATCAAGTTTCTACGATCTGATCGCGGAGGCGAATACCTCAGCGATGAATTTTTGAACTACCTATCGGATGAAGGGATTGCATCCCAGTTGACTGCACCCGGTACCCCTCAACAAAATGGGGTTGCAGAACGAAAAAATAGAACGTTTTTAGAAATGGTAAGGTCAATGATGACTTATGCAGATTTACCAAAATAGTTCTGGGGTTAAGCCTTGCAAACAACAGCTTATATTATAAACTTAATGCCATCCAAATCGGTTCCCAAAACCCCTAGAGAATTGTGGACGGGATGCAAGCTCAGCTTAGGATACATGAGGATCTGGGGGTGTCCGACATACGTGTTGGATAAGGAAGTTGGTAAATTGGACGCACTTTCGGAATTAAGGTTGTTTATAGGGTACTCCGAGGGAACAATGGGATGCATGTTCTATGGTCCCGAAGATCAAAAGGTCATAATTAGTACGCACTTTAGATTTTTAGAAGAAGACTATATGAACGATAAAAAGCCTAGAAGCGAGATTACCTTAGAAGAACTTAGGGGACCGACTCCGTTGCCAACTGTACAAGACGACGTACCAAGCATCACACCTACACAACCAGAACCTCGTCGTAGTGGGAGGGTTGTCAGACAACCCGAGCGATTCTTGGGGACAGGAGAGTCCTCGGACTTGATCTCAGGAGAAGAATCAGATTCATGGTCCTACAACGAGGCGATCCAAGACAAGGATGCAAATTCTTGGCAAACCGCAATGGAAGCCGAGATAGGTTCAATGGATCACAATAAAGTGTGGGAGCTAGTCGAACCACTTACTGGGGTAAAACCCATTGGATGCAAGTGGGTATACAAGAGAAAAAAGGGACTGGACGGAAAGGTTGAAACCTTTAAGGCAAGACTCGTGGCAAAAGGGTACACTCAGAAAGAATGGATTGATTATGAGGAAACCTTTTTGCCCATAGCCATGCTCAAGTCCATCCGCATTCTCTTGTTGATTGCTACGCACCTAGACTTTGAGATCTAACAAATGGATGTCAAGACCGCTTTCCTTAATGAAAGTCTTGACAAATAAATCTATATGCAACAACCCGAAGGCTTCATTGAAAAAGGCCAAGAGCATCTGGTTTGCAAGCTAAAGAAGTCCATTTATGGGCTAAAGCAAGCATCCCGTGCTTGAAATCGGTGTTTTGATCAAGTTATAAAATTCTACGGTTTTGATCAAAACAATTTAGAAAGTTGTGTTTATAAGAAGCGTGACGGAACTGCCTTGGTATTCTTGGTACTATACGTAGATGACATTCTTCTCATCGGGAATGATGTAAAGGTGTTGTCAGGCGTAAGGGCATGGCTGTCAAAACAATTTGATATGAAGGACTTAGGAGAAGCCGGTCACGTCCTAGGGATCAAGACCACTCGAGATCACAGGAAAATAATGATCGGACTCTCGCAAGCCTCATATATAGACACTGTTTTTCTTAGGCTATTCACAGATTCAACATGCAAGATTCCAAGAAAGGCTTTGTGCCTTTCAGACACAGAATCCATCTATCCAAGGAGATGTGTCCCAAGACACAAAAGGAAATAGATGACATGAAGGGCATTCCTTATGCTTCGGCTGTAGGAAGCCTCATGTATGCAATGTTGTGCACGAGACCGAATATCTGCTTTGATGTAGGCATGGTGGCAAGATATCAAAGCAACCCTGGGAAAAAGCATTGGACTGCAGTCAAGAATATTCAGAAGTATCTAAAGAGGACACATGACAGAATGTTAGTTTATCAATCAAACAGTCTAATCCCCATCGGTTACACGGACTCAGATTTCTAATCAGACATGGATTCGAGAAAGTCAACCTCGGGTAGTATATTTTGCATGGGGGGGGAGCCATGACATGGAGAAGCATTAAGCAGAAATGCATCGCGGATTCTACCATGAAAGCCGAATACGTAGCCGCTTGTGAAGTAGAGAAAGAAGCGGTTTGACTCAAGAACTTCCTAGTGGACTTGGGCGTTTTGCCCAAAGACGATCACGATTAATCGTGATAACGCCGAGCGATTGCAAATTCTAGGAACCGAGAGCCCACAAGGCCAAAGAAACACATAGAAAGAAAAATACCATCTTGTTGGTCCTCGCAAAACGTAGTCTTACACGTGTATGGGGGAATACACGTGTTCGGTGTTTTTAAACTTTTCTTCTTCGAGGTCACTTGGGGTCGTCAGTTGTCACGATGATTTGGTCCTGGTAGCACAAATCGCCTGAGTCAAAGTCTATCTCGAGACGGTGATCCCGAAATGCTTTTCGATACCTCGAGATAATCCCAACCGAGTCCCGAGTTTTTCGAGAGATCCCGAGTTGCTTGGATCGATAACTAACTTCTTGAACCCTCGGAAGAGTAAGTTCGGTTTGGTAACTATCTGTTCTAGCTACGGATGTCTTGAATGGTTGGCCTTTAGTTTATACTCGTTTTAAGCTTTTGTTGAAAACCTTCCTTTAATGGAATAGTGATTAGGATGTGATTCAATTTATATGCAACTTTTCGGTGGATTGATTCCAACCAAATATCGGTGAAAATATGCTTTCAAGACAAAGTAATGTAACGGATAAATCAAGCAAAAATGTAAAGCAAAGAACACGGTGATTATAGTGGTTCAGAGACGCAAGCTCCTACGTCAACTCTCCCTGATCTCTTCAGAGAAATTCACTAATCACTTCCTTGAGCTTTCTGACTACCTCTGTAGTTTACTTACTCAACTTCGTACGAGTTTTTCTAACTACCTCTTGTAGTTTACTTACTCAACCGGACCTTGAGCTTTTTGACTACCTCTGTAGTTTACTTACTCAACTCACACAAGCTTTCGACTACCACAAGTAGCTTACTAACTTCTCCTCTAGAGCTTTACGACTACCTCAATGTAGTTTACTCAATTCTTTCTGACTCGAATCTCACCAACAATCACACTCAAACTACCTTACAAAGGGTTTGGGGTTTCTTGGTTGGTTTTTCGGCTAGGATGAGATATCCTTTACAATAAAGTACAATGCAAAGGCTAGGATATCTCGACTAAGCTTTGGATATATCTTATCAAGCTAGGCTTAGTGGAATGAGCTCTCTTCGATTTAAAGCACTTGGGAAATTCTTGGGTTTTCGAGTGCTTCAACTTTGCGATAATAAGTTTGAGCTCTTGAATTGCTTACAAATTCCCCGTAACCTTTCAATGAAGAAGGTCACAAGTATTTATATGCATACACCAAGGTCACTCTTGAAAAACTATCCGTTGGAGAGATAACCCGTGAGTTTATCTTATGGTGTGTGAGAAACGGTTATATTTAGGGTTTGACACTCTCTAACACGTTTTAGGCAATAGCCTTTCATGTAGCCGGTCTTCACTTTTTGCAGTCTGGAACTTAGTACTTCTGACATCTTTTTTTTCACATCCTTTGTCGATTAAAGATATGGTAGAGTGTTGTCTTCCTCTTTTTTGACTTTTGTCTCCAGTTTAAAGGTAGACAATTTCAACGGCTCTTTTGGTTATAATCTCCGAAAGGATATAACCTTAACAACACTTTGTCTTAGTTCCTTTTTATGCGCATTTGAATGTCTTGGCAAATATCTATTTTTCTAAGGAATCGCGATCTTCTCCGGTATTGCATCCTTCGGATAGATATGTTCGATTAGGAACATTCAGGTTTATCTTGAGCATTCAAAGATTCTTGACTCTTGATAATTCTTGTGCCTTCTGTATTCTTGATCTTGATTCTTGATTATTTACGCCTTACGAGTCTTGGCGTCTTACGAGTCTTCAGCGTCTTCTGAGTCTTTACAGATGTATTGGCTGATATACTGAGTCTTCATGCCGAGTCTTCAGTTCCTCAGTTTCATCTTTGAGTCTTGATATCTCGATTTCATCTTGAAGTCTTGATATCTCAATTTCTTACTGAGACTTGAGTTTCTTCGTTTCATACTAAAACTTCAGAAACTTCAGTTTCATACTGAACCTTCGGTTTCTTCAGAAACTTACTGAGTTCTTCAGAATCTTCAGATCCTAACCTGATCTATATCTGCTGACTATACATTTTGCAGATAACATCCTGAATACTCTAATACTGAATCCTGACTCAACTATCAAGATTATTCTGAACATGTCATACTCAGGGTTTTTGGGATCTAATCAAAATCATATCTTTATTAAATTCATCTCCCAACAATTTCCCCCTTTTTGATGATGTCAAAACCTATCTTGTTACACACATACTTAACATATACTCAGGTTTCAGTTTATTCTATTACAAGATTGGTTTTATTTTCAACAATTTCCCCCATAAATAATGAGTCTCTTAACAATTAATCTCCCAACAATTTCCATACAGAGATTCTCACAACAATTTATTCAGTAATGAATCTCTCAAAGGATTCATCACCAAATACATAATTTCTCAATCAATTAAATTAAGAGACAATCATTCAGGCATATCAAAATTAAAAGACATGTAAATAAGATAATGAGATATTATCTTTTGAGCATAAATGATAAGTTTTCATTGATGATAGGTAAGAGATTATTTACAAGTTCTGATGAATCTTATCTGAACAAAATCAAAAAGACAAAAAAAAATAAATGATTACAAGAATGAGTCTTCATCTTCTGTCTTCTTCTGCTCTTCAGCTCGGCTCTTCAGTTCGGCTCTTCTACCTCATCAGCAGGGACTTCAAGGTTGAACATTCTGTAATATCTTCTTTTCAGCGCATCTCTTTCTTTGATGATATCCGGATTGTTTCCTGTCAGACCTAACTGAGTGGCGTACTGAGATATTTCCTGAGAAATGGCTTTCTCATTTACACAGCCATTCTCCAGCCTGGGAGGAGGGTACACATATGGACCAGGGGTGGTTATCTGCACCTTTCCTTCATCCGCAAGATTTATTCATCCTTGAAGATATTTTGGATAGAAGGTCAGGAGATAGTCAATGAAAGCCTCATTCGGATCTGAGCTCTCCCTCTCCATTCTCTCGAAAGACATCATAGTAGAAACCGAAGGTTCTCTTGATTTCTTCCCCACGCATCGTTGAGATGGACCGGCATCCATTTGTCAACGTCTGCGCCATTTCGCGGCTTTTTTAGTGTTCCCTCTCCTCTTGCTTGCGAACTTTTTGAACCCACTCCTTCTTTTCTGCTCTTCTTCAACCTTCTTTCTGATCACTGGTACACCAGAAATAGAAGCAGCAGTTTTCTTTGCTTGTTCAATCTGGAGTTTTTTCAGAGCGCTTCTGGTATTGAAGACTTTCTTCTTTGGCTCGACTTCAAAATCTTCAGTACCCAGTATCAATTTCCTCTGAACTAGCTTAGAAGCCTTTGCTCTTTTTCCCTCAGGCTTTTCTATCACCACGGCCTTTCTCTTGATGGGCAATTCAGCACCAGCCTGGCTTGTCCCAATCCTTCCTCTACCACTCAGTTTCTCCATAGCAACTTCCTGCATTATTTTCTCTGAAACCTGAGCGTAGACTGGCTTCTCCACCTCCTTGAACTTAAGCTTCTCAGTAGCTTCTATCTCCTTCATGGCTTCGGCAATAATCTTCTTTTCAGCATTTTTGACAACCTTGCCCTTCAAAGTATGTTCCAATAATTCCCTGAGATCAGCTCCAGGTCTTTCCCCCTTCTTGGAACCATACTCTGGCAGAAGCCTGGAGAGTGATGTGTCCATATGGTATTGCTCTTTACTGACACTCCTCACCTCCCCTGCCATCTGATCTTGCACCTCCTCGAGCCGCCTAAGGTGGTTCTTCGCCCTGAGAAGAATTCTTGAACCGATGAGCAAATTGGCTTGAGAGAGCTTCCTTGAACATATCTGTCATCTTGGCCATGAGCATTGAGCTCATTTCCTCAACAGCGTTCTTCACCAATATCTCACTCTTCTCAACCAACTTTTCTTCTAGAATTTGTATGCACTCCCTCGATGCTTTTTTGCTTGACTTTGCATTAAGCTTCGACCTTGACCCCTCCATCTTGTCTTCTAGCTTTGCTTCCATGGAGGTCAACTTCTCTGTCATAGAGCTCTGAAGTAGCACCAGTTCTGAAGAAGAACTCAAGTTCTCAATCTTCTGAGTTTGGTTGGCCAATGCCTCTTCAATCTGAGCAACTTTGGTCAGGATTGACTCAATCTTCTCCAAATTTTTCCATCGGTTGGGGTGAGATCAACCTCGAGGAGCATTTACGATCTTTGTGCCTCTCCGAGTTAATTGTTAATCCACTGAGTCTCAATCAACTCGAGCTTCGGTTTGAACTGTACTTCAGATTCACCACGAGCTTGGGTGTCCACTGGAGCCTCGGTGCGATATCGGACATTACAGATTTAAAGGTAGGAACTTTAATCTGGCATAATTATTAATAGTGCCAAAAGTTACGAAGGCTAACTTCATCGAGGATGTTCGACAACGACTGATCGAGATCGATTGAGTCTCTCTCCTTCTGAGATTGACTCTCATCATCCCCTTGTTGGTCCCCATCCCGAGATTTGTCAATGGAGCTCGGGGCACCAACTTCAAGAATTTTCCTCTCAAAGAACCTTCCTTTCACCAAATTTCATCAAAATCGAAATTTTCATCCCGAGCTTGGTTTTTCCGAACCCTGAGAATTCAGTAAGAAAAGTTGTCTCCTCGTTCCACCAGTCTTCCCCTCTAAATGAAGCAATGTTAAGCATCTCTGGAAGAGTTTGGTTGAGGATGTAGGCCCGTTGACCTCAATCCAAGAAGATGTCTTGGAGGTCGGGGAATGAGCTCGGCTTCGAGGTAACGATCAAGAATGAACCGTTCCCCCCTTGCTTCGCCCATTCGGTCACTTGACTTCACCTTTCTTGGAGCATCGGGCTCTCGTGTTCACGCCTGGAAATTTCGCTTGAAAGGTCGACTAAGAGCTCATTCAGAGCTCATCAAAATTTGCCTGGCCTCCTCGAGGCTCAAAGAAACTCGAGGTTTGGGCAGTCCTCGACCTGAATCGACTTGGTTCTCGAGGTCCGGAGGCGCCTCCTCAATCAATTTCTCATCAGAATCGAATCGAATGCACTTCCTCCCCAGGATCTGAAAAGATCTTCTGCGGTCCGAGCCGATATGTCCTCGAGGGAATCAGATTTTTGAGGTCCGAGGTCCTTGGAAAATTTCCCGAGAAAACTTATCGGATCGAAAGAAGTCTCAAGAACCTCCTGAGAAGACTTGCTCCTCGGTTTGATCCCACAGGTTTTGAGATAGCTTTTTGAGCCAATACAAGTAAAGGCGATTTCAGGCGGTTTGGCTCTCAGGCTGAATCTCCTCAGTCTCACTTTCCTCATCATCATCAGTGAGAACCACCATCCTATTGCGCTTAGGAGCAAGGGTTTTCTGCTTCTTCAATTTCTCACCATGCTCCTTCTTGGCATCCAACAAAACCTTTCCCCTGGTTTGTTGGCTTTTTCTTCAACGATAGCCCATGAATTGGTGATTCCACTTTCTTCTTTTCTTTCCTTGATTGTCCTCTTTTGCAAAGAATGGGCTTGAACATTATTTTGGACTTAGGGAATGGAGTAGATTTGATGAAGTTATCCTCCTCCTCTCGGCACATCTCCAAAATAAAGGCTATTTTGGTGGCGTGGAGGATTCTGCCTTTGATAGATATTGCCCCATCCTCCTCCATTTTTATGACCTTGGCTTGCTCGCTCACCACCTTGATTAGATATTTCAACCAGTTGAACTCCTTGGTGGGTGAGTCCTCAATCGCCGCCATCAGTCGGAGTTTGGGAGTGCTGATCTGCTCGAAGCTTCCAGATCGACTCATGATGCACTTTCCAACAATATCCATCAATACTCTGTACTTCGGCTTCAGATGCCGTTTATGCAGAGTGGCTTCAAACTTAACAGGATTCTCAACAATCCCATCAAGATACTCTTGCTCCCGTCCCAACATATACAATGAGGGGTCATCTCCCCTATCGCACAACTCAAAAATGTCATTTAAGTTCTTAGGGACGATGTAGAGCTCTCGAACAAAATCCACATACTTCATCGATTGTTCAAGATGAGAAACAAAAATCTCTGACTCTATACAATCATCCTCATTTATTTCCAAATTAGCGACAAACTCTATTACCTCGGGAGTATACTCTACCTCCGGTCGATTTGCGACGAGGTTCGTCAGTTTCGCCAATCGGATTAAATGGAGCGCCTCTTCTTCGTGCTTGGCATTGGTGGTACTCTCCAAAGAAACCACGTACTCATACCATGGCTTATTTGTCTCGGCTAATTTTTCGAACATGGTAGGAGCCATTTGAGATTTGAAGATTTAGGGTTTTGAGCGATGAAGGTTTTTCTGAGTAAAAGGGATTTATTTGCAGAGGGTTTTTGGGAACGAAGGGTTTCAATAAAATTTGGCTTGAATGATTTTCAAAGGATTAAATAGCTCGAGATCGTGGGAAGTCGTACCGGTTTGGTGAAAAGCAACGGTTAAGATTAATCCATTAATTAATCGGTATCTTGAAAGGTCGATCCCCGAAAAGTAAGCCGCCATTTTAACTTCATTGGTGATTAAATGTAACAGAGCATTTAATGATTGTTGACCTTCTTCGGAATTTCAAAGATCCCGCCCAAAAACATTCCTCAGGTGTTTTGTATTTATTGCGAATGATTACTGAGTTTCACTTAAGCAATAAATGAGTCGCATGAGTCATTATTTCTTCAGACTAATTTCCCTCTATCAGTCTTACTGAGTATTGACCTTGATAAAATGTCGAAGATGATCTTGAAAATCTTGAATGGGTTCGATATCTTTCTTGAGTCTTGACCTTGATGAAGTCCTCGAGTTTTTCGAGACTCGATTCAAGATTTCTATTTTATCCTGAGTTTCTCAGTAGAATTCTGAGAAAACTTCATGCATCTGAAAACCTTCAATTTTTCAGATTTTACTCTATACACCTGGATCCAACATCCCTAATTCAACTGATAGTTCCTGAAATCTTGATTCAGCCAAAGGTTTAGTCAAGATATCGAATCTCTCTGCTTATCGATTATGAATTTTCTCCATCCCCGATGTCCTTTTTCTCGACATGATCTCTCGATGAAGTGATGTCCGATATCCACATGCTTGCATCGGTGTGCAATACGGGATTTTGTGAAATAGCAATGGCACTATTATTGTCACAAAATATTGGTACTTCATTGGCTACAACTTTATAATCCCTTAATTGTTGTGCGAGCGAAAGAATCGAACCTGCCAGACTTCCCGACCATGTATTGACCAATAATCTTGGTTGCTCTTGAGGTCTGCTTTTTTCAAAACCAAGATATCGACTTACTTCCAAGAAATTGACAAGTTCTGTAGTGGACTTCTGTCAATCCTGCAACCTCCATAATCGACATCCGAGTAACCATTAATTGAAGGTTATCATCACCGGATACCATAATCCTCTATTCATCTTTGTGACCTTGAGATACTTCAAGATCTTTTTGGCGACCTCCATGTGACTAGCCTTAGGATTAGCTTGGTATCTTGCACATATCCCAACAAAAAATGTTATATCCGCCTACTTGTTGTGAGATAGAGCAATGATCCAATGATTCCTCTATAATCAAAGATGACTTATTGATTTGCCTTGAAATCGGGATCCATCTTGTAGTTAGTATTCATAGGAATTCTAATCGCATTGCAATCTCAGACACCATACTTGCAATCGGATCTCGGTGTACTTTGCACGGTTGATGAAAGATTCCTTCCTTTGATTGTTTCACTTGAAGACTAGAAAGAAATTCATCTCTCCCATCATTGACATCTCAAACTTGCCTTTCATCCGGTGTTGAAAACTTTTCGCATGCGAGATGATGGTTTGGAGATCCAAAAATGATGTCATCAACATATATCCAACCATAAGATATCTTCCCCATCTTCTATCCCGAACGAGTTCTATCAACATTCCTTTGACAAAACCATGGTCATGAAGAAACCGAAAAGAGTATCATACCATGCTCTCGGGTGCTTGCTTAAGACCATACAAGGCTTTTTCGAGCAGCTCTGTAAACTTGGCCATTCTGCTTTGAAACCGTAAGGTTGTTCTACATAAACCTCTTCTTTAAGCACACCGCTTCGAGAAATGCACTTTTCACATCCATTTGATGATATGAACTTCATGTGGGCGGCGATATGCAAGAAAAAATCGATGGCTTCTAGTCTTGCAACCGGTGCAAAGGTTTCATCATAATCCAAGCCTTCTTCTTGGGAATAACCTTGTCTTGCAACTAGCCTTGACTTGTTTCTTACAATGTTGTTGTTTTCATCTCTTTTATTCTTAAATACCCACTTGGTTCCAATGACATTATGCCTTTCGTGTCTATCCACTAGCTCCCATACTTCATTTCTTGAGAATTGATTCAAATCATCTTGCATAGTAATAATCCAATGAGAATCTTGTAGAGCTTCACCAATCTCGATGAGGCTCTTTCTCCGATAGGAAAAGCGTGAGAATAGTGCACTCTCACCATGGAATCTTCTTGTTTTGACACCTTTCGGTTAGATCACCCACAATCGACTTGTAGGATGACTATCTAACCATCTTCTTCTAGATGTTCCCCCTTCAATAGTATCCTCAACATTTAAAATGTTAGGTTTAGTTAATTCAATGGCTTCGAGGAACAACGAGAAAAAGGAAAAGGGAATCATCTTCCTCGGGAAAATTCTATTCGAACATTGTCGAGAGACATTTGTTCCCCCTTTGGTTGATAGATTCGAGAATTTGCCTCACTTTGTGACCACATCTTCATTGGCATCACATACCCGAGTCTCAAATCCGGTGTCTGCTCGGATTGGTCACCTTTTGTGTGTTGGCTTTCCTGAAGTCTCACCATCCCGAGTTCCATCCGAACTTCTTTATCGAGTCCGAGTCACTCCAATCATAGAATGTGACCGACTTCTTCTTTTTCGTGTTCGATGGATGATTTGTCATTCTTTTTCAGTGGCTTAATCTGGTGATCCTCTTGGTCGGGTTCTTACGCATCATGTTCTTGTTTCTTCCGAACACAAGTAGATTCATCAAAAACAACATGAGGTGTTTCCTCCACAATAAGAGTCCTACGGTTGTAAACTCGAAAAGCTTTCTTGATTTGAATACCCTAAGAATATTCCTTCATCGCCTTTTGCTATCAAATGTTTTCAACCCGATCTTTACCATTATTGTGTATGAAACACTTGCAACCAAACACACGAAAAAAAAAAGAAACAAGAGGTTTCCTTTCATTCCAAAGCTCATAAGGTGTTTTGCCTTGACTCTTGGTCGGCATGGATCCGATTTCGAGAATAGCATGCAAATGTTGACCGGCTTTCAAAAAAATCTTTTAGGAATATCGGCTTCATTTATCATTGTCCTTGCGAACTTCCTTCGTAGTCCTGTTCCTTCTTTCAAAGAACACCATTTTGTTGAGGGGTCCTTGGTGATGTTTCATGAGTAATTCCATTTCTTTGCACAATAATCGGATATGATATGATTTATAAATTCAGTTCCTTGTCGATCCGGGATTTTGACCACACTCGATTTTTCTCAATCTTGAGCCTTTTCGAATCTTGGTAGCTTTATCTGAGTCTCTTTCTTACTGAGTAAGAATATGACCCAAGTATATCTTGAGTAGTCATCAACTACTACTAGTGTGTATTTCCTGTCATTGGTGCTCACTTTGGTGTTATAGGACCAAAAAGATCCATATGCAACAAACCGAAGTATTCTTTCAGTAGAAACATCTACTTTGCTTTTAAATGATGCTCTAATTTGTTTTCCTTTTTGGCACGCATCACAAATATGTTCCTTAGTGAACACTTCATTAGGCAACCCTCTCACAAGAGCTAATCTTGCAAGCTTATTCAGGGTTTTGAAATTCAGGTGATTCATTCTTTTTATACCATAACCAACCGGGTATCAGGAACATTTTGCAACCAAACATGTATCTTTAGGAGTTGAACTCCAATCGACAAGATACACATTTCCTTTTCTAGTACCGGTCGAGAATACTTTTCGTGAGATATCATCTTTCACATAACATAAGTTCTTAGAGAACTCAACATTAAAACCCTTATCACAGAATTGGCTTATTGAAAGCAAGTTATGCTTCAATCCAGATACATATGAAACACCATGGATATGAACTGATTCGATTTCTAAAGTTCCATATCCTTCATTCATCCTTTGAGTTATCTCCAAAAGTGATCTGAGGGCCTCTTTGTTCAACATAGTCACTGAGTATCTTTTTGAATCCTGTCATATGTCTTGAGCATCCACTGTCAAGATACCATACATCAGGGGATTTTTCATCTCTTCAATCAGCTCAGTGCCCTTGTTTTCCTCCTGAAAAATAGATCAATTTTTTAGGTACCCAATTTGTGTAGGGTCCTACAAGGTTAGTTGTACCTTTTCGAATCCAAATCGCTTTGACAACTCTAATCACTTTAGAGTGGGTGATCATCTTCCATAAACATCTACATACACATTTACTACTCTGGGTGCCTTAGCAGTTTCCTGTGTATGAGTGCTAGCCTTAGCATGAACATGGGCTTTTGAATTTTTCTTTGGTACAGGCCTTTTGTTCAGATGCTTTGGCTTTTTTTGTACCGGTCCTCGAATCTTTGTTGACTTGGGTTCGAGTAACCTTTACCATTAGGCAAGTGGGGTTCAAAGTTACTGTCTTGAAATTTTGGTCTTTCAAGATCTCGAGGACTTGGTCTCTTCGATTGAGAATGTCTCTCTTTGAGTGTTTCTCTTCCGAAGATTCCTCCGATGGTTCGGTGTAGATCCTTTCGGGTTTGTATTCTTAGCTTTGAGGCTTTGAAGTACTTGCCTAAAATTTTCAAACCGAGTGCTCTGGGTTTTCTAGCCTTCACCGAGGTTTGGGCTTTCTTACTGATCATTCGGTTTTATTTGGCCATGGGTACTTTTCCTTGTCTACAACCTTGGGCATTTCTTCGGTTTGAAGTGTGGGTGCCTTTGGTTTTACAAAGATTGTCTTCTTGCTACTTGATCAAAGATTCAAATGACCTTGTGAGGTTCCCCTGAATGTATCCCATCCAGTTTTTATAGTGGCAGATCTCTGGTAACTCAATTTCATCTATTACTTTAGATGCGATATTCAATAGAGTTGGCTTCTTCTCACAAGACTATCCTCACATTCTGTAGAGTTCCATGCTTCTCGAGAGGTCATTGAACTTAGTTTCGATCAAATTTGAATCTCTTCAATGGATTTCTCTAGCTTTTCGGTTAGGTCACTATCATCTTCTCTTTCTCGAGAGTTGTACTTTCATAACATCCAGTTCATCAAGAGTCTCTATTAATTGAGAAGTGATTTAAGTATTGCTAGAGTCTTTCCATTTTAGATATTCACTTTTCAGTTCTTTATTCTGCTCTTGAGTTTTATTTAGCGATTCTTGTAAAATTTTATAGTCCTTCATCGATTCTCAAAAGAATCCATCGGTCAAAATGACTGCTTTTTCGGTGGAACTTGATAACTCTTGTCTTTAGTGTAGGAGCAACAACGAGAAAAGAAGAGTTTACCTCCTCAATGGCCATCGAGACGAGATGTCATCACTTTCAATTCATAGAATATTTCATCTCGAAGAGCTAGATCCCTCCTCGTAATGTTCTTCTTCTCGCAACCATGGCTTTTTTTTTAGAGAACTTCTTGTCTCTTTTAGCTTGCCTTTTCTTCTCTCCTTAGCACTTTTCGGATCTGGACAATCATCTTTGGAAGTGACCTTTCTTTTGTCAATTATAGCATCTGTTGGCATCATCATCCCCGATCACTTTCTTCTTTGGACTTGGAGTCCTTCTTTTCCGGATGAAGATCCCTCGAACTTTTCGTGTCCTTCTTCTTCTCGGTTGATCCGTCCTCGGGTTTCTTCGGTACACGTGATTCTGTAATAGTTTTTGTATTTTCCATATCGACTATTAAGTCTTTCAAACCTCCTTGCCATCGATCTTAGCTTATCCTCAAGCTCATCCCGATTTTTTTTAGCAAGGGAGTTCTCGAACTCTTTAGTTTTTACGGGTTTTATCCTTGGCCTTAAAAGCCACATTCTTACTAGATGATGAATCATCTTTGCTGTCAGCCTTTTTAGATTTCTTATCAATTACGAACTCATAGGCCTTCAGCTCAGAGAAGACTTGTTGGTATGGAATTGAATTAATGTTTTTGGTGTTTTCAATCACCACTGCATGTATATCCCATTTCTTAGAAAGACCTCTAAGAATTTTCAATGCAACTTCTCTTTGTGGATATTTCTTTCCAAGTGCATTTAGATAATTCATAATACTAGTGAATCTGACTTCCAATTTGTCTATAGATTCACCTTCATCCATTTCAAAACTATCAAACTTTCCAATTGCAACTTAAAGTTTGTTTTCTTTGATATGATATGTGCCTTGGCACATTACAGCTAGTGTATCCCAAATTTCTTTTGCAGTATTACAGTGAGAGATCATTCCCATCACACCATCATCAATTGTACTGTATAGTGTGTCTTTAGCAATATAGTCTAGATTGACTAACTTCCTCTCCTCAGGAGTCAGTTGGTCATCAAACTTAGGAAATTCTGCTCTAGGATCATTTCTCTCATTTTATGTTCCTCTGGGATTCACCACAGTAAATTGGAATGGCCCTTCAGAGACCACTCTCCACATACGTTCATGTTTAGAATACAGGTGTGCCTGTATTCTCAATCTCCATAAATCATAGTTCTCCACTGAGAACATGGGAAGTTTCTTAGAAGACATTTTATCTCGAGTCTTTTTAAGAATTGAAAGAAATATGATCGATTCGGATAGACCACAAGTATTTTTAGAAAATAAAACTTTGGTCAACAAAGTAGGTGGTCAAGTTGAACCACTGCTCTGATACCACTTGTTGATCCCGGTGCAAACGAGTCTTACACGTGGAAGGGGAATACGTGTTCGGTGTTTTTAAAACTTTTTTCTTGGGGTCACCAGGTCGTTGTCACGATGATTTGGTCCCGAGAAGACAAATCGCTCTGAGTCAAAATCTATCCGAGACGGTAATCTGAAGCCGCTTTTCGATACCTCGGATAATCCCAATCGAAGTCCTCGAGTTTTTAGAGATCTGAGTTGCTTGGATCGGATAACTAACTTATTGAACCCTCGGAAGAGTAAGTTCGGTTTGGTAACTATCTGTTCTAGCTACTCGGATAAAAGTGAAATGGTTGGACCATAGTTTATACTGCGTTTTAAGCTTTTCTTTGAAAACCTTCCTTTAATGGAATAGTGATTAGGTCGTGATTCAATTTATATGCAACTTTTCGTGGATTGATTCCAACTGAAATATCGGTGAAAATATGCTTTCAAGACAAAGTAATGCAAAGATAAATCAAGCAAAACAAGCAGCAAAAGAACACAACAGTTATAGTAGTTCGGAGACTCAAGCTCCTACGTCCACTCTCCCCGATCTCTTGGAGAGAAATTCACTAATCACTTCCTTGAGCTTTTCGACTACCTCACGTAGTTTACTTACTTAACTTCGCCCTGAGTTTTCGACTACCTCTGTAGTTTACTTACTCAACCCAACCTTGAGCTTTTATTTACCTCTCGTAGTTTACTTACTCAACTCACACAAGCTTTCGGACTACCACAAGTAGCTTACTAACTTCTCCTCTAGAGCTTTCTGACTACCTCAATGTAGTTTACTCACTCTTTACAACTCCAATCTCACCAACAATCACACTCAAACTACCTTACAAAGGGTTTGGGGTTTCTTGGTTGGTTTCCAACTAGGATGAGATATCCTTTACAATAAAGTACAATCTGAAAGGCTAGGATATCTCGACTAAGCTTTGGATATATCTTATCAAGCTAGGCTTAGTGGAATGAGCTCTCTTCGATTTAAAGCACTTGGGAAATTCTTGGGTTTTCGAAAGTGCTTCAACTTTCTTGATAATAAGTTTGAGCTCTTGAGTTGCTTACAAATTTCCCGTAACCTTTCAATGAAGAAGGTCACAAGTATTTATAGGCATACACCACGGTCACTCTTGAAAAACTATCCGTTGGAGAGATAGCTTCATGAGTTTCCTCTTATGGTGTGTGAGAAACGGCTATATTTAGGGTTTGACACTCCCTAACACGTTTTAGGCAATAACCTTTCATGTAGCCGGTCTTCACTTTTTACGATCGGAACTTAGTACTTGACATCTTTTTTCAATGACTTGTCACCGTTGTCGATGTCGATATGGTATGCGATCTTGTCTTTCTCTTTTAGACATTTGTCTCCAGTTTAAAGGTAGACAATTTCAACGGCTCTTTTGGTTATAATCTCTGAGTGATATAACCTTAACAACACTTTGTCTTAGTTCCTTTTTGTCTGCATTTGAATGTCTTGGCAAATATCTATTTTTTCTAAGGAATCGCGATCTTCTCGATGTTGCATCCTTGAGGATAGATATATGTGCGATGCCTCGGAACATTCGAGTTTATACTAAGCATTGATGCATTCTTGACTCTTGATAATTCTTTGTGCCTTCGATATTCTTGATCTTGATTCTTGATCTTACGTCTTACGAGTCTTGAGTCTTGGCGTCTTACGAGTCTTCTGGATGTCTTGGTGATATCTTGAGTCTTCATCTTTGAGTCTTGATTCCTCGATTTCATCTTGAGTCTTGATATCTCGATTTCATCTTGAGTCTTGATATCTCGATTTCATCTTTTGAGTCTTGATATCTCGATTTCATCTTGAGTCTTGATATCTCGATTTCTTCTTGAGACTTGATTTCTTCATTTCATCTTTGAAACATCATAAACTTGATTTCATCTTGAACCTTGGTTTCTTGAAAACTTCTTGAGTTCTTGAAATCTTGAGATCCTAACCCGATCTATATCTGGCGACTATACATTTTGCGAGATAACATCCGAATACTCTATCTTGAATCCCCGACTCAACTATCAAGATTATTCTGAACATGTCATACTCAGAGGTTTTGGGATCTAATCAAAATCATATCTTTATTAAATTCATCTCCCAACACATCTTATACGTGAAATCGTTAAGAGAGGAGACATAGAGGTGGCAAAGATTTCGTCGGAAGACAACCTAGTAGATCCATTCACAAAAGGTCTACCTCAGAGTACATTCGAGAGACATGTGGAAGGAATGGGTGTGAAAAGCATTGTTAATCTGCTTTGAGTATAAGTGGGAGAAATATTATTAGGTTCATGTAGGTGACATTAGATGTCACATAGAACACGAGACATGATGTAGTATACTTAAAAGCAGACTTTGAGTATAAGTGGGAGATTATTGGGGTTATACTGAAACGTATGCTTTTTACTTTGTATAACCAAACTGAATTTCTTATTTACTTACTGAAATAAATTATTAATCATTGGTGCATTAAATATGAATGAATGTTATATATATTTGTTGCAAACCTGTTCAATAAGTAAGTATGTATTACGCTGTAGTTAATTTGGTGATACCAGATCACAGAAGATCAAATTAACAGTTCCTCATGACTAAGTACAAATTCACAACCCAGATGGAAATGAACAATCCATCATGAAAGGTTGAAGTGTAAGGTTCAGATTGGCTTGTCTTGACCAATATATTACACTAGTGCATTATGATGCCCTGACTAGGACCTACAGGAGGATAAATTCTTCGGTACTGTACAAGAATTAGACCTCAGTGGTTCGTTATTTCTTAATCTCTGTTCCTTAAAAAGGATCATGTGAAATTAATAACTATTGCTTTGACTTGTGATGGGACGAGAATCAATACGATTCGATACCTTATATCTTGGGCAATATTATTGATTACATGACGATTGCTAAGATTTAATACGGAGAATCGTGTGCAAGTACGGCTTGCTTGATTTGTCCCTTTGGTGGGCTCAGAATCTTTATCATACCAAATCTTGCAAGTGGAAATTTATTTCCGGTATGGATAATAATGTTGAGTTGTCTTTACTCCAAGGACAAAGATATTAATTAATATAAAGCATGTTCAGTGGCCTAATTAATTAGTGGACTAAGATAATCTTAAACACGGGAAATAATGACTGGGAGCCATATTATGGTGAAGTCGTAATATGGGTTAAGATGGATAGTTCAATATTCATTTTATAGTGGAATAAATTAATATTAATGAGCTTGAATAATATTTTGGCTAAAAATTTAAGTTTCATAGCCCATTTGAGGTCCAATCTTAATTCTCTTAAAGGCCCCTCAAATAGCCCAAATTAAAGTCCAATTAATTAAAATGAGAAGAAAATATTATTGCTTATATTTCCTAGTAATTTTCGAAAATTGTAGGAAAAGAAGAAGAAAGATTTTCTTGAAAAGATTTTATGGAAAACGATAAGTATTCTTGGAATACATGATTATCCCATAAATTCAAGAAATCAAATCTTGATTCATTTTTCCTTGTATTTTTCGAAAAATATGGGATAAAGGGAAGTGGGATTTTTATGGAAAATTTTAATTATGGAGAAAATAATATATGGGATTGTTAGTGTTAGTGTCCTAGAGACAATCAATTGTAAGGACATAATACTCGATGATATTCAGTTTGATTTAATATTATAGTTCACTTAATATTAATGTATGGCAATACACCTGTTTGAATATTATGTTTGATTGTTTGCATTTATTCATACAAGTGTTCCCATGAGTCATTGTTGTCATTGAGGTTGTGAGAACTCAGATGACTTAAGCATGATTCTCAAATAGCCCCGATCAAGGATCATCAAGAATGGGATATTGATGATGCAATGGAGATTGGTGTGCGATCTGCATCATACTCTTAGAGAGTGTAGTAAGATCTCACTTACTACGAGATACTAGGTATCTCATGATGCATGCACAAATACCTTAGAGGGTATTGGTATACCCATCCGAGAAACCATTTGATGTATTTCCACTATATGTGTCTACGGGTGTCTCGGTTAGTGGGAGCGATGCGATACTCCTTTGACTTGGGGTCAATATGCACGACATGTGTGGGATGATGAACTTTGACCATGACCAACGCTTGAACCCTTCCATGGGTAGATACGGCTTGGATTGGGTTCATCACGAAGTGCATGTGCATGGTAGTTGAGCCAAGAATAAGATTCATTCCTCAAAGTGGATTTAGAGAGAATACTCATCTTCTCATCATAATTGGATCAAAGTCATCGGCCAATGCACGTCAACTTAGACTTTGTGGCTAAGTGTGACATACATGATTAATTAGTGATTGGAGATAACATGATTAAGTTATTTGAATAGACACTTCATCATGTTCAAGACTTAATCGAGTATTCGCGAATGAAATGAGGAAATCGTAATAGCCCATGTTTCAGTTACAGGTAGTTGCACGTTTCTCGCAACGTACCTCATATATTGAGAATGTCTGATTTATTGTCTAGGGTTCAATTAAGACCGTTAGTTTGACTAATCGCTCGATATATGAGGGCTTATGGGTCACACAACAAGTAATTCCCTTTTACGGATTATAGTTGGTTGATTAAATGTTAAATTTGATTTAATGTTTAATTTATGGAGAATTAATTAATAATAGATTAATTTGGAATTAATTATTATTAATATTTAATTAAATAAGAATTCCCAATAATTATATTTGGAATATAATTGTAGGATTTAATGTATATGGAAATAAATCGTAGAGATTTTCATATAAGGCATTTAAATCCGTAGAGATTTATATTTAGGGAATTAAATTAAAATGAATTAATTTAATTCTAGATTAGGGATTCTATTTCCCTAATTGGGTTAGCTTAAGATTTAAGTTTGACTTTTCCTATATATACAAGCTCTTGGGAATTCACAAACTACGTTAATTCAGTTTTCTCCATAAAATCTAGAATAGGAATTTTCCTAGCAAATTCCGTCTCAGATTCAACGCTGGCAAATCTGTGCAAGTCCGTGAACGGGGATTACGTGGATACCGTAGTAGAGAAATCTGCTCTCGAGTTACTGTAAGATTTCTCGTTATGATTATTGTAATTTGTATGCAATTAATTGTTCGTTGGTGGTGAACTTTAATTTCCACTGCTCATGTGATTACGTGTTTTACGTGTCTCTAAATTCCAACAGGGATATATTCAAGATTTCTTGGAGATCAAGAAAAAGATTTTCCTCCTTATTTTTCTAGTGGAAAAATCGGTCACCCTTGTCCTATAAATAGGGGATGAATTTTTCATCCCCAATTCAATTCCATGTGTTGGAAATATTATAAATCCACAAAGGTGGTGGCAAAATATTTTATTTTTCTCCTTCATTAAAATTGTTCTTGTGAATCCTTCCACCGGATTACGTTCGTGGACGTGGGACATATTTGGGAAGGCTCTTTGGGTTGATCCATCGTCTCACCGGTTGTCTCTACAAGAGGTATGTAATCTCGTAACTCCTAGATTCTGCATGCTTATGATTTACGTGGATTGCGTGTATGCATGTTGCTTATTTGCTTGTGTAATTATTATGTTGAATTGATTTATGATTAATTCATGTTAGTAATTAATTGATTAATTTAAATATGTATTTAAATTCATCTCGAATAGATCCGGGCACCCCATATTTCCCAACACTAGAACCATAGGAAGTACAATTATAGCTTGCCCCATATTGGTTATTTGATTTGTTAACTTAAACATGTTGCAGGACTTTTAAAACCCTTAAATAGCAATTGCTTTAGAGATACCATATACAAAACCTGCGACATAAGTGAAATAATCTAAATGGGGCTCAGTGAAACTAAATACAAAATTACTAAAAAATCACAAAACAGAAGCAGCAAAAGATTTAATTGAAATAATGCATATAAATTTGAAATAGTTGTAAAGCATTTATCAAACAAACTCTTTTAATCTACAAATTCCAGTAGTGAAACTGATATCAGAAACATAACATCACATTAGATTTTTTTTAAATAAAAAGAAGGTTAATATAGAATGAACTAAAGTCATCCGTATTTTAACCAGTAAATAAGTACTATAAGATCTCCATCTGAAAACAAGCATTATGTTAATTTGGATCAACTATTTTTGATGTATTAGCCTAATGAATGATTTCTTAACCAATTTTAACCCTAATGTAATTTCAGTAATCTCAATATAACTATACCATTCAGTAATTTCAGCAAGTATTATATTCTATTCACTTCTTTGTTCTTTATCTGGCCAAGCCTATAATGAGATGCTTTCAACATTTCACACATAGTATGATACACACCTATGATATCAGATTTATCAATAATAGGAATATAATATGATAATTACCAATTTATCAATATCAGATTTATCTGGCCAACTTTGTACATTACTGCAGTAAATCAATATTTCAAATAAATTACTCATATCATACAAATTAGCAGAATTCGGTTGTCCTACAATTACCAATTCTAATTTAATCGGTTAAAGCGCATAAGACAAGTAAAATTTAACTATATTAGCAGAGCAAGCAAAAGCTAAATTGAAGAGTTAGGGTTACCAAAGACCTGCTTGGTGAGAGGAGAGATAAAATAATTGAAGAGAAGGGTTGTTGATCGACGATATCAAAAAGAAGGGTTTGAGAGTTGATCGTGTATATAGACAAAAATGTGGGTACGTGAATATCTCTGAATAGAAAGGAAATATCCCTAATTCACGTTCTTAAAATCTAATTTAAAAAATTTAAGACCCGCCAGCGGCCCATTTTGGCTCCAAAACCAATTCTGAATTGATAAATAATGGGTGGGCTTGACGTATTATACTGCTCTCGACTGAATTCCAAAAATTTCAAAGTTTCCAAAATTAATCATACGAATTTAACCCTAATTTTCTCAACCAAATTAATCATATTCTTATAATTTATCAACATCAAAATAAGCTAATTCTATCCAATTCGATGAATGAATACCTAATTTCTGGAGATACGACTTAATTACCTAATGATATTCATCGGAGAATAACTTCACGAAATAATTTCCCTCAATGAATTAGGTCACGGTCGACGCAATAATCGATTGGGCAGCAGTGGATGATTGAAGTGCTCAATGCTAGCCATTCAAAGCATAATCGCTTGTGATAATCATCAATATGGCTACTGGTCGTAGTCTTCATTTCGCTGCGGCTGATGACGGTCATGCAACTATGGAATTGAACGACCGATTTGGTGTGATTTGGGGATGAATTGGGGAAGAGGGCGTCGAAATCGCAAGGAATTGAGGACTAAAGAGTCGAAATCGCGAATTGGGGACTTCTGATTTGGGAAATCCGAGATTGGGGAAGGAATAAGGGCTCCTGTATATTTATGGTATAATTATCATTTTAGTTCCAATTGGATTAATAGTTATAGATGTTAACCATAAACATAAAATGAGGTTTGTCCTAGTGGAGTAGTGCATTAGTTCCCTGTATTAAGTCTCGAGTTCGAACCCCAATCTCTACATTTTTAAGTTTTAAGTTTTTATTTATTTTACATCTCTACATTTTTAAGTTTTAAGTTTTTATTTATATTTTTAAGGTTTATGTTTTTTTTTTCAGTATATATTTTTAGATTAAGTTTTATTATTTATCATGTTTATTATTTGTTTGATTATTGGGTAAATTTTCATTACTTATACATGGTACATTTATATTATAAGCGAATTTAAAATAACTATTATAATTTGTTGTTTCAGTTGTAAATTATTCTTTAATATAGAACCTCAAGGTTGAATTTCAAAAAATAATATTGATTATAAAATATTTCGATTATAATGTTATAGACCACTTTAAATAAATGAAGCCTCGATAGACTTAACTGTAATTATAATTTAAATTAAATATATATATGCTATATATACACTTTCTTTATATCGTTTGCGCCGAATTATATGACGCTTTAAGTATAAAATAATTTATTAATTATTATATGTATCCCCAAATCTAAAACCCTAGTTCCTTCTTTCTGAAACATTGTGCACATTGAAACTTTCAACTTGATCCGTGTAAGACATGTTGAATGTTTCAGTTTAAACAAGCTGAATGTTTCAAGAAAAAAAGTTGCACGTTTTGTGCACTTGGTGCATACAAGAGTTTAAATACATCAATTTATATTTTTATTTATTTAATTATTGAATTAATTTTACCAAATTTATCATGTTTATTATTTGTTTGATTCTTGAGTAAATTTTCATTATTTAAACATTTTTAAGGTTTTTTTTTTATATTTCAGGATATATTTTAGATTAATTTTATTATTCATGCTACATTTATATTATAAGTGAATTTAAAATTAATAACTATTATTATTTTTTGTTTCAGTTGTAAATTATTCTTTTATCAAGAAGGATGCATTTAAAAAAATATTGAGTATAAATGATTTCGATTATAATGTTATAGACCGCTTTAAATTAATAAATGAAGTCTTGATAGACTTAACTGTAATTATCTGTATCCCTAAATCTAAAATCCTAGTTCTGTCTTTCTGAAACATTCTTCACATTGAAACTTTCAACTTGATCCGTCGACTAAGATCTGGGATTGTCTCATTTTTTTTTAAAATTAAATATAAAATTAAAGGAATCCATTATATTTATTCTAAGTAGAGAAAAGGACTTACGATTCGTTTGCTTTAATTTTCTAAGCCACAATTTTAGTGACATGTTCTAATTTCTAATCAGAGTGAAACAATTTTCAGAAAGAACATATATATAGCGCATTCTTACCAAGTTCCTTATATGGTATTTGTCATATCCCATAAATTAATGGAGGTAAAATAGAACTCAAGTTCAACTCCCACAGTTTTTAGGTTAGACGAAACTTGTACATTAGGTGCACTCTGCAATTCATTGTGTATTTTAAAAAGTATTAGTTGTTTCACTAAAAAGTATTAGTTGTTTCACTAAAAAGTATTAGTTGTTTTCACTAAAAAGTATTAATTTTTTTCACTAAAAAGTATTAGTTGTTTTCACTTAAAAGTATTAGTTTTTTAACTAAAAAGTATTAGTTGTTTTCACTAAATATAAGTTGTATACAGTCATAATCAAACTAACAGATTTCATGGAAGAAGAGAATGAAATGGAATTACATTGAAGGAGAAGATGAATCAGTAGTTTACAAGTTGGGAACCCTCTTGTATTTAATTATAAGAGAGGAAAGCTAAGGGATGAGTTTATAAATAGCCTAACATAAAAATAAAAGTTATTTTTTGTCATAAAATTTATAATCATTATTTTTTAGCCAAGAGAATATATTTTTTTCCAACTTTACCCATTTTTTATGCTTTCATTATTTTAGTTCATACTACCATATATACACCCTGTACCAACATTATTTCAGCTCGTACCACCCTTCAATTAATATGATCAATGCTGTGAGTAGTATGAATATGATCAATGCTGTGAGTTGAGATCTCTAATAGGCAAGCTTATAATGCCTTTATTGCTGATTTTTGTGTTATTGACACTTCTGTATTCCTTTTATTGTAAATACTGTGGAAATGTATAAATATTTTACAATTTAAAAGTAGATTTACTCTCGTATTAGAAGTTTTGCCAATGATGATGATGAAAGAGATGTGGGATATTTTGTTCAATTTCCTATACATTTTAGTTAATTAGTTTGGCTCTTCGATCACTTTTGAATTATACTCATCTGTTGACACTTTATGATGTTGATGTTATTTGCTAATGCTAGCTCATGTTTTATGTTGCTTTGAACTTGTGATTGAACTGTTATTTACTGAATGTTCCCCAGTCCGTGTTTTAAATTTGTGTTCTTTGATGCTAATGCTATCATGTGTTTAATGATGTATTAGTTGTAAACTGCAACAGTATTAGTTGCAGTATGTAGAAGTATCCATTCTCTTATGTAAAGGTATTAGCCTTATTTGTTTTCATCTTAGAGTATTAGTTGTAAACTGCAACAGTATTAGTTGCAGTATGTAGAAGTATCAGTTCTCTTATGTAAAGGTATTAGCCTTATTTGTTTTCATCTTAGAGTATTAGTTGTAAACTGTAACAGTATTAGTCGCAGTATGTAGAAGTATCATTTCTCTTATGTAAAGGTATTAGCCTTATTTGTTTTTATCTTAGAGTATTAGTTGTAAACTGCAACATTGTTAGTTGTTGTATGTAGAAGTATCAGTTCTCTTATGTAAAGGTATTAGCCTTATTTGTTTTCATCTTAGAGTATTAGTTGTAAACTGCAACAGTATTAGTTGCAGTATGTAGAAGTATCAGTTCTCTTATGTAATGGTATTAGCCTTATTTGTTTTCATCTTAGAGTATTAGTTGTAAACTGCAACAGTATTAGTATGTAGAAGTATCTGTGATGATGACTATTTTGACTTTGTTAGCTAGTTAAAAGTTAATTGTTACCTTTCGAGAAAACCCTCATTTTTAGCCTCTTCTCATTTAAAAAGTTCTTTTTTATCAAGGTTATTTATTTCATTCTTTTTTAGCCAAGAGAATTAATTTTTGGGCAATTATACGCTTAAAGAAGTTAACAAAAAATTAAAAAAAATGGTGGTACAGGATTAATATAGTGTAGTACGAAATTAATTAAATTGTGGTACAAATTTAAAAATGATGATACAAGTTGAATTAAATTATGGTGCGATTTTGAAATGATGGTGGTATGCGGTGTTAAAATAAGGTGGTGCACGGTTGAAATAAGTGTGGTGCAGTGAGTGATAGTGGGTGCAGGGGTTGATGAAATGGTGGTACATCTTTGAAACGATTTTTACGGTGAAGTGATAGTGATATGCAGGGTTAATTGAAGGGTGGTAATGCAGTAAAAAATAATGTTGGTACGAGGTGTATATATGGTAGTACGAACTAAAATAATGAAAGCATAAAAAAAGGGTAAAGTTGGAAAAAAATATATTCTCTTGGCTAAAAAAGAATGATTATAAATTTTATGACAAAAAAGAACTTTTATTTTTATGTTCGGCTATTTATAAACTCAACCTTAGATTTATCACAATCAGCAACCACCATCCATTATATTTAAAAAAAACAACAAAAAGAAATTCTCAAACTCCCACCAGCGAGCTGAAACTCCCAAACAAAAAGAAATCTATAATCATAAATTCCCAACAGCGAGCTAAAACTCCCACCCGCTTCCAGCAACTTCCCAACAGCGAGCTGAAATAAATTTAAACATCAACTGAGGAATCTGAACAAAAGCAAATAAATACATAACTCATTTCTCTCTCAATTTTTAAATGAATTAAATGTATTTCTTAAACTAAAGATTAAAACTCTTTACTCCATCTACATAACTTTTAGATCACTTGGTATCACGCATCCAACTGTTGTCCATTTTGCACTACACCAATTAAATGTAAAAATGATCACATATTAAATCCTGCCAACATATCCAAAAGAAATAAAGCAGGCTCACTAACAAAAATTGTCAACATAGAAACAGATACCTCCTATGTCTATGCTTTCTTATTCCATTTTCCGAGGATGCTCCCAGTTAATAGTTTGGTGAATTAAGTTTGCCAAAAAATGCCTATTACTCATAACTTGCAATATGATATATAATGTATTCTTCTAGTTTAAACCACTTATTTAAAAGCACAGACTTGCAAACTTGTTCTATTTCTGAGTTGTATATTTTTTTTCTATATATAATTTTTATCATGGATAGAAAGGCTTGGGGGTATACTGCTTGAGTGGCGATGACTTGCTTAGTTCTTTCTCGGGGCTTTCCATGTTTACAGCTAAACAATGGGATGGGAAAGTTAGTTACCCTAATGCAATACAGAACAGATTCAATTCAGGTAGATTAAATGTATGAATCCAAACATAAATTCATCGATCACCAAACCTTCATAACATAAATGCATTCATCACCAAACACAATACATTGGGATACACATATTTACATGCGTTACAACTAAGTTTTCTTCCATACTCTTGCTTACATGATGATATGATACTGGACTCCTGAACATATACTTAATTAAAAGATCAGTTGACCATGATAAAAGTGTTCTTACATACCAGAAGCAAAATTATAGAAAATCAGGACATATGTAGAAAAAAGGGTAACAAGTTGCTAGATTGAGGTGATAAAAAATATGAAAGAAGTAAATTGCAGGAAACTATTGAACTCCAATCAACTTAACTAGCATCATATGACTCATGACTGGATAAACTGAATACTTTAGCAGCACAATAATAAAATACTAGAGTAAATGTGGCCAGTGTATTACAAATGGAAACAACACATGCTACATACTTGGTCTATAAGATGTCTATAAAACAATTGATGGGGAAAACAGTTTGCAGATACTAAGATAAAGCAAAGATGTTCTAACTAGAATGAGTGCCTCAAATTTATAATCTCAACTCGATCCTCATTGCAACCCTATTATAACACAAACTGATAAGAATACATATGGATGTCGATTGTATACCAGTTACACACTTATTCAACCATGAATAACTATGATACTCTAGAAATCCACATCCTTTTATCACTAGCTGCCAATAAATAAGGCACAATTTCACCTTCTAACATGCCATTTCTATAACATGTTTTCCATGACTTAAAAAACACTTGATTTCCGGCTCTCGGATAAGCTAAATACTAACCACACAGCATCAATTATCATGTTAACAACCCGTGGAAACCAAAAATCAGGGGAGGAGTAGCAACGAGACTAGCTATCACTTCTTTCAATATTTTAATGTGGCCAAACTCTCCTGTGAAACTTGTTCACCATATAAAATTGGATTCATATTAATACCATACCATTTATTTTGATGTCATTACTGTTGTAAATTTATACCCTGATGGCTTCCTTTTGTATTCATAGCAATGACAATTGTAAGGGACGAAAGCCTTGAGAAATCACATAAAAACCATTGTTATTTTAACACTGGTGAGGTTGAATTATAATAACCTGGGCAATGCTCCGATTCCAAGATTTGAGTTTAGATTCCCGACTTGATACAGCTGTAATACCACGATATAAACAATCAAAGTGCATCTGCAGAATCGGAGAAGAGAGATTTCTTAGACAAATAAAAGGGATGTGTAAGAAAATATAGATTTGAAACAGTTCACTTTGCACAAACTCCTTTTATTGATCCCTTTACGACAATCGGGCCCTTCAAAAGCTTTTTGTCGATCCGGCTCTGCCGGAGCAAAAAGAGGTGATGGAAGAGACTTAAATGTATAATCAATATTGGACACAGGAATTAATGATTTCACAACTCATTGAGAAAGGGAACTTGGCCCAATCTAAAAATGGTTCCTCTTAAAGAAGGTAAATAAATAGAAATTGGGAAAAGAAATGGATTATTACATGGCCCAAAAATTCGGTATGAATTGGGATAAACTCATCTGCTCTTGCACAAGTAAGAAGAGACATATGAAGGGTAATATTACTATCAATTTTTTTTTTTTTTAAAAACGGAGAGGAATTGTTATAATGAAATTAAAATCTATGACTCAAAAACCTTAATCTAAAAGCAAACTAAATGAATTACGCCATTATCTATTTCAAATATATCAACTTTCCAATCCATTATAGACTCATCTTCCAAAACACATATATATATATATATATATATATATATATATATATATATATATATAGAGAGAGAGAGAGAGTAAAATTCACAATACAACTCCATTGTTTATTGACCAACAAAATTTGAGAGTTTCTTCCCATAAATCACATAAGTTTCATAGTTGTATTGTTATTTGCTCAATTTACGGAAGAAAATCACCAATTCAAACATCAAGAACCAATTGACGAAAGAACCATTGGAAGAAATTGAATTAACGAAATCGAGAATTTATGGAAAAATTACCGAGAATCAAGAAAATCATGAATTCAAACATCAAGAACCAATCGTGAAATTGAGATACGAAATCGAATTAACAAAGGAAGCGTGCCTATTAATGTTTTCCTATACAAATTTAGAAAAGAACCAATTTAGAGAAGAATTGGGAGAGCGATTTACATTTTGACAGAATTGGGGCGGCGATTATACACAAACAATTTCGTCACGATTTACGGTAGTGCCAAACTTCACAAACACAAACTCCACGCAAATACTATTTGATTCACGCCAATTTTGTTTGATTTAACGCCAAAATTGGGGAATACACACAGTTGGAAGAAATTGGGAGTATCTGAGAATCGGAGAGCGATTTACGGTATGATTAAGCCAAATTTAAATCGCATTTCTGGGTAGGAATGTGCCAAATTTCATCGTGATTTTTGGTTGCTGAATGTGCCAAACTTCACGATCACAAACTTCACGCAGTTTCAGTTTGATTCACGCCAAAATTGAGGAATACACGCCCAGGCTAGGGTGGAAGAAATTGGGAGTACGTAATTGGGGATTTTGTTTTATCAAGACAATATTAAGAATCCATTTTTTAGTTACAATATTCAAAAGATGAAATAAAAAATTTTCACATGTGTGGTGGTGGCGCAGTTGGCTAGTGCGTAGGTCTCATAATTTTGAGTGATCTTGAGGTCGAGAGTTCGAGCCTCTTTCACCCCAAATTTTTAGTTATCCACTTTCCAAGAATTTAAGTGGGAGTAATTGGGGATTCTATTTTATCACATTTTTTCGTTTTCAATAAACAAGCTTTGTCTAGCTTAGTTGGTGAAATGCAAGTTATTTGTTGGAAAGGTCATAGGTTCAATCCCCATTGATGTATTTATTTTTTATATTGAAAAATTAATTCAAATATTTTTATTAAAATACCTAAGACAAATATACTGTTTGGTCTAGTGGTGTAGTTATCCTCTTAAGGTAAAATTGACCTGTGTTCGAACCCTACTGGATGAAAATTTATATTTTTTATTTATTAATATAATTTATATTTTACACGGAAAAATTAATTAATGGCAAAAAGATAATAAATAATAAACATCAAAATAAAATAAAAACCGTCTAGCTTATTTGGTGGTTACTTGTCAAGTTTAATTGAAAGGTTTTGTGTTCGAACCTTAATAAACAAATATTTTTAATAAATTTTATATTCGCAGTTTTATTTAGTAAAATCTATATTTTATATGAAAAAAATTATTAATCGTCGCAATATATAAATATTGGTGACGAAATACTATGTCACTATTTACTATGAACAATTATTGACGAAACATAAACCGTCATGAAAATTGAATATTATATGACCAATATTGATCGTCACTAATTAAAATGAAGATAGTCACCGAATAATATTGTGACAAAATAAGTGCGTCATTAAAAAATGATTATTAATCGTCACTATATATAAATATTGGTGATGAAAGAATATGTCACTAATTACTATGAACAATTAGCGACGAAACATAAAATTGTCATGAAAATTTTATATTATATGACCAATAATGATCGTCTAATTAAAATGAAGTTCGTCGCCGAATAATATTGTGACGAAATAAGTGCATCATTAAAAAATAATTATTAATCGTCACTATATATTAATATTGGTGACGAAAGAATATGTCACTAATTACTATGAATAATTAGTGATGAAACATAAAATTGTCATGAAAATTTAATATTATATGACGACTATGATCGTCACTAATTATAATAACGATCGTCACCAAATAAAATTGTGACGAATTAAGTGCGTCACCAATTCTTTTGAATAATTAGTGACAAAACATATAGTTGTCGCAAAAATACTATTTTTTATGACGTTGAATATCGTCACTAAATATTATGAATATCGTCACCAAAGTTTATTGTGACAAATTTCTTGTTTTTGTCATGAAAATTGTGAATTAGTGACAAAATAATATTAGTGGTGACAAAACAAAAATTTGTCACGAATTCTCACTTTTTAGTGACGAAAATTAAATTTGTCACCATTAGGTAATGTTGGTCCCGGTGGGAAAACCTATTTTTTGTGTCAAAACGTTTGATTTGGTGCATAAAAAGTGTTTCAATTTTTTTCGTTTTAAGAACATGTGTTGTGTTTTTGCTTATAACTAGATGCATATGACAAGTATAAACATAAAGCGATAAACAATTTGAAATATATAGTTTGACAACCAATGAGATCCACTCTCCTAGGAAATTCCTTATCAACTTGAGCTTTTCGACAACCTCGTGGTTTAGAAACTCAAATCGATCAAAATTTTAAGAAAAAATATACCTTTTAAAGTTTTACACTTATTTAACAAAACTCTTAGAAAAAAAACTTATCACCTCACTCGCGATCGCCTACGGATGTTTAACGAGTTCACACTCCAAAGGACTTATCACCCTAAATTATGTTTGCCTAACAACTACCTCAATCCAATTGGGTTTGGGTTTGGTGTTGTCTCCAACTATGGTGAATTTTCCCTAAATGAAAAAATCTAAAAAAATCTCTCTAAATAAATACATTATTTGGGTTATTTTGAATATATTTTATATCTAAAATTGTGTTCTAGGGTTTTTTTTAATAATTTTGGCTTTTTAACATTTTTGTGCATGAATCCACATCCACTTCATATAATGGAGGAAGAACTTTATTTATAGTGTGGATTTGAATGTTCTGGACCGTTGGAAGAATCACATTCAAATCCATACTATTCTTTTGTAAGTTCTTAATTTTTTGAAAAAAATTTCCTCTCGTTGGTCCACTATAAAATTCCAGCGGCTATATTCCTAATAACAACATTTCGGGGATATCTTAAAGCATTGGGTTCTCCGAGTCTTCTCTCTGAGTCTTGAAATCTCTGAGTTTTCGGGTTCTCTGAGTCTTGAGTTCTCTCTGAGTCTTGAGTTCTCTGAGTCTTGAGTTCTCTCGAGTCTTGAGTTCTCTGAGTCTTGATTCTCGATATCTCTTGAGTCTTGATATCTTGAATTCTTCTTGAGTCTTGCTTTAACAATACTGTGACTATACATTTTGCGAGATATCATCCCGAATACTCTAAAAATCCTCCCTCATCTATCAAATCATTCTGAAAATATATAAAACATATTTTTTAGATCTTAATCAAAATTATATAATCTTTAAATTCATTTCCCAACAATTTCCCTTTTTGATGATGTCAAAACCTATCTTGTTAACATATAACCTATACTCGGGTTTTAATTTTTCCTATTACAAGAATGGTAATTCTAATCAATTTAAATCATTCATATTTCTTGAAGAATGAATCTTTCCTAAATAGATCATTACTAAATACTTTTCTCCCATAGCATCATATAGTTTCCCTTTATATGAATAAAATCGGATTCGAGAGACATTCAATCGGGCATATCAACATAAAAGACATGTAAAAAAAAGATAATGAGGTATTATCTTTGAGCATAAAGATAAAGGTTTCATTGATCATATGTTATCGGTTTCTGATTACAATGAACTTATCAAATAAATAAAGACAAAAAAACATAAAGAATTACAAGTCTTGATTTTTCAATCTTGAATTAAGTTCACATCATTCTTCTTCAATGGACTTTGTCAATCAGGTATATTGACACTCATCTTGACCGAGTTCGAACTTCGAACATCTTGACCCTCGGTCTTTTGACCTATCTTGATCTCGGTTTTACTTTACTTCTTCGAAACTTATCGATTTCTTCTTTTTGAAGCATTAGCTTGACTAATCAAATCAACACATCTTTAGATCAACATAGCATTAGGTCATTATATCGTTAGCATATCGGGTTTACGATCTTGATCACGTCTCGATCTCGTCGATCTTCATCTGCTTATTATCATATCGATCTCGATCACGTTCTTGATCGATCTCTTTTGCATCTTCATCTTGATTTGCAACCTTCTTCGAGGGTTTGGCTTTTAGCTTTTTCTTCATTTTGCCTAGATCAGTTGACTCAAAATTATCTCGAAGGGTTATTTTCCTCGAAATTTACTTTTGATTAGTGAATTCCCCTCAATTAAGTTCCTTTTCAACCGATATAGACATATCCGATTTTAAAGGCAAATGACATTTTAAAATTTAACAAAAATGACATTTTGACTTAATGGATTCTCCTCCAGTTAAAATTCTTGAAAGTGTGAGCCCAAAACTTTTAGAATAGTAGCTTCTATTCCCTAAGTTGGGGATAATGTTCCATCGCGTAGATATGATTACACTTTCCTTATGTCATCATCGAACATATCGGTCGCGTGATTTCTACATCACGGTCCTTGTGATGCAAATTTTTTCTAAAAAGGCTTTGAGAACTCAAATTTGCATCTCAAATCCTTAAAATTCTCTATAAATTGGACCAATATTTTACAAGTGTTAACTCATTCACCATTTTATCTTCTTTGTAGAATCATGTATCTGGTGAACCCTTGTTTAGGCCTCCATGCACCCTTTTCCATGATTTCATCTTCTCAAATCAACCTCCCTTTTTATTCTTGTTCATCAAAGATTTCTCATACAATCGTTGCTTTCTCTACCATGTTTTATAATTGAAAATGCTCATTCGGTTGTGTGTCTTTTCGATGACGTAACCCATTCAATGACAAAATGAAGAGTTTGATATCAAACTTGATCGGATTTATCTTCCTATATCAAACTCACCATTTAATGTTGGAGATCCTTTGACTCTTTCTTAGGGCTCTGGCTTAAAAAAATCCTATCAAGGCTCTCTCATCCATTGGAGAGTCCATCGGTTCTGGCATAGGATTACCTTTCAAGCCTCCTCACCTGTTAAGTGGGGAAAATGAGAGCATGAGATCTTAAAATCTCTCTCACTCCTCCTCTTAATCACTACCACCCGAGAAGGTTTGGATGAAGGTTTAGGGTTATGGCTTGAGGGTTTAGGGTATATTATGTATTGACCTCCGTTTCTCTTGTATTTGTAACTTGTAATGTAACATTGCTCTTTATCAATGAAAAAAAGTTCTATTATTCCATTGTTGTGTAAAACTTTTACATTTCCTTGATACCACTTGTTGGTATCGGATCGAATTTTTTAGATCTGCAAGGTTGAAGAAGTAATCTTTTGAGCACCTTGAACCACTTGTTGGTCAAAAGAAAACCTATTTTAAAGTCACGGAAGAAAACGTTTGATTTGATGCATATAAAAATGCGGAGAGAAAACGAGTGTTTCAAATTTTTTTCGTTTTAAGAACATGTGTTGTGTTTTGCTTATAACTAGATGCATATGACAAGTATAAACATAAAGCGATAAACAACACGAAATATATAGTGGTTCTGGACAACATCCACTCTCCTATAAAATTCCTTATCAACTTCGTAATGATGTTCAACCGTAGTATCCCTCCACGTAGTTTAACTCAACCCGACCACGATCTTTATTATCCGTTTTACTAACTCAAACTCTTAGATGTTTAACGATTCAATATCATCACCCTCACTCGGGATCGCCTCTGAGATGTTTAAGAGTTCACACTCCAACGACTTATCACCCCCTCAAGAAAACTACCTCACAACCACATTTGGGTTTGGTGTTGTCTCCAACTATGGTTGAGATTTTCCCTTACAATGATTTAAACAATGCTTTGGGAAAATCATCTAAAATATACATTTTTTTGATTAGGTTGGGTTCTTAAACACTCTTTGAATATATTTGTATATCTATCTAGGGTGGGAATCTAAAATATAACACTCTTTGGCTTTTTTTTTTTGTGCATGAACTCCACGCATCCACACATCCATCCACACATGATAATGGAGGAAGAACTTGTTTTATATGTATTTGAATGTTACCGCTGAACAATCACATTCAAATCCATACTATTCTTTTGTAAGTTCTTACTGCATATTTTTATAAGGTTGTCTTCCTCTTTGGTCCACGCCACTTAGATTCCAGCCATTCCTGGAGAACATTTCAGGATATCTTTGAGACATTTCTCTGAAGTTCTCTCGAGTCTTGTGTTCTCTCAACATTCTCTGATCTTGATTCTCTGAACTTCTCTGAGTCTTGAAAAATCTTGAGTTCTCGGTATCCCAAGTCTTGATATCTTGATTTTCTTCTTGAGTCTTGAAAACTAACTTTGTTTATGTCTGATATAGATTTTGGCAGATATCATCCTCCTAAAACCAATCTCCACTCATCTATCAAGATCATTCCTGAACATGTCATACTCAGGGGTTTTGGGATCTTAATCAAAATTATATAATCTTTAAATTCATTTCCCAACAGGTAACATATTGCGACGAATTTTGTGTCGTCACAAAAAAATTCATCACGGAATGTGGGATTTCCTGTAGTGTAACTAGAGGGGACAATTTGAAAATTTTGACATGCAATGAGAATTGGGAATACAATAACAGGTGACAATCAACGTGGTTTAGAAAGAAATAATTCAAAATTGTAAGAAAAAAATATACCTTTAAAGTTGCATTATTTAACAATGTAAAAAAAAAATTTACAGTTGGAGCGCCACCCATTTCCCATGCCAGATTGTAAAAGTAAATTATGTTCATAAATCATGCGTTGCACCGAAATAAAAAAAAATAAAAAAAATGAAAAAAATTATTATTATTATTATTTTAAGTAAAATAATTTTTAATAATTTATTTAACATAAAAATGAATACATTTCATATCATGTTCATTTTATACTCACAAACCGTGCAACGCACGGGTGATATACTAGTTAATTTAATGAAAGAATTAACAAAGACTATAAAAGTCCTCGTTAATAACAAGGGCTTTAAAGGGGGTTCAGATAACTCTCGAAATTGATGAGGGATTTCAGAGCCCTTGTTACTAACGAGGGAATTATCGAGCAATAGATTTCCCTAGTGAATAGCGAGGGCTTTAACAAACACCATAATAGTATTAGCGAGGGCATAATCCCCTCGTTAAAAATACAGAAAATATATAAAACATATTTATTAGGAGTAAAAATTTAATGAATGAGTCATTTAGCTTAATCACAACTCTTAAACATTTTAGAATTCAGTAACCGAGAGGTTTCGAGTTCGAAACCCATATCTCGCGTGTTCATACTTATTTTTCTATTATTTACATTTAAGAATAAAAATAGAAAAATATATGATATACATGCATTTATTAAAAGGTTAAAATTTAAAGAATAAGTCACATAGCCCAATGGTTATTGCAATGAACGTTGGGCGTGAGGTCGCGTGTTCAAACCCCAATTCTTGCATCACGAAGTGGAAATTCAATGAATAAGTCACATAGCCCAATGGTAACAACAAAGCATGTTGTAGTAGGAGAACAGAGCATGGAGGTCATGGGTTCAAACCCTGCTCTCACGAGATTTTCTATTTCTTTTGCATAATTTTATAATTTAAGTTTAGCGAGGGACTACCCTCGTTAACATCGAGGGTTTGTGCCCTAGTTAAATTTTAGTGAGTAGAAAATTATCAAGGGTTATTTTCCCTGTAAATACCCTCGTTAAATTAAATTAACGGGGACATGCCCTCATTAAAGGCAAATGACATTTTAAATTTTTTTAAAAAATGACATTTTTGGGTGGATTTAGTAAAAAGAAATGCACATCTATTTAGAAAAAGGGTATTTGGGGTTTATCCTAATGTTCCATACGTGGGATTACCTTTCCTTCATCATCGAACATAGTGTCAGATCCAGGAATTGGTAATGGCAATGTTTATTGAAGTTGTGTCCGACGAGAATTCAAATCATAAAATTCATCAATAATTGAGCCAATATTTATAGTGTTAACAAATTTTATCTCTCTCAATATAGTAATATAGAGCCTCATGCAATCTCCAAAGAAATCATCCCTCATCTTGTTACGCAATGTCGTCTTCACATGTTTTATAATTGAAAATGCTCATTCAGTTGTAGCAGTAGAAACACACAATGACAAAATAAGATTAATCAACATATTTAACATAATGTAATCCTTTGACATTCCACTTTGAATGGCACAACTCAACTTAAGTGTAGAAACTTGACAGCTTTGCATCACATCATGCTCATAATGTACCAACTCATGCTCCAAAGAAACTATATAATGATCAGTGAAATACTCAGGATAGAATTTTTTTTGCAAGGTTGCAAATATCATCACTATTGAAAGATTCAAAAGAACTTTTAGAATCTAAAGTCACACTGAGAGAAAGCAATTCCACAAATGCATCATTAAATCGTGTATTCAACTCTGATCCATCAAGATGAAATCAATTGCTCCATTAAAAATATAAAAATGGTAATGATGTTCAACCGTAGTATCCCCACGAGAACGACCAATCTTATACGGGCAACCCAGGTCTAGAACATCAATATCATTCACTGAGCAGAAGAGTTTGACTTCATCAAGAAATTTCTCACAACCACATTCTCTCAATTCTTGAAGGTTGGTTTTAGTGTTGGAGATAAACCTTATATCATCTAAAATATCCGGGGTTTTCTTTAAAGAACTTGAAGTGTTGGAGATAAACCTTATAGCATCTAAAATATCCAGGGTTTTTCTTTAAAGAACTTGACAAAGAGAATTTGTAAATCTTAAAATTTTATGTATAAAGTGCAAAATGAACACGAATTCAAAGCATGCCATATTTCTATAAGCCCCCGAACTTTTGCCTTAGATCTGCCATTTGGAGAATGCTCAAAATAAGACACTCAGACAATTTTCAAGCTACAACATACATATCTATCAAACTCGTCACAAAATTATAGTGGGAACTCCAACGAGTAGCTGCCGACCGCTGCAAGTTACCAATTTGATTGGCACCATGTCCGGAAACTAACTTCCCTATAGTCAATAAATTTTGAATTTCATTTTTTTTTTAGCATCTTGCAATTGAGAGACACATTTAGGTGAAGAAGTGATAATATTAACAACACTATCCAAGTGAGAAAAGAATTTCCAAACAACATTTGCATCCTTAGTTGCAGAAACTAATGTCAATTGTAGACGATGCACAAAACAATGAACATAATAGGCATATGGACAATCTCTAAGAAATAATGTCTGAAGTCCATTCCAAGTACCACACATATTACTAGCACCATCATATCCTTGTCCTCTCATTTTCTTAACTTGAAGATCATGATAAAAATGAACATTGCATATCATTTAATGAAGTGGTGTCGCAAACTTTTTTTATTGTAAAAAAACTTTCAATCAAAATGTCATGATCATTCATAAACCTCAAGATAATGGTCATCTGCTCTTGTTTTGATATATCTCGCGCTTCAATAAGAACATAAAAAAAATTATCTTAAACTTCTTCACGAATCATTCGACGAACTCTATTCACCATAATATTCAAAATCTCCTTTTGAATTTATGGAGAAATGTAATGAGCAATTTTTGGAGCATTCTCCAGCACAACTTTACTAACTTCATAGTTATATTTGCAAAAAGTTTTCACCAATTCATTGAAATTCCCACAGTTTGACGAATATAAAGATTCATCATGGCCTCTAAATGCAAAACCTTGAAGTGCAAGTCATCAAACACTTATAATTGAAGTATTTAAGCGCAATCCATTTTTCTCTTTCTCAAGTTTTGTTTGAGCATGAATAACTTTGGCAATATGCCCAAACGGTCTCATCATATCTTTCGCCCTTCTCAAACACATTGAATGAGGTGATGAAACTAAACAACCAACATGAGAAAGAAATGCACATCTATTTTCTTGGTTTATCCTTTTCAATTGCCAAATCCTTCATTGACTAATGCAGATGAATTAGACATATTGAAATCACTTGTGAAAAAAACAAAAACATTAAGCTAATCTTTGGAAGGTTTACTTTCCAAAACTTCTTGTCAAACCATTTTTTTTCTGAAAACTCGAATTTGAGTGGTGAACTTTTTAACTGGATACACTTCCATATTTGGGTGATATGACCCACCCCTTAGATATGCATGTCTTATATCATCTCGTACATTAGCAAAATATTCACATAGTTACTTTTTTTTTTCTTAGATCTCAATAGAAGAATTCATTAACCCAGGAAAGTGGTGGATTTAGAATACACCACCATGTTGGTCCCAAAATCATTTTTCATGCAGTTTTGGTTCCACCACTTTTTTCGTTAAAGCCAACTGCAGTTTTGGGACCAAAATTATGAAGTACCGTGTCTTGTGGTACCAAAACTATAGTTGACTTTAATGAAAAACGTAACAATGAGACCAAAACTGCATGAAAAAATAATTTTGGTACCAAAGTGGTGGGTGTTGAGACCAAAATCGTGAGGTACCGTGTCCTGTGGCACCAAAAGTGAATTTTACTCTTGCTCAATACAAATATCTGATTGTAAATTTGAGTTTGATGAATTTTGCATTATAAAAATAGAAGAGCCATTAATTTGACTTTACACTATTGCAAATATAGATTCTGATGCGTTCACATTTCTTAAAGAAAGATGATATAAGCCTTTTTCATTTTTTTGCCAATGGTTGATGCTCCGCTAAATGTTCTAAAAAAATGCGATAGTTTTTTATACTTAATAAGATGGATAATAACAATAAAACCATTAATTCGATAGAATTTTAAAAATATATAATTCTAATTTCTCAAATTTAATCCTAAAAGTAGGACTAATAAACTATCTCCTCATCATCTTTATTTTATATATAAATAAATTACCAAAAACACTAAATAAACAAGATACATATTTAATATTTAACAAAATAAACAATAACTACAAAAATTTATTGTAAAAAGCAATATAAATCCACAAAACTGTTAAAGGGTAAAACATATCAAACTTTGAAATTCATCCTCAATATTAGTGTCATTTGACAAATTCACAATTAGTTGGTAAGGGATACATATAGATATATTAAACATAAGAGAGAAAAAGAACCTGAGAGAATGAGAGGTAGAGAGAGAAAATTTGAGAGTGGGATAGTTGCTAGGTTTCGGTCCTTCCATCCCTTTTCCAAGCGACCTCCGGTGAGGCAAAAAACCTGACCTTAGTTACCCTAGCCACAGAGACGATAGTACATCAGTATCTAGGAGACCTAATTGGATTAATGTGTGGGAAGCTAACAAAAGATGTTTAACGTTTTTCTTTCAAAACTTCTCGGATTCTATCACACCGGTGATCCTTTTCACCAGGTTTAATGAAGTGGAGAAGGTAAGGGATCTCTTTATCCCCCAACGCAGAGACAAAAGAGAGAATCGATTTGGATTTGTTAGATTCGGAGAAGACATTAACAGGAAAGTGGTGGAGGAGAAACTCAATGAAAACTGGTTCGGAACTTATAACCTCAGGGCAAATCCATCGAGGTTCTCTAGAGGGACAGAAACATTTAGAATGGAGAACCACATGACAAAAGGAGGAGGTTAGCCTGCGAGTGTCGAAATACACCACAACTCATGGCGTAAGGAAAATATCTCCTACATTGAGGCTGTGGGAGGTTCGTCAGTGCTTGCTGAACCAACGACTATTATGGCAAGAAGCAGGAGTGATATTATGCGGGTTGATCCACATGCCAAAGAGGCCAATTTTGGGGGGCTCCAGTTTACCTCAAATGCGGATGTTAAAAAATGGCTACAAGGTTGCTATGTGGGAAAGTTGAAAGAAAATTTTCCTTGGATAGAAGTCGGAAACGAGATTGCGGAGGAGACAGAGGGATTGAGCTTTAAATCCCAGAAGAACGTGATTATGGCATATTGGGTGGAGATAATAACGCGCACACTATTTTGGTTCCGAGATTGTTGGGGTCAATTGCAGAAGGAATCAATGAGAGAGTTATTGTGGTGCATCACTGTGGGCCCCATGACCTTTGCAAGATGGATTGGAGTTAATGGGCCACCAAATTAATATTATTCAAGAGGCCCAGGACATTTTCCCCCCTGAAGTCCATTTGTTGATTGACAATATCAAGTGGGCCCATATGCCTTACAGTCTCATCTACCCTGCCCTCACCAGCTCACCTAATGTGGCCCACTCCTCTTTGTCTAGCACAATGGGCGAAACCTGTGAAACTTCATCTAAACTGCTCGTTGTGGTCCCCCTTGGTCAAGATCTGGAATCACAAGAGTGCACCTCTGCCAAGGAAAATCCCGTGTTGACTCCAAAAGAAAGAATGACAGTGAAGGCAATGAAGAAGAGATATGAATAATAATGTCGGAAAAGAGAAAAGAGTGAAGAAGGGCGTAAAGAGCATTATCCAATGAAGAATTTAAGCTTCAACATAAGAGGAATAGGGAAGAGGGAGAAGAGTAGAGAGCTCAGGTGGACGCTACTGAAACACAAAATCGAAATGAGTTGTGCACAGGAAACGAAGACCGAAAAAAATGAAAATAGAATCTGCATGTCAATTTGGGGCTCGGGTAATTTCCACTGGGTTAATAGGGAGGCTGAAAGAAATTCGTGCGGGATCCTTACAATATGGAATGTTGATTCGTTCTGCAAAATCAGCACTTGGTCAATTAGGGGTATGCTTGTAGGCAACGACTACTGGAAGGAAGATGGAACTTTATGCAATATCGTGAACGTATACTCATCGTGTTCTAGTGCGGAAAAATTGGATTTTGGGAAGCTATTAAGGCAGTGGCAGAACAAATTGGTGAAGAATGCATGTATGTCATAGGCTATTATAATGCTATCCGCAAACCGAACGAGAGAGTAGGAAGAAGCAAGACAGAGGACACAAGAGAGATGGAAGCCTTTGATGAGTTCGTCGCTCAGAGCCAACTCATTGACCTCCCCTAGGTGGGTCATTCTTTCACCTGGTACCGAATGGATGGGACGTGGAAAAACAGGTTAGATAGACCACTTATTAACTCGAATTAGTTAAATAAATGGGTAGAACTGTTTCCCACCAGTGCCAAATCTTTTTTGATTTTCCTTTGAAAGATTGGAGGTCCTAAACCCTTCAAGTTTTTCAATTATTGGCTAACACACCCGGAGTTTGATTCTTTCGTTGAAGAGAGATGGGGTAATTATGAGGTTCAGGGATGGGGAGGTTTCGTATTGAAAGAAAAATTGAAGTTGCTTAAGATGGACCTGAAAGTGCTGAATAAAGAGGTGTTTAGAATGATTGAGAATAATATTTGCTAGAAAAAATCGGAGATTGAGCATTACGATAAAATTGATGACGTTTTCGGGCCTAAACCAGAGGAAGTTGTAAACAGGAAAAGATGCACGACTGAATTATATAGGGCATTACACTGGAAGGAAGGTTTTCTCTATCAAAAGGAAAATCGAAATGGCTTAGGGAGGGAGATACGAACACCAAATTCTTTCATACCTGGATCAACCGAAGACAGAAGGGGCTGCATTTTGATAACGTCTGGACAAATTCTGTCGAAGGGGTGAAAGCAAGGATTTTCTGCCATTTTAAAGAGCATTTCAGTAACAAAGACGCCCGGTGCTACTTTTTGCCAGGTGATATTTTCCCTTCAAAATTAGATGTCTGCGATAACGAATTCTTGATTGCGCCTTTTTTTTAGGATGAAATAAAAGATGTCATCTGGTCCCGTGATTCCGCCAAAAGCTCGGGACCAAATGGTTTCTCTTTCGGTTTCATCAGAAGCAAGTGGAATTTACTTAAACGAGAAATTATCCAAATGCTGAAAGATTTTCATCGGTTTGGAAAAATTGTTAAAGGGATGAATCCATCCTTTATTGTCCTTATTCAAAAAAAGGATTGTGGTGGTTTAAAATTATCTCCAAAATTCTTGCATGCAAAATTAGTAAAGACCTTGATTCAGTGATTTCGGAGACTCAATCAACATTTAATGGGGCACTACAAAAAAGACGGGGTTTAATGGCGGTTTTAGCGACGGTTTTTGCCGTCGCTACAGACAGTAGCGACAGTTTTTCAACCATCAGGAAAACGAGGGTCGCTAACATTTAGCTACAGTTATTTCCAATCCGTCGCTAACTAGCGACGACTTATATCCGTCGCAACATAGCTACGGCTTATCACCGTCCCAACATAGCAACGGTTTTGTCGACGTTTATTTGGGCTCAGACTGAAAACCCATTGCTAAACCGTCGACAATTTGTCGATGGTTATGACGTCATACAACCATTTACCAGCGACGATTACCCGTCGAAAGGTGTGAAAGTTATAAACCGTCGGTAATAGCGACGGTTTCTATCGTCGCTATAACCGTCGCTAAATCGTGATTTTATGGAAAAAAAAAAAGGATCACGGTGGTTCGAACCCGGGCCTGGGGGCACCCGGGTGGGCACCAAACCACCCGAGCCATGGACCATCTCGAACCTAACCACCAATCATCTCATATATAAGCCACCAAGCCTCCCAATTAAATGAGACAATTATTCGCTCCCATGGGGGACCTAACACGGGACCTTGGGCGCCTAGTGGGGATCAATTCCGCTCGGGCACTTGTTTTTGCATTTACTTAATGAAATTAATTCTATATGTCCTAAAAATTATTTTTTTTCCATTTTTTTTTAAAATTCTTTATTTCAATTATCTTATTTAACGATTCAATTACATTTTAATATAATAATTTATATTTTTTATTTTTTATTTATAAATTAAAATTAAAATATATTATATTAAAATTGTATTTTTTATTTATTTTTAATAAAATTAATTCTATATGTCCTAAAAATTATTTTTTTTTTCATTTTTTTTAAAATTTTTATTTCAATTATCTTATTTAATGATTCAATTACATTTTAATTTTTTTTTTTTTTACAAATTATGAATAAATGATTATTGTTTCTTAAAATTGTATTTTTAATGGATAATTACCAATAAATAAATTATGTTAAGCAATGTCAAATAATTTGTAATATGCAAATATAATTGTCAACATGTAATATTACAAATGAAAGACAATATAATTATTATTCATCATCCTCATCATTGCCCCCATCTGTTTTATCATTATCCTCCTTCTCCTCCTCCTCCTTCTCCTCCTCCTCCTCCTCTTCATCCTTCTCTTCCTCATCATCTTCATTCTCATTCACATCCTCATCTTCATCATACTCGTTATCCTCTCTGCCGATGTCAATCTCTATCAAATTTGGATTTGCAGCTGTTAAGTTTACGAAAAGATTGAAATCTCCTGTATGCACTTCAGTTTGAGCCTCAACTTGTTCCGTTTGGAACGGAGTGTCGTCAACCGCGACCGTTGATGCCGTTTTAGGAACTTGCACCAGTGATCTCGCCTTTACTTTGCAAACAATCATCCATTCATTATTTGCTCTCGAACCTGGATACGTGTAGTAGATCCTAATTTAAAGCAATACATTATTAATCAAATATTATATAATAAATATGCTAATTAATTATGTAAATGATACGTATATGAAATACTTACTGAATGTACGGTTGGACTTCATCACAATTGAATAATACATATTTATGTGCAGCTTCAATCTCTTGTCGGTTTAACTAGGGCCGTTCAATACTTTTTCCCAAACATCGACCTGGAAACTTAAACACGGACAAGTTACCCTCAATATCATCAGCAACATTGTCTGTGCCTCTACCGTTGTAATTCTGAGGCTCGTTTCTCAATCTTGTTCTAACATGATCCTCGAAATAGTAAGAACAAAATGTTGTAACTTCCTCACACAAGTAGGCATTAACAATTGATGCTTCAACTTTTGCCTTTTGTTTAGCATTGAGCTTCAAGTTATGGAGATACCTATAGATATATAATAAAAAAAATTGATAAGAGCAAAAACATAAATATATATATTTGTATAAATAGATGTGAAGTGAAGGTTTACCTCTCAAATGGATACATCCACCTATATTGCACTGGACCAGCAATTTTGCCTTCATATGCTAAGTGTACCGGTAAGTGCTCCATTGAATCAAAAAAACTGGGAGGAAAAATGTGCTCCAACTTGCATAAAATAACTGGAATGTCTTTCTCCAAACGGATCTTGTCGTCCCACGTAATTATTGTAGACGTTAAATCTTTGAAGAATAGACTCAATTCCGTTACGGCCCTCCAGATATTGTTCTGTAGGAATTCCGGGAATGCGAGGGGCAACAGTCGTTGTATAAACACGTGACAATCGTGGTCTTTCATCCCAGAAACCTTCCCGTTTGATGTGTTTACACAACGACTCAAATTGGAGACATAGTCATCTGGAAATCTCAGCTCTTCAATCCAATTACACAAAGTTACTTTCTGTCTCTTATCAAGTGTGTAATTGGCTTGGGGATATCTTCATGTACTCTCATCCCTCTTCAAGTGATCACGTTTGCATATCTCGTTCAAATTCATCACGTGACTTTGAAGTGTCTTTTGTCTTGCCCTCTGTATTCAAGATTGTGTGGAACAAGTTATCGAAGACATTCTTTTCGATGTGCATCACATCCAAGTTGTGCCGAATCAAAAGTGAGCTCCATTAGGGCAAGTCCTAGAAAATGTTTTTCTTCTTCCAACCACCCGATACCATTTTATTATGCTCCTCATCTTGTTCTTCCGTTGTTTTTCTCAATCCATTCTTATTAATTTGATTTAACAACCTTCTACCTACATGAATGCAAAGAGATATATACATCCATTAATTATAAGTTAATTAATTTATCATATGTAGATAGAAATATATTATTAATTAAAAATAAATAATATAAAAATACCTGATCTCTTTTTCAAGCCGGTTTTTGTAACGACTTTGTTCTTGTAAAAGTCCTTTTTATTCTTTCGAAAATGATGATCTTCTGGCAAAAAATTTCGATGGTTGTTAAACCATGAAACTCTTCTGCTAAGCGGGAGATTGAAAGCGTCAGAATGGTCTATGCAGTAAGGACATGTTTGTTTCCTAGTTGTCCTCCACCCGGACAACATGGAGTATATAGGGTAGTCGTTAATCGTCCACAACACGACAACCCTCATCGTGAAGTTATGCTTTCTCGATACATCGTATGTCAGCACTCCATTCTCCCACAGATGTATCAAGTATCTTATCAGAGGCTGAAGAAAAACATCTAGTTTGTCCTTTGGATTCTTTAGGCCAGGAACCAATACCGTGAGAATCATCGTTTGGGGCTTCATGCACATCCATGGAGGTAGATTATAAGGAGTCAATATAACCGGTCATAACTAATACTGCTTACCGTGCATTCCAAATAGACAAAAACCATTAGTGCTGAGACCTAACCGAACAATCCATGAATCCAGGCTCTGATACCAATTGATGGAACACGCCGGTGAGGGCAGTCCGTCACTAGGATCGTTGTCGGATACCAAACATACACGTAACAAATATAAAACCAAAATAAGAGAATAAAGCAAGGTTTAGATTTGTTACCCTTGAAGATCGAGGCTTTGATTCCACTGCAGATCTTCTAGTCTGTCTCCCAGCCTCGTTCGAATACCGAGTGGACAACAATCTATTTGATGTGGAGAAAGTGCCTTCTATTTCGTCTCCCAAAAACCTAGTTCCAACTGCTGCGTTTTCAGTTTTGTGTGCTAAGGCTCTTGGATGAAAACAAGGCTCCTTTATTTATACTCCATAAGTTTCATGGGCCAGACTAGGGATCCACTAGAAGATATAGGATTTGGGCTTCTTTCGAACCCAAATACTCTTATGTTCAGCCCAGAACATCATTTGGCCCGAGAACATTAATTCATCCCACTAGAGAATTATTGTTGCACTCCCGACCTATCCCGAAATAAATTAGGGCTTCTATTAGACTTTATAATTCCCTGTGTTAAAGATATCGCACATCCATTAATTATTAAAGCTTCTGACTCCTTTAATTAATTAATGTCTTTTATTCCTTGAGAGTACCACTCAACCTTTGTCGTCGTACGAATTAAATACACCTACAGGGTTTAATACGACAATCTTTTATGAGTTTCCTCAAGGGGACGTCATCATCCTGGATGTCCAGGACACGGTGCCCTAATGCCAATAAATAGACATCATGCGAGCGATGTCACTACCCAAAATACGGAGTATGAAGAATCTACCAAGATTCTCACCTATAGTAAATCAAAGTAGTGAACAAGCACCTCACATATCTAAATATCACATTTAAGGTTAAGAATTATGAAAGTCATCAAGACCTCTAGTTCTTCATAACAGTCAGAATAGAAGAACATGTCTTATCTGTGACCCATTCAATACGACACAACGCACTAGTATAAACTAATGGCCAAGATAAGCCACCAACAAGTTTATACTACAACTTAAACCAATAGTTATGTCAAGAACTATCTCAGTTGTGAATATTGTTTATATCTTACAAGGAACTTGACAATGTGATCTTCTGTGTGACTACAAACCCACCACATTGTCTACAATGTAAGATAAGCAGACATACAAGCAATTTATAAGAATGCAATAATGTGAAAAACCATTTATTTCAGATAATAAGGAAATCAAATATACATCCACAAAAGCCCACTAAAAGTTTGCTTTACGGTATACACCAACAATCTCCCACTTATACTAAAGCTAAACTTTTAGTATAAACATGAAGTCATAACAATTCTTCCACTTATACTAAAGTCTAGCTGTAATACATTGTAAACCAAGACCCTCTACATGTTTCTCAAAGACTTTTATCGCCAGAGTCTTTGTGAAAGGATCAGCCAGGTTGTCCAACGATGCAATCTTAGCCACAACCATGTCTCCTCGATTTATGATGTCTCGTATAATGTGGTACTTCCGCTCTATGTGTTTACTCGCTTTGTGGGCTCTAGGTTCTTTCGAGTTCGCCACTACACCCGCGTTATCACAATATATTGTGATACACCTCGACATACTTTGAGAAACCCCTAAGTCCAGTAAGAAACTACGTAGTCAGATAGCCTCCTTAGCAGCCTCTGAGGCAGCTACGTACTCGGCTTCCATAGTGGAGTCCGCAATGCATTTCTTCTTTACACTTCTCCAAGATATGGCTCTGCCTCCCAGCATAAACACATAACCCGAGGTAGACTTCCGTTCATCTCGATCAGCTTGGAAATCTGAATTGGTATAACCCAAAGGAATCATACTGTTTGACTTGTATACCAGCACATAATCTCGAGTCCTTTTCAAATACTTGAGAATGTGCTTGACAGCAATCCAATGTCCTTGACCAGAGTTAGACTGATATCTCGCTACCATGTCGACTGCATAGCAAATATCAGGCCTCGTACACAACATCGCATACATAAGACTTCCTAAGCTGAGGCATAAGGAACCTTAGCCATCTCCTCTATCTCCTTCTGTGTCTCAGGACACATATCCTTAGATAGAGGAACTCCATGTCTGAAAGGTAGTAAGCCCTTTTTGGAGTTTTGTATGCTAAAACGAGCAACCACAGTATCAATGTAAGACGTTTGATATAAACACAACATTCTCTTTTTTCGATCATGAATGACCTTAATACCAAGAATGTACGATGCTTCTCCCATATCCTTCATTTGAAACTGCTCTGAAAGCCACACCTTTACGTCTGATAATACTTGTTGCCAATAAGAAGAATATCATCTATGTACAGCACTAAGAATACCACTACGTCTCTGTTACTCTTCTTGTACACACAACTTTCATTTTGACATTGTTCAAATCCAAAAGGTTTGATCACCTCGTCAAAATGAATGTTCCAAAACCTGGAAGCTTGCTTTAGCCCATAAAGAGACTTTTTCAACTTCCAGACCAGATGCTCTTGGCCTTTCTTCACATAACCCTCGGGTTGTTGCATATAGATGTCCTTATCCAACTCTCCATTAAGGAAAGTTGTCTTGACATCCATTTGCCAAATCTCGTAGTTCATGTGATTATCTATGGATAAGAGAATCCGAATCGACTTTAGCATGGCTACTGGTGAAAAGGTTTCGTCATAGTCGATTCATTCTTTCTGGGTAAAATCCTTTGCAACCAACCATACTTTAAAAGCAATAATCTGCCCATCAGATCCTCTCTTACGGCTGTAGACCCACTTACACCCAACGACTTTCTTGTCGTGGGGAAGTTCACTTAGGTCATACACTTCCATAGCATTCATAGATTCAATCTCTGAATCCATAGATTTGTGCCAAGACTCTGCATCTTTGTCTTGAATTGCCTCTTTGTAAGTCCAGGGATCGTTATCATCATGTTCATCGTCTGGAATCAAGTCCGCAGACTTTCCCACAAACATGAAATGATCAGGTTGACGAACAACCCTCCCACTACGATGAGACAATGTATACAAGGGTTCATCAGAGTAACCACGTTGTGCAGTCTCTTGTAATATTTCCTCTTACACACTAGGTGTGCCATTGTCTCCCCTCAACTCATTTAGAATGATTTCACTATTGGACTTATGCTCACTCATATAGTCTTCCTCTAAAAATCGGGCATTGGTACTCACCATCACCCTATGATCATTAGGACTATAAAAGTAACCACCTCTCGTTCCCTTGGGGTATCCTACAAACAGCCGTACTTCAGTTCTAGGTGCCAACTTATCAACTTCCTTATTCAGCACATGTGCTGGACAACCCCAAATCCGAATGTGGTTTAAACTAGGCTTTTGCCCAGACCACAATTCAATCGAAGTTTTTGGAACCTCTTTAGAAGGTACGTAATTTAGAAGGTACGCTGTCGTTTTCAAGGAATACCCCAAAAGGAGGTAGGTAATAAAGCATAACTCATCATCGATCTCACCATCTCCAATAGAGTCCTATTCCTTCTCTCAGCCACGCCATTCTGTTGGGGAGTACCAGGCGCGGTGAGCTGGGATGTAATCCCGTTCTCTAATAAGTGTTGCCTAAATTCATTGCTAAGGTATTCGCCACCACGATCAGATCATAGTGACTTGATACTCTTACCATGACGGTTCTCCACTTCTACCTTAAATTCTTTGAACTTGCCAAAGCATTCAAACTTGTGGCGTATCAGGTAGATATATCCATATCTTGAGTAATCATCAATGAAAGTGACGAAATACTCAAAACCACCTCTAGCTTGAACAGACATGGGTCCACACAAATCAGAGTGAATCAATTCCAACACACCATTGGCCCTATTCCCCTTGGCCTTAAAAGGCCTCGAGGTCATCTTGCCTTCCAAATAGGATTCGCAGATTGAGAATGGTTCCACTTGGAGAGACTAAAAAAACCTACTACTTACAAATCTTTGAATCCTTCTCAGGTTGACATGACCCAACCTTAGGTGCCAAAGGTATGTTTGATTCATTTTAGAAGAATCTTTTATCTTATTTGATGATGACGATGAATGAGCTTCAGTCATAGTACGTTATGCACAAATAATAGTATAAAGATTGTTTTCCAACGTGCCGCAGCAAATTAAAAAGTCATTTCTCATAATAACAACTTTGTCATTAAAAACAATTGAGCATCCATCCAAAAATAACTTCAAAACTGAAATTAAATTCTTCCGAAAACTTGGCACGTATAAAACATTCTTTAATACTAAAACAGAATTAGAAAAATACAAGTGCACATCTCCCATTCGACCCGCTTTGCTATTGTTAAGAAAGATTGCTAAACCGATAGTAATCTCGCCCTCACTCAGTTACCTTGTCTGCAGAAACCCCTGCAAGGTATAACAAACATGATCAGTGGCTCCTGTATCTACTACCCAAGAAAAGACAGAACAAGCCATGAAACATGTTTCAACAACCAGAGCAAGAGACATACCAGAGTTGTCCTTTTTCAGGAGAGGACAATCAGACTTCCAATGTCCTGTCTTGTTGCATTTGAAGCATTTGCCTTTCGGCTTTTTTACGCCACCAGAAGGTGCCACTTTCTTGCTCCCACTGCTTCCACCACCCTTTTTCTGTAAAGATTTTTTCTTCTTCCCGCCCTTAGATGGAGAAGATCCAACTTGAACATAAACATGAGCCTATGGTCCCTTACCCTTACCCATGAGACCCTCCGCCGCAACCAATTCTGCAAGAAGTTCGGATATGGTATAATCCATCTTACTCATGATCACATTTAAATGGAAGTTTTCAAAAGGACTTTGGGAGCGAGTTCAGGATCATATCGATCTTGATATTACCATCGATTTCTCCTCCGAGGACCTCTATCTCATTCAGATATTCCATCATCTTGAGACAGTGGTCCCTCACGGACGCTCCCTCTGGCATAGAGGTTGACATAATGCTCCTCATAGCCTCAAAACGGCCAGCTCTATCTTTCTCACCAAAAAGCTCTTTTAGGCTCAACATCATATATGCGGCAGTAGGCATGTTTTGATGCTGTTGTTGTAAACATTTGACATCGAGGCCAAAATGTAACAACGAGCCATCTCATTAGCCTTGTACCACTTCTTATGAGCCTCCTTTTGCTCTTCAATGGAGTCGGGTTCCAAAGGGGCATGAGCAGGTGTATTGAGCACAAACTTGTACTCACTAACAACTAGGACAATGTCCAGATTTCTTTTTCAATCTAAATAATTCGGACCAGTAAGCTTATTTTGATTTAAAATAATCGAAAGCGGGTTGAATGACATCATCATAATTATCTCAAATAAATAAAATGCAAGCAAGCATTAAATCACATAAGTTGAAGCATAAAATATTGTAAACCTTCAAAAACCAACATTCAACACAACCTCCAACAGCCCAACAAACACACACGCAAGCCACATTTGGGTGGTCTTTTATACATGTGTTCATCAACCAAACACCAAGTCTTTAATTTTAATATCATGTCAACTTATCCTTATGACGAATGAAATTAATAGTCGGACCTTAACTGGCCATGTGAATTAGAACAGGGACCCCGTTGGGGAGTTATTTTAAAATTCACATCTAAATGATGACCACTATTTAACTGTAAGAACCACTATTCACAATTGATGAGCTCATCATGAGAACACGTCGCTAGCAAACAATTCACTACAATTATCTTGAATTATTCTTTACCGATGAACTCAGGAATGATACATTCATTAGGGAGGACCACACACTTCATCTAAAGATTAAAACATTTTGATTAGAAGTCTTAACTAGTAAGCTCGTGAATGTTGCATTCGTTAGGGAAGACTCTAAGGTCCCACGAGCAACAGACACCTAACTTAAAGACCAATTGTGGAGGCCTATGAATTAATTGAAATTCACATCTATACCACTTATTCATTTGTAACATGAAGGTTATTCACAAGCATAGCATATCATAAAAAGAAACACAAGCATGCCACAACAAAGCAAGAAACGATAAATAAAAGCATAAATAAACGCACATCTATCGCAACCCCTTGAAAAACTATAAAAACAACAGCCTAATCTAAGCTATTACATTGATAAAAAGAAGGGCGCGGATGGATGCCTCGCATCGGCCTCTCACACAAAGCAAACGGCTCGAGTTCACGTCCACCGACATAAAACTGGCAGAAAATTTCATCAAGGAAACTGAATTAGCTCCCGCCATAGGCGGTCATAGCAAAATGGTGAGACTTGTAGATAACTTCAAAATATTTTCGAAATGGGGTTATAATAGGAAAATGGACACCCGAGTCAAAAGTTATGCCCAAAATAGTTTTCACCGTCCAATGGCCAAAACCCTAATCGCCCGTTTCTAGATCCTCCATCCGACATCGCCCATCCTTGCGATCAAAATACAACAAGAACAAGCAAAAACCCTACTACAACAATCTATGAAAAACGCCTATTCTACCCACACTTTTTATCTGGTGGGAAAAACGATTACAACATAACATAAGGATTGCGATAGAGAAAAAAAACAAACACCATTTAAAACAGAAACAATATCTACAAATGAAAACGTTTTAGGCAGAGCCAACAATCCACGAATCTAGGCTCTGATACCAATTGATGGAACACACCGGTGAGGGCGGTCCATCACCAGGATCGTTGTTGGATACCAAACGTACACGTAACAAATATAAAACCTAAACGAGCGAATAAAGCAAGGTTTAGATTTATTACCCTTGAAGATCGAGGCATTGATTCCACTGCAGATCTTCTAGTCTATCTCCCAGCCTCGTTCAAATACCAAGTGGACAGCAATCTATCGAACGTAAAGAAAGTGCCTTCTGTTTTGCCTCCTAAAAACCTAGTTCCGACTGCTGTGTTTTCAGTTTCGTGTGCTAGGGCTTTTGGACGAAAACAAGGCTCCTTTATTTATACTCCATAGGTTTCATGGGCCAGACTAGGAATCCACTAGAAGGTATAGGGTTTGGGCTTCTTTCGGACCCAAATACTCTTATGTTCAGCCCAGAACATCATTTGGCCCGAGAACATTAATTCATCCCACTAGAGAATTAATGTTGCACTCCCGTCCTATCCCGAACCGAATCAGAGCTTCTATTAGACTTTATAATTCCCCGTGTTAAAGATATCACACGTCCATTAATTATTAAAGCTTTTGACTGCTTTAATTAATTAATACCTTTTATTCCTTGAGTAGTACCTCTCAACTTTGTTGTCGTACAAATTAAATCCACCTGCAGGGTTTAATACGACAATCCTTTATGAGTTTCCTCAAGGGGACGTCATCATCCTGGATGTCCAGGGCACGGTGCCCTAATGCCAATTGTTGGAAAATTTATAGTTTTGATGGAAGTTCCAAAACAGTTGTAATAGGACCAGTCGAACTTGTTAGTCGACTGATGAATTGATAGGAAATCAGCTGAACATGTTAGACAACTGATGAATTAGAATAGGTCACATATTGAGGGGGAACTCAATATGTATAGGTTAAGTCCTAGCGAAGATCAGAAGCGAAGATCAGGAGCGAAGATCAAAAGAGAAGATCAGAAGCGAAGATCAGCAGTTGCAGAAGACCTATTCAATGGAAACATCAGCAGAGTCGATAGGTTGAAGAGAAGACAACCATATCAGAAGACTCAAGGTGACTGATCAGTAGAGTTTGATCAGATCAAGCTTGTCAGAATAATGATAAGCATGTCTACTTATCCAAGGCATATGATGTAAATCAGACCAGAAGAATGTCAACATAGTTGGCTTTACAAGACGCCGAATAAGTGTACTTGTTAGCCACTAAGGGGTCGACACGTATGTACGGATCTGACAATGCAGGATATGGCGTATCAGGGCAAACGACTATAAAGGACAAATATTCATGGAGACGACATGGCCCTCCTAAGCACGTCAAATCAAGCCTACAAAATACCTAAAATAGCCTGAGATTCAAATTACTCTCCAACAGCTCTTTGATTTCAAGGTCTATATATATGGGATCAACCTTCATTGTAAGGTTACGAAAATTATCATCAAGCTCAAGTCGTCCACAATTTCCGCAAGAAGAACACAAAATCAAGAATATTTTCTAAGTATTCATCTCATAGTTCTTAGCACATAAATCTTATCCTTTAGCTTTAGGCTACCCAAACACTAGGATAGATTTCCAGTTGGAACAAAACAAATCTTATACCCAAATCAAATGTTAGGTTAAGTTTGTTTAGCAAGATTTCAGACTAGGGTTTCTAGTTCTGATTTCTGGGATTGGTTGAGTGAGAACTCTTGAAACATATGTTGTACTGTGTTGGACTAACACATTAAACTAAGTCCAGTTGGTTAAGTTGGTGCCCCTGCTGATAGGGAAGAGTGGACTTAGGAAAAGTTGTCTGAACCACTATAAAAATCTGGTGTGCATTATCCGATTTACCAGCTTTACACATCGTGCACTACTTGTTTCATTATTACATGCATGTTCTGAGTCTGGATCAGATTTGCACCAAGCAACTGATCTGATCAGCTTGACTCCTTTGTCATCTGATCTAACACAGATTACTCAGAATCTGATTTGAGCAAACTGGTTTTTCACACGGGTTAACTTATCTTCCGCACCAACAGTTGAACTGATAGATGCCAAACTGATCTGCTTCCAAGCGATCAGTAAGTCGGATATCAGTTCGTACTGCTTCACTCGCACTCTGATCAGACTTACTTGCTTCTCCACACTTGATCTCACAAAAAGTTATTGAAGTCTATTCACCCCTCCCCTCTAGACTTCAACCCTCACAAAACTCATTCGGGATCTACAAGAAATAGACATCATGCGAGCAATGTCACTACCCAAAATACGGAGTATGAAGAATCTACTAAGATTCTCACCTATAGTAAATCAAAGTAGTGAACAAGCACCCCACATATCTAAATATCACACTTAGGGTTAAGAATTATGAAAGTCACCAAGACCTCTAGTTCTTCATAACAGTCAGAATAGAAGAACATATCTTATTTGTGACCCATTCAATACGACACAGCGCACTAGTATAAACTAATGGCCAAGACAAGACACCAACAAGTTTATACTACAACTTAAACCAATAATTATATCCAGAACTATCTCAGTTGTGAATATTGTTTATATCTTACAAGGAACTTGACAATGTGATCTTTTGTGTGATTACAAACCCACCACATTATCTACAATGTAAGATAAGCAGACATACAACCAATTTATAAGAATGCAATAATTTGAAAAACCATTTATTTCAGATAATAAGGAAATCAAATATATATCCACAAAAGCCCACTAAAAGTTTTCTTTATGGTACACACCAACACAGACCTCATTGAACAACTTACTAATCTGATTATAGGCTCTTTGAGAAAGTTTGTTCTCATCCATGATAGTCATGAGTCGAGCATTGAATGACAACAGAGAGTGAGTTTGACATCCATCATAAAGATCTTTGTCTGCTGCTTTGAGTATTCTGTAAAAGTTAGATGCTTCCTCATTTGGTTCCTCCCCATAGCCTCATCTTGAAACCCACCAGCTTCCATGACCATCGTATGATACATATCCGGTGTATCCACTGCAGGTGTCTCGAACTGTACTCCAGGATCATCGTGTGTCTCATTGTATTCGATAACGTTATAATACTCTTCAAGATCATTGAAATCAACATTCCATCGATCTTCACCATGACGTGTCCAATTGTAGTAATAAAGAAAAAAACCATTCACGATGATATGTGTTTGAACATCGACAATCATTCTGTATGATTTGTTCTGACACTTTTTTGCATTACATGGACATCTTATACGACCTTCTAAATCTGTTGCACCATGATTAGTTGCAAACTAAATGAAGTTATTAACATCATTCATGAACCCCGTATTTATACATCCGTTGATAAGTTGAGGAGTCGAATACATCCACTAACGATTTGGATATTGCATCTATTTCAAATCATATCAATATGTTAATTCCAAAAAAATTGGACAGAGTTTCGACTGTATATGTAAATATCCAAATATATTCTTCTATCAAATAACATCAAACAAATCCACCAAATAATTATTTATGACAACATTCATTTAACATAAACTATCTACACAATATATATCAACACCAAATACAAAACAAACTTATCAATTATATACATTACACTATATATATTTAAACGGTAGAAATGTGAAAACATACAGTGAAATCATCCTCGATTGTGAAATGCTTTCGCTACACAATATGCACTTTAAAAATAATTTTCGCCTCTATCTACACAATTTTGGTGTTGTTTTTAGTAAAAATTGAGTTGGTTCGACTTTTTTATGTAAAAAGAAACTGCTGGGTTTTTTTTTACAGAAATTTAGCGATGGATTTAGAGACGGTTTTAGAAATCGTCGACAATAGCGACAGATATAGCGATGGAATTTTCCGTAGTTATTATCGACGGTTTTCAAAAAATCATCACTGAAATCGTCGCCAAATCTTCGCTAAAAACATAAATTAATTAAAAAAATAGGAATTAAAATTGTTCAACATAAAATAAATAAAATTAAAATTGTTCAATCATTCATTAAAACAAAAATAGAAATTAAAATTCTTCAATCATACACAAAGAATTGAAACTTAAACAGAAATCATAAATTGTTCATAAAATTACAAATTGTTCACATAATTAAAATAACAATATTTTAAATGGATATGCCCTCTAAACAACCACAATTGAGTCCCATACTTCCGACCCAAGTTCTTCTGATAGGTTAAGCCCTTCATCCCTCCACTGACTACGCCACACGTGCATCATGTCATGGTACTGTCGTTGAGCAACCTTACAAAATGCCTTGTAAACTTCATTGGTCTTGATATCAGGACTCCACATAGTTTGTTTCTGTTGGGATAATTTTAGTTTTGATTATTATGCCAAAACACCTTGTAATAAGACAAACTAAGTTGTATAGAAAGCTTGCGTTTCTAGACTTAGTTTTATTTTACAGGTAACAAGTTGAGGGGGAACTGATAAAAATAAGACGAGACTGACGATTCCAGACTAGATCATAAAACAGGCAGAATCTAATCTGCTATGCAAGATCTCTGAATAAATCGCGAGAATCTAAATCGCAGTCGAGAATCTCGATCTGTTATGGATATCGATCTGTTGTCTTGACCCATCGATCTGCCTTTGTCTTTGAATGTCGATCTCTATTTATGCTAACAGATCGATATCTTGACTGAAGCCTTGATCAAATCTTGATCTGGAACCGCACCAAATCTGCCTACCAAATCAGACGACCAGAATCAGAAGAGATGAACAATAATCTGACGACCTGATCAGATCCGTTAGACACACAAAAGTAACTGGCAAATGAGAAGATAACAACACATATATGGATGTGACATAAAGCTACAAGCAACAATGCAAAAGGTCAAAGAAAAGCTGGAAGACTATTAGTATGGATTTGAATTTACTCTCCAACGGTAATATTCAAATCCACACTATAAATACATTGCACTATCTTCAAAAGAAGAAAATGGAGGATGCTGCAAAGTGAAGATTAAAGCCAAATATTCAAGCATCTCCATTCAAGAACACAGAGCATTAAATATCCAGATTTACCCAAGAGTGTTCTTCATTATATCTAAGCATAAATGTCATATCATAAGCTTAGAGAGATTTTCCCAACCTTAGCTTAAAGGCTAAAACAATGTAAGAGAAAATCTCACCTAGTTGGAAATAACACCAAACTCAAACCCTTTCTTGAGAGAGAATTAGTGGTTAAGTAAGGTAGTTAATAGGCAATCCCGTGAGGGAGATAAGTCCCGAGAGAGTGAGAACTCATTAAACATCTATAGGCGATCCCTTGAGGGAGATAAGTCCCGTGAGAGTGAGAACTCATTAAACATCTATAGGCAATTACGTGAGGGAGATAAGTCTCGTTGAGTGAGAGCTCTATAAATATTTGTTGGTTTAGTTGGTGCCCCATGAAGGGAAGAGTGTATGTAGGAGTTGGACTCCGAACCACTATAAAAATACTTGTGTTCCTACTTGCTTTCATATTAACTGTCATACATACTTTAGCAAATCTGCATAACACACATTAAAAAAATTAAGTCACATCCCATTGAGATTTTACGAGTTTTAAATAGGGTTTTTCGGGACCAACAAGTGGTATCAAAGCAGGAGTTCAAAAGTTCACAAGCTTTTAATGTGACCACCTGAACTGATATTTTATTTTAAAACCCATTTAGTTTAAAATGCATAAATTTTATAAAATTCATGGAGGTTGACAATCATCTTCTCATTTTTTAAAAAATGCATACAATATTCTTCATCATTTCACTTGTTTATCTAACACTATTTTTCTCGTATGTTTTTTTTGTTGTTAGTTAGTTTTGGCATCATGATCAAAAAGGGGAAATTGTTGGGATAATTTTAGCTTTGATTACAATGTCAAAACACTGTAGCGATCCCAGCACTACCAACACTATAATCCATATTTTTGTGTAATTTTCTGGAAATAAGAAGGTAAATTACATATAGAGGAAGAGAGTAAGAGATCGAGAGATGAAGATTTGAATAAATTGGGAGAGAGAGAATTAGATAGGAAGAGAGATAGTTAGAGGAGAGAGAATAGTGTAAATTTTTCGGATATCTCATTCATCGGCCGCAGGCCATATTTGTAACAAAACAGTGGGGTCCACACACAGATGGATATTCCTTAGGTAATTTAAATGCAGAATTAAAATAGATAATGATTGGGCCTAAGCCCATAAATGTTTGGGCCCATCTGTGAGAAGCCCAAGCATTTTTTAATTCAGATAACTCCTCTCATGAGGATTTGGCTCAGGCGCATTCTTCTCGCTCAGATAAATCCACTCAGGAAGATTTGGCTCAGGCGCATTCTTCTCGCTCAGATAAATCCACTCAGGCGGTTTGGACTCAGGCAAATTTTGCTCGTTCAGATAAATCCACTCAGGTGGATTTGGCTCAGTCAGATAAATCCACTCAGGTGGATTTGGCTCGAAATGGTTTAGCTCGGTAATTACGCTCATTCGGATAATGACACTTTCGGTATTTGGCTCAGGCGTATCCTCCAACTCAGATCCCTCATTCGAATAAACCTGAGCGCCAGACTCTTCAGCTTCCTCTATCCTTAGCGAGCCCCCCTCATTCAGACTATCCTGAGCTTCCTTTAACGTGAGAGAGCCCTCCTCATTCAGATAAACCTGAGCTTACGACTCTTCAGCTTCATCTAACCTGAGCGAGCCCTCCTCATTCAGACACATGGACTCGAAACCCCTTTTCTCCACTGACACCGAAAACCCCAATTCTATCTCTCCTTTCGTTCCCAACTCATGATCATGACAATACTCCCCCGTTTTTGAGATCCTTGTCCCCAAGGATCTAAATCGAGTACAACTTATAAAAGTTGCATATAGATTGAATACTTTTGTATAATTTCCTAGTTGACCATTCCCACCATGACCCCATGAAAGAGCTTCTCCTTTATCTGTCAAAGTAAGAGAATGATATCCACCATTAGCTATCTGAACTACTCGATCATCTTTGAGGCCTGGAACAGGTTGAGGTTTCCAGCCACCAATTTTATCACCCCTGATATAATTTTCCACATAATATGCATATTTTCCTGAGCTTCCCTGTAAAATATCACTTCTTGATTTAGCAACCCCAAAACTTCTAAATATCTGAACTATCTCTTCATCTGCAACCTTTCCAACACCAAATTCAAGCGATATCAAACTAATGAAATCAACAACTCGGCTAATCAACCTAAATAATTCATAAACATCATAGCCAGCTAGATACACCACTTCTACAATAGGCACTGGCTTCTGATCCTTTCCCATCACAATAACACCTCCACCCAGATTTCCATATCTGCTGCTGCTACTATCGAAAACCCCAAGCAACTCAGCATTCCCTTGTTCAACAGCACACCTGATACAAGTTCCTCCACAGTATTCATTCCCTCCACTATCAACAAGTCCAATAAGAACTAAATGTGCAGTTGAATGTATCATTGAGGATCCCTTAATAACTACTAAATTTCTAGCTTCAAGAAAAGAAGTTGAGATAGTTGCCTCACCTTCCGAAAACTCCCTTCCGGAATTAACAAGTTTAATCAAGCTTGTATGATCCTCGAGTTCCACGAATTCCAGCAACTCTTCCTCGTCCACCTTATCTTGAATGTGTTGCTTGATTAGTTCATAGCCTTGTTCTAATCCCACTCTAATTTCTTCCAAATCCTCATCAACAACAACGATATCAAAGTCACCATGATAGCGACTCAGACCAGAAGTAGCTGATGCAATCAAATGAATCTGACCATATTTTTCTTTGTGAAACTTCAAATGACAATTCAAAAGGTTCGCCTCACATTCAATAGGTTGAAACCATTTGGATGCCTCCAAAACATCTTGGGATTCACTAATTAGCAAACCTTCTAATTGAGGAGTACTCTGATAGACCTCAGATTTCAAAGCTATCAAATACAAGTGAATCTGGATTTCTTCCAACTGATAAGGAAGAAGTTCAGTATCAGAATCCCTTGCCATTTCAATATAAGATAATTCCTCTTCTTCAATAGTTATCTTTTTAGTGATGGCTTCAATAGTTTCCAAATACTTCCTTCCTAGCTCAATTGTTTGTTGCAAGGTGATTGGTTCAAACATTGTGATGAAAGCTTGTGATTGTTCAGTGAGCCCACTAATAAAACTAGCAACAAAATACTCTTCAGAAAAATCCCTGTTGTTCAATAGTAGCAACCCAACCTTCAATTCTACAAATCTTTCTACATAATCTGAGTAAGAACCACTGTGCCTTAATTTATCAAATTCTGAATTAATTTTAGCTTCTTTCCATCCCTCAAATCTAGCAGATAACACTTCTAAAAATTGTTGCCATTTTATATCTACTTGTTTTAGCCTGAAATTTTGACACCAATGTGCTGCCTTACCCTCAAAGTGCTCACACGCTAGTGTGATTTTTTGTGAATCCATTATATTAGGAATACATTTAAAATACCCATTGCATTTGAGGATCCAAAGCCTAAGACGTGTACCATCAAAATGGGGGAAATCGACTTTAGGTAAGGGGTTCATAGCTTGAATACCTTGGTTTTCCCACTTCTTTTCCTCCTTGAGTCGTTGATTAAGCTCATAACCCACAACCCGAGAAACCTGGCTCTGATACCAATTGTAGCGATCCCAGCACTACCAACACTATAATCCATATTTTTGTGTAATTTTCTGGAAATAAGAAGGTAAATTGCATATAGAGGAAGAGAGTAAGAGATCGAGAGATGAAGATTTGAAGAAATTGGGAGAGAGAGAATTAGATAGGAAGAGAGATAGTTAGAGGAGAGAGAATAATGTAAATTTTTCTGATATCTCATTCATCGGCCGCATGCCATATTTGTAACAAACAGTGGGGTCCACACACAGATGGATATTCCTTAGGTAATTTAAATGCAGAATTAAAATAGATAATGATTGGGCCTAAGCCCCCTAAATGTTTGGGCCCATCTGTGAGAAGCCCAAGCATTTCCTCATCCAGATAACTCCTCTCAGGAGGAATTGGCTCAAGTGCATTCTTCTCGCTCAGATAAATCCACTCAGGAAGATTTGGCTCAGGCGCATTCTTCTCGCTCAGATAAATCCACTCAGGCGGTTTGGACTCAGGCAAATCCTGCTCGTTCAAATAAATCCACTCAGGTGGATTTGGCTCAGTCACATAAATCCACTCAGGTGGATTTGGCTTAGGCGAATTCTGCTCATTCAGATAATGACACTCAGGTGAATTTGGCTCAGGCGTATCCTCCAACTCCGATCCCTCGTTTAGATAAACCTGAGCGCCCGACTCTTCAGCTTCCTCTATCCTGAGCGAGCCCCCCTCATTCAGACTATCCTGAGCTTCCTTTAACCTGAGTGAGCCCTCCTCATTCAGATAAACCTAAGCACCCGACTCTTCAGCTTCCTCTAACCTGAGTGAGCCCTCCTCATTCAGACACATGGACTCGAAACCCCTTTTCTCCACTGACACCGAAAACCCCAATTATATCTCTCATTTCATTCCCAACTCATGATCATGACAAACACCTTGTAATAGGACAAGCTAAGTTGTATATAAAGCTTGCATTTCTAAACTTAGTTTTATTTTACAGGTAACAAGTTGAGGGGGAACTGATAAAGATAAGACGAGATTGAAGATTTCCAAACTAGATCAGAAAACAGGCAGAATCTGATCTATTGTGCGAGATCTGAATCTATGTCAGAAATCGATCTGCCGTCGCAGAATCGATCTGCTTTGTCGCGAGAATCTGATCTGTTTGTCTTCAATGCAGATCGATCTCTTTGTCTTTGAACAGATCGATCGATGTCTTTAAGCAGATCTGATATGCTTAACTAATTCGGTGTCTTGCGTCTAGACTAGACACCAAATCTGCATACAAATCAAAGACCCGAATCGAAGAGATGAAGAGTAATCTGGCGACCTGATCAGATCCGTTAGACACACAAAAGCAGCTGGCAAATGAGAAGATAACAACACATATATGGATGTGACATAAAGCTGCAAGCAACAGTGCAAAAGGTCAAAGAAAAGCTGGAAGACTATTAATATGGATTTGAATTTACTCTCCAACGGTAATATTCAAATCCACACTATAAATACATCGCACTATCTTCAAAAGAAGAAAATGGAGGATGTTGCAAAGTGAAGATTAAAGCCAAATATTCAAGCATCTCCATTCAAGAACACAGAGCATTAAATATCCAGATTTACCCAAGAGTGTTCTTCATTATATCTAAGCATAAATGCCATATCATAAGCTTAAGAGATTTTTCCAACCTTAGCTTAAAGGCTAAAACAATGTAAGGGAAAATCTCACCTAGTTGGAAATAACACCGAACCCAAACCCTTTCTTGAGAGAGAATTAGTGGTTAAGTAAGGTAGTTAATAGGCAATCCCGTGAGGGAGATAAGTCCCGAGAGAGTGAGAACTCATTAAACATCTATAGGAGATCCCGTGAGGGAGATAAGTCCCGTGAGAGTGAGAACTCATTAAACATCTATGTACAATCCCAAGTGAGAGATAAGTCCCGATTGGTGAGAGCTCCATAAATATCTGTTGGTTTAGTTGGTGCCCCATGAAGGGAAGAGTGTATGTAGGAGTTGGACTCCGAACCACTATAAAAATACTTGTGTTCTTACTTGCTTTCATATTAACTGTCATACATACTTTAGCAAATCTGCATAACACACATTAAAAAAAATTAAGTCACCTCCCATTGAGATTTTACGAGTTTTAAATCGGGTTTTTCGGGACCAACAGTTTCTATATTTCGAATATAATACGGCAAATCAATTAATTGTAATCACTATATATTGAAATAAAATATAAATTAAATTTTATACCTTAAACTCCTCGATATACATCTGACGTCGGTCAATTGGCATGTATTTCCAACTGTGAGCGTTGATAGCAATTCCCACATACATGATGTTGTGTTTGGCTATAGAAGCAGTCTCGTGACTGGGTACAATACTAACACATTAAAAAATAAATACATAATTAATATTTAATATTAAATTAATTATATAATTAAGAAAACACTTACTCTCCATTGAAGAGATTGATAGGCAAATGGGATAAAGATGGTACGTTATTACCACCTTCAGCACTCATCTAAATAAAATATAAAATTTATAAATTAATTAAATTATATATAATACAACTAATTATAAATAAATAAACGGATAAAAATTAAAGTATTTATCGTTATATCGAAAAATACAGATGAAATTGACTCGTTCGCGTACACAACTCGTTCGTTTCTGATGAAATTGATTGAATATTGTGTTGGTCGCATGGGTATATATAATATTGGATTTAGCGACGGATTTCAAAATTTCGTCGCTAAATCCGTCAATAAAGGGGGCCCAATTAATGACTGTCGTGTTGGGATTATATTGGAAAGTATGCTTTTACTTTGTATAATCAAAACTGAATTTCAGACTTATTTACTGAAATAAATTGTTTATCACTGATGCTTTAAATATCATCTAATGTTACATATATTTATTGCATAATTGTTCATTAAATAGTACGTGTTACATTGTAGTTAATTTAGTGATACCAGATCACAGAAGATTAAACTAACAATCCCTTGTAACTAAAAGTACACCATTCACGACCTAGATGAAAATGAACAATCCATCGTGAAAGGTTGAAGTGTAAGGCTCGGATTGGCTTGTCTTGACCAAGAGACTACACTAGTGCATGATTGATGCACTGAATAGGACCTACAGGAGGACAAATTCTTCAGAACTGAACAAGGAAGAATTAGACCTCAGTGGTTCGTTATTTCTTAATCTTCGTTCCTTAAATAGGATCACGTGTGGTTGGTAACTATTGCTTTGACTTATCATGGGTAGAGAATCAACGAGATTCAATACTTTTTATCTTGGGCAATATTATTGGTCACATGTGATTGCTAAGATTTAATACGGAGAATCGTGTGCAAGTATGCTTGTTCGATTTGCCCCCTTGGGACGTTCATAAGCTTTATCATACCAAATCTTGCAAGTGGAACTAGTTTCCGGTATGGATAATAATGTTGAACCATTCCTTAACCAAGGACAAAAGATATTAATTAATGGAAAGCTATTTCAGTGGCTTGAATTAATTAATGGGTTAGATAATCTTAAACACGGGAAATAATAACCGGGAGTCATATTGACTGTAATATGGGTTAAGATGGATAGTGCAGTATTAATTATGTAGTGGGATTAATTAATATTTATGGGCTTGAATAATATTGTGGCTCAATATTGATAATTCAAGATCCATTGGAAGGTCCAATCTTAATTCTCCTAAAGGGCCCCTAAGTAGCCCACCATATAGTCCAATAACAGGAAAAGGTGTTTAAAATAAAATAAATATTGTTGCTTATTTTTCCTCATAATTTTCGAAATTTATGGATAAAAGGGGAGAAAGATTTTCTTTGAATTTTGTTATGGAATGAAGATATGTATTCTTGGAATACAAGATTATCTCATTAAATTCAAGAAATCTCCCACTTGGTTATCCATAGAGCAATTTTCGAAATTTTTGATAATTAAGGGAAAGAAAGATTTTCTTGAAAAGATATTATGGAAGATATGTATTTCTTGAAATACAAGAATATCTCATAAAATCAAGAAGATCCAAATCTTGGATTCTTGCCCTATAATTTTCGAAAATACTCCATAACAAAGAGTAGGTGGGATTTTGTGGAATATTATAATTATGGGAAAAAGAATATAGGAGATATATTCAAGATTTCTTGGAGATCAAGAAAAGATTTTCCCACATTGTTTTTGCCCCAAAATTTCGACCACCACTACTCTATAAATAGGGGATGATTCTTTCATTCCCAAGTATAATTCCATGTGCTGGAAAAATTAGTAAATCCACAAAGGTGGTGCAACAAAGTTTATTTTCCTTTTGTTAATTGTTCGCAAGTGTCCTACCACCGGATAGTCGAGCAAGGATTAAGGGAATACTTGGGAAGTTCTTTTGGTGTGTCTAATCAACAAGACCATTGCCGTCCCAAGAGGTATGTTCACGTAAACTCGTAGAATTTCCGCATGCGTAGGATTTACGTGAATTGATTATATGCATGATTTGTTGTTGGATTATTATTTGAATTAATATAGGATTAATTCATGCTAGTAATAATTATAAGAATTAAATTTGTATTTAAATATTCATCCCGAATAGATCTGTGCAATTTTAAATTGTAATTTAATTCTTTGTCATTAAATTTGAAATTGGATAGTAGAATTGCTAGATCTTTTTTGCAGGTATCCAATTGTCATGAAATTTAATGTGTTTATTTATGCATGCATATAAATTGTGTTTTTTTAATTCGATTCGTTCGGATTCATTTTGCCTCTTGAGAAAATCCACGAGTAGATTAGGATTTGTTTGATTTGATCAATGTAATAGACTAGTCTTCATCTAAGTTTATTTATTTTTTGTAAATAAATTGTAACTGGATCAGAAACGGAGGCTGAGACGAAGAATTAAAGGATAAAATCCAGAACCGGGCGTAGGCGGCGTGCGTCGCGTGAAACGTACCAAGGGAGGCACGCGCGTGATGTGGACGCACGCAGGCACGCACGGGCATGGGGCGAGGGCCGAGGCCGAAAGCCTTGAAGACATCGAAGACGGGGCGAGCGATAGGTGCACGCGCGGCGTCGTCGTGTGAAGCGGATGGGTGGATTTGGGCGGCGTGTGCGGCACGCCGCGATAGGCATGCGGGGGCGGCGTGGCGCCGCCGAAGTTCGCGGATCTTGCTGGGTACGCAGCCGCTGAAGTCTGCCCGAGGCCGACGCGGGCGGTTTACCGAGGTCGCCGAGTGGCGCTGAAAGCGCGATCTTTGTGGCTGCCAAAGGCCGACGGACGTGGTCGCTTCGGCGAAGGGCGGCGGATCTTGGCGTACATCCCTTGTGGGCTACTAGGCGTGGCATTTCGAGACGAAGTTCTTTTCGAGACGATCTAGTGGGAGAAATTCAAGACGGCGTTTCTTCAAAAATCAAGCCAAGAAAAATCAAACCATGACAATTGGATAATTTGTGCCCAATATGTTTATTTTTGCGCTTTGCTTGATTTATTATTGTGTTATCTTATGCTTTATTTAATTTGTTTAAATGTGTTTGCATGAGAGTTGCCCAATGAAAAATCTCACCTTAAAAAAATTACTAAGTATGTTTAAATAATTAATTGACAATTTTATTCCGGATAATAAAATTGAATTAATTTTGACCTCCATGATTTATTTATTTGTGAATTCTTTTGGAGAAATTCCCCCCACGGGACGATCAAAAGTTAGCTTTCACATGAATGAATTCCAAATGGATGATTGTGGATTATTACTAGTGGCGACGATGACCGTCCCCATGAGGCTCGTTCAAAGCAAAATAATAATCATGTATTTAATCATGGTTATTACTTAGGTATAAAATTGATATGCATATACTTCCCCGAAGTCCCTGTCAATTTTATATTGGTCAAGTGGGAGCCAACTATTAATCTGGATATTAAAAGTTTGTAACTCGTTCTTGTTTGTAACACCTTGAATGTGTTTAAATAATGACCCACCCCACGTGGCTTATTTGAACTGTTTTGAGATGTTGGCTGATGCATGTTCATATTTTTTGGAGATTTTAATATGATGCATGTGATCGAACCTTGTGATATATTTGTGCTTATGCATATTATTGTTTATTTCAGTTCATCATGTCGCAACCTTCTAATCCACTGTTCAATATACTTAAAGGCAATTTGCTTACTTGTGAAAACTATTTTGATTGGAAATACAAACTAAAACCCAATCTAACCGCATCACCTTCCAAATGGGTACTTGATACACCAAAACCGAAAAAACCAACTAAGGACGCCGAATATGGGATGAGATGATTTATGGTGAATGGGAGTCGGCAAATGAATTGATGAAGGATACAATTACGCACATCCGCCGAATCGTTGAAACACCTTCATCAAGAGTATGAGTCAGCTGCAGACATCTTACAGAATCTTGAAGCGATGTTCGCACATCAGACCCATATGGCAATCCAAAGTGTGAAGCAAGAAATTGCTGAACTAAAAATGGAAAAAGGGACGACTGTAGCGCAGCACGTCCTTAGGGTTATGTTGCTATTTGAGGAACTTGAGATCCTCGGCGAAAAATGTGATTTAAAGACTAAGATTGATTTCATTCTCCAATCCTTACCAAAGAGCTATAATCACCACTATCTTGAGTATCTAATGGAAGATCTAGATTTTACAGTGGATGATCTTGTAAATGCTCTCACTTTGGTTGAAAGGGAAAGGGAGCGCGAGGAAAAGAACTTGGGAAAACAGAAATCTTCTTTTCATCCTAGGTCAAGTGGTGATAAGGATGATGAAAAGAGAAGAAAGTTGAACCAAGCAGACTCAACATCAAATAAGAGCATGGAATCAAGCATGAGGAAAGTTTTTGAAAGCGGGAGAGTAGGACACTCGAGGTCAGCCTGTTCCAATCTCAAAAGGAATGGAAAGAAAGGTAATTCTCACGCACTAGTTGTTGAAACTTGCTTAGCGGCGTATGCCTCCCATTTATGGGTGGTGGATACGGGATCCACTGATCATGTTTGTTTCACTTTACAGGGGTTCAAGCGGACCCGACAACTTAGTGGGAGTGAGATCCTCATCACACTGGGCGATGCTACGAGAGTGGCAGCTGAAGCAGTGGGAGAAGTGCACCGTCTTTTGAAGACAGAGTTTTAATTTTAAGAGATGTTCTTTACGTTCCAAAATTTAGAAAGAATTTAATTTCAGTTTCTAAACTTTTTCTTGATGGATATTCGGTTACTTTTAATAAAGTTGTTACCATTTCTCTTTTTGATAAATTTATCTGTCATGGAACGTTGTCGAATAATCTCTATACAATTAACTGTTTACACCACTCACGAAATGCATCCTATAACACATCAACTGTTTCTGAGAAAAGAAAACGTTCATCAGACGTGAACGAGACACTTCTATGGCATCTAAGATTGAGACATATAAATCCAAAGAGGATCCAAAGGTTGGTGAAAGACGGTTCACTGGAGTTTCTCCAAGTTGAACCAATTCCAACCTGCGAATCATGTTTGGAGGGTAAAATGACCAAGAGGGCATTTGGAGCCAAGGGAAATAGAGCCAAAGAAGTGTTAGAGATCGTTCACACAGATGTATGTGGTCCAATGTCAACCAAAGCAAGAGGAGGTTATGAGTATTTTGTCACTTTTATTGATGATTACTCAAGGTACGGTTATATTTTCCTTATGAAGCATAAATCTGAGACCTTTGAGAAATTCAAAGAATTTAAGGCTCAAGCAGAGAATCATAGGGAAAAACGTATCAAGTCTCTACGATCCGATCGTGGAGGCGAATACCTCAGTGATGAGTTTTTGAACTACTTATCTGATGAAGGGATTGCATCCCAGCTAACTGCACCCGGAACCCCTCAACAAAACGGGGTTGTAGAGCGAAGAAACAGAGCTCTTTTGGAAATGGTTAGATCTATGATGAGTTATGCGGATCTTCCCAAGTCGTTCTGGGGTCATGCCTTGGAGACAGCAACCTACATTCTGAACTTGGTGCCATCCAAATCGGTTCCCAAAACACCCAAAGAATTGTGGACCGGGCGCAAGCCTAGTTTGAGACACATGAGGATTTGGGGGTGTCCGGCCTACGTGTTGGACAAGGAAGCCGGTAAATTGGATCCTCGATCAGAATTGGATCCTCAAACCCATTGGTTGCAAGTGGGTCTATAAGAGAAAAAGAGGACCGGACGGGAAGGTGGAAACCTTCAAGGCAAGACTCATGGCGAAAGGTTATACTCAGAAAGAAGGGATCGATTATAAGGAAACTTTTTCGCCCGTAGCTATTCTCAAGTCCATCCGAATTCTCTTATCGATTGCTGCGCATCTCGACTTTGAAATCTGGCAAATGGATGTCAAGACAGCTTTCCTTAATGGAAGTCTTGATGAAGAGATCTATATGCAACAACCCCAAGTCTTCATTGAAAAAGGCCAAGAACACCAAGTTTGTAAGCTCATGAAGTCCATTTACGGACTCAAACAGGCATCCAGAGCTTGGAACCAATGTTTTGATCATGTTATAAAGTCTTATGGGTTTGATCAAAATGAGTTCGAAAGTTGTGTGTACAAAAAGCGTGTCGGAACTGCATTGGTATTCTTAGTACTATACGTAGATGACATTCTGATCATCGGGAACGATGTGAAGATGTAATCAGACGTAAGGGCATGGCTTTCAAAACAGTTTGATATGAAGGACTTAGGGGAAGCCGCACACATACTTGGGATCAAGATCACTCGAGATCGCAAGAAAATGATGATAGGTTTGTCGAGCTTCATACATAGACAATTGCCTTGAAACGATTCAGCATGCAGGATTCCAAGAAAGGCTTCGTACCTTTCAGACATGGAATCCATCTATCCAAGAAAATGTGCCCTAAGACGCAAAAGGAGATAGATGACATGAGAGGCATTCCATATGCTTCTTTGTCGGAAAGCCTTATGTATGCAATCTTTGTGTATGCGACACCGGATATCTGCTTTGCCATGTGCATGGTGGCAAGATATCAAAGTAACCCGGGGAAAGAACATTGGACGGCAGTTAAAAACATTCTGAAGTATCCGAAAAGAACTCGGGATAGAATGTTAATTTATCGATCGATAGTCTAATCCCCATCGGCCACACGGACTCAGATTTCCAATCAGACATAGACTCCAGAAAATCTACCTCCTGTAATGTGTTTTGCATGGGGGAAGGAGCCGTGACATGGAGAAGCGTCAAGCTGAAATGCATCGCAGATTCTACCTTGGAAGCCGAATATGTAGCTGCTTGCGAGGCAGCGAAAGAAGCGGTTTGGCTCAAGAACTTCCTAGTGGACTTGAATGTAGTTCGAATTTGCCCGGCCGAGAATCATCATTTATTGTGACAATGCCGAGAGCGATTTGCAAATTCAAAGGAACCAAGAGCCCACAAGGCCAGCAAACACATTGAAAGGAAATACCACCTTATACGAGATATCGTTAAGAGAAGAGATATAGATGTGGCAAAGATAGCGTCTGAAGACAACCTAGCAGATCCATTCACAAAGGGTCTGCCTCTGAATACATTCGAGAGACATGTGGAAGGAATGGGTGTCAAGACCGTTGTCAATCTGCTTTGAGTATAAGTGGGAGAAATTATTAGGTTCGTGTAGGTGACATTAGATATCACGAATTAGGAACTACACGAGACATGTTGTAGTATACTTAAAAGCAGACTTTGAGTATAAGTGGGAGATTGTTGGGATTATACTGAAAAGTATGCTTTTACTTTGTATAATCAAAACTGAATTTTGGACTTATTTACTGAAATAAATTGTTTATCACTGATGCTTTAAATATCATCGAATGTTACATATATTTATTGCATAACTGTTCATTAAATAGTACGTGTTACATTATAGTTAATTTAGTGATACCAGATCACAGAAGATTAAATTAACAATCCCTTGTAGCTAAAAGTACACCATTTACGACCTAGATGGAAATGAACAATCCATCGTGAAAGGTTGAAGTGTAAGGCTCGGATTGGCTTGCTTGACCAAGAGATTACACTAGTGCATGACTGATGCACTGAATAGGACCCTCTGGGGAGGACAAATTCTTCAGAACTGAACAAGGAAGAATTAGACCTCAGTGGTTCGTTATTTCTTAATCTTCGTTCCTTAAATAGGATCACGTGTGGTTGGTAACTGTTGGGAAATCTGTATTTTAGTTTTGATGGAAGTTCCAAAACAGGTTGTAATAGGACCAACGGACACATTAGGTATTTCGATGACTTAGAATCGATTAAGATGACCAAATTTGAAATGTATAGATAGGCGATGTAAAGATAGGTCACATATTGAGGGGGAACTCAATATGTATAGGTCAGTCGAAGTGTCGGATGACCCAAATAAGGTCGATGATCAAGACTAAGAACAAATCGAAAGACAAGAAGTCGAAAGATCGGTGAAGACATAAGACATCAAGACTCGATTAACTCAAGACTTCGGATAAGCTCAAGACTCAAACAAACTCAAGACTCAAGACGACCAAGACACTGAGGCTCAGAGACACCTGAAGATCAAAAGACCTGAAGACCTATATCAGCGGAGTCTGCATATTGAGCTAAGACAATGTGCATTTGAAGACTCAACAAAATTAGATCGATCGGCCATTCAAAAAGTCAGCTCACACCTGGTGACAATCAAAAAGATACACCAGACAAGACTAATCTTTTACAAAAGGAATATCAATCGTCTAACGGACAAATTTCTGAAGTGCCGCCTCGCAAAGCCAAGGAGAAAGCGACACGTGCACAAAAAGAGCTAACAACGCGGGATACGACGCTACGGACAAAAACGACGCTAATTATGCCTACGGCCACGCCGATAATCGGAGCACGTCACAATCATATCCTACAACCTACCTAATATAGCCCAAAATTTAAATTGCTCTCCAACGGCTCTTTGATTTCGAGGTCTATAAAATGGGATTGCTCGAAGGAAGGAAAAGAGACCAACTACCATATACATGAACTATTGAGCAAGCGGAACAACAACATTCACGCAAGAAAATTCAAGAAGAATTTCCGCTCGTAGAACACCATATTTGAAGATTATTCTTAGAGTGTTCATCCCATAATTCTTAGCAAGAAATCCTATCCACTAGCATTTTGGCTATCTAAAACACCAGGATAGATTTCCAGTTGGAACCCTCAAACATTCTTCACCCAAACGCAAGTTAGGTTAAGTTTGTAGAGTGAGAACTCGACAAACATCTCGGCCATCCTTTTGAAGGATATAAGTCCCGCAGGTTACGTTTGTAGAGTGATAACTCGATAAACATCTCGGCCATCCTTTTGAAGGATATAAGTCCCGCAGGTTACGTTTGTAGAGTGAGAACTCGGTAAACATCTCGGTCATCCCGTGAGGGGTATAAGTCCCGCAGGTTAAAGTCGGTTAAGGTTCCCCTGTTTAAGGGAAGAGTGGGCGTGGGGCGGGTTTAAATCGAACCACTATAAAAAGTCTTGTGTGCATTTACTTGCTTTCTTATTGCTTTACACTATTCACACAACTGATTTTAAAACAGCATACATATTCTAATTTAAGCTCAGTTTTCACCAAGCAACTGATCTGATCAGGTTGACACTTTAGTCAGCTGATTGAAAACTGACTTAAGAATCTGAATTGATAAAACTGGTTTTTCACACGGGTAAAAACAAGCTTCCGCACCACTCAGTTAAACTGACAGATATCAAACTGATCTGCCCTTAGGCACTCAGTAAGATTGAACATCAGTCTAAACTGATACACTAGCACTCTGATCGGGTAATCTACAGTTCACACCTGATCCGCATGAAAAGTTTTAGAAGTCTATTCACCCCTCTCCTCTAGACTTCCACCCTCACAAAACCCGTTCGGGACCTACAAGTGGTATCAGAGCAGTGGTTCTACAGACCACTGGCTTTGAGTATCATCAATTCTTGAGGAAGAATCTTTGTGGTCATTTGAACAGATCTTGAAAAACAGTTTTCAAAACTCATTCCTTTTCAAAAATCACTCAGCATGGATAATACCTCTGGTATGTATCATGATTTGCCTAAGTTTTCAATTGATGAGTATGCAGATTGGGCCATATATATGTGCAACCATCTAGGATTGATAAGCGGCAGAATGATGGAAGTCATTGAACGAGGACCCATCATCATATATCACGACAACCCAGCAGTTGGAGGAGATCCAGATTTTGCGACGAGAAGTCTTGTGCGAAAAAGCCTAGCCCTGATGGATGGAGAAGAAAGAAAGTTGTATACTCTAGATACAATCGTCAGGCATATAATCATGAAGACGATGGATAAAGTCACAAAGGAGAAGATAAAGTATCTCAAAACCGCGAAAGCAATGTGGGATACTCTTCTTTGAGATATCTCGAAGGAAATGATCGGATCAAAGACAAATCGACTACAAAAAACCGGTGAAGTTCGAAAAGCTAAAGATGTTGCCCAACAAGACCATCAACGAGCACGATGGGAGGATCACCATGTCAGTAAATAAGCTACGAGAACTTGGAAGAGAGATGTCAGACAAAGATATCAACTACAAGATCCTAAGATCTCTCACCAAGAAATGGGACATGAAAGTCACGGTAATCAAGGATTGCCAAGACATTTCAAAAATGAAGCCGAGTAGCTTGTTCCTAAGCCTTAAAGCTCACGAGTTCGATTTAATCGAAAGAGGACAAGCAGATGAAGACGAGACGCGCTGCTGAAGCCTCAATGTCTCAAATCGGCCATTTAAAGCAACCAAACAGCAGATCGAAGGCCATCGAACTCGTTGGAAACATAATGAGTCAAGGTAATGACGCTTCGCTTACTGTGAAACTTGAAAGAACAAATACTCGGCTTGGTAAGTATCGGAGATTCTACAAAGGACTATCAAGACAATGAAGAAACAGGAGGCCAACCGAAAGATCACTAGAAAGAACGGATCTCGATGATCAAGAGATCACAGAGAAGAAAAGAAAAGAGATGATCTGGCAGATGAGAGAAGAGATAACAGATCTGACAGAAGGAGTTCATATTACCATCAGAAAGGGAAGTCACAAGACAGATCCTACAGACGGAGTGACTCACCTGGCAGAGGAAGTTTCAGAGATCGAGGATCATGCTTCAATCGGCGAGAAACCAGTCACTACAACACCGGACGCCTCGACGACTCCCGAGAGAAAGAGAAGAGAAATCGGAACAAAAGAGAGCAACGCCTCGGAGATAGGAAAGCCACGTCACGACACATCACGGAATTGATGATTCCTATCGCCTTTCCGAGGACTCGCTACTCATCTCAGTAGAAGACTTCTATCTGATAAGAAGTGCTGTTGACTTCCACGAGCATGAAGATCTGATATTCTCTTCAGATGACGATGAAGTCTGCCTGATGGCCAAGGAGGGAGACCAATCGAGGTAACCTCCAAACCTTCCTTTTCAATTTCCACACCGATATCATTAGCACACACTTCTTTGGAGAGATCGACTTGCGGCTCTACTCGAGCAATTGCTTGATGATCTCTCTCGATGCGATGAGACATTTATACAATAGTGGAAGTTGAAAATGACAAGCTAAGGATCGTAAATAATCGACTTGCTAAAAGAGAATTTGTCGAAAAAGTCTTTTTTGAACGAAATCACTGAAACCGCTTTCGAGAAGGTAATCGAGGAACTTAACATTCGAAAGTTAAATCTTACGATCGGGAAGCGATCAAAGATCAGCTAGCAATCAACAAAAAACAAAGTGATGATTTCAAAATCCTTCAAGCTAAATTTGATGAGCTATTCCCGACTACATGAGAGTCTAAAATCTCTCGAGGATAGTTTGCGCCAAGAAAATAGAGGTTTTCACGAAGTCATCAAAAACCGTTCAAGATATGAACACCTATTTTTGAACGCCAACTAACAAGAAGGAATTGGGTATGAGAACCCTTCTACATCCTCAAAAGCCCCGTTTGATTCACTTCGGGTGTGTGTTGGTCCTGGTGTAAACGAGTCTTACACGTGTATGGGGGGGAATACACGTGTTCGGTGTATTTAAAACTTTTTTCATCGAGGTCACTTGGGTCGATAATCCTCGAAGATTAGGTTCGAGAAGCACGGATCGCTCCGAGTCAAAGTCTCTTCGAGATGGTGATCCCGAAATAGCTTTGAAAACCTCCGGATAATCCCAACCGAATCCTCGAGTGTCGAGAGATCTGAGTTGCTTAGATCGGATAACTAGCTTATGAATCCTCGGAAGAGAGTTCGGTTTGATAACTATCTGTTCTAGCTACTTTCGATCGTCTTGAAATGGTTGGCCCTTAGATTATACGGCGTTTTAAGCTTTGGTTAAAAACCTTCCCTTTATGAAATAGTGATTAGGCTGTGATTCACTTATGCAACTTCATTGGATTGATTCCAACCGAATATCGATGAAAAGTATGCTTTCAAAATCAAGTCAATGCAACGGTTAAGCCACGAGATAAGGAAAGCAATAAAAAGAACACGCAGCTTATAGTGGTTCGAGACTCAAGCTCCTACATCCACTCTCTCTCGACTCTTCGAGAAATTCACTATCAACTTCGAGCTTTACGACTACCTCAGTAGTTTACTTACTCAACTTCGGCCTGAGTTTTACGACTACTCCACGTAGTTTACTTACTCAACCCGACCTTGAGTTTTTTTTACCTCTGTAGTTTACTTTACTCAATCACACACAAGCTTTTCGGACTACCCCCCACAGCTTACTAACTTCTCCTCTAGAGTTTTTCTCACTACTCGCCGTAGTTTACTAACTCTTTACAACTCTACTCACCAACAAAACACACTCCAACTACCTTCTCAAGGGTTTGGGGTTTCTCGGTTGGTTTCAACTAGGATGAGATATCCTTTACAATGAAGCACAATGCAAAGGGTTAGGATATCTCGACTAAGCTTTGGATAAATCTTATCAATCTAGGCTTAGTAAAGTGAGCTCTCTTCAATATAGAAGCACTTGGGAAATTCAAGGTATTTTTTAGTGCTTTAACTTTTTCAAGAATAAGTTTGAGCTCTTGAGTTGCGTATATATTTCTCGTGACCTTACAAAGTAGAGGGTCACCCGGTATTTATAGGCATACACCAAGGTCACTCTTTGAAAACTATCCGTTGGAGAGATAAATTTTGAGTTCCCTCTTATGGTGTGTGAGAAACTTGGTATATTTTAGGGTTTGAAACTCCTAACATGTTTTAGGCAATAGCCTTTTCATGTAGCCGGTCTTCACTTTTTGCGATCTGGAACTTTCGTTACATCGACATCTTTTTTCATTGACTTTATCCTTTATCGATTCGATGATGCAGTGATGTCGTCTTCCTCTTTTTTTACTTTTGTCTTGATTAAAGGTAGACACCTTCAACGGCTCTTTTTGGTTTACAAACTCGAGTTTGATATAACCTTAACAACACTTCGACTTAGTTCCTTTTATGCGCATTTGAATGTCTTGGCAATATCTATCTTTCTAAGGCATCGCGTTTCTCTCGATATTACATCCTTGAGATAGATATATTCGATTGCCTCGGAACATTCGGAGTTCATCTTGAGCATTCGATTACATTCTTGAGTCTTGATAATTCTTGTGCTTCGATATTCTTGACCTTGATTTCTTAGTCTTGATCTTGCGTCTTGAGTCTTGAGTCTTGAGGGTCTTCCGAGTCTTGAGTTTATCTTGGTGATATCTTTGAGTCTTCATCTTTGAATCTTGGTTCTCGGTTTCATCTTTGAGTTTTCAATATCTCGGTTTTCATCTTGAGTCTTGAGTCTTTAGTTTCATCTTTGAAACTTGGTTTCTTCGAAACATATCTTGAGTTCTTCGAGTCTTGAAACCTATCCTCAACTATATCTGCGACTATACATTTTGCGGATAACATCCCTAATACTCTAAAACTTAATCCTGACTCAATTATCAAGATCATTCTGAACATGTCATACTCAGAGGTTTTGGGATCTTAATCAAAATCATATAATCTTTTATTAAATTCATCTCCCAACAATTTCCCCCTTTTTGATGATGCCAAAACCTATCTTGTTACAAATACATAACCTATACTCGGGGTTTTGATTTATCCTATTACAAGATTGGTTCCTGAACAGAGAATCTCCCAATAATTTCTTTTTAAGAAGGGAATCTCTTTAAATAAAAAGTCTCTCAACAATTTAAATCATTCAACAGATTTCTTCAGTAATGAATCTTTCTTAAATAGATCATTACCAAATATTTAAAACAATTTCTCCCATATCATCATACAATCGATTCGAGACATTCATTCAAAGATATCAAAATAAAGACATGTAAATAAGATAATGAGATATTATCTTTTGAGCAAAATGATAAATCTTCATTGATGATAAGTATACCATTACAGATTACAATGAGATTTTTATCAACAAAATCAAAAAGACAAAATTTAAAGATTACAGAATCTTCTGAGTTCTTCAATCTTCAGTCTTCAGATTCGACTCTTCAGTTTGCTTCATTTTCGACTTCATCAGCTGGCACCTCCAGGTTGAACATTTCGAAAAATCTTTTCTTCAGCTCATTTTCGACTTCATCAACTGACCAGCATACTGAGCAATTTCTTGCGTAATGGCCTTCTCATTTACCAAGTCATTACCAAGTCTTGGAGGAGAATAGGAATATGGACCAGGGGCTTCTATCTGTACTCCACCTTCATCCGCAAGGTTAATCCAGCCTTGGAGATACTTTGGATAGAAGGTTAGAAGATATTCAATGAAAGCTTCGTTCTGATCTGAGCCTTCCCCTCTCCATTCCCTGATAACATTGTAATTGAACCAGAAGGTTCTCTTCACTTCTTCCCACATGTCGTTGAGTTTAATGGGCATCCATTTATCAACGTGGGGCCACTTCAGCGCTTTTGATGTTCCCTTCCTCTTGCTCGCAAACTTCCTGAAGTCACTCCTTCGCTTCTGCTCTTCGTCTATCTTCTTTCTGATCACAGACGCTCCTGAGACCGAAACAGCATCTTTCTTAGCTTGTTCTTTCTGGAGTGTCTTGAGCATCTCTCGTGTTGAAGACTTTCTTCCGAGGTTGAGACTCGATTCTTCTCGTGATCTTCATCATCCGAATCGGCTTTCTCGGATTGGCTTAGAAGCCTTAGCTTACGCTTTTGCTTACAGGTTGAACAACGCCCAAGGCTTTTCCTCTTCATAAAGCGATTCGGCCACCGGCTGCTTGTTCCAACCTTAGTTCTAAGCTTTCGGTTTCTCTCTTGCAACCTCAAGCATGGTTTGCTCGAAAACTTCGAGTGTAGATGGGCTTCTCCACTTGGCGAATTTCAATTTATCAAGAGCTTCAACTTCTTTTAAGGCTTTGGCTAGATTGTACATTTCAAATTCTTTTCTCGCCTTCTTCTCCAAAGTCGTGCCATGAACTTCCCGAGGTATTCACCTTCCTTTTCCCCCTTCCCGCACGGATAATTTGGAAGAAATCCGGAGAGAGAGTGTCCATGTGATCTTGCTCTTTGCTCACCGGCGGATCTCTCCGCTAACTGATCTTGCTCATCTTCCATTCTCCTTATGTGGTTCTTAGCCCGCGAAAAGTTCTTCGGATATGTGGGAAAAACGGCGAGAGTGCATCTTTAAGCATCTCTGTCATCTTGGTCATGAGCACTGAGCTCATTTCCTCAACAGCAGATCTGATTAGCACCTCATTTTTCTTTGCTAGTTTCACCTCTAGAAATTCAGTCGATTCACGGTGCTTACTTTCATTTCAAAGACTTAACTCTGCGTTGACTCCTCCGAACTTTCATTCAACTTTTTTCTTCCATGGAGGTCATCTCGAGTGGTCGAGTGTTTTGTATCTCGCACCGATTAGAAGAATGGCTAAGACCTTCCATTGTCTGCGAGCTTGATTGGCTAACGTTTCTTCCATCTGAGCAATTTTGATCGCCATTGGCTCAATCTTCTCAAGTTTCTCCATTACGGGAGTGAGATCAATCTCAGGAACTTTCTGCACCTTCTGTGTTGTTTGATCATCCTGAGCTCCAGTCTCCATTTGAGCCTCAGTCTGTTTATCAGACAATTCAGAATTAAAGATAGTACTTTCAGTAACTTTGGCATAATTGTTAATAGTGCCAAAAGATACCTGAAGAGTGCTAGCTTCAGTCTGAGGTTGATCAGCAACAGAAGTCTCTTTTTCCATTTGAGGCCGATCCTCGATCTCCTGTTGGTCCCCATCTCCATCTTTGGATTTGTCTCCCGCTGCTCGGGGCTCTCAACTTCATTGATTTCTTCTCGGTAACTTCATACGAACCAGCTCATCAAAATCGGAATTTTTCATCCTGAGCTTTGTCCGTCTGAACCCTGAGAAGTCGGTCAGGAAGGCTGTCTCCTCATTCCACCAGTCTTCCCCTCTGAATGCAGCAATGTCAAGCATCTCGGGAAGAGTCTGATTGAGGATATACACTGTCGTCCTTAATCTGAAAACATCTTGCGGATCGGGGGTATGAAAGCGAGCTCGGGGTAGCGGTCAGGATGAACCGTTCCCCCTTGCTCCTCCATTCGCCTTCTTCCGGCCTCGCCCTTCTTCCATCTCGGGCTCTCTGGTTCATTAGAAACCTTACGCTAAGGGATCAAGCGATAGATCACTCTGGAGCTCATCAAGAATATTTTGCTCCGAGCCTCGGTAGTGTCGAAGTTTGTGCATTGGTCCCTCGGTTTGCATCTGAGTGGGTTACGAGGCTGGTGGCATATCCTCGGTTTGAGTCTGAGTTGGCTCGTCGGTCGAGCTGCACATCTTGGTCGACCGTGAGTTGGCTCTTAAATGCGTGAGCACGCACATCCCGAGGTAGGCATCTCACGAGGTCTGAGCTCCTTTAAAAATTTCTGAGAAATTTTATCCGAATCGATGATGTCTCGAGCACCTCGGAGAAGACACGCTCCTCAGTCTGATCCTGTGTCCTGGAGATAACCTGAGCCAACACTTGTAATGGCGAACTCTGAGCGGTTTTGCCTTCAGGTTGTATCTCCTCAGAATCACTGCTACCTTCGTCGGTGAGAACCACCAATCTTTTGCGCTTTGGAGCAAGATCCTTCCGCTTCAACAGTTTTGCTCCTTGCTCCATTTTTGCCTCCAACAGAACCTTCCCCCACGGTTTGTTGGGTCTCTTTTCTCAGCCGCAGGAGGTGATTCTACCTTCTTTTTCTCTTTTCCCTCGAATGGCTGCTTCTTCCAAAGAAATGGACTTGAAGAGAATTTTGGTTTTAGGGAATGGGGTTGAATTGGCGAAGATATCCTCCTCCTCTCTGCACATCTCCAAAATATAAGCAATTTTGGTGGCATGGTGGATCTTGCCTTTCATCGTGATTGTCCCATTGACCCTTTTTATGACCTTGGCTTGCTCCGTCACCATCTGAATTAAGAATTTCAGCCAGTTGAAGTCAGTGGTAGGAGATGCCTCGATCGCCGCCATCAATCTGAGCTTGGGTACTAATCGCTCAAAACTCCCCAAGAAGACTCATGATGCACTTGCTCACAATATCCATCGGACACGATATTGTGGCTTCGAGATCTCCTCTTATGCAATGTCGCCTCAAATTTAACAGATTCTCGGCAATCCTATCTAGGTACTCTGCTCTCTGCCCGACATATACATCGCAGGATCCTCTCCTATATCACAAAGCTCAAAGACATCATTCAGATTTTTCGGAATTATGCACAAATCCCTCTCAAAATCGACGTATTTTGACGAATGCTCTAAATGTGATGTAGTAATTGAAGAATGCATACCATTTTCTTCATCTATTCTCAAATTACAGATGAATTCGATTACTTCTTTTGCGAACTCCTGGTCTGGTTGGCTTGCGACTAGATGGGTGATTTTAGCCAGTCGAATCATATGCAGAGCCTCCTCTTCTGGCTTTGAGTTGGTTGTGCTTTCAAGTGAGACAACGAACTCGTACCACGGCTTGTTGGTTATGGCTAATTTCTCGAACAAGGTTGAGGCCATTTTAGAGATTGATTTAAGAATATGAAGATTTAGGGTTTGGAGATTTATGGGCAAAGGGATTTTTAATTGCAGAGGATTTGGGAACGAAGGGTTTGATAAAATTTTGGCTTGAATGGCTTAAAGGGGTATATATAGCTTCGAGATCGTGGAGAATCGTGTTGGTTAGGTGAAAAGCAACGGTTGAAATTAATCTCCGATTAATCGGGTATACGAACCGACGATCTCTAAAAAGTAAGCCGCCAAAATATCCTCATTGGTCAATAATGTGACAGAGCATTAAATGACTGTTGACCTTCTTCGGAATTTAAAACAATCCCGCCCAAAAACATTCCTCAGGTGTTTTATATTTATTGCGAATGATTACTGAGTTTTACTTGAGCAATAAATGAATCGCATGAGTCTTTACTTCTTCAGACTAATTTTCCTCTATCGGTCTTTACTGAAATCTTGTCCTTGATAAAATGTCGATTATAATCTTGAAAAATCGAATGGGTTCAACGACTCTTTGATCTTGACCTTGATGAATCGAGTTTCACGAGACTCGATTCGAAGATTTCCATTTTATCCTGAGTTTCTCGAGAGAATTCGAAAAACTTCATGCATCCGAAAATCTTCAATTTTTTGATTTACTCTATACACCTGGTTCTAGCATCCCTAATTCAATCGAAAGTTCACGAAATCTTGATTGACCAAAAGGTTTAGTCAAGATATCGACTCTTTTGCCTATCGGTATGAATTTTCTCCATCCTTATGTCCTTTTTTCTCGACATGATCTCCCGATGAAGTGATGTCCGATATCCACATGCTTGCATCCGGTGTGCAATCTGGGATTTTGTGAAATAGCAATGGCACTATTGTTGTCACAAAATATTGGTACTTCATTGCTTCAACTTTATAATCCCTTAATTGTTGTGCGAGCGAAAGAATCGACCGCAATGACTTCCTGCGACCATGTATTCAAACCGATAATCTTGGTTTGCTCTTGAGGTCTGCATTTCTTAGAAAACCCGCGATATCGACTTGCTTCCTAGAAATTGACAAGTTCCCGTAGTGGACTTCCTGTCAATTCTATAACCTCCATAGTCAGCATCTGCGTAACCAGTTAATTCAAGGTTATCATCGATTCGGATACCATAATCCTCTATTCACTGTGCCCTTAAGATATTTTAGTATCTTTTTGGTAGCCTCCATGTGACTAGTCTTAGGATTAGCTTGGTATCTTGCACATATCCCAACAAAGAAATGTTATATCGGCCTACTTGTCGTGAGAGATAGAGCAATGATCCAATGATTCCTCTATAATCGGTATGATTCACCGATTTGCCTTCTGAATCAGGATCCATCTTGTAGTTAGTATTCATAGGAATCCTAACGCATTGAAATTTTGTACCCCATATTTTTGCAATCAGATCTCTGGTGTATTTTGCACAGTTGATGAATATTCCTTCCTTTGATTGTTTCACTTGAAGACCTAGAAAAGAAATTCATCTCTCCCATCATTGACATCTCAAACTTGCCTTTCATCGGTGTTGAAAACTTTTCACACAAATTGATGGTTTGAGATCCAAAAATGATGTCATCAACATATATCTGAACTAGTAAGATCTCTTCCCCATCCTCTATCCCGAACGAGTTCTATCAATATCCTTTGACAAAACCATGGTCGATGAGAAACCCGAAAAAGAGTATCATACCATGCTCGGGTGCTTGCTTGAGACCATACAAAGCTTTTTTTGAGCCTCAGAAACTTGGTCATTCTGTTTGAATCCGGAGGTTGTTCCACATAAACCTCTTCTTTTAAGCACACCGCTCGAAATGCACTTTTCACATCCATTTGATAGACCGAACTTCATGTGGGCAAATATGCAAGAAACAATCGATGGCTTCTAGTCTTGCAACAACAGTGCAAAGGTTTCATCATAATCCAAGCCTTCTTCTTGGGAATAACCTTGTGCAACTAGCCTTGCCTTGTTTCTTACAATGTTGTTGTTTTCATCTCTTTTATTCTTGAAAACTCACTTGGTTCCAATGACATTGTGCCTTTCAGGTCTATCTACCAACTCCCATACTTCATTCCTTGAGAATTGATTCAGCTCATCTTGCATAGCAGTAATCCAATAAGAATCTTGTAGAGCTTCACCAATCTCAACAGGTTCTTTCTCTGAAAGGAAGCAGCAGAAAAGTGCACTCTCACCATGGAACCTTCTTGTCTTAACACCTTCAGTTAGATCACCCACAATCTGACTTGTAGGATGACTATCTAACCATTTCCTTCTTGATGTTCCCCCTTCAATAATATCCTCAACATTTGAGATGTTAGGTTCAGTTAAATCAGCAAACTCAGGGAACAACAGAAAAGGAGAAAGGGAATCATCTTCCTTAGGGGAGATTCTATTCAGAACATTGTCAGAGACATTTGTTCCCCTTTGGTTGATAGATTCAGAAATTGCCTCAGCTGTGACCACATCTTCATTGGCATCACATACCCGAGTCCGAACCGGTGTCTGCTTCAGATTGGTCACCTTTGGAGTGTTGGTTTTCCCGAGGCTCACCATCCTCGAATTCCATTCTCAACTTCCTTATTCGAGTCCGAGTCACCCAATCATAGAATGTGACCGACTTCTTTCTTTTCGTGTTCGATGGATGATTTATCTTTCGCTTTCGGGCTTAATCTGGTGATTCTCTTAGTTAGTTCATCTGCATCATGTTCTGTTTCTTCCGAACACAAATAGATTCATCAAAAAAACAACATGAGGTGTTTCCTCCACAATAAGAGTCCTACAGTTGTAAACTCGAAAAGCTTTTCGACTTGAAATATCCTAAGAATATTCCTTCATCGACTTTACTATCAAAAGTTTTCAACCGATCTTTACCATTATTGTGTATGAAACACTTGCAACCAAAACACACGAAAAAAGAAAGAAACAAGAGGCTTCCTTTCATTCCAAAGCTCATAGGGTGTTTTGCCTTGACTCTTGGTCAAGATGGATCTGCTTACGAGAGTAGCATGCAAAGTTGGACGTTGACCCAAAATCTTTTAGGAATGTCGACCCGGCTATCATAGTCCTTGCAGAACTTCTTTTCGAGTCTTGTTCCTCCTTTCAAAGAACACCATTCTGTTGAGGGGTCCTTGCGGTGATGTTTCATGTGAAATTCCATTCTCTGCACAATAATCGATATGATATGATTTATGAATTCGGTTCCTTTGTCGGATCGATTTTGACCACACTCGATTTTTTTCAATCTTGAGCCTTTTCAAGAACTCTGGCAATTTTTATCTCGAGTCTCTTTCTTCTTGAGTAAGAATATGACCCAAGTATATCTCGAGTAGTCATCAACTACTACCAATGTGTATTTCACGCCATTAGTGCTTACGGTGTTATAGGACCAAAAAGATCCATATGTAGTAATCAAGTATTCTTTTCAAGAGAAACCTCAACTTTACTTTTAAATGATGCTCTTATCTCTGTTTTCCTTTCGCACGCATCACAAATATGTTCCTTCTTGAACACTTTGTTAAAGCAACCCTCTCACAAGAGCTAATCTTGCAAGCTTGTTCAGGTTTTTGAAATTTAGGTGATTCATTCTTTTATGCCATAACCAACTGGTATCTGTGGAACTTTTAGCAACTAAACATGTATCTTTAGGAGCAGAACTCCAATCAGCAAGATACACATTCCCTTTTCTTGTACCAGTCAGTAAAACTTTCTGTGATGTATCATTTTTCACAAAACATAAGTTCTTAGAGAACTCAACATTGAAACCCTTATCACAGAATTGGCTAATTGAAAGCAAATTATGCTTCAATCCAGATACATATGAAACACCATGGATATGAACTGAGTCGATTTCCAAAGTTCCATATCCTTCAGTCTGTCCCTTGGAATTATCTCCAAAAGTGATCTGTGGGCCTCTTTGTTCAACATAGTCACTGAGTGTCTTCTTGTATCCTGTCATATGTCTTGAACATCCACTGTCAAGATACCAAATGTCAGGAGCTTTTTCATCTCTGCTCATCAGTGCCATGTGAACATTAGTCAGTTTAGTGCCCTTGTTTTCCTCCTGAAAAACAGATCAATTCTTAGGTACCCAATTTGTGTAGGGTCCTACAAGGTTAGATGTACCTTTCGAATCCAAATCGCCGACAAATCTAATCACTTTAGAGTGGCTAATTTGTCTTCCATAAATATCAACATACACATCTACTACTCTCGGGTGCCTTAGCGACTTTACTCGTGTATGTGTGCTAGCTTTAGCATGAACATGGGCTTTTGAATTCTTCTTTGGTTCGGGCCTTTTGTTCGGATGCTTGGGCTTTTTGTGTAGCTGGTCTAAATCTTTGTTGACTTCGGGTTGAATAACCTTTACCTTTAGGCAAGTGAGGTTCGGGTTATGCATCTTGAAATCTAGGTCTTTCGATTAATTGAGGACTTGGTCTTTTTCGATTGAGAATGTCTTTCTTTGGGTGTTTCTCATCCGAGATTCCTCTGATGGTTCAAAGTGGAGCCTTTCATTTGCATTCTTAGCCCGAGGCTTTGAAGTACTTGCTCGAAACTTTCAATCGATTTCGGGTTTTCTAGCCTTCACCGAGGTTTGGGCTTTCTAACTTTGATCATTCGGTTTTTACTGAAACCATAGGTCCTTTTCCTTGTCTACAACCTTGGGCATTACTTGACTTGAAGTGTAGGTGCCATTGGTTTTACAAAGATAGTCTTCTTGCTACATGATCAAAGATTCGGATGACCTTGTGAGGTTCCCCTCGGAGGTGTATCCCAATCCAGTTTTTTATAGTGGCGATCTCTGGTAACTCAATTTCATCTATCACATTAGATGCTTTATCCAATAGAGTTAACTTCTTACATGCACTATCCTCACAGATTCAGTAGAGTTTTATGCTTCTCGAGAGGTCATTGAACTCGATTACGATTAGGCGAATCTCTTAAGTGGATTTCTCTAGCTTTTTCGATTAGGGACATGATCAACTTCTCTTTCTCGAGAGTTGTACTTTCGAACATCCAGTTCATCAAGAGCTCCCATTAATTGAGAAGTGATCTCGGTTTTGCTAGAGTCTTTCCATTTTAGATTTTCAAAGATTCGGTTCCTTATTCCGCTCTTGAGTTTTATTTAGCGATCCTTGCAAAAGCGGATAGTCCTTCATCGATTCTCAAAAGAATCCATCGGTCAAAATAGATCATTTTTCGGTGGAACTTGAAAACTCTTGTGCTAGTGTAGGAGCAACAACAGAGAGCGAAGAGTTTACCTCCTCAATGGCCATCGATGACATGTCATCACTTTCCTTTGTCTCGAGAATATCTCATCCAAGAGCTAGATCCCTCCTCGAGTGTTCTTCTTCTCGCAACCATGGCCTTTTTGCTTGAGAACTTCGGTCTCTTTTAGCTTGTCTTTCTCTTCTCTCCTTAGCACTCAACTCGGACAATCATCTTTGGAAGTGACCTTTCTTCCGCAATTATAGCATCTGTTGGCATCATCATCCCGATCATTTTCTTCTTTGGACTTGGAGTCCTTCTTTTTCGGATGAAGATCCTTGACTTTTCGAGTCCTTCTTCTTCTCGGTTGATCTGTCCTCGGGTTTCTTCAATACTGTGGTTCTGTAATAGCTTTTGTATTTTCCAACTCTACTATTAAGTCTGTCAAACCTCATTGCCATCAGTGCTAGTTTTTCCTCAAGCTCATCCTGATGTTTGGCATGGGGGTTCTCAGACTCTCTAGTTTTACAGGTTTTATCTTTGGCTTTTAAAGCCACATTCTTACTCGATGAAGAATCATCTTTGCTGTCAGCCTTTTTTGGATTTCTTATCAATTACAAATTCATAGGCTTTCAGCTCAGAGAAGACTTGTTGGTATGGCATTGAACTAATGTTCTTGGTGTTTTCGATCACCACTGCATGAATATCCCATTTCTTAGAAAGACCTCTAAGAATTTTCAATGCCACTTCTCTTTGTGGATATTTCTTTCCAAGTGCGTTTAGATCATTCATGATGCTAGTGAATCTGACTTCCAATTTGTCTATTGATTCACCATCATCCATTTCAAAACTGTCAAACTTTCCAATTGCCACTGAAAGTTTGTTTTCTTTTATATGATATGTGCCTTGGCACATAACAGCTAGTGTATCCCATATCTCTTTAGCAGTATTACAGTGAGAGATCATTCCCATCACACCATCATCAATTGTACTGTATAGTGTGTCTTTTGCAATGTAGTCTAGATTGACTAACTTTCTCTCCTCAGGAGTTAGTTGGTCATCAGTCTTAGAAAATTTTGCTCTAGGATCAATTCTCTCCTCTTCTGTAATTCTGGGATTCACCACAGTAAATTTGAATGGTCCTTGAGAAACCACTCTCCACATACGCTCATGTTTGGAATACAGATGAGCCTGCATTCTCAGTCTCCATAGATCATAGTTCTCTACTGAGAACATGGGAAGTTTTTTAGAAGACATTTTTCTGATCTTTTGAAAAGAAAAAATTTCAGCAATTAAGATCCATTCCGATAGACCCACAAGTATTTTTGAAAATAAAACTTTGGTCAACACAGCAGGTGGTCAAGTTGAACCACTGCTCTGATACCACTTGTTGGTCCCGGTGTACGAGTCTTACACGCGTGTATGGGGAATACACGTGTTCAAGAGCTTTTTAAAAACTTTTTTCTTCTTTGAGGTCGACTTGGGTCGATAATCCTCAAGATTAGGTTCTCGAGAAGCACAGATCGCTTCCGAGTCAAAGTCTCTTGAGACAAAGGATCCCGAGTTGCTTTCGAAACCTCGAGATAATCCCAAATCAATCAATCGAGTGTTAGAGATCCCGAGTTGCTTGGATCGGATAACTAGCTTCTTCAATCCTCGGAAGAGAGTTCAGTTTGATAACTATCTGTTCTAGCTACTCGATCGTCTTGAAATGGTTGGCCTTAGATTATACTCGTTTTAAGCTTTTTTGAAAAACCTTCCCTTTATGAAATAGTGATTAGGTCATGATTCACTTATGCAACTTCTTGATTGGATTGATTCCAACCTAATATCGGTGAAAAGTATGCTTTCAAAATCAAGTCAATGCAACATTTAAGCACGGATAAGGAAAGCAATAAAGAACACAAAGCGATTATAGTGGTTCGAGACTCAAGCTCCTACATCCACTCTCTCTCCGACTCTTCGAGAAATTCACTATCAACTTCGAGCTTTCGACTACCTCGTAGTTTACTTACTCAACTCGCCCCGAAGTTTTCTCGACTACTCCACGTAGTTTACTTACTCAACCCGACCTTGAGTTTTTTCGACTACCTCCGTGGTTTACTTTACTCAATCACACACAAGCTTTTCGGACTACCCCCAGTAGCTTACTAACTTCTCCTCTAGAGTTTTCTCGACTACTCCGCGTAGTTTACTAACTCTTTACAACTCTACTCACCAACAAAACACACTCCAACTACCTTCTCAAGGGTTTGGGGTTTCTCGGTTGGTTTCCAACTAGGATGAGATATCCTTTACAATGAAGCACAATGTAAAGTGAGCTCTCGTCAATATAGAAGCACTTGGGAAATTCAAGGTATTTGAGTGCTTTAACTTTTAAAAGAATAAGTTTTAGCTCTTGAGTTTATATATATTTCCCGTGACCTTACAAAGTAGAGGGTCACCAAGTATTTATAGGCATACACCAAGGTCACTCTTTGAAAACTATCCGTTGGAGAGATAAACTTCGTGACTTCCCTCTTATGGTGTGTGAGAAACAGGTATATTTAGGGTTTGAAACTCCCAACATGTTTTAGGCAATAGCCTTTCATGTAAAATTTCTGGTCTTCACTTTTTGCGATCTGGAACTTTCGTACATCGACATCTTTTTTCAAAATGCCTGTCGATTGTCGGTATGGTGCATGTCGTCTTCCTCTTTTTGACTTTTGTCTTGATTAAAAGGTAGACACCCTTCAACTGCTCTTTTTTAGTACAAAATCGAGTTTGATATAACCTTAACAACACTTGACTTAGTTCCTTTTATGCGCATTTGAATGTCTTGGCAATATCTATCTTTCTAAGGCATCGCGTTTCTCTCGATATTACATCCTTCGAGATAGATATATTGATTGCCTCGGAACATTCGAGGTTCATCGAAGCATTCAAGATACATTCGAAGTCTTCGATAATTCATCGGTTCGATATTCTTGACCTTGATTTCTCGATCTTGGTCTTGCGTCTTGAGTCTTCCGAGTCTTGAGGTCTTCGAGTCTTGTGTTTTATCTTGACCGATATCTTGAGTCTTCATCTTGAATCTTCCGATTCGCGATTTCATCTTTGAGTCTTGATATCTCGCCATTCATATTTGAGTCTTGAGTCTTTAGTTTCATCTTTGAAACTTGGTTTCTTCGAAACATCTTGAGTTCATCGAGTCTTGAACCTATCCTCAACTATATCTGGCGACTATACATTTTGCGGATAACATCCTCGAATACTCTAAAACCGAATCTCGACTCAATTATCAAGATCATTCTCAACATGTCATACTCAGGGGTTTTGGGATCTTAATCAAAATCATATAATCTTTTATTAAATTCATCTCCCAACAGGGTGTAATCAAACGAGTCTCTGACAAAGATACACTAAAACCTAAACTTGTATCGATAAGGAAAAAAAGACTTCTGAAAGCAAGTAAGGCAAGTGCCTAATCGGAAAAGGAACGAAATGGACCCCAATCGATTAAGCATCGGTAGAATCAACAAAAGAACCCAGGTTCTTCAAGAAACCTCAACTCGATCAAATAGATTAGGTATCAGAAGAGACAACCTGTGAGAAGGAAATCTAATCTGAGACCCAATCATGGTCAGCTGCCTAATAAGCAAGCTATAGGTAAACTGCAAAGACCATCTATGCCAAAAAGATATGAATCTTTCGATGGTAGCAGTCGTACCTACCCTTATTACCAGAGATCTAGAGCTACTGCACCTGAGCCACACTGGATTAAAAGAAGACAAAATATAAAGAAAAATCCCAAGTCTTCTAAGTCACCCAAGGCTCACACGAATAATCATACTAATCAGAAAGCATATAAAGAGACGTATGATTATGTTGATATGTATGGGAGACAAATCAGACCTTCTAATCTATCTGATTACAATAGAAGTGCTCTGTTTGTGTGGATCCCTAAATCCACCACTAACCCCCCAGACCCAATTCCAAAGGGGTACCTAAAGCCCGATTTGATTCTTGCAGTTCGCGTGGGATCGCCAACAAAGGAGGTGCACAAGCAACTATCCGGTACATCGATAGTGGATGCTCAAGGAACATGACTTGAAGCAAACATCTCCTTAGCTCTTACAAAGAACAAGAAGGCCCGGTACTCTTTTCGGTGATGATAACTTTGGTTTTACCAAAGGACTTAACCTTAGAGAATGATGATGTACAAAACCTGAGTCTCAAAGTATGTCAAGGATTAAAGCACAATCTACTATCGAAGATCACAATTTCTGCGATAATGGATTCAAGTGTTGAGTTCTCGGCGACAAATTATACGATAAGGAATCGAGCTACTCAACAAACCTTGCTAATCGTTCAAGGAAAGGCACAATCTACAAAGAGATTGGAACAGGTTGCCCAAAAGAATACATGTTTAATTGTTAAGAGCTCCAAAAGTAAAGCGCAGCTTGGCTCTAAAGACAAAAGACCGAGTCATCCGAACTTCAAGACTCTTAACAAGATAGCTAGGATGTCTTTGGTTGAGGGACTTCCAATGAGATATTCTCCAAAGATCGGACATGTGCCGCATGTCGGAAGGAAAAAACAAGTTAAAGCCTCATTCAAGGAATACCGACCAAAGATCCAAGAGAGTCAAAGAATCGCTCCATATGGATCTATTCGGACCCGATTACACCGGCCAGGTCTCGAAGGACGAAATATACTCTAGTAATCGTGGATGATTATTCCAAGTTTACTTGGGTTATTTTCTTATACAAGAAGAACGAGACAACGACAAAAGATACCCGAGCCGCTCAAGAAGCTACAAAACGAGAAGGTGTCAATAGTAAAAATCCAGATCGAGATAAAGGTACGAGTTCCCTGAATTCCTTTATTACCGATTTTTTACTCGAGTTTGGTATACTGACATGAAACGTCACCGCAAGAATGCCACAACAAAATGGAGTAGCGAGCGGAGAAACAGAACTCTCAAGGAAGCTCGCCGCACTATGTTAAATTTGAACATGCCACACCAAACCATTTCATTGCGTAGCAATCAACACCGATGCCATACTCGAGCATGATGTTCTCGACTAAGACTCACTTCAAAACACCTTATGAACTATGGAAGGCGCAAAAACCTCGTGTTTCATACTTCCATGTTTTTGGGTGGAAGTGTTTCATAGACAACAATGGGAAAAGTCATTTGAAGACTTTTGAGGCCAAGTCGATTGAGGGGCATATTCTTAGATATTCCTCATCCAAAGAAGGCTTTCGAGTTTACAACAAAAAAAACTCTAGTTGTGGAAGAAACACCCCATGTGGTCTTTGATGAGACATCTTCAACAAGAGAAAAGTCGCCTCGTAACAAGCCGTACCAAATAAATCGCTACGACACGCTAAAAAATGGATCGACTAAGCATCAAGGAGAAAGAACTCGAACACGTAATGCTGGTACATCCCGAACTTGATCTTGCTGATTCAACAGTCAATCAGACCCAAAGGTACGCATAACCGCGTTGAAGAAGCAATTTACATGCTTAAGAGAAAGATCAATCGAACCATCCGTTCGGGGAACACTGAAGTTCCTACTAAATGACATCGGCACATGATGAGTCCAACATCACCGAGACATGTTCTTATCAAGTGGATCATAATTCCATCACCACTCCCAATCACTAGTAATGAACTACTATCGAGATATGGATGATGTTCTCCAAATGCCTTTGCATCGTAATAAGGACATGGATTACCGGTCATCCAACTGATCCGATTATCGGAGACCCATCTCGATAGAGTCAAAACTAGACATCGATTGGTGAAAGTGCCATGTCTTGTTGCTAACCGCTTTTGAAGGAACCAACTACAAAAGAGAAGCTCTATAAGACGCTTGGTCGGATTCTAGCCATGCGCGAGGAGCCGAACAGTTTGAGAGGAATCAAGTTTGAAATTGGTGGACGTAATCAACTCATCAAGACGAATTGGCACGAAATGGGTATTCAAGAACAAGAGAGATGAGAAAATTTTCATAACCAGGAATAAGGCAAGACTTGTTGCTAAGGGGTATTCACAATCAGAAGGAATTGATTATGATGAGACCTTTGCACCCGACCGCTTTCGCCTAAAAGCCATTTGGCTTTTACGCATATCTTTTACGAGGGTTCACATGTATCGGATGGATGTAAAGAGTGCATTCTTAAATGGGGTACTAGCGAGAGAAGTTTATGTCGAACAACCTCCGGGCTTTGAAAAAAGGCAACCAAGTGTACCGCTTAAGGAAAGCTCTTTACGGCTTCTGAAAAAGCTCATCGAGCTTGGTATGATACACTCTCTCAGTTCTTGATAGACAGCGGGTTCACTAAAGGAATAGTGGACAGAACCTTATTCAGAATAGAAGATGGAGAAGATATTCTGATGGTTCAGATTTACGTGGACGACATCATCTTCGGATCTCCCAACAAGAAGCTATGTGAGAAGTTCAAGAAATTGATGCAAGGAAGTTCGAGATGTCCATGATGGGTCGGATGAATTACTTTACGGGTTTACAAGTCAAGGTAGTACGTAAGGGATATTCATCTCGCCAGCGTAAGTATACAAGGAATCTCTCGGCAAAATTTGGAGTTCAACATTGCAAGGAAGCCAGAATTCCCATGATGATAGGGTTCAAGATGGATCCGTATGAAGATGGTCGTAAAGTTAATCGAAAAGAATATAGAGCTCGATTGATCACTACTATATACCGACCGCCAGCCACAGACTGGACATTACTTTTGGCAAGAGGTGTATGTGTCGATTTCAAGCAAATCCAATGCAAAGCCTCCTAGAAGCGGTAAGCGGATTCTCAAGTATCTGAAGGGGATCCAACCTTGGTTTATTTTACCCATCGATGATAATCTAGAGCTTAGTGGGTATTCGATTCATTACACGGAGGTTGCGTAATCGATGAAAGTTAACCTCGTGTTCATGTCGGTTTAAAAAATAAACCGATCTCTTGGTTTTCGAAGAAGCGGACATCGATTCGACATCTACTACCGGTAGAATATATGGTCGCGTGAAGTTGTTGTTCCCAACCGCTTTCTCGCTAAGTCAAGAAATTGAGGGATTACAACATCGTAGCTAAGAACGCATCTATATTCGTGGCGATAATAATCTTATTGCAATCACTGAATCATGTTCTACATACAAGATGCAAGCATGTCGATGTCGGACACCATTTTATCGAGATCACGTTGAAAAGAAGAAGAATATCGGGATGGAAAAGATGCATCTTGACAACAGAAAAGCTAATATCTTAACTAAGCGCTAGCGGAGATCGATTCGAGAGTTATGCAACGAGCTAGGGGCTTCGGATCTTGGAGAAAATGCACCGATATGGTTGAAGGATCGATCTCCAAAAACCGGTTGGTTAAAAGACTAACCAAGTTAAGTGAAATCAGTTGAGTTAGGAATCTCAACCGATCGAACGACGATCGAGAGCCGATCCAAGTTCGGATAAGGCGAGCGGATCGAAAAAGTCGGATAAATAACCGATCCGTTCGGACAAGGAGCAGATCGATTCAAGACACATCGATTAAGGGGAACTGACGATTGAAAGATTACTTTATAAGTCGATTAAAGCTACGATCGACAAGCAAGTCAAGATTAAAGCTACGGATCGATATGTCGGAGAAACAACACAAAGAATGGAATAACGAGTTTTTCATTGATAAAGACCCGAGGTCGATTTACAAGTTACAAGTGATATCACAAGCTACAAATGCTACAAGCTATCTTCAAGTGGTATTACAAGTACAAGAAGACCCGGAGGTCATAAACCATAAGCCCTAAGACGACCCTAGGCAAGGAAAGAGAGAGAGAGATTTTAAGAGTTGATGCTCTCGGACTCTCCCACCCCTGGGCAGCAGAGAGAAGCTTCTAGAATCCTGAAAAGCCGCTCTTAGAATCTTGGAGTGAGGAGCCGAGGGCGAGCCTTGAAGGATCTTTTAAGCTAGGAGCCCTTAGACCTAAAAAAATCAATGGGCTTTCAACAAGTAAATGGGACATAGTGCCACGTGTTTGGTCACAAAGACCATATGGCCATGAGTGTCTCATGCAAATATTGAGTTTGATACACTTTTTTGTATATCAAACCCATGTTTTGTTTCAGACTAAGTTTGTTGATGCTTATTCCGTCATCTCGATGGGCACACAAGGTGCATAAGGTTAGGAGAAGTGCCTTCTCATTTGCCTTAGCAGATCCGCCTCCATGGTGGTAAAGAAGCTTAGCATTGATCGTATGTGAAATCTTAGATGATTTGACAAAGCGGTGTGAAGGAACACACAGGGGTTGATTTGAGAAGTCAATTCATTGGAAAAGGGCTAAAGGTTCCCCTAAAGCCAAGTTTCACCTAAATAAGGAACTCATCGGAAAAGCATGAAGGATATGCTAAAGAAGATGAAATGGTTTATGTTGTGTTGTTTGCCTAACACCACAGGCTAATTTATAGAAGGAAATTAGGGGTATAAATCCAAATTTTATTTTCTCAGAAGATCTTAAGAGAAATTTGCATCGACAACGCATCAGGAACACGCGGCTAATGGTTGGATGAGTTAACGGTGTGATTAAATCACAGCGTATCTATGCCATTATTACGGAATGTCAAATCGCACCGATTTGGGAATCGAGGCGACTTTTGGACTCCCCGAAGTAAAAGTTTTGGCGGGAGTTGACTTCAGTAAATACGGGCTGATTAGAAGAAGACTGAAGTATAAAGTGTATCAGATAAGTGGATAAAATAAGTAGCGAAGTGTTTCAAGCAAGAATCTGATCAGATAAGTGAGATATTGTTGGGAAATGCATGAGGCAACCATCAGATAAGTCAACAAAGTACGGATCGATCATCATCGGGTAACCGATTGATTACAATATCAATCGATCGATATCATTCTCTTATTTATTTCTTTCAATACCTTATATCGTTATTTAAATAAATGATTTATTTTACATTTGTTCATGACGACGCTCGCAAAAGCTTTTAATGCGGACTTGGGAAAATGTTTTCAAAAAAGTTTATTACGATTTTTGAGTCCGGAAAACGAAGACTACTTTTCTCAACCGTCGCGATCAAAATACTTTTTTGGCCGACTAATCTCAAATACTTTTTTTCAAAAACACGGATACTTGAGTACTTTTTGAAAGTTGTGCAAAAAGGTTTTCCTCAGTATTCTATAAAATCCAAATCTTTCTCAGAAAACCGCTTTCCACTACTTCGTCTTCTCAAAGTTCTTAAAAGATCTTTTTTCAAAATCTTCAGAGAATTACCTTCGAAATCATTTGATTCTACTCTTCCGATTTCTAAATCTTTCGAATCAATTTATGGTAATTTCTTGTTTTAATTAATTGCATGATCTCTATTTCTCTCTGGTACCTAGGTTTACAAGTTGTGATTCTGTAAGTTTTATTAGATCTAAACGCTTATTTGCTAAATTGATGCTAAATTACTAGTTTGACTGAATTTATTGAAATATCTTACTCAAACTAAACATCAATTTGCATATCGTACAGAAATGGCACATCTTGTTCCACGACCGGGCTAAGGGAAAAAGTTCTGTAATTTTTCATCGATGAAGAAAGACATCATTGACGAAAAATACGTAGTCTTCACCATCACCTCAGATCCGGAATCGCTGGAAATTCTAAAGTGCTTACGAGCGTGTGGACTTGAATGCTATTGCTCTACACATCAGAACATTGTCCACGCCCATGAAGCTCTGGAGTTTCTCTACAATCTGTAGAGGGATAAAGACAATGATGCTGACCTGATTTCTTCCGTTGGCGGACTAGAAGTTCGAGTGTCGAATGACGATTTCCAAAGGATATTCGGCCTAACTCGAGGAAGCATCAATCCAGAGACCTACACGTCTGATGTAGGAGAAAAAGGATTTCTTGAAGTCGAGTTGTTGAGACCAGCAAATAAGGAGAACACGACGAACGTCAAAGCCTCCTATCTGAAGAGGAAATATCGCCTTCTTCTTAAAATTGTTCAGAAGGTGATCATGTGCTCAACTTACAGCCTTGATGTGGTCACTTCATACAAGATAAGTGTCATGGCTGCAATAATCAAGAAGGCTTCAGATATCGATTGGTTGGGTATGGTCAAATCAAGACTGAGAAAAGACTTCGGGAAGTTCGAACTGACCCAGAGCAATGAAGTGTGCTTATCTTCCAAGTGCTCATTCATACACAAAATCTCTATCATTCTGTCAGATAAGCTGCCACAGAATTATGAATGGAACGAGAATGGAGCGAAGATTTACCAGGCAAAGCACAAGGCCATATTGGGCAAAGATGAGTCCCTACCTGGACAATCTGATGAGGATCAAACTCCTTATGTGCCCAAACCCAAGGGAGAAAAGAAGGGAAAAGATAAGGCAACTGCATCGTCTGAAGTGCAGGAAAAGGCCGTTCTAGAGAAGAGGATGAAGAGGAAGGATCTGGCCAAGAAACCAGATGCTCAGCGGAAACGTCAGAAGAGAGTCTCATCTCCTCTGAAAACCGCTCCAAGTTCTGCCCAGAAAGTCAGCAGAACGAAGGATCTGATGTAAGTGAGATCAGACGAAGAGATAGCAGTCCGCTCTGAGCCAACTATCAGAGAAGTAAGGGAAGAGCATATGATCGCAGCAGGAGGAGAGAAATCTGTCAGAAGGACAGAAGTGGAGCAATTTGAGAAAGAATCACCATCTGATTCTCTGCCTCTCACCAAGATCTTCCAAAGAGCAATATCGCCAACGCCCACTTCCAAATCACCATCACCCTCTCCTCAAAAATCATCACCACCATCCTCTCCCCACAAAACCTTCTCTCCCTCACCCTCACCTATCAGAACAACATCTCCCACACCACCAATCAATGAACCCGTTCAGGAAACTGAACACCCTCAACACGCTAAAAACAAACCTGAACTACAAACATCCTAATCCCCAATCAAGTCTCAAGAACCTGAGAGATCCGACGAACGTGTGTCCATCTCTCATAATCCCTTCAATACCAGAACCGTGCTTGCTTCACCTGCTCCAGAAAGCACCATCATAAGGATAATGAAGCAACAGATCAAAGAGTATCTGCTGGATCTATGCCCTGAATTGGATCAACATCCTGGCATCCAGCAACAGATAGAAGAGATAGTGTTCTGGAGGGATATCAGACTGAAGAGCATTGAAGAATTTCTGATTCTAATGACAACTCTGGGATCAGATTTCTTTGAAGACTTGGAGTTGAAATGTTTAAACAATGCTGGGATTGAAAGTGTTGTTGAATTGTCATCTGACGATGATATCAGATGGTTAATTCACGAAAGGTTCGGTATTGCTGATAACAGGGAGGAAACCGTTCAACCTCCTACAGATCATGAGGGAGCTGCCGATGAACCAAGAATGGGTGTTGCAGATGAGACCCGACTTGGCAAGGCGTCAACATCTGACCAGAGTGCTACGATGAGCTCTGATACCCTAGATCATTATACTCAGAAGATTCAGGATGGGATCAAGACTGCATTTGAAGACAAATTCGCAGCCTTCAGGCCAGAGATCGATGAAGCGATTTGAAGATGAGCAAGCAAAACTAGTTGACAAGAACGAAGTCATACAGGTTGGGATGCACAATGCCATCCTTGTTTGAAGTAATGCAACTAGTAAATCCTCTTGTTGAGAAGCTCAAACTCGGTCCGACAAACTCATAGCTTCGCACAAAGATGCTCAATCGAACCACGTACTTTTGGAAAGTGTCCAGGCATCCTTGACAAAACTAACACCCACTTGGATATGGGTTGGAAACATTTTCTAGCTTCTACAGAACGAGCAAGACAGAAATCGAAATCGCTCTCGGGCAGCTTTACACTCCTCGCACCTTCTCGCCATCGCTCGATCCTCCTCTTGTTGTCGAGAACTCAAAGAGGAGATCTCACGGCAATTAACCGCTTCAAACAAGAAGATGTCCAACCTCTTTGATGAAACCAAAAAGGGGAAGGAAAAGAGAATAAAGAGAAGAAAGAAAAAATGCACTCGCATACGGTTGGTAACTTTTTCATCTCTACCAAAAACCATCAGATCCGATCAGGCTTGCTTACCCAATTCTCCATCTACCGATCTCGTTAAGGGAAATTAAAGAAACCGTGGAGCAACAAAGCAAAGAGATCGATGAGCAGGTAAAAGTGCTCTTCGAGGTTACCGCCAGAGTCGACAAGATTGAAGACTTTTTCTTCGCTCGCTTCGAAAAAGAATGGAAATCGATGATCGGGCCAAGAGCCTTGAACTCGCTAAGAAATTAGCCAAGAAGACGAACAAGATGAACTCCGAAAGGTTACGAGGAGGAAGAAAGGCAAAGGCAAGATGATGAAAGCAATCATGGAAGATCAGTGGACAAGGCCATTATTCTCTACTAAACGCCCGATGACTCTGAAAAAGTTCAAGAGCGCATAAGACGGAGAATAAGAGAGGCCGCAATCAAGAATCGGTTAGCAAGAGGCTAAGGGACCGAACATAGCTTACATCCGAAGGAAGAGGAAGAACGAAGTCAGCAGCAGAGGAGATTGCTTGGGAGAAGAATGCTCTTCCCAAGACTCTTAAAGGCATCCTCAGTAATGCAAGATCTGCTTCTGAGAATGGGATCGATCGTAGGAGAATGGTTATGTGACGCCTACATCCTCGAGAAGATTCCAATTCATCAAGATCGGTGAAAATGATGATGAATTTCGAACTCGGTTAGAAACAAAGTATCCGCACTTCTACCGCATGAAGATGAAAGAAGGCAAGATCATGTCACTAATACCGTAAGCTCCACCCTTTTTGAAATACTCCTTCCACCTTTCAAGGCCCGGACAACAAGCTAGATCCCGTAAAATTCAAGAATATCTATTATGGATTTGCTGAAAAATGAGGGATCCATAGAAAAGAAGAGCTGGACAAACTAATGCAAAGGATGTACAGGATGTTTGGCATCCCCAAAGAGCTGCAAATGTTCAAGTACACCTGAAGAAGACAACTTGGAATCAGATGATAGGTACGCTTTTCATGTATTCGACAATGCACACACCTATCTGAATGAAATTTTCCATCTCACTGATTCTAAGACAACATCTTATTGTCTTCTGAGGTATGTAATGTTTACATTATCTACATTTCCATTCATGGTATCTGTTTTTCTGATTAAGTGTGTTTAAGTGTTATGGTTCCATCAAAAAGGGGGAAATTGTTGGGAAATCTGTATTTTAGTTTTGATGGAAGTTCCAAAACAGGTTGTAATAGGACCAATCGGACACATTAGTTGGTGATGACTTAGAATCGATTAAGATGACCAAAATGTGAAATGTATAGATAGGTGATGTAAAAGATAGGTCACATATTGAGGGGGAACTCAATATGTATAGGTCAAGTCGAAGTATCAGATGACCCAGATAAGGTCAGATGATCAGAAGACTAAGAACAAATCAGAAGACAAGAAGTCAGAAGATCAGGTGAAGACAGAAGACACTGAAGACTCAGATAAGCTTGAAGACTCAAACAAACATGAAGACTCAGTATGACTGAAGACACTGAGGCTCAGAGACACCTGAAGATCAAAAGACCTGAAGACCTATATCAGGTGAGTCTGCGATATTGAGCTAAGACAATGTGCATCCGAAGACTCAACAAGGTAGATCGACCGCCATACGATCAAGTCACCACACCTGTGACAATCAAAAAAGATACACCGCATAAGACGAATCTTCTACAAAAGGAATATCAATCGCCTAACGGACAAATTTACGAAGTGTTACCGCATGGGCCAAGGAGAAAGCGACACGTGCACAAAAAGAGCTGACAACGCGGGATACGACGATGCGGACAAAAATGGCGCTAATCATGCCTATGGCCACGCCGATAATCGGAGCACGTCACAATCATATCCTACAACCTACCTAATATAGCCCGAAATTCAAATTGCTCTCCAACGGCTCTTTGATTTCGTGGTCTATAAAATGGGATTGCTCGAAGGAAGGAAAAGAGACCAACTACCATATACATGAACTATTGAGCAAGCGGAACAATAACATTCACGCAAGAAAATTCAAGAAGAATTTCCGCTCAAAGAACACCATATTTGAAGATTATTCTTAGAGTGTTCATCCCATAGTTCTTAGTAAGAAATCCTATCCACTAGCATTTTGGCTACCTAAAACACCAGGATAGATTTCCAGTTGGAACCCTCAAACATTCTTCACCGAAACGCAAGTTAGGTTAAGTTTGTAGAGTGAGAACTCGATAAACATCTCGGCCATCCTTTTGAAGGATATAAGTCCCGCAGGTTACGTTTGTAGAGTGAGAACTCGATAAACATCTCGGTCATCCTTTTGAAGGATATAAGTCCCGCAGGTTACGTTTGTAGAGTGAGAACTCGGTAAACATCTCGGCCATCCCGTGAGGGGTATAAGTCCCGTAGGTTAAAGTCGGTTAAGGTTCCCCTGTGTTAAGGGAAGAGTGAACGTAGGACGGGTTTCGTATGAACCACTATAAAAAGTCTTTTGTGCATTTACTTGCTTTCTTATTGCTTTACACTATTCACACAACTGAGTTTAAAGCAGCATACATATTCTAAGTTAAGCTCGATCACACCAAGTAAAACCGATCCGATCGAAGTTGACACTTTTAGTACCGATTGAAAACTGACTTAAGAATCTTAATTGATAAAACTGGTTTTTCACACGGGTAAAAACAAGCTTCCGCACCACTCAATTAAACTGACAGATATCAAATTGATCTGCCCTTAGGCACTCAGTAAGATTGAACATCGGTCTAAACGGATACACTAGCACTCTGATAGGGTAATCTGCAGTTCACTCCTGATCCGCACGAAAAGTTTTAGAAGTCTATTCACCCCTCCCCTCTAGACTTCCACCCTCACAAAACCCGTTCGGGACCTATAGTAACTATTGCTTTGACTTATCATGGGTAGAGAATCAACGAGATTCAATACTTTTTATCTTGGGCAATATTATTGGTCACATGTTATTGCTAAGATTTAATACTTGAGAATCGTGTGCAAAATGCGCTTTGTTTGATTTGCCCCCTTGGGAGGTTCATAAGCTTTATCATACTAAATCTTGCAAGTGGAATTAGTTTCCGGTATGGATAATAATGTTGAACCGTTCCTTAACCAAGGACAAAAGATATTAATTAATGGAAAGCTATTTCAGTGGCTTTAATTAATTAATGGGCAAGATAATCTTAAACACGGGAAATAATAACTGGGAGCCATATTGACTATAATATGGGTTGAGATGGATAGTGCAGTATTAATTATGTAGTGGGATTAATTAATATTTATGGGCTTGAATAATATTGTGGTTCAATATTGATAATTCAAGATCCATTGGAATGTCCAATCTTAATTCTCCTAAAGGTCCCCTAAGTAGCCCAACATATAGTCCAATAACTGGAAAAGGTGTTTAAAATAAAATAAATATTGTTGCTTATTTTTCCTCATAATTTTCGAAATTTATGGATAAAAGGGGAGAAAGATTTTCTTTGAATTTTGTTATGGAATGAAGATATGTATTCTTGGAATACAAGATTATCTCATTAAATTCAAGAAATCTCTCACTTGGTTATCCATAGAGCAATTTTCGAAATTTTTTATAATTAAGGTAAAGAAAGATTTTCTTGATTTTCTTGAAAAGATATTATGGAAGATATGTATTTCTTGAAATACAAGAATATCTCATAAAATCAAGAAGATCCAAATCTTGGATTCTTGCCCTATAATTTTCGAAAAATACTCCATAACAAAAAGAGTAGGGTGGGATTTTGTGGAATATTATAATTATGGGAAAAAAAGAATATAGGAGATATATTCAAGATTTCTTGGAGATCAAGAAAAGATTTTCCCACATTGTTTTTTTTGCCCCCAAAATTTTGACCACCACTACTCTATAAATAGGGGATGATTCTTTCATTCCCAAGTACAATTCCATGTCTTTGGAAAAAATTAGTAAATCCACAAAGGTGGTGCAACAAAGTTTATTTTCCTTTTGTTAATTGTTCGCAAGTGTCCTACCACCGGATAGTCGAGCAAGGATTAAGGGAATACTTGGGAAGTTCTTTTGGTGTGTCTAATCAACAAGACCATTGCCGTCCCAAGAGGTATGTTCACGTAAACTCGTAGATTTTTTCGCGTCGCGTAGGGATTTACGTGAATTGATTATATGCATGATTTGTTGTTGGATTATTATTTGAATTAATATAGGATTAATTCATGCTAGTAATAATTATAAGAATTAAATTTGTATTTAAATATTCATCCCGAATAGATCTGTGCAATTTATTCCCCAACATGTCGCATTCAGTGATGGTTCACTATTTCGTCGCTAAAAATGGTGAGATTGACCATTTGACCGTCACCGTCGCTAAATCCGTCGCAAATTGAGATGGATATTTTTACCGCCGCTAAGTACCGTCGTTAAATGCCGCTTTTTTTTGTAGTGGGGGAAGAAAAATTTCTGATGGTATTGTGGTCTTGAATGAGATTATGGATGAGGCGAAAAAGAAAAAGAAAAGTTGGGCTATCTTCAAATTGGATTTTGCTAAGGTCTATGATTCGGTAAGTTGGGAATTTCTTAATGAGATGGTGAAAGGTCTAAATTTCAACCCAAAGTGGAGAGCTTGGATCTTAGAGTGTGTATCCTCGGTGTCGGCTACGATTCTTGTTAACGACAATCCCTTCAGTGAATTCAAAATCGAAAGAGGTCTTCGCCAGGGAGATCCTTTATCGCTCTTTCTCTACCTTATAGTTGCGGAGGGCCTTAGTCTCTTGATTGAAAAGACTGTTTTGTCTGGACAATTGGAGCCCATCAAGGTGGGGAAGGATAAAATCAAGATTTCTCACTTTTTTTTTAACAAGCCAATTTATTAATAAAAGAATGAGTACAAGGGGTACTCATCTCTTACATCATACACAGTAAACAAATGCCAAAGTACATACTCAAAAAACACTCACTGTACTAATATCAGCCAAACTAACAAAACGACTCAAAACACGAATTTTGGTTGCTCTGCCAATCGATGAAACTGTAACAAAACTGTCATTTCCTCTTGCCTTTAACCATTTCCAAGATCTGAAACAACAGAGCTCGAAACATTCATCCAAATTTGCCTCCATGTTTGAGAAAAGGACCGAATTCCGAAGCATCCAAATACCCCACACAATGCTCAACCATAAATTATTCCAAAGTTTTCCACTAGCCTTTTTCTGTTTAAAGTTGATATGGTGCATAAAATTGGCTTTACCATTGTTGTTTCCCACACTCAAAATGCCTATCCACCAACAAAATCTAGACCAAATTGCGTACGCAAAACTGCATTCAAAGAAAAGATGAGATCTTGATTCATCATGCTGAAAACAGAGGGGGCATAGAGAATTCCTCAGATCCACTCCTCGCCTCTTCAAATTGACTTTAGTCGCCACACGATCGTTGAAGATTTTCCACGCCAAGATCTTACATTTTCCTGGTATTGATGCCTTCCAATGTGCTTTCCATTTGCCTTCTTCCTCTTCCTCTTATGAGCATCTCTACGTAACCTGATTTTGTTGAGTAGACGTTGTCCGCTTCAATTTTCCAGGTCCATCCATCCTTCAAATTTATTGTAAGATTTCTCACATAAAATAGGCAGACGATACCATCTTCGTTTGCCCGGGCAAGTTGGATAATATCAAGGCTATCAAGTACACCTTGCGTATGTTTGAGTTACTCTCTGGTCTCGTGCTTACCTTCAACAAATGCAGTGTTTGGGGGGTAAATGTGGACCACAATCTGCTGTCCGAAATGGCGCTTATGGTAAACTGCAATATTGGGGTGGGTTCTCGGGCTTATTTGGGCTTAAACGTGGGCATTAATCGTAGAAAGACCGCTTCATGGGAGAAATTGGTTGAAAAAATCATAATGCGGTTAGCTAGGTGGAACGACAAACAATTGTCTTTTGAAGGCAGAATCACATTAATTCAAGCGGTACTCTCCGCCATACCGATCTACGGTCTATCTTTCTACAATGTGCCAAAGAATGCCTTTAGGGAAATTGAGTGTTTACAATGCAACTTCTTGGGGTGGGGGGTGGGGGTGTGAAAATAAAAACAAAATTTTGTGGGTAAAATGGGAGGATATTTGCAAAAAAATGGTTGTGGGGGACTTGGGGTAAAAAATTTGGGGTGTTCAAATGGGCATTGTTGTTAATTAGGCAGAATACTTCACTTTTATCTAAAATTCGTTATTTAGCATGATTTTATTTTTCAAATACAATTTTAATGTATCATATATCAAATTAATTGCATGTTCATGGGTCCATACCTCCCTATTGTTTTTTGATATTGCATACCTCCCTATTGTTTTTTGGGAGAAGAACAACTAGATACAAAGTCAAGAGAAATCTAGCCTATTAGTACATTGTCTTTTTCAAATTACAAGTAGATACAAATTAGGTGTTTAATTGTCCAAAATGCCCCTCATTCCCCTTTTAGCTCCCTACAATTTTCTGCAAACATGTCCTATCGATGAACAGTATTACTAAAGTGCAGAAATTTTGGCTAAAGTGTAATTTATTTATTTTTTACTTTTGACTCATTTTTTATGTTTTACTGTACTAATTTTGAACCTTACAAATATTTAAATACCAATTTTCTTCAAATTCTTCTTCCTTATTTTTTTAAAATTAACTTCTTTTTTCAAAACTAGCTTGACCATTTTTAATAAATATCATATTTAGGATTATTAAAGGGAAAAGTGTTCTGTCCAAATTCAATTATCACTTTACTTACAAAAGTCTCACTATCTTGACTGATAATAGTCTCACTATACATATAAAAATTTCACTTTACATACAAAAATCTCACTATACATATAAAAATTTCACTATACATACAAAAATCTCACTATACATACAAAAATCTCACTATATTAGATAGTATTGCACTTTTTCCAGATTTCTTGATGGCATAAGCTCTCTAACTTCTTCTGCAGATTCCCATCTCCCGAGTGCAGCTTATAATCAACTTCAGATCTGTTAATACAATCTCTTAATTGATACATTGCATATCAACGGCATCACAAAATCAATTACTGTTATAAAATTAATCAATCAATCAAAGATGACAAATGATTAATTCTTCCACTAATTAAAGACACATGAAGTAGCAAATTAATAGGTCAATCCTCAATTATAACCAAATTAATAGGAATGCAGGTAATATGAAACCAGTCTTTAACACCATGAATCTTGCAATCCAAACCAAGAAACATCAAATTAAAGAAAACCCACAACCCCAATGAAGAAATTAAACCCTATTTTCCTTAAAAATCACCTAACAAAATTAAAGCAACCCGAATCAGCAAAAACCCGAATCATTTTATCTCATTAAACTCAACAACAAGAAACACAAAAGCATATATCCAGATCTCATTCAAAGCTTCAACAACAAAAATAACAACTAATTTCTGGGACCCATTCCAAAATCCAAGAATAGATCCGAACACAATTATAATGACCCCAAAGGCACAGATCTGAGCAAATAAAACTTCAATTCACATAAAAATACAGTTAAAAAGGATAGGAGGATTGAAAAAATACCATATATTCTTCCAAAACAATTCACGGCGGCAAGGCAAGAAGTCGGGGGGCGTTGTGGGTCAATCGGGGCGGCTTAGAGCCGGCTCCTCCCTCCAAGGCGTTAAAACGAGCCTCCGCCTTGATCTCACCCCACAACCACTCCTCCTCCACCTCCGGCAAAACAAAGTGATTCCCCGATCCAAAAATGATTCAAAAAAAATGAAAATATGTCCGATCTACCCCCCGTCATCGCACAAGCGTTGTCACAAAAATGGGACACTCAAAAGAGATCTCGACGCCACGCTACGCTCAAGCTTCCAACCTCCATCGTGAACAATTCTTCCAAATGCAAGCCGCTTCGAGCAAAAAAAAGACGCTACACACTTTCGGCCAAGAAGAATATTCTTGAAATGGGGAAAAATGAAAAAAAAAAAAGGAAAAGGAAAAGAGATGTAAATACCGGATGTGGTGCTAAGAGATGTAAATACTTTCGGTTATCTTTGCGTCGGATGGCTTTTATGACACCACCGCTGGCTCCTCCTACAGTGTAGATCCGATATATATCTGTCACCACCACCATCTCGATCTGAAGGGTGGCGCTCGAATCACGGATCCGTTCGCGACCAAATCCATTAAATCTGGGGTTTCTTCTTCATGTTCCAACAGAGACATAGACGTCCGACGATGGTAGCAAGCGAGCGGTGACAGCGGTTTAGGAGCACCGTTCAAATGAGCGGCGGATGCGCCGTTTTTAGGAGGAGATGGGCTTTTTCGCCATTAACGCCAAATGGGCAAGCAAGACGATGGCATCAAGCGAGCGGTGACGGCGCGGTTCGGTTGGTGAAGAGGGATGGTGGTGTGGTGATTATAGAGAGAGAATTTTGGGAAGAGAGAGAACTGAGAGGTGTATTTTGAATTTTGAGGAATGAGGATGAGAGAGGGACGGATTCAGATTGTGTGTGATAGGAGAGAGAGGGGCGGGAGTGTCTGATAGGAGAGAGAGGGGCCGATCTTTTTGGTGTTTCCAATGAGTGTTAAATTAGTCTTTTAATTGTTTACTTTGTATTGGATTGTATTTAGAAAAAGCATTTCTATCTAGTTGTTAGTGAGTTCTAAATCTTGTATCCAGATGTAATTTTTCCTTGTTTTTTTATATTGCATACCTCCATATTGTTAGTTATTTAAAGTAGGTGTCTCATGTGAAAATGAGTTCAACGTGAACTCTCTTTTTCGAGTGTTATTATTATTCATAAATATTATTATTGCTATAAATATATATCTATTTAAAATAATGCTTGAATTTTAAAAAGCGATATGTACAACAGAAATAGTGTGAATATATAACAATAATATTTGGAAAAAAATAATTCACATAACATCAGGTACACATGAATTTTTGCCAATTATTTATAATGTCACCATCTTTATCGATTTTATTTTTTTGAAGAGGCACACTTGTATGAAACAGTCTCACGTGAGATGGACATAATTTGGGCATTGACACTTTAACACTTTAGGAGAGATGGGTGTAATTTATGCTAAATTGTATCATATCTGTTGGGAAATTTATAGTTTTGATGAAAGTTCCAAAAACACATGTAATAGGACCAGTCAGACCTGTTAGCTGACTGATGTTTACATTACTGCTATAGGAGACCAGTTGATAATGATTGTATAGAAAAACTGATGTAATAGATAGGTCACATATTGAGGGGGAACTCAATATGTAAAGGTCAGATCTGAAGATTCAGAAGAAAGCTGATATCCGACAGAGCAGAACGCTAAACCAGAACGGAAGATCAGATCTAACTGATCTTGTCAGATAACTCAGCGGAAGTCATGAAGCTCAAACCTCTATACTAGAAGATCAGATGACTTCCAGAAGATAAGACCAGAAGACCTACATCAAATGGAAGTCGGCCAAGAAGCTAAGTCAACAGCGCCAAAGACTCCATCGGTGGATCGATCGCTTCGGATCGATCGATCACTCATAAGATGAAAATCGATGTTTCATCTTATCATACGCCCGCGATCTGAACAAGATGAATACCAACCTTAGTTGGAGGAACAACACTGCAAAGCAAGGCTTTCATCCAATAAGGAAGAGACACGTATGAACAGAGCTGATACTCGCGGGATTCGATGTTGCTCTCTCTCAAACGGCTATAAACTTTTCAAATATGCCGTTCTCAAGCACGCCACATCAAGCTCGCAACTCTACCTAAAAATAGCCCGAGATTCAAATTGCTTTCCAACGGCTCTTTGATCTCAAGGTCTATAAATATGGGATCACACTTCGTGAGTGAAATACGGAAATGCCGGACAAACAACATAATCAAGAAGCTCAATCTATAGTCGATTTCCGCATCGAAGAACACAACTACAAGCTTATTTTTATATTGTGTTCATCCCATAAGTTTTAGCAAGAAATCTTTTCATCTAGCTATCGAAGTCGCTTATACGCAAAGAAAAGATTTCATAGTTGAACCTCAACAATCTTACCCAAACCCCCAAGTTAGGATAAGTTGTTTAGCAAGATTTCGATCTAGGGTTTCTAATCTTGATTTAAGGATCGTTTGAGTGAGAACTCTTAAAACATCTGTTGGTGTCTTGTGTTGGACTAACACACTAATCTAAGTCCAAATCGGTTAAGTCGGTTAAGTTGGTGCCCCTTGTGAAAGGGAAGAGTGGATGTAGGACCGGGTTTGTCCAACCACTATAAATCTTGTGTGCCTTTATTTGCTTTGATTAATCGCTCTCACATCGCATAATCTTAAAGCGATACATTCTAAGTTAAGATCGACAAAGACCAAGCTTCGATCCGATCGACCGATTTCTCACATCTGATTAAAAAGATAAAACTTGGAATCTGATTTATACAAACTGGTTTTTCACGGGTAAAACTTAAGCTTCCGCACGCATCAGTTAATCTGATAGTTACCGAATCGATCGACCGCTTCCATGTTCGATAAGTTGGTTATCGAATCGGCCGATTCACTCGCACTCGATCAAAGCTATCCGCTTTCACACACCGATCCAAGACGAAAAGTTTTTCGGAAGTCTATTCACCCTCCCCTAGACTTACCTCGCTTCTCACATAACCCGTTCGGGACCTACAATATCTCATGCATGAGACCGTCTCATATGAGTTTTTATCTTTATAGAATTGTTCCACATATGTATTTTATTATTTTATATGATTAACTTTACGTTTCAAATAAATTTTCTACACTTTATCTATCAAATTAATTATAGTTTTATGATTTTTTTTTTAACATTCACTTATATATCTAAAATTAAAATTCAGATATAAATATAAATTTAATTGTTTTTAAAGTTATTTTTTATTATATAAATTGAATGTAAATTTTTTTAGTCATATATTAAATTTTATTGATTATTAAATTTTAGTATCATTTATAAATTTGTATTCATAGTGTATGATTATTCAATAATTATGAGAAATTCACATATGTTGCAAAAATTATATACTAACAGAAAATATTATTAATTAAATGAATTTAACAAAAATTAATAGTAGATAAACAAAATAAAATTTAATTTAATTCATCTCACATTGTACAATTTCACACTAAAATTATTAGTATTTGATCGTGCATGAAGAATTACTAGCACACAATAACAGCATCACATTTGTAATGCATGAAGATCTAATTACCAGCGCGGTTTCCCTGTTTCACAAGCCTGTTTCATCTGGTGTTTCATGTCTTAGATTTGCACCACGTGTTTATGGGCCGGGTGAACCATCTACACCCTAAACACTAAATAATAAACCTTAAATCATGGCCTATTCGGGCCGGGTGAATCATGAACCACTCGGACCGGGTGACGGAACGGAGTGGACCGGAATGAACACGTGGCGCAAATTCGAGGCATAAAACACCAGATGAAACACGCATGTGAAATAGGCAATCCGAGCCGTCTAATTACTTAAAAGGTTAACCATGGAGAGACGCGCAGCTATTAATGAGAGCCAGGGCATTGCTGGTCATATGCGCCACATTGACAATCTTACTCCTCACCGCCGTCTTGGTGGCGCCGTTCATAACTTTTCCGGCGAATCCATCCATGCACGTGTCCTCGTCCGTCAAGGCGGCGCTAACCCAAGTCTGAACGTCGCTCATCACCAACTCGTAGTTGGACCCCTTAATCCTGCCCAACTCGGCCACCGAGTTCCTGAGTCGGTCCACCGAGTCACTCAGCTCCTCCACGCAATCCCGCATGGCGGCCGCCTCCCGCGGCGTGACGGCGCCGCCGTGGGAGAGCCTGACCATGTCGGCGGAGGTGGAGCGGGCGGTGTCGAGGCTGACGGCCAGGCCGGCTTGGGCGAGGAGCGTCGGGCTTTGCTGGATGGCGGTTGCGTGGGCCGAGAGGGAGGAGTAGCAAAGCTTGGGGTAGGCGGTGGCGGAGCAGGATGTACGGATGAACTCGGTGTTGGTGGACCCGATATCGCCCGGCCCGAATGAATAAGGGTTAGGAATATGAGAAGAGATGGTAGGGATTTAGAGATGTGATTTGTCATGCCTCTTGATTTGTGTGGTTTGTGAAACTGTATTTGGGGTCTAATTTATAAAAGAGGTGATGAAGGTCCGTTACTTGTAGATATGCTAGCTGACGTGTGAATTAGTCCCAAAAAGGCAAAAATATCTAGAGAAATATCTAATGATAAATGATTTAAATATAGAAAAATATCTAAAGAATGATAAATGATTTAAATGAATGATGCGATTCGGTT